>CM077148.1:124390787-125590787 GCA_039583875.1 Platanthera guangdongensis | reverse complement strand
TCTCAATGCCTCTCTAGTCTTAGAAGCAGAGACATCTTCTTCCTTCTTTGTTCTTGGTAGTTGAAGTATCTTCCTCAGACTTTTTGGTGTGATCTTAACCTTGGTTCCATGAACTCTGGATTTAATCTTAAATCCAGTATCATCAACTGAAGCTGCACTCAAAAATTCTAGGACTTCCTTCTTCCAGATCTTTATGGGTTCTGAAACAAGGTATTCCAGTCCAGTTTTGGCAATTAGGGTTACCACACCTTTGATTTCAGGTTCCGCGTCATCAAAGGCATGTCGCACGAGTTCATATCCTTCATTAACATTCTATTCTAGCTTGGGCACCATTAGGGTTTGAAGAAATTTGAATTTAGAGAAGAGAGATGTCGACACACAAGTTTGGTCTCGAAACTTTGGTGAGCGTGTCGACAAACAATGGCGAAAACTTATTTATACCTTTTTAGAATCGAAGGTGAAAAGGTGCGTCAAAATACTTAAATTGTGTCGACACTGTTGAAAAGTGTCGACACTTACTTATAATGTCTCGACAACTATGTGTCGACAGAAGTATAGGCGACAGAATATATGTGCCGACACCTGTATATGTGTCGACACCACTTAGCTCGACACTTAGTCGAGACTTTACGAGACTAATTCTGTGTAAAGCCTAAGTGTCGACACCACCTTGGATGTGTCGACACCTACACTGCATGTGTCGACACTAATTCTTTGAAGTGTCGACACATACTTCCTAGATGTGTCGACACCATTTCTCTGAAATGTCGACACCACTTCTATGTGTCGACACAGACAACTCTGTGTGTTGACACCATTTTACTTAGCCAATTTTGAAAACTTATTCTAAGTTTATCATTCCTAATTCAATTTTAAATTTATTGAATTTGGTTTCATCTAAGGGCTTAGTATACATGTCAGCTAGCTGATTATCTGTATTAATATACTCTAGTGAAATATCTCCTTTTTCCACATGTTCCCTTAGAAAATGGTATTTTATTTCTATGTGCTCAGTCCTACTATGGGAGACAGGATTATTTGTAATAGAAATAACACTTGTAGAATCACAAAATAAAGGTGTTCTACTTACTTGAATACCATAATCTTCTAGCTGATGTTGAATCCATAGAAGTTGAGCACATCAACTTCCTGTAGCAACATACTCTGATTCTGCTGTGGAGATAACCACACTTGTTTGTTTCTTGCTACTCCATGATATCAGCCTTCCACCTAGGAATTGACAGGTACCTGTGGTACTCTTTCTATCTTCCTTGCAGCCTGCAAAATCTGCATCTGAATAACCTGTCAGTAAAAAATCTCCATTCCTAGGGTACCAAAGGCCTAGATAAGGTGTGCCCTTAAGATATCTCAAAATTCTTTTGACTGCTGTCAAATGAGATTCTTTAGGGCAAGCTGGTACCTAGCACAAACACATGTAGCATACATGATATCTGGTCTACTAGCAGTCAAATACAGTAGGGAGCCAACTATCCCTCTATACAAAGTTTCATCTACAGGTTTCCCTACATCATCTTTGCTTAGAGACATACTTGACACCATAGGAGTTTTCATGGTGGTGGAAGATTACATACCATACTTCCTTATCAACTCTAGTGTGAACTTAGACTGGGATATGGACAAGCCATCATCAGTCTGTCTAACTTGGAGACCCAAGAAGAACTTAAGTTCTCCCATACTGCTCATTTCAAATTGTCCTTGCATTAGTTTTGCAAACTTTCTACAAAGACTACTTTCTGTAGACCTAAATATTATGTCATCTACATATATTTGGACTAAGATAATCTTGCCTCTGGATTCCCTAAGGAATAGAGTCTTGTCTATTTTCCCCCTTGTGAATTTATTCTCAATGAGGAAACTAGACAGGGTTTCATACCAAGCCCTAGGGGCTTGTTTTAACCCATACAAAGCCTTCCTAAGTCTATAAACATAATTAGGTTTAGTAGAATCAACAAAACCTGATGGTTGTTCTACATAGACTTCTTCCTTCAGATTTCCATTCAGAAAAGCTGACTTAACATCCATTTGGTATACCTTGAACCCTTGGAATGTTGCATAGGCAAGGAACATCCTTATTGCTTCTAGTCTGGCTACTGGAGCAAAGGTTTGATCAAAATCAATACCTTCTTCCTGCATATATCCTTTAGCAACTAGTCTAGCTTTGTTCTTTATAATTACTCCATTTTCATCCAACTTGTTCCTAAAGATCCACTTAGTTCCTATAATGTTGTGGTCTTTTGGTTTAGGAACAAGCTCCCAGACTTTGCATCTTTTGAACTGGTTCAGCTCCTCTTGCTTTGCCTCAATCTAATGAGGGTCTAGGATTGCTTCTTCAAATTTCTTTGGCTCTACTTGGGATAGAAAGCTGGAGTATAGAACTGAACTTAGATTACTGCTCCTTGTTTGTACCACTTGTCTGAGATCTCCAATAATTTGATTGGCTGGATGATCTTTTAAATGCCTATTTGCTGGAGGCAGCCTGTTTTCTGGTTGTACACCTTCAGCTTCTTCATTCAGCTGCTCCTCTTGGTCTTCTTCAGCAACAGGAGTATCGTGCACTCCCCCTGGACAGCAGCCACTATCATCCACTTGCTGACTTGTAGTATAACCTTCTTCAATAGTAAGCTTTTCCATCTTCTTAGTCACACCTGTGGAGCTGCAAACACTTCTAGACAATTCATTGTTAATGAGTCTAGCTTCATCAAACACTACATGTACTGACTCTTCTACAACTTGAGTAGTCAAGTTGTAGACCCTATAAGTCTTACTGTTGTTGCTGTACCCAACAAAGATCCCCTCTTGGGATTTGGCAGCAAACTTGGTTAAATAAGACTTACCATTGTTAAGTATATAACATTTACAACCAAAGATCCTGAAATAGGATAGATTTGGTTTTCTGCCCTTCACAATCTCATAGGGGGTCTTATTGTGGCACTTGGTGATAGTAGCCCTATTGATTACATGACATGCAGTATTGACTGCCTCAGCCCAGAAATATTCTGGGAGAGATGTGTCACTCAATAGGGTTCTACCAGCCTCTATTAAGGTTCTATTTTTCCTTTCAGCAATACCATTTTGTTGAGGTGTTATTGGTGAGGAAAATTCCTGAAATATCCCAAACTCTTTGCATAGCTTTGTCATACTATCAGACTGGAATTCAGTACCATGGTCACTTCTCATTTTGACCATTGTACTGTCTAACTCATTCTGAATTTGTTTGACAAAACTATAAAAGATACTAGTAGTTTCAGATTTTTGCCTTAGGAAGAAAACCCAGGAAAACCTTGAATAATCATCTACAATCACAAATGTGTAGACCTTCCTACCTAGGCTGTGAACTGGCATAGGACCAAAAAGATCCATATGCAAGAGGTATAGGCACCTCATAGCATCTTTGTTCTCAATGCAATTAAAGGTGGATTTGGTCTGCTTGCCCTTTTGACAAGCTGAGCATATCCCATCCTTTATACACTTTGCTTGAGGATCATTCCTCACTAACTCTTTGCTAAAGAGTTGGTCAATTGTCTTATAGTTAAGATGAGCTAGCCTCTTGTGCCATTTAACACAATGTGAGACTTTCTCATCAACTACAAGATAAATAGGAGAAACTATGTTCTCACACATAATGTCTAGACAATAGACATTTCTCTTCCTATAACCTGTCAGAATGATCTTATGATCACTTGACCTACTGATATGACAACCATTTTTGACAAATAAGATGTCATATCCTAAATCACTCAGCTGACTTATGCTAATGAGGTTATGTTTCAAACCCTTAACATAAGCCACTTGGGTAATTGTAATTAGGTTGCTAGAAATGTTACCAAATCCTTTGATGATTCCTTTTTCTGAACCACCAAAGGTAACTTTAGGACCATCCTTGATTGATGTATAGTCCTTCAGCAATCCCCTAGTTCCAGTCATGTGCCTGAAACATCCACTATCCAAGTACCATATTGGGGCATGGCCACTTGGACTCACCTGCAAAACAGATTACTTAACCTTAGAACCCAAATAATTCTTGGGTCCTTGGTGCAAGTTAGTATGATTCTTAACAAAACTACCTGTAGCTTTTCTAGCAGGCAGTTTGCTACTTACCTTGACACTTGAATTATGCCAACAATCTATGCCAAAGTGGTCTATCTTGCCACAACACCAGCACTCAAATCTGTTGTACCTTTGTTTAGGTACAACCCTGGCTGTTTTATCTACAGCAGGCTTCTTGTTGAGTACTGGGGCTTTGCCCTTAGACTTGGACTGTACAGTCCTGGCAGGTTTTGTAAACGCTAATCCAGTTTTACCCTTATGAGGTACAAACTCATCTATCAAAGGTAGAACAGATTTTGGTTTAGAAAACCTTGCTACAATATCTCTTTCCTTCTGAAGACTAATCTCCAGATTTCTAATTTGATCATTTTTAAATGTAATAGTCCCCATCTGAATAACTGTAATATTTTTCAGTCTGGTTATTTCATTTAATTTCTGATCTAATAACTTGTCAAAATATGTTGCAGCCACTTTAAGACTAGCAATCTCCTTAGCCTAAGTCTTGGCCAAGAGTTTGCTTTTCTTCAAAGCCTGCAACAATACTCTATATTCATCAATTAACTGATGAATGTCTCCTTCAGATTCAGATCCACTCACATCACTTGATGCTGATGTACCTGATTCTGATCCAGCACTAGAAATTAAACTTGAAGAGCAATTTTGTACCTTACTTGGTCCAGGCTGATCCTGGATCTTGTCTCCTTCTGATAAGGCCATCAGTCCCTTACACTGAATGTCCTCCTGCTCATAAATTGAGTTCATTAGCTGCAAGAACTCATTTTCTTCTTCTTCAGCAAACAAGCCAATATAGGCTTCAGCTTCTGAATCTGTTTCTGAAGATGACATATCAATCAGACTTTTATCCTTCTTGGCAACAAAGGACCTTTCCTTTTTGCCCTTGAACTGTGTCTTCTTCTTGTCAGTGGACTCTTTCCTCCTTTCTGTACAATCAGCTATTACATGTCCTTTTCTATTGCAGCAATCGCAAACTATTTTAGAGGATGTAGTGTTGCTAGACTTGGACTTTCTTCTGTCATTCCTTGATGACTTCCTTTTCTGGTAGTA
The DNA here is from genome assembly GCA_039583875.1 of Platanthera guangdongensis. Taxonomy (NCBI): domain Eukaryota; kingdom Viridiplantae; phylum Streptophyta; class Magnoliopsida; order Asparagales; family Orchidaceae; genus Platanthera; species Platanthera guangdongensis. The sequence goes on along the minus strand of CM077148.1, from coordinate 125,585,654 downwards.
GTCATCTTTTGACTGTGAAGTGGATGGCTTGGACCTCCACTGCTTCTTCTTTAGAAACTTCTGAAAATGCCTAGTAAATGCAGCAAAGTCTTCATCACTTTCACTGCTTTCTGTCTTCTTGCTATCTGAAGTATCTGATACTGTCTCAGCAACTATTTGTGGTGGAGATGGAGACTTGCTTCTATATTTCTTAGTGGCTTCAGTCTTGAAGGCCACATCTCTTTCTTTGTGCTCCACTCTTGTAGTCTTTTCTTCCTCCTTCCTAACCATTAGCTGCATCTCATAAGATAACAGCTTTCCAAACAATGTTGGAGGAGGTATATCAGCTAGTTTGGCCATTTCCCTTATGACACAAATCTTAGTATCCCAGTCCTTTGTCAGGGATCTCAAGAACTTATCATTCAATTCATAATTGCTGAACTCTCTTCCATAGGACATCAATTCATTGACAGTCCTATAGAATTTCTTATAACACTCAGTAATGCTATCAGACCTACCTTGTCTGAAGCTTTCATACTCTTGGTTTAACAAAGACTTCCTGTCTTGTCTAACTTGTTCAGATCCCTCCATGTAAACTATCAGTGTGTCCCACATTTCTTTTGATGTTTTACAATGAATCAGATTCTGAAATGTGGCATCATCAATTGTACTTACAATAATATTTTGAGCCCTCTTGTCCATAGTGGCCAGAATTATTTCATCCTTGGTCATTTCAGAATAGTCTTTGGGAGTTCTCTGATTTGCATCTAGAACAAATACTTTCAATGGCACATAAGGCCCTTCTTTGACAGTAATGTATATTCTTGGGTCTGAGGCTTCCATAAAAAGTTTAACCCTTTCTTTCTAAATGCCAAAGATCTCTTTTCTGCAGATTGACAACTTCATGGATCCTAGCTCTTTGTGATTTTCAGTTGAACCCATTTTCTTGATTCTTGATTATACTGATTCTGCCTACAGGATCTTTTACTCAGACTGTTATGTCCTTTTTGAGTAACCTGCCTTTGATACCACTTGAAAGAGCTAGTGCCTAAACACCTAGAGGGGGGGGGGGGTGAATAGGTGCACTTAATCGTTTTAAACTTTAAAGGCAGAAACACAGAATTATATGCAATTCTTCACAGCAATACAGCACATACACCACAACAATCACAGAATAAAGCACACACAGAGAACACACAGATTTTATAGTGGTTCCCCAAGGTCTGGGTACATCCACTTTCCCCCTTCGCCTATCTAGTAGTGTACTAGATTCGGCCTAACTTCTCCACTACTTCTCAGATCCACAGATCTTACAGCTCAGAACCCCAAATCGGTTCCTACAACTCAGAGTTATCCCACTCCTACTGTAACGCCCCGAAACTCAAAAGAGCGAAGGGGGACGTTTTGGGCCAGTTTGGGTTCTGGCTGCAGGCACACGGCCTGGGACACGGGCGTGTCCCAGGGCGTGTCAAGCCTGTGTCGACACTAAGACGGGGTATCGACACTTTGGTCTCGAAATTGTGTCAAGACTGGGCACACGGCCTGCGACACGGGCGTATCGCAGGGCGTGTCGACCCGTGTCGACACTTAGCCGCGAAATCGTCGAGCTTTACTCGACGATTCATCGAGACAAGGCACACGGCCTGCGACACGGGCGTGTCGCAGGGCGTGTCGACCTGTCTCGACGATCGACCCGGGGAGTCGACGAGAATGTCTCGACGATCGTCGAGACAAGGCACACGGCCTAGGACACGGGCGTGTCCAAGGCCGTGTCATCAAGTCGTCGATCTTCACTCGACGAAGTGTCCCGTGTACACGGCCTGGGGGTCCAGGCGTGTCAAGGTGACACGGGCAAGGACACGGGCGTGTCCTAGAACCCGTGTAGTGCTCGGGTTGAAAATGGGGAAAAATCATGGGGTACACGGCCGGCCACACGGCCGTGTCAGGTGGAACACGGGCGTGTCAGCTCGAACACGGGCGTGTTCGATACCCGTGTGAGGTTCCAGGTGATTCGATTTTGACGGCGAATGCGGCACACGGCCCTGGACACGGGCATGTGCCAGGCCGTGTTCGGTCCAGATTGGGCATTTCAGCCCCGAATCAAAGCCGTTCGTTTCCTTATGTTGAGATCCAACGGCTGGGGGTTGTTCCTGAAGGGATATAACCGGGTTTTGACTTAGAAAACCCTCACTTTTCTTCATTTATCATCTTTCTAAATCCTTAGAGAGAGAGGAGAGCCAAGGGAGGAAGAAGAGCTAGATCCCGCCATTGGAGGAGCTTCGGAGCTCCGAATCGCAAGCCGACTCCGGATCCACGGAGGCAAGGCTAGTGCGGTGATTTCCATCCGATTACTTTTCAATGGCGCCAAAGAGGAACGCAAGTGTAACGATCCTCATCTTGAGCATGAATAGCTCTCTTTCTTTGCATAGGAAGCCCGCTCTCGCGAGTTTGCGGAGAGTTGGAGGCGTTCCTTCGGGTAGATATGTGAAGTCCCCATTGTTTAGAGTCTGTATGCGAGAACGGACATAGGCATGATGTGTGAAGCCTACCCGGACATGTTAGTCTGGATCGGTGATGTTGCATTGCATAAGGCCGGAGAAGACTCCGTGCTATTGGTTGTTTTATTGGGTTTTCTACGCGGTAGATTGCAGCAGGGAGCCTTGGGGACTAACCCAAAGGTGCACCCGGAAAACTGGGCGGATACGAGATCTTGCCAACATGGAGGCCTGAGAGCCAACTTGAACATAACCGAGTTATGTGAAATTGTGTGACCAAAATGGGACTCGGGAGAATTTTGACCTACGCAAATGGCTTAAATTGTCGTTGCGATGTGAGCACGGGTTAGATGGAACCGTACCCATATCTATGTCGTTCGGGTTAAAGAGACCTAATGTTACGTGGCACTTGCCGTTTGCATAGATGAGAGTTTTCGGCGGTCAATGGCTTAAATTGACGTGACCCATGCCGGGAAGACAAATTGCTCATATGATTGGCCGTCAAAGTGGCGGTGGTGAGTCCGGAATGTTAATGGCTTTAATTGACGTGACATCGACCGGTTCACCGAGAATATGTCCTGAGTGCACGGGGCGTGTGGCCGTACGAGCCAACGTCTGTGATGTTATGGCTATGGTTATAAATTACTCGCTTATGCTAATGAAATGCAGGGAAGGAGCATCGCCGCCCCGAGTTGGCGGCGGGATCGTTATAATTTGGTCAGCATTGCTGACCGTTGCCTTGTTTTGCCACCGTGCGGTGGATTGTTGCTTGCAGGTGCAGCTGGACCAAGCGGTCAATAGCGGGCTAAAGCCCTTTTTGAGAAGCCGGCCCTCGAAGGCCCAAGGAGAAGTGTTTACTATTTTATTCATGTATGACCGGCCTGTGCGCCGTGGTTTGTAAAACATGTAATAGTCAAGTGAAACATTTTGTAAGGCCTTAAGGCTTGTTTTGAGTATTTTGTATAACATTCCTATTTCGTATTAGTGGACACTCGTGCTTCGATGTTGGGTTCTTGTTTACAACTTTTATAAACTGCTTCCGCTAGAATGCTCTGTGTAGGATGTTGAGATTGGTTGGATGGTTTCCATAAGTAACCACCCGGTCTGTCTGTGGTATATGGCGTCGGGCCCCGGCCGGATCTACTGCTATATGCTATGCGACGGATAGGGGGTGTTACAAATTGGTATCAGACTACTGGTTTTGGTCGGGCTTAAGGGAATTCGTGGCCGAATTCTTTTTAAGGGGTGGTGAGCACATTTTGTGCGTCATCGTAATAACAGTACAAAGAACCCATGAATGTCCACTTAGGAATGAAAATACTCGTGTTTGAGGAACCTGCGTGTTCCTATAATTGCTGTTCGCAATTTTATTTGGTCGCTTAACGGTGTTTGTACCACTATAGGTGACCGGAAGCGGTGCTGGACAGCCAGAATGTCCGGTTTCTGAGGAGCATAGTGCACCTAGTGAGGTGTTTGAGCCTCCTCCTTCGTATGAAACCGTTAGAAGGATCGTAGAAGCGGTGTTCGCTGTGACGGGTGCACAGCTTGGAGGAAATGTACAACCCTGCGCCCCTGTTATGGCTTCAACACCGGTGGGTGCGATGCAGCAGATGACCTTTGGTAGACCATTGGGGCAGCAGCTGAATATGCATTTAGTGCAGGGAGCGCACACAGTTGAGGAATATTTGCAAGCATTTCTTATGATAAGCCGCTACCCATGCTTCGAGGTGGATAATGAGCAAGCTACAGTCGATAGGTTTTATAGTGGCCTGCGTACTGAGTTACGAGTTCTACTGCTAGGACCCAAGTTATTGGGATTCCGAGCCTTGGTGGAATCAGCTAGATCTTTGGAGGCAGAATTGAGGAAGACCCTCCTGATGCCAGCGACCATGGTATCGAACTATACAAACCCCATAAGAGCTGCATCCGGCAGATTGCTGCAGAAAGGGGCTATGAAATCGACTAGTAAAGCTACTTACACTTGTTATACTTGTGGAAAGAAAGGGCACTTTGACCGAGACTGTTGGAATGGTGCTCAGAAGGGTAAGAAAGCTATGTCAGGAGCAGTCGAGGATGTTAGTGCAAAGGAAACGGCATTCAAAGTGCCGAACACCTCCAAGTCTGTATATCGAAAATGGTATAAGAAGCATAGGACTTCGGGTCCAGCTCCTTCTGGTGCTTCTGGGGCGACTACGGGTCAGACCCCGGGCACATGTTTCAACTGTGGCGAGCCGGGGCATTATGCCCGTGAGTGCCTAGAGCCCTGGAGGAAGCATGCCGTCGTGACGACAGGTATGGTTTAAAGATAGTTTTGCCTTAAACACTTGTCACCCTTGTGCATGTTAGCTTAGAACTATCTGTGCTAAGCTTTGTTGCGACTCTACTTTATCTGCGAGAGCACCGTTCGTTTAGGGAGCTTCGCATTCCTTTATTAGGAATTATATTGTGCGTCGGAGTACCTCCTTCGATGGTAAAGGACAAATTGGATGCGTTATAGTCCAATGGTGCTCATTGTGTGCGGGTAGACGTTGTTGCGGTTAGTTTTGGATTGGGAATCAGGAGTTCGATTTGCAAGCGTCGTTACTTCCATTGGTGGAGTTCGACGTTATATTTGGCATGGACTGGCTCTCGGAGCAGCAGGCCCATATAGATTGCGGTAGCAAGGAAGTCAAGCTGGGAGCAAGTCGTGAAACGACTTTTACGGGCTTAAAGGGGGTCGAGCAAGACATTGATGTCTGCTCTTCAGGTGGTGAAGGCGGTTCGTGCTGGTGCAGAACTGTTCTTTACACTAGTGGAGGTTGCAAAGCCGAAGCCCGCGTTGGATTGTATTTCAGTGGTATCGTAATACCCTGATGTGTTCCCCGCGGATCTTCCTGGAGCCCCGCCTCAGCGGGAGATGGATTTTACGATCGAGCTAGTGCCAGGTGCAAAGCCTGTGTCACGATCTCCGTATCGGCTAGCGCCTAAGGAAATGGCGGAGCTGAAAGGTCAACTGCAAGAGTTGCTGGAGCAAGGATATGTGCGCCCGAGTTCTTCGCCTTGGAGCACACCGGTCCTCTTTGTTAAGAAGAAGGATGGAAGCTTGAGGTTATGTATTGATTATCGAGAGCTAAACAAGCTGACGGAGAAGAACAAGTACCCGATCCCCCGGATTGATGATCTCTTTGATCAGTTAGTCGGGTCGACGGTGTACTCGAAGTTGGATCTCAAGGCTGGGTACTATCAGCTGCGTATAAGGGAGAGTGATATCCCGAAGACAACGTTTAGTACGAGATACGGGCATTATGAGTTTACGGTCATGCCGTTTGGGCTGACTAATGCGCCGTCAGTATTTATGGATTTGATGAATAGGACGTTCAGGGAGTACTTGGACCATTTCGTGATCGTCTTCATCGACGATATTTTGGTGTACTCGCAAAGTGAGGAAGATCACTTCAAGCATCTTCATTTGGTGTTGGAGACGCTAAGGAGAAATCAGTTGTATGCCAAGTTCTCGAAGTGCGAGTTTTGGCTATCCTCAGTGGCATTCCTCGGGAATATAGTAAGTGGAGAGGGTATTGCTGTGGATCCGGCGAAGATTCTTGCGATATGGGAGTGGCCTGAGCTTATTACGGTAGCAGAAGTCCGGAGCTTTCTGGGGCTTGCCGGCTATTATAGGCGCTTCGTAGAGAACCTCTCGCGGATAGCGTTACCTCTCACTACTTTGATGAGGAAGGAGCAGAAGTTCTTTTGGGCGCCGGAGTGCGCGCGAACTTTTGAGGAGTTGTAATGTCGGTTGACCACGGCGCCAGTGCTGACTTCTCCGAGTAGGACCGAAGGCTATGAGATTTAATAGCGATGCTTCGGGCAGCGGGTTGGGTTGTGTACTACTGCAACACGAAAGTGTATTAGCGTATGGCGCGAGACGGCCAAAGGTGCACGAGAGGAACTATCCGGTCCATGACTTGTTGTTAGTGGCCGTAAGTTTTAGACTTGAAGCTGTGGAGTCATAATTTTGAACGGTGTGAAAATGGATCTCTATGCTAGTCACAAGAGCGTGAATATCTGTTTGGTCAGAAGGATCTAAATTTGCGGCAGCATAGATGGATGGCGTTCTTGGGAGACTATACATTCAAGATCCACTACGCGCCTGATAAAGGGAATGCGGTTGCTGACGCGGTGAGTCGCCGAGACCCAGCTCAAGCCAATTAGCTATCGGTGCATGATGAGCGGTTGGTGCGAGAGTTGGAGGCGTTGGAGATTGTTTATGTGGACAAGCAATCAAGTGCTGAAGCAGTTCGTGGTAGAGACTCTGGATGGGTCAAATTCCCAATTCGTCGTGGATGATGGATTGCTTTGGAAAGACGGTCGTCTGTGCGTCCCAAGTATGGGCAATTTACGGGTGGAGTTGTTGTACGAAGCATACTATAACAAGTACTCGATTCACCCGGGGAGCACGAAGATGTACCGTGATGTGAAGAAACTGTTTTGGTGGCCGGGTTTAAAGAAGGATGTGGCACTATACGTAGCGAAGTGCCAAACTTGCGCCTTGGTAAAGGCGGAGTGCCAAAAGCTGGGAGGATTTCTTAAGTCCTTGCCTATTCCGGAGTGGAAATACGACGACATCTCTATGGACTTTGTGCACGGTTTGCCAAGGTCGCAGAAGGGAAACGACGCCATTTGGGTGGTTGTTGATCGATTAACGAAGGTGTCGCATTTTATTCCGCATAGGAAGGATGATCCGGTGGAGAAGCTGGCAAAGCTTTAGGTGGATAACATAGTACGACTTCATGGTGTGCCCCGCAGCATCGTGAGTGACCGAGATGAGCGGTTCGCGTCCAATGATTGGAGGCTGGTGCAACAAATGTTGGGAACAAAGTTGAAATTCAGCACAACCTTCCACCCGCAAACGGATGGGCAGACCGAGAGGGTCATTAGAATTATGGAAGACATGCTTCGCATGTGTGTCTTGGATTTCGGAAAGCAATGGGAAGACCACCTTTATTTGGTGGAGTTCGCATACAATGATATCTACCAAGCGAGTATTCAGATGGCGCCTTTCAAGGCCCTATATGGTAGAAAATGTCGCACGCCGTTGTCTTGGTTAGAAACGGGTGAGTCAAAGTTGTATAAGCGGTCGGAAGTTGAGGGTGCTACTTCTTTGGTGAGAACCATTCGGGAGAGGTTGCTTATCGCTCAGGACCGGCAAGCAAAGTACTATAATGCCAAGCACAGGAACATGGAGTTCGCTGTGGGCGATTATGTATACTTAAAGATCAAGCCGTTCAAGGGTGTCTCGCGGGTGCGACGAGTGGAAAAAGCTAAGCCCGAGGTACCTTGGACCGTTTGAGGTTCTGGAGCGAGTTGGTGAAGCGGCCTTTAGGTTGAAGCTTTCAGTGGAGCTAAGTGGTTTACATGATGTATTCCATATTTCGGTGCTTCGGAAGGTGGTGCAAGAGCCTACGCAAGTGATCGCGGTTGATCAAGTGCCGGTGGGTAGTGGGCTAACGACAAAAGTCAAGCCCGTGCGGATCAAGGACTCGGAGGTCAAGCGGCTACGCAATAAAGAGATCAGGAAGGTCAAGGTCCGGGGGGGCAATTGCGGTCGTGAGGAGCTCTCTTGGGAGCGAGAGCAGACTATGCTTGACGAGTATCCGGAGTTGTTCCGCTCAGGTACAAGTTTTGTTTTTGTATGTCTTTCCTTATGTAATTTCGTGGGCGAAATTCTTTTAAGAGGGGGAGAGTTGTTGTAAGACCCCCCTCCCCCTTACCAAGGAGGGCTACCGGATCTTATGCCCAGAACCGCCGTCTTACGGTGGCACTAACTCACGGGTTAGTCGACACCGCAACACGCCGATCCTGCCGGCTAGTACGATCATAAACCTGTAGGCCAACATGAGAAGAAAGAAGTAAACTGTAAATAAATGCCATCAGTCCACAAGTCACAGTACAATCATATAAAGGAAATGAATAGTACATCAATAGTCCACAGAATAGTACAGAAGAAAGAGTAAAAAGGGCTTATGCCCAGTACATCAAATCTCTCTCTCACAAAATAGTAGAAGCGGAAGCTAAACTAGATCATCAGATCTCGTCCCACCTGAGGACGCACAGTAGTGGTAGTAGCCTGCTGAAGTGGTATCTGCTCCTCATGCCCTGCCTCCTCGACGTGCTGGTGCTCCATCTCCACGGGCTCCTAAAAATAGTTGGTCACCGACCATTAGTCAAAAAGACTAAGTCGTTTCCTCCGCACCTCGCCCCGCAGCTCCTAGGCACCGAGCGGGAGGACGAAGCGGAGGACAACAAGGGGTAACAAAGTGGAAGCAGGTGACAATATCTAACTAGAGCTGTAATAAGTAATGTAATCCTACTCTAGCAGTTCTAAGTATGGTACAAGTAATAAGTAAGAGCGGTGCAGTAAAGGAAAGTAAAGAACAGTAACATGAACAAGTAAATAAGCTAAGCTACCACTATGCTATCATCACAAACGTACCCTAACTTATATAAATGCCCATACAAATATATAAGTTAGGATTTCCAGGAAATTTAACTTATCATATAAAAGAGCCCATACTAATTTATATGATAAGGATCTATGAAGCGTATGACCTAATATGAATGAATGATATGATGCAATTTTATGCGCAGGCAAGTGCAACTCACACAAAACGACTCTGTGCACACAGACCTTTAGTTCCCACTTTTTGAGAGCTAGCATCACTCTCGGGTACCACCGCTGTGGCTACGGCAGCAGCGGAGCGGGCGTCTCCGCTTCTAGACCGGTATGCACACTACCAAGCCTTAGACCCCTCTCATACGCCTCTGTACACGTCCAAGGTGCACTTTAGAGTCTCGCGTACGTACTTTGCTGACAAACCTGTCAGTCTTGTTGGGTCGGATGTGTGTTATTGGGGGTCGTCCTCCAGACCGCAGTGTAAAACAACCCACTGGCCCCTCTAACTCCCACAACCGCCTGGTGCACCGTACTGCCATCGGTGTGACGAACGGCCAGTACCGCATGCCCCGCCACGATATTTATGCACATGCAAGTAATTCATACCGAGCCTTCCGCTCGCAGGACCAAAACCCGTCCTGAATCCCTCAAACCCAAACCCGGGTGAGAACGCACATCAGTGCCTTTATGCCAACTCCCTCAAACCCCAAAACGGGTGAGCATATATCATGAATCTCTCCAACCCCACACGGGCGAGAAGGTACGTCAATGTCCTAACCTATTATACTACTCTTGTCTACATCTTATTATACTTAGAGATTTAAGGTTAATCACAGGACTGCCCCCGGTATTCCCTGTGAAGGGCTCTCAAGGGGCACTAGGAACTGTGTTGGGATTACGCCCAGCGTTCCCTTTCGCAAGGATATTTATTTTAGTTGATGGCTACCCATGTATCTCCCCAGCTCTCCTTATTGCTTTAGTATAACCCTAGTAACTTAAGGTATTACCGGGAAAACGACGGTCTTCCGCCGATCCCCGCTCCAGTTGCTAGCTAAGACTTGCATTTAATCTCTCACTAAGACGACTCTACCCACCAGGGTTACTCATGTTGAACTCTCTCTTATTTCTGCCGATAATCAATCCCCTGGTAATTCCCCTAAGGCAGGACCTATTTGTGTTATATGCAGACCATGACCTATGCCTACCCTAGAATTGTGATCTTCCAAACCTTAAGGCATCTTGCCCTAAATTTTTATCCTAAGGTGTTATGGACTAAGGGAACTACCCTAAGAATTCTCGTAATTTTCCTTGGCCAAATAGTCCTTTAATTAATTCTTTTAATTCAAATGCTAGGTCACTTTACACATGAAGTAGTTTGATTAAGTATCCACTGACCTAGGGAATTTTTCCTGAGATGTATATTGACAAAATATTACTGCCTACAGAATTTCATAATTTTCCTTAAATTATTTATTATCATTTTCAATTTAATATCAATTCCACAAAAATTCCATTTTCCAAATGAAGTATAAGCATTATATACTCAAAAATTCCAGAAAAATTACAGGGCCTTTAGAACACTAAATTATGGCTATTGACAGAGAATCATCAACATTTAATGTAAGATGGCCTATGGGATTCCAATATAAGATATTTACCAAAATACCATTGTACTAATTTAACACAAGTAATGCATCCATTAAATTCTGAGAAATATGTGATAAACTTATAACAACATTTTGTAACAGTAGAATAAATTCCAAATTTTTCAGAGGTATAAATCCATCATTTCAAGAATTATCATGATAAGGGTAAAATGGGAAATTTAGGGTATCTACTCCAAAGTTCTTCAAAACAGAGAAATCATAATTTTCCTAAGTCAAATGTGATGTAATCTATGCCTTGGCAAAGTTGTTTGGATTTGTACTTGAATAAATCCTATTTTCCAATTTTTAATGCCAAAATAGCTATTTTTAAAATAAATTCCAATAAATGGAATTTTGATTCCAAAAATTCCCTTATTAATTTGAGGAGTGAAGTTTACCCTAATGAACCACTGTAAATAAGTTCATGACTCATGCATGTAACCATTGGGCTAAATTTACCAAATTGCATTTTTGCTATTTGCACACCAAGGTTAAACATAGGCTAGCACAAGCAAGTGGATTTCCCAACATGCAGTGAACCCAAGGTGCTGAAAATTTTATCATGCACCAAGGATGACCCCACTGACCCACCACCAAAATTTGGGGCCATGGGGAGGAGTAGAACTCCATATATGTCATTTATTTAAATTTTGATATTTTACCAAAAACTATAGGAAAATATTTTCCAAAAATTCCTAACTTTTGGCAGGAGGTAAGTATGCCCTAATCATGCATGTGCCCAAAATTTGGGGCCATGGTGACTAATATTGAGACCAGGGCATCCAATATATTTTCTGCCCTAGTCTAGGACCAGTCCTAGGAAACATGTCCTACAGGACTGTACACTACACCAAAATGTATGTTTAGGGTGGCATATTACAGGTAAGACCCTAGGCTACAATTTTCATTAAGGGCCTAAGTTCTGGAAATGCATCTAAGAGGCCTAAATTTAACATGCAAAAGTACTGAAAAAGTGTGATAGGAAATGTCACTATTCATATATTAAATTGATTTATATTAATATCGGCGCACGAATCTTAAAGTAAAAATCGACGGGATCTGGTTATCGTCTACCTCCAGCCAACGGCTGAGATCGAGCTGACCTGGAGCGATTTTGCCGGCGGTTTCCGGCCAGCTGAGAGGTCGCCACCTCCGGCCAACGGTGCCATCACCTTCACGGTGGTGGTGGCTATCATTTCCCGGCGATGGGGCGGCGGAAGACGGCGGCGACGGCGATCCCGAGCGGTTTCAGAAACTTAGAATTCTCTCGATTTTCTCACATGGCATCGGGCTCAATTGAGCCCGATCTCTCGCCTATTTGATCTAAGAAGCTAGTACGGGTAGAGGTGAAGTGAAACGCACCTGAATCAGGGCTTGGCTGCGGGTCAGGCGGTGGTTTGCCGTGGTGGTGGTGCGCCGGCGAGCTCCTCCCCGAAAGTTCAATTATCCACCGTTCTCCATGAGTAAGCAGTCGAATTCCACTCCTCTCGGCCTTCTGAAGCTGATGGTGAGCTCTGTTTGGACTGAGGTGGCCTATAAGTGGAGATAACTCCAATGTTAGCTCGGTTTTGAGCTTTGGAGATTTCACCCAGCTGCCATGTGGCTCTCAGCTCAGGTATTCTACTGGAAATGAAGAGGGGAGGTCAGCCACCTGGTCTTGGGCAGCCCAAACCAGCTGATGGGGTGGCCATGTGGCCAAAATTTGCTTCATTCCCTTTTCTCTCTCCTCTTCTCCCAAAAATTCCAATTTTACCCCCTTGCATGTACTCTATCTCCTGATTTAGAGGGGTAGGGCTGGTCTTGTTCACTTGGGCTGACTATGGGCCAATTTTGGTGGGCTTGGTCCAAGGGGAAATGACTTGGCCTTCATTTCATTCCTTAGGTCAAATTGTTGACCAAATTGACTTGGGGAGTTGACTGGTCAACTGGGGTCAAAATGTTGACCCAGTGACATACCCTAGGGTCCACTTAGATTGTTTTTAGGGTTAGGGCAATGTGGTGGGGTCATGGTGTGGCTAGGGTCCCCACTTAGGCTAGTTTGACCTAGTTTGACTATGGTCTTATAGTGGGCCCCACATGGCTACCACCCACTACCTAGGGTCAAACCTAGTTGGTCTCCTCAAATTTCACCCCATGCCTAAACCAATCTAAGTTGAGGGGTCTAAAAGTAACATGGGATGTTACAGTTGTAACGCCCCGAAACTCAAAAGAGCGAAGGGGGACGTTTTGGGCCAGTTTGGGTTCTGCCTGCAGGCACACGGCCTGGGACACGGGCGTGTCCCAGGGCGTGTCAAGCCTGTGTCGACACTAAGACGGGGTATCAACACTTTGGTCTCGAAATTGTGTCAAGACTGGGCACACGGCCTGCGACACGGGCGTGTCGCAGGGCGTGTCGACCCGTGTCGACACTTAGCCGCGAAATCATCGAGCTTTACTCGACGATTCGTCGAGACAAGGCACACGGCCTGCGACACGGGCGTGTTGCAGGGCGTGTCGACCTGTCTCGACGATCGACCCGGGGAGTCGACGAGAATGTCTCGACGATCGTCGAGACAAGGCACACGGCCTAGGACACGGGCGTGTCCAAGGCCGTGTCATCAAGTCGTCGATCTTCACTCGACGAAGTGTCCCGTGTACACGGCCTGGGGGTCCAGGCGTGTCAAGGTGACACGGGCAAGGACACGGGCTTGTCCTAGAACCCGTGCCGTGCTCGAGTTGAAAATGGGGAAAAATCATGGGGTACACGGCCGGCCACATGGCCGTGTCAGGTGGAACACGGGCGTGTCAGCTCGAACACGGGCTTGTTCGATACCCGTGTGAGGTTCCAGGTGATTCGATTTTGACGGCGAATGCGGCACACGGCCCTGGACACGGGCGTGTGCCAGGCCGTGTTCGGTCCAGATTGGGCATTTCAGCCCCGAATCAAAGCCGTTCGTTTCCTTATGTTGAGATCCAACGGCTGGGGGTTGTTCCTGAAGGGATATACCCTGGTTTTGACTTAGAAAACCCTCACTTTTCTTCACTTATCATCTTTCTAAATCCTTAGAGAGAGAGGAGAGCCAAGGGAGGAAGAAGAGCTAGATCCCGCCATTGGAGGAGCTTCGGAGCTCCGAATCGCAAGCCGACTCCGGATCCACGGAGGCAACGCTAGTGCGGTGATTTCCATACGATTACTTTTCAATGGCGCCAAAGAGGAACGCAAGTGTAACGATCCTCATCTTGAGCATGAATAGCTCTCTTTCTTTGCATAGGAAGCCCGCTCTCGCGAGTTTGCGGAGAGTTGGAGGCGTTCCTTCGGGTAGATATGTGAAGTCCCCATTGTTTAGAGTCCGTATGCGAGAACGGACATAGGCATGATGTGTGAAGCCTACCCGGACATGTTAGTCTGGATCGGTGATGTTGCATTGCATAAGGCCGGAGAAGACTCCGTGCTATTGGTTGTTTTATTGGGTTTTCTACGCGGTAGATTGCAGCAGGGAGCCTTGAGGACTAACCCAAAGGTGCACCCGGAAAACTGGGCGGATACGAGATCTTGCCAACATGGAGGCCTGAGAGCCAACTTGAACATAACCGAGTTATGTGAAATTGTGTGACGAAAATGGGACTCGGGAGAAGTTTGACCTGCGCAAATGGCTTAAATTGTCGTTGCGATGTGAGCACGGGTTAGATGGAACCGTACCCATATCTATGTCGTTCGGGTTAAAGAGACCTAAGGTTACGTGGCACTTGCCGTTGGCATAGATGAGAGTCTTCGGCGGTCAATGGCTTAAATTGACGTGACCCATGCCGGGAAGACAAATTGCTCATATGATTGGCCGTCAAAGTGGCGGTGGTGAGTCTGGAATGTTAATGGCTTTAATTGACGTGACATCGACCGGTTCACCGAGAATGTGCCCTGAGTGCACGGGGCGTGTGGCCGTACGAGCCAACGTCTGTGATGTTATGGCTATGGTTATAAATTACTCGCTTATGCTAATGAAATGCAGGGAAGGAGCATCGCCGCCCCGAGTTGGGGGCGGGATCGTTATAATTTGGTCAGCATTGCTGACCGTTGCCTTGTTTTGCCACCGTGCGGTGGTTTGTTGCTTGCAGGTGCAGCTGCACCAAGCGGTCAATAGCGGGCTAAAGCCCTTTTTGCGAAGCCGGCCCTCGAAGGCCAAAGGAGAAGTGTTTACTGTTTTATTCATGTATGACCGGCCTGCGCGCCGTGGTTTTTAAAACATGTAATAGTCAAGTAAAACATTTTGTAAGGCCTTAAGGCTTGTTTTGAGTATTTTGTATAACATTCCTATTTCGTATTAGTGGACACTCGTGCTTCGATGCTGGGTTCTTGTTTACAACTTTTATAAACTGCTTCCGCTAGAATGCTCTGTGTAGGACGTTGAGATTGGTTGGATGGTTTCCATAAGTAACCACCCGGTCTGTCTGTGGTATATGGCATCGGGCCCCGGCCGAACCTACTGCTATATGCTATGCGACGGATAGGGGGTGTTACAAATTGGTATCAGACTACTGGTTTTGGTCGGGCTTAAGGGAATTCGTGGCCGAATTCTTTTTAAGGGGTGGTGAGCACATTGTGTGCGTCATCGTAATAACAGTACAAAGAACCCATGAATGTCCACTTAGGAATGAAAATACTCGTGTTTGAGGAACCTGCGTGTTCCTATAATTGCTGTTCGCAATTTTATTTGGTCGCTTAACGGTGTTTGTACCACTATAGGTGACCGGAAGCGGTGCTGGACAGCCAGAATGTCCGGTTTCTGAGGAGCATAGTGCACCCGGTGAGGTGTTTGAGCCTCCTCCTTCGTATGAAACCGTTAGAAGGATCGTAGAAGCGGTGTTCGCTGTGACGGGTGCACTGCTTGGAGGAAATGTACAACCCTGCGCCCCTGTTGTGGCTTCAACGCCGGTGGGCGCGATGCAGCAGATGACCTTTGGTAGACCATTGGGGCAGCAGCTGAATATGCATTTAGTGCAGGGAGCGCACACAGTTGAGGAATATTTGCAAGCATTTCTTATGATAAGCCGCTACCCATGCTTCGAGGTGGATAATGAGCAAGCTACAGTCGATAGGTTTTATAGTGGCCTGCGTGCCGAGTTACGAGTTCTACTGCTAGGACCCAAGTTATTGGGATTCCGAGCCTTGGTGGAATCAGCTAGATCTTTGGAGGCAGAATTGAGGAAGACCCTCCCGATGCCAGCGACCATGGTATCGAACTATACAAACCCCATAAGAGCTTCATCCGGCAGATTGCTGGAGAAAGGGGCTATGAAATCGACTAGTAAAGCTACTTACACTTGTTATACTTGTGGAAAGAAAGGGCACTTTGCCCGAGACTGTTGGAATGGTGCTCGGAAGTGTAAGAAAGCTATGTCAGGAGCAGTCAAGGATGTTAGTGCAAAGGAAACGGCATTCAAAGTGCCGAACACCTCCAAGTCTGTATATCGAAAATGGTATAAGAAGCATAGGACTTCGGGTCCAGCTCCTTCTGGTGCTTCTGGGGAGACTACGGGTCAGACCCCGGGCACATGTTTCAACTGTGGCGAGCCGGGGCATTATGCTCGTGAGTGCCTAGAGCCCTGGAGGAAGCACGCCGTCGTGACGACAGGTATGGTTTAAAGATAGTTTTGCCTTAAACACTTGTCACCCTTGTGCATGTTAGCTTAGAACTATCTGTGCTAAGCTTTGTTGCGACTCTACTTTATCTGCGAGAGCACCGTTCGTTTAGGGAGCTTCGCATTCCTTTATTAGGAATTATATTGTGCGTCAGAGTACCTCCTTCGATGGTAAAGAACAAATTGGATGCGTTATAGTCCAATGGTGCTCATTGTGCGCGGGTAGGCGTTGTTGCGCTTAGTTTTGGATTGGGAATCAGGAGTTCGATTTGCAAGTGTCGTTACTTCCGTTGGTGGAGTTCGACGTTATGTTTGGCATGGACTGGCTCTCGGAGCAGCAGGCCCATATAGATTGTGGTAGCAATGAAGTCAAGCTGGGAGCAAGTCGTGAAACGACTTTTACAGGCTTAAAGGGGGTCGAGCAAGACATTGATGTCTGCTCTTCAGGTGGTGAAGGCGGTTCGTGCTGGTGCAGAACTGTTCTTTACACTAGTGGAGGTTGCAAAGCCGAAGCCCGTGTTTGATTGTATTTCAGTGGTATCGTAATACCCTGATGTGTTCCCCGCGGATCTTCCTGGAGCCCCGCCTCAGCGGGAGATGGATTTTACGATCGAGCTAGTGCCAGGTGCAAAGCCTGTGTCACGATCTCCGTATCGGCTAGCGCCTAAGGAAATGACGGAGCTGAAAGTTCAACTGCAAGAGTTGCTGGAGCAAGGATATGTGCGCCCGAGTTCTTCGCCTTGGAGCGCACCGGTCCTCTTTGTTAAGAAGAAGGATGGAAGCTTGAGGTTATGTATTGATTATCGAGAGCTAAACAAGCTGACGGAGAAGAACAAGTACCCGATCCCCCGGATTGATGATCTCTTTGATCAGTTAGTCGGGTCGACGGTGTACTCGAAGTTGGATCTCAAGGCTGGGTACTATCAGCTGCGTATAAGGGAGAGTGATATCCCGAAGACAGCGTTTAGTACGAGATACGGGCATTATGAGTTTACGGTCATGCCGTTTGGGCTGACTAATGCGCCGTCAGTATTTATGGATTTGATGAACAGGACGTTCAGGGAGTACTTGGACCATTTCGTGATCGTCTTCATCGACGATATTTTGGTGTACTCGCAAAGTGAGGAAGATCACTTCAAGCATCTTCATTTGGTGTTGGAGACGCTAAGGAGAAATCAGTTGTATGCCAAGTTCTCGAAGTGCGAGTTTTGGCTATCCTCAGTGGCATTCCTCGGGAATATAGTAAGTGGAGAGGGTATTGCTGTGGATCCGGCGAAGATTGTTGCGATACGGGAGTGGCCTGAGCTTGTTACGGTAGCAGAAGTCCGGAGCTTTCTGGGGCTTGCCGGCTATTATAGGCGCTTCGTAGAGAACCTCTCGCGGATAGCGTTACCTCTCACTACTTTGACGAGGAAGGAGCAGAAGTTCTTTTGGGCGCCGGAGTGCGCGCGAACTTTTGAGGAGTTGTAATGTCGGTTGACCACGGCGCCAGTGCTGACTTCGCCGAGTAGGACCGAAGGCCATGAGATTTAATAGCGATGCTTCGGGCAGCGGGTTGGGTTGTGTACTACTGCAACACGAAAGTGTATTAGCGTATGGCGCGAGACGGCCAAAGGTGCACGAGAGGAACTATCCGGTCCATGACTTGTTGTTAGTGGCCGTGAGTTTTAGACTTGAAGCTGTGGAGGCATAATTTTGAACGGTGTGAAAATGGATCTCTATGCTAGTCACAAGAGCGTGAATATCTGTTTGGTTAGAAGGATCTAAATTTGTGGCAGCATAGATGGATGGCGTTCTTGGGAGACTATACATTCAAGATCCACTACGCGCCTGATAAAGGGAATGCGGTTGCTGACGCGGTGAGTCGCCGAGCCCCAGCTCAAGCCAATTAGCTATTGGTGCATGATGAGCGGTTGGTGCGAGAGTTGGAGGCGTTGGAGATTGTTTATGTGGACAAGCAATCAAGTGCTGAAGCAGTTCATGGTAGAGACTCTGGATGGGTCAAATTCCCAATTCGTCGTGGAGGATGGATTGCTTTGGAAAGACGGTCGTCTGTGCATCCCAAGTGTGGGCAATTTACGGGTGGAGTTGTTGTACGAAGCACACTATAACAAGTACTCGATTCACCCGGGGAGCACGAAGATGTACCGTGATGTGAAGAAACTGTTTTGGTGGCCGGGTTTAAAGAAGGATGTGGCGCTATACGTAGCGAAGTGCCAAACTTGCGCCTTGGTAAAGGCGGAGTGCCAAAAGCCGGGAGGATTTCTTAAGTCCTTGCCTATTCCGGAGTGGAAATGCGACGACATCTCTATGGACTTTGTGCACGGTTTGCCAAGGTCGCAGAAGGGAAACGACGCCATTTGGGTGGTTGTTGATCGATTAACGAAGGTGTCGCATTTTATTCCGCATAGGAAGGATGATCCGGTGGAGAAGCTGGCAAAGCTTTAGGTGGATAACATAGTACGACTTCATGGTGTGCCCCGCAGCATCGTGAGTGACCGAGATGAGCGGTTCGCGTCCAATGATTGGAGGATGGTGCAACAAATGTTGGGAACAAAGTTGAAATTCAGCACAGCCTTCCACCCGCAAACGGATGGGCAGACCGAGAGGGTCATTAGAATTATGGAAGACATGCTTCGCATGTGTGTCTTGGATTTCGGAAAGCAATGGGAAGACCACCTTTATTTGGTGGAGTTCGCATATAACAATAGCTACCAAGCGAGTATTCAGATGACGCCTTTCAAGGCCCTATATGGTAGAAAATGTCGCACGCCGTTGTCTTGGTTTGAAACGGGTGAGTCAAAGTTGTATAAGCGGTCGGAAGTTGAGGGTGCTACTTCTTTGGTGAGAACCATTCGGGAGAGGTTGCTTATCGCTCAGGACCGGCAAGCAAAGTACTATAATGCCAAGCACAGGAACGTGGAGTTCGCTGTGGGCGATTATGTATACTTAAAGATCAAGCCATTCAAGGGTGTCTCGCGGGTGCGACGAGTGGAAAAAGCTAAGCCCGAGGTACCTTAGACCGTTTGAGGTTCTGGAGCGAGTTGGTGAAGCGGCCTTTAGGTTGAAGCTTTCGGTGGAGCTAAGTGGTTTACATGATGTATTCCATATTTCGGTGCTTCAGAAGGTGGTGCAAGAGCCTACGCAAGTGATCGCGGTTGATCAAGTGCCGGTGGGTAGTGGGCTAACGACAAAAGTCAAGCCCGTGCGGATCAAGGACTCGGAGGTCAAGCGGCTACGCAATAAAGAGATCAGGAAGGTCAAGGAACGGTGGGGCAATTGCGGTCGTGAGGAGCTCTCTTGGGAGCGAGAGCAGACTATGCTTGACGAGTATCCGGAGTTGTTCCGCTCAGGTACAAGTTTTGTATTTGTATGTCTTTCCTTATGTAATTTTGTGGGCGAAATTCTTTTAAGAGGGGGAGAGTTGTAACGCCCCGAAACTCAAAAGAGCGAATGGGGACGTTTTGGGCCAGTTTGGGTTCTGGCTGCAGGCAGACGGCCTGGGACACGGGCATGTCCCAGGGCGTGTCAAGCCTGTGTCGACACTAAGACGGGGTATCGACACTTTGGTCTCGAAATTGTGTCAAGACTGGGCACACGGCCTGCGACACGGGCGTGTCGCAGGGCGTGTCGACCCGTGTCGACACTTAGCCGCGAAATCATCGAGCTTTACTCGACGATTCGTCGAGACAAGGCACACGGCCTGCGACACGGGTGTGTCGCAGGGCGTGTCGACCTGTCTCGACGATCGACCCGGGGAGTCGACGAGAATGTCTCGACGATCGTCGAGACAAGGCACACGGCCTAGGACACGGGCGTGTCCAAGGCCGTGTCATCAAGTCGTCGATCTTCACTCGACGAAGTGTCCCGTGTACACGGCCTGGGGGTCCAGGCGTGTCAAGGTGACACGGGCAAGGACACGGGCGTGTCCTAGAACCCGTGCAGTGCTAGGGTTGAAAATGGGGAAAAATCATGGGGTACACGGCCGGCCACACGGCCGTGTCAGATGGAACACGGGCGTGTCAGCTCGAACACGGGCGTGTTCGATACCCGTGTGAGGTTCCAGGTGATTCGATTTTGACGGCGAATGCGGCACACGGCCCTAGACACGGGCGTGTGCCAGGCCGTGTTCGGTCCAGATTGGGCATTTCAGCCCCGAATCAAAGCCGTTCGTTTCCTTTTGTTGAGATCCAACGGCTGGGGGTTGTTCCTGAAGGGATATACCCGGGTTTTGACTTAGAAAACCCTCACTTTTCTTCACTTATCATCTTTCTAAATCCTTAGAGAGAGAGGAGAGCCAAGGGAGGAAGAAGAGCTAGATCCCGCCATTGGAGGAGCTTCGGAGCTCCGAATCGCAAGCCGACTCCGGATCCACGGAGGCAACGCTAGTGCGGTGATTTCCATCCGATTACTTTTCAATGGCGCCAAAGAGGAACGCAAGTGTAACGATCCTCATCTTGAGCATGAATAGCTCTCTTTCTTTGCATAGGAAGCCCGCTCTCGCGAGTTTGCGGAGAGTTGGAGGCGTTCCTTCGGGTAGATATGTGAAGTCCCCGTTGTTTAGAGTCCGTATGCGAGAATGGACATAGGCATGATGTGTGAAGCCTACCCGGACATGTTAGTCTGGATCGGTGATGTTGCATTGCATAAGGCCGGAGAAGACTCCGTGCTATTGGTTGTTTTATTGGGTTTTCTACGCGGTAGATTGCAGCAGGGAGCCTTGGGGACTAACCCAAAGGTACACCCGGAAAACTGGGCGGATACGAGATCTTGACAACATGGAGGCCTGAGAGCCAACTTGAACATAACCGAGTTTTGTGAAATTGTGTGACGAAAATGGGACTCGGGAGAAGTTTGACCTGCGCAAATGGCTTAAATTGTCGTTGCGATGTGAGCACGGGTTAGATGGAACCGTACCCATATCTATGTCGTTCGGGTTAAAGAGACCTAAGGTTACGTGGCACTTGACGTTGGCATAGATTAGAGTCTTCGGCGGTCAATGGCTTAAATTGACGTGACCCATGCCGGGAAGACAAATTGCTCATATGATTGGCCGTCAAAGTGGCGGTGGTGAGTCTGGAATGTTAATGGCTTTAATTGACGTGACATCGATCGGTACACTGAGAATGTGCCCTGAGTGCACGGGGCGTGTGGCCGTATGAGCCAACGTCTGTGATGTTATGGCTATGATTATAAATTACTCGCTTATGCTAATGAAATGTAGGGAAGGAGCATCGCCGCCCCGAGTTGGGGGCGGGATCGTTATAATTTGGTCAGCATTGCATACCGTTGCCTTGTTTTGCCACCGTGCGGTGGTTTGTTGCTTGCAGGTGCAGCTGGACCAAGCGGTCAATAGCGGGCTAAAGCCCTTTTTGCGAAGCCGGCCCTCGAAGGCCCAAGGAGAAGTGTTTACTGTTTTATTCATGTATGACCGGCCTGCGCGCCGTGGTTTGTAAAACATGTAATAGTCAAGTGAAACATTTTGTAAGGCCTTAAGGCTTGTTTTGAGTATTTTGTATAACATTCCTTTTTCGTATTAGTGGACACTTGTGCTTCGATGCTGGGTTCTTGTTTACAACTTTTATAAACTGCTTCCGCTAGAATGCTCTGTGTAGGATGTTGAGATTTGTTGGATGGTTTCCATAAGTAACCACCCGGTCTGTCTGTGGTATATGGCGTCGGGCCCCGGCCGGACCTACTGCTATATGCTATGCGACGGATAGGGGGTGTTACACCTACAACTCAGGCACAAAGCCCTACCACTCAGTATTCACCAAGACCTACACTCAGCCTTCAACAAGGCAAGGCCTACACTCAGCCTTCAACAAGGCCTACACTCAAAGAAATGTATCTCCTACACTCATGCACACAAGCCCTACCACTCAGCCTTTATAAATATAGACTTACAACTCAGATCCCTTAGGATCCGACAGAAAATAAAAATACAAGGATTAATAACCACAACTCAGATTGAGAAAGTTGAGTTGATTGGTTTCTTGATGAGTTCTTGAAAGAACTTTGCTGAGATCAACCTCCCTTGGCTTTCTTCAAAGCTTCTCTGGGTGTCAACACAAATCTTCTTAAGTGTCGACACTTTTCTTCTGGGTGTCGACACATGGACTTCGAAACTTTTCCTGCAAACCTGCAGTTACTTAACCTGCACAAAGAAACTCAAAGCACATCAAATACACCTTGATGTATATCATTGAGTAGGGTGAGGCTTCTTCAAATCAGGTACATATTTTCCAATGTACCCAATAGTTTGGAACTTGGTAGGGGTCACACATCCTGGGACACGGGCCTGTACACGGGCCGTGTCATGCTCCGGTTCGACGATGGCCATGTGGTCGACAAAACTGCAGTCGACGATCATCGAGCAGCGAACACGGCCTGAGACACGGGCGTGTCCGAGGTCGTATCCTACTCGGGTAGTTGACCGAGTTGTGTCGGGGTAGAAACACGGCCTGGAGCCCAGGCATGTTCGGATTTGACACGGGCGTGTCAAATGGGATACGGGCGTGTCGAATACCCGTGTTCTTCTTGGGTTGGTGTTGGTCCTATGTCGATGGAGGAACATGCCCCGCTACACGGGCATGTACTGGATGACACGGGTGTATTAAGCATGACATGGTCGTGTCGGTAGCCCGTGTTCTTTTCGGGA
Source organism: Platanthera guangdongensis (assembly GCA_039583875.1). NCBI lineage: Eukaryota > Viridiplantae > Streptophyta > Magnoliopsida > Asparagales > Orchidaceae > Platanthera > Platanthera guangdongensis. Next base: position 125,562,824 of record CM077148.1, on the reverse strand, counting down.
TGCGCTAGTTTCGGCGTCGTTTGAGGAACACGGCCTTGGACAAGGACGTGTCACAAGCAGTGTTCGGCCCAGGTTTTGGATTTTAAGTACGAATCGTTGTCGTATGTTTCCTTCCTTTGGGATATAAGGGTCCTGGCTGATCCTGGCAGGGTTTAACCCGGGAATAGGGTTTAGAAACCCTCATTTATTTTGGGTTTTCTCTTTCTAAGAGTTCTAGAGAGAGGGGAGAGCATGGAAGAAGAAGGAGGAGAGATCCGGCCGCCGGTGGAGCTTCGAAGCCCCAAATCGCAAGCTGAGTTCGGATCAACAGAGGCGAGGACGTTGTGGTGCTTTTCATCTGCATACATCTTCATGGCACCAAAGAGAAATGCTCTGGTAATGATTCTCATCTTGGACATGTCAAGTCCTCTTTCCCTTTTGCATAGAAGCACGCTCTCGTGAGTTTGCGGTGAGTGTGAGGCATTCCTTCCGGTAGACATGAATAGTCCATGTTGTTTTGCATGTAGAGTCCGTATTCGAGAAACGGACATAGGCATGGTGTGTGAAGCCTACCCGAACAAGTTGTTCTGGATCGGTGATGTTGCTTTGCATGAATGGCCGGAGAAGACTCCGCACAGATGTTTGTTTTTCGGGTTTTCGACGTTGTAGATTGTAACAGGGAACCTTGGGGACTAACTGCGAGGTGCACCCGAAAAACTGGGTAGATGCGTGATTCTGCCAACATGGTGGCCTGGGAGCCAACTTGCACATAACTGGGTTATGTAAAGTGAGTGATCGGATTGGGACTCGGCGTAGCTTGACCCGCACATATAGTTTAAAATGACATTACGGTGTGAGCAATGGGTGAGGCGGAACCGTACCCTCTCTGTATTGTTCGGTTAGAGAGACCTAAACTATGTGGTACTCGTCGTTGGCATAGATGGAGGGTATTAGGCATAGGCCGGAAACACCAAAATGCTCATGAGAATTGTCGTCCAAGGGGTGGTGGTGAGACCGCGAACTTTGACCGGGTTCACCGAGAATGTGCCCTGAGAGCACGAGGTGTGTGGCCATGCGAACCTACGCCTGTGATATTGTGTAATTTCTCTATTATATGGCTATGTTAATAAAATGCAGCGAAAGAGCATCACCGCCCCGAGCTTAGGGGCGGGGTCATTATAATTTGGTCAGCTTTAGCTGACCCTTGCTTTTATTTGCCACCTCTTTGGTGGATTGTTGCTTGCAGGTGCTGCGGAGCTTAGTGGCAAATAGCGGGCAAAAAGCCCTTGTTGCTGAGCCGGCCCTCGAAGGCCTAATTATGAGTGTTTACTTTTATTCTCATGTATGATCGGCCTGCGTGCCGAGGTTTGGAAGATATTATTTGTTTAAAGTAAACCCTTGTAAGTCCATAAGGCCAAATACTTGTGTATTTGTACGTTCATTCCTGTTGGTTTTATGTAGTGGACATTCATGCTGTTTGATGGGTTCTTAATTTGCAACTTTTAAATTGCTTCCGCTAGAATGTACTTTATGTAGGACGTTGGTTATTGGCAGGATGGTTTCCATTGCGTAACCCATAGGTCTGTCTATGGTATATGGCGTCGGGCCCCGGCCGAACCTACTGTTATATGCTATGCGACAGATAGGGGGTGTTACATTGGGAGGAAATCCCTACTCTCAGATCCACACTTGGATCCTACCTCAGTACCCCAGTAGTGAACCTACCTCAGTGACTAATTAGTCACCTACAGCTCAGGCTAAAAGGCCCTTCAAGTCAGATTCAGGTAAATTGAATCCTACAGTTGTTCATACAAGATGAAATAAATTTATAACAATTGACTCAGAGATAAATCTTTGAGTCTACCTTGTTGGACTGAGCAGATATCATTCCAGCCCACTTGATGTATAAGGAATGAGTCTTCTTCTACAGCTAACTCCTTTGCTGCACTGGTGAATAGCTATCTATTGTTGAAGGCTAACATCCCTTCACACAGCTAACTTCTTGCTGAATAGATGAATCAGCTGCCTTGTTCTGGAGAGAACAATCCTGCTGAACCTGAGAGAGCTTCAGCTTTCTTTATTTGCCTTCTAGCTAACCCTGCTAGACTTTTTGCTTTTAAGCTTATCGGAGAAGATGAAGTCCAGCTGCCTCTATCTCCTGTATTTTCTTCCTGTGTTCAGTATTTTTCATTTATTCCGTTAACCCTAATCATTTTCTTTTTCCTTTTTATATCTGTTGATTTGAATTAATGACAAAATTAAGGAGTTGGTCAAGCCAAGGATTGTTGAGCGCCACCTCTCTCAGAAGAGGACAAAGCAGCTTTCGGTGCTACCACAACTTTCCCGCAACAGCTTCATGTAATTTGACTTTGTTGACTTCTTGGTTACGTCAACAGTGGTCATCCTGGTGCTGCTGTAGCTTTCTGACGACTTGAACCAGTTTGACTTGTTGACTTTTGATGACGTCAGCAACGATCATGACATTCTGGACATAGAAAAATTCCAAATCTTCAATAAGCGTTGATTGTTGTTAAGTCACTCAATGTCATCTGTCTTGGCTCTCAGCACTTCTGGACTTGTGAATTTTCACTGGCTTCGTCTCAGCTGTTCTCTCTCAACTGTCTCAGCAGTTTCTTCTTAACAGCTGAGACAAGCTTCTGTCTCAGCACTATCTTCTCAGCGGTCTCAACACTTTCTTCTTCTCAGTTGAGACTGACTCCTGTCTCTACGATTTTCTTCTCAGTGGTCTTAGAGGTGTCTGCTTACCAGTTGAGACTGAACACAGTAGGGTTGAATCTCTAGGCAGATGATCTTCAATCAACTGCTGACTTATGAATTAGATCTCAATCTGAAACTTTCTTTATCAGCCTGGTTCAATAGCTGTCTTCTTAGAAGGAGCTTTCTCTCTCCAACTTCTTAGATGATCTTCAATCAAATAGCGTTGAGTGAGACAAGCTCACTCAACGCTCTCAACGCCTTGAAGTAGAAATTTGGCTAAGTCCAAATGCATGGATTGCTTGTCTTTCGTCGAGCTCAGCTTCGTCAAACTGAGCTCAGCATTCATCGAACAGAGTTTAGCCTTTCGTCGAACTAATTCTACAGTTCATCAAACTGAGTTTATCCTTTCGTCGAACTAAGTCTACTGTTTGTCGAACAAAGTTTAGACTTTCGTCGAACTGAGTCTACAGTTCTTCAAACTGAACTTATGCTTTCATCGAGCTGAGCTTGCCATTCGTCGAACGGAGCTCAGCATTCGTCAAGCTCAATACCTAGACATACAGAATTTTGTCTAAGTTTTGTGGCGTTGAGTGATACCTACTCACTCAACGCCTTTGGTTCTAATGATTGAATTTTGTCTAAGTCCAGAGATGCTGAGTAATGCTGATGTCAACAAAGTCAAAAAGTCAACCAAAATTCAAATGTTGCGAAAATGTTGCCAGAGACGTTGGCGGCCAGCTGTTATCATCTTCTGCACTTTCCAAGGAATATTTTCAACATTAAGTGTTGGGGCCCACACACAACAAAGAGTCGTTGAATCAAGATTAAATGGAAAGCATACGCTGAATGGCTCAATCTCAGCCATCAATCCTGATGGTGGGACCCACTACTTAATTGGCCTTCAGAGAATAAAAAAAGCAAATCGGCCAGAGCAATTAATTGATTCCTTGTCTAGGTTTTCTGAAAATGAAAAGTGCGACCGAACTTCATCTTCCTCCTCGCCATTTTCGTCGAGCCTAAAGAAGTTGTTCTGCACAGAGAACCTTGTTGGGTAAAGAGATAGTTGAAGCAATCACCATCTACAATAGCAGGATCAAAAGATATTCTGAAGAAGTAGATCTACAAGTTCTGCAGAGAAAAGGAAAGCTGGTTGAAGAAAATTCTACTGCCTACTTATTGCCGTCTACAGCAAAAGCTTGGACTGAATCTGCTCAGTCCAGGAATAAGAAGACACAAAAATCTTGCTCTGGTGTCTAATCATCTCTCTCTTTATTTCTTCTTCTGTAAAGATTCATGGTGAATCTGGAGTTGTAAGCATGTATTATAAAGGCTGAGGTCTTAGTGACCTGTGTTTGGCTTTGTGCCGGGTGAAAGGTCTTTATGACCTGGGTTTGGCTTAGTGCCTAAGTTGTAGGTCTGTGTGACATATGTGGTCCTGCGGGATCTGTGCTGTAAACTCTTGAGGAGCTGAGTTCTGGAGGGAGAGTTGAATCTAACACACTATTAGATAGGCGCGGAGGGACAGTGGATGTACCCAAGATTGGGGAACCACTATAAATTGTTGTGTCGTCTGTGATTCATCTTGAAAGCAAAAATAAACCTAATCACCAACCATAGAAATCTGCAAAGAAGTTAGAAAAATCAAATAGAGACAGAAACCTACTCACCTCCCCCCCCCACTAGTTGTTTAGCTAGCCTTGAAAACAAGACTTTCAGCTGTTGAAGAGAGAGAACAAGAAGACCTATATATATATATATATATATATATATATATATATATATGATTTATCTAATTGTCTTGAAATAGCGTTGTTATCTTTTTTTAATTCCATTTATCTTTTCAAGTCTTACTTAATTTTATTTGATATGTGCAACTCACCTTAGCTTGTAGGATTTTGGCTTCTTCAAATAGGGGGAGATTTTTTGGTATTATATCCATAATAACCCTGATTTGAAGAAGGGTCCAGTCAAGCTAAGATGTATTGAGGGGTTATTTGATATTGCATTTTAGTTATTTACTTGCAGGTTTACAATGCTAAGTACACACCAATGTCAGGTTACAGTGAGTCGGTAAACACAGGACTACACAATGTAATCCCTCATTGTGTAGGTCATCGTGTTGACTCGTGTGTAATCTCTCTATTGGGGTGTACTTTTTTTCCAAGTACAGAAGACGGATCAAGGAAGTCCAAAGACCAGGAGTCAGAAATAAAGAATTCTACCTACGTAAAATTTGGCGAGTATGGTGAGCTATATACGTCGAATTCGTCGAGTATCCCCTTGATACTCGCCGAATTTATCGTGTATGCTTCCAAATACCCGTTGAATTTGTCATATATAGTTAGGGAAAATTCGCAGGAAAAGCAGAAAGTCGCCAAGGCAAATTCGCTGAGTATCACTGGTTATACTCGTCGAATTTGCCGAGTATCACTAGCGATACATGCCAAATTCAACGAGTATCCCATGCGATACTCGCCTAATTCGACGAGTATCTTGGGCGATACTCGCCGGGTATATTGGGCCTTATGTTGACTTTTCTTCTATTCTATCTAAGGCTTTTTCGGCGAATATCATCTTCAGATTCGGCGAGTATCATACTGATACTCGAAGAAACTCGCTGAAAAACAGTTGTCGATTTTCCGATTTTTTCTAGTTCGGAATCCGTCGGCCATGCATAGTGTTTTTTCTAGGGTTCTTTTTAGGAAACCTTTTATAACCATTTGATTTTTAACCACTCTATAAATACCTAAGATTATTTTTAAAGCAACAAGGAATCCCAAAAACCTAATTGCAAATTCAAATTTCCAAATCTTCCTGAAAAAGATTTCCGTCGGCCGCACGATACGACCTTCGCGAAAAGCTTCTGATCGGCCGAGTGATCGAGCAATATTCTTCTTCTACGACATCTTCGACTGGATCGATTCTTCCTTCAGGATTCTTTCTACTTCAGTTCAAGTATGTTGAAGATTTAAGATCCAAGTTTGAAGATCCAACGATTTCAAGTTTTTCGAGTTCTCTAAGATTCAAGAACAACCCTTCCAAGAACGTCGGATCAAGACTTGTAGTCATGTGTTGTTGTTATAACATATAGCAGTAGGTCCGACCGGGGCCCGACGCCAAATACCACAGACAGACCAGATGGTTACTCAATGGAAACCATCCAACATATATCCAACGTCCTACACAGAGTCATTCTAGCGGAAGCAATTATAATAGTTGCAAATAAAAGAACCCTGCTACTAGCATGAATGTCCACTACAAAGCCAACAGGAATGAACGTACAAATAAACAAGTACTGGCCTTAAGGCCTTACAATAGTTTGCTTGAATATCAATGTTTTCCAAACCTCGGCGGGCAGGCAGGCCGTACATGAATAACAGAAAACACTCAAAATTAGGCCTTTGAGGGCCGGCTCAGCAACTTGGGCTTTGGCTCGCTATTTAGCACTCGGCTCCGCAGCACCTGCAAGCAACAATCCACCGCATGGTGGCAAACAAAGGCAACAGTCAGCTATGCTGACCAATTTATAACGATCCAGCCCCCAACTCGGGGCAGCGATGCTCCTTCCCTGGACTTTGTTAGCATAATCTTGCAGTATAGTGTAATAACACAACAACACAGGCGTAGGCACTCACGGCCACACACCCCATGCACTCAGGGCACATTCTCGATGAACCGATCAATGTCACGTTAGTTTAAGCGATAGACATCTCGGTCTCACCACCGCCACAAGGACGGCTAAATCTCGTGAACATTTAGGTCTGATGGGCCCGCGAACAGACTCTTACTGTGGTTGGTTCGGTGAGTCGATCGCCGCGGGCTTGCTCGGGTAGGCAAGTGCACCTATCGCAAGTAGTACTCGATATTCGGGGGAATACCGAGGTCGTATTGTTCTCGGGGTCGCGTTGACTATTCTTACTCCTCCGGGAGGACTATTATTTTACTGAAAGAAAAGGTGGATTTTTTTTACTTTAAGAAAAGACGGAAAAGCAAAGGAGCGAAAAAAAACGATTTAGAGAATATTCGATGAAGGGTTAACGCTCGGCATCGAATCGGATTAAGACTAAAACAATTTTTAATAATAAAAAGACTTGGTTTTCAAATTAATAATAAGGCAACTTGGCCGTGGAGGTTCCACAAATGTGAGCTCACCTAGCTATAGGGATATCGCTCACCTAAACGTTAAGACTATTCGACCGAACGTTAGTCCGACGAAGGATTCCTCTTAACGCCCGCTTTACGCTAAGAACCCCGCTATTGGGTGGGGGACCCAATCCGGTAGAATTACGCTTGTCCTCTCTCGAGGGGGTGCACGCAATTCTATTTACCCAGGGGTGATCGGTCCATATGCACGGCCTCTCGGCTAGCTAGCATATGGACTACGGAAATAGGGCCCACACATCGATTATGTGGTCCTACGCGTCGTAAACCCGGGGTAAACCCTAAGTGCTTAAATTAAAATGAAAATAAAGAACTTTAATTATTATAAATCATTTTAAATGTCCCAATGCTCTTCGATGCCGAGGCTAATAGCGATTAGCCACACATCGGTTTGGGGACGGCTTATAATTTAATGAGGCGCGAGTTCGAAATTAAACACTAAACGTTTATAAGAAAGGGACAAAAGAAAAATAACAACATTTAGAAAGCTAAAAAGTTAACTAAACGAGAACTCATGCACACTCCAAATTATAAATTAAACAAAAACTAAGTTACACATGAATGAAATTTGCATAATTTAAATTTGCGAGTCCCACTCAAACGAGTGGGGGCGGTAAATAAAGGCTGAAAATTGCAAGTCCTACTCAAACGAGTAGGACTGAAATGAAAGCGAGTCCTACTCAAATGAGTAGGAGAAAATAAATGCGATTACAGGGCTAAAAAGTACGGCCATTTAACTCAAGTGAGTAGGCGGAAACAAATAAAGAAACAAAAATTACAAGTCCTACTCGAACGAGTAGAACTGAAATAAAGTCCGGCCATTTAAACTCAAGTGAGTAGGCGGAAAAATAAAGAAAGAAAAATTACAAGTCCTACTCGAACGAGTAGGACTGAAAATGAAAACGATGCGCCATTTAACTCTTAACGAGTAGGCGGAAATAAATGCACACGAACACACACACTCCATATGAAATTCAAGAAAGCAATAAAATTATACACCTACACTCACACACTCTACATAATTGAACAAAGCATTAAAAGAAAGCATTAAAACAAAGCATGAAAATTATACACCTACACTCACACACTCTACACAATTTAAATCAAAGCATAAAAGTTAATACACCTACACTCACACACACTTCATGAAGATTAAGAAGAACAAAAGGAAATTTATTCTCATACACTCACACACACTAATAACAAAGAAAAATTAAAGTTACCTAAAAATGAAAATAACAAGATTTCTACTCCTAAAACTTACCCAAAACACATAAAAAGACAAACAAAAAGAGAATGAGCAAAAAGTTTTACAAAATAAAGTCAAAATCAAAGGTGCTCAAAAATTAAAACTTTAACTTTTTCATGCTTAGGTTTTGCCAAAAATGAATAAAAAGAGAAAATTTCAATTTTTTGAAGACAAAAGTTTTTCAAAACAAATTAAAAATCAAAGTTTTTGGAAAATTAAAATACCAACATTTTCATTCTTATGATGTTATGAAAGTGATAAAAAAGTGAAAAAGAAGATGAAAAGAACAAAAAAGGTTTTACAATCCTAAAAGAAAACTAAGTAAAAAAAAGAACAAATTCACTTTTTAAAATCTCTTTTATAGAATCATAAGGATGAAATCAAAATCTAAGCATGAAAACTGTTTAAAGGAAAAAGACAAGGTGAGAAAAAGAAAGAAAACTATCATGCTTAAGCATGAAGACAAGTAGAAGACATGTAAAGTAAGTAAATTACACTCATACACACACACACACACACACTTTTCATAAATGAAGAACAAGTGAAGAACAAAGATAAAACCAAGGATAAAAAGGGGAAGGAAAGTGGGCACAAGTGTTCATTCCAAAGCCATATATGAAGAGAAAATTTAACATTTTATTTGATCAAAATGAAACTATTACAAGCTATTACAAGTGCTAAAACTAAAGCAAAACAAGATATGAAATAAAAAGGGAAAAATTCTCCTTACATAGCCTTGAAAATCACGGATGCAGCCCACAAAAAGACACTAACTTGGCCCAAAAATCTGAACCCTTGGACCTTACAGAACTGGGCTATTTATAGGAAAAAATTTCAAAGTACATGCCCTCGGTCACGGGCGTGTAGGGGGGGCGTGACAGTACTATTCATGAAGGCGGCTGGCGATTGGACAGCAAAGTTGACTTCGGGCTGAGTTCGCAGCAGTCACGCCCTAGGTCACGGGCGTGACTATGGGCGTGTCGGGGAGGTAGAACCGGGTGCGGGTTGCGTCAAATGTCCTTGGCAGCATCTTGTCGGGCCAGCTGGAAAGGTCACGCCCCATGTCACGGGCGTGACTATGGGCGAGACAGTTGGGGTCGACACTCGACGAATGTCGAGCGGAAAGTGTCGAGTCAAAATCGTTGAGCTGAAATTGGGTCACGCCCTTGGTCACGGGCGTGACACTGGGCGTGACTGTTGGTGTCGACACTCGACGATCATCGAGAGGAATTCGTCGAGAGAAAAGGACACGGGCTTGGGTCACGCCCCGTGTCGGGTGACACGGGCGTGTCGCCAGGCGTGTCAAGCCTTTTCTTCAGAAATTTTCCGATTTCACGGGAAATGCACAGTCACGGCTCGGTCACGGGCGTGACCCATGTGTCACGGGCGTGTACTTCCCAAATTTTGGCAGATTTTGGAATTTTTCTGCAAAATCAAATAAAACAAGTTAGGAGAAAATTTACAAGAATAGGAACATTTTATTGAACAAAAATAAGTAAAAACGACGAAAATAAATGAAAATGACTAAATTAATGTGCATAAAAATACGCATATTTACAGTTCATCAAATACCCCCATACTTAGGCTTTTGCTATTCCAGAGCAAAAGTTTGAGGTGAATCTATAAGGAATAAAAAAACTCTAAGTTTTGGCTATCGCTTAATCAATTATAAGAGAGATCGAAATAAATATACGGGGTGTAAGAGTTAAGTCCTAAAATTATGTAGATGATTTAAATAGCGCAAAAGTTTTGGCCAAAACACTTCTTGATGTAATCAAATAGAAGGCAACATTTGTAATGGTTAGGTTAACGAAAATAGTTTGGAATTATAAGAACTCTAGCTTATATGAGTGCTACCGGAAATAATACAATTTACTAATTATGCTCTCAAAAAGATTTTTGAATTAATTCTAGAATCGTGTAATTGGCTAAGGGGGTAGTGTGGTTTATGAAGAGGGTTTTGATATTTGAGGTGAGGTAATTTTTTCTCGAACCTCCATGTTTTTATTTCTTTTGGATTATTAGGAAAATGAAATCTTATTTTCCTAATATGATTTTTGTTTTTCAACTTCATAAGAAAAATTAACCCAATGTATATTTGTAGGAGTAATGAATTTTATCCTCTTACTCCCTATATAATCTTTTAAAATTATTGGGTGCCTATGTTTACGGAACGAAATCTTGTTCCCATTGACATAAGATCTTTTAAGGATAAAATTTTTCATGCCAAGTAGGTCATGAAAAGTAAGGGGAGAAAGGAAAACTAGATTGTAATCCTAAAAATTTTTGAGAGCAACCTTAATAATTTGTACATTCCAATTTTTTTTTTCAGAAAGCTAAAGGTAAGTATAATTGAATTCTATAGTCGTTATTTCCTAACATAATATACGTGCTCCTATTAATGAAAAATTAGAAGTAGTGCCTAAAATGAGTCCGCTAGTTTTAACAAAGCATAAAGAATTCTTTAAAACTTAACCCCGGCTATTTAAATGTTTCAATCAATAATTAACAAACGGGTTGCAAACAGAGAATTAATAGTATTCACATATAAATAAACTCAGAACAGAATTTTTGGATAGCAGAAAAGTTAAGTATGGAATTTTTAATTTATTTATTTCAAAACATTTTTTTTATTATTATTTTTATAGTTTTTGTTATCATTTTTTTGTTTGTTTTTCATTTATTATCTTTTTTTGTATTTTTGTTTTTCTCAATTTTTTTTAAAATTTTTTGAACTATTATCTTTTTTTTTGTATTTTTTTTTAAGAGAATTTTCATAATATGTACAAAAATAAGGGAGAAAAAGAAAAAAGGTTGTACAAGAATGAGGAAGGGGGAGAGAGAAAAAACAAAAAAAATATATACAAAGTGAAACTAAACAAAATAATTTTTTGTTTTGTTTTTTTTTTTGAGTTTTTGGAAAAGAGAAAGAGAACAAAACAAAATTTTTTTTTGGATTTTTGTTTTTTTCATTTTAAAATTTTTTTTTTTGTTTTTTCATTTAAAATTTTTTTTTTTTCATTTTAAGATGTTTTTAAATTTTTTTGTTTTTGTTTTGTTGTTATATGTATTTTTTTTGTATTTTTCTTTTTTTTTTGAGATGCAGAAAAATTGAAGTGCAGAAAGTAAAGCACGAAAATACCCCCATACTTAAGTCCAACATTGTCCCCAATGTTGTATCGTAAGTATGCGGAACAGAAATGAAAGACAATATGTACAACGAAAAGAAAGGAAGGGGGGGTAGAAGCTGCCCTGAAACGCGGTGGGGAAGGCCGATCAGAAACCCTGCGTTTATTAGAAAAAGCAGCAAAGGTAATGAGGAAAAGGCGAAAAAGATAAGCGAGGGGTGCCTCCCAGGAGCGCTTTGTTTATAGTCGTGTAGCTTGACTATTTTGGCGGGTTTATAATGTGGAGGAAAGGTATGGTTTCGCTAAAACCGATCACTGGGTCGCCCGCGATATAAGACTTTAACCGATGACCGTTTACGTTAAAAGAACCTTTGTCCGGGTGGGAGACGAGTACGGTTCCATAAGGAAAAACTTCTTCAACTTGGAAGGGACCAGACCATCTAGATTTTAATTTACCTGGAAAAAGCCTAAGACGTGAATTGTAAAGAAGGACAAGATCGCCCGGAGAAAATAATTTTTGGGACTTGATTTTTCGATCGTGATATAACTTAGAGCGCTCCTTATAGAATTTATTGCTCTCGTAAGCGTTCGCACGCCATTCATCGAGCTCGTTTAGTTGCAGTTTTCTATTCTGAGCGGCTAAGTTGGAGTCGAGGTTTAAGAGTTTTAAAGCCCAAAGTGCGCGATGTTCTAATTCTACGGGTAAATGGCACGCTTTGCCGTAGACTAACCGGAACGACGTACATCCAATAGCGGTTTTGTAAGCCGTCCGATACGCCCACAACGCATCGTCGAGTTTAACGGACCAATCTTTCCTATTTAGCGAAACGGTTTTTTCTAAAATTCGCTTAATCTCTCGATTTACTACCTCGACTTGGCCACTTGTTTGCGGGTGGTAGGGGGTGGCAAGCTTGTGCGTGACTCCGTATTTAGCTAACGTCTTAGCCATAAGAGCGTTACAGAAATGCGTTCCCCTATCACTAACAATTGCGCGAGGCGTGCCGAAGCGAGAAAATAATTTTTTAAGAAATGTAACGACGACTCGCGCATCGTTGGTGGGGAGAGCTTGCGCTTCCGCCCACCTCGATACGTAGTCGACCGCCACTAAAATATACATATTTTTGAAAGACGGAGGTAGGGGGCCAACAAAATCTATGCCCCACAAATCGAAGACTTCGCACTCTAAAAACATGTTTTGGGGCATCTCGTCGCGACGAGAGATGTTACCCGACCGCTGACAGCTATCGCATGCGCGCACAAAATTATGCGCGTCTTTGAAGAGAGTGGGCCAAAAGTAGCCCGCCTCTAGCGCCTTCCGAGCGGTCCGGTTGGCTTGATAATGCCCACCGGCTGGACCCTCGTGGCAGTGCTTAAGAATTTGTAAGCACTCCACACCCGCAACGCATCGTCGAACCGCTTGGTCCGCGCAGATACGAAAAAGAAATGGGTCCTCCCAAAAGAAATTTTTCAAGTCAGAAAAGAATTTCTTCTTTTGATGACTGGAAAATTCTTTTGGAAGAACCCGCGCTACTAAGAAATTTGCAAAATCTGCGAACCAAGGCGAAGGTGACGAAGATTTATTAATGGCAAGAAGGCGTTCCTCGGGGAATCTGTCATTTATTTCAGATTCGACGAGCGCTTCCGCACCTGGATTTTCTAAACGGGAGAGGTGGTCCGCCGCTAGATTTTCCGCTCCCCGCTTATCTCGGATCTCCAAATCAAACTCTTGTAGGAGGAGAATCCATCGAAGAAGGCGGGGCTTCGCATCATTTTTAGCTAATAAATATTTAAGCGCGGAGTGATCGGTAAAAACGATAACTTTAGATAGCGTTATATACGAGCGAAACTTATCGAAAGCGAAAACGACGTCTAAGAGTTCCTTTTCCGTTGTCGTGTAAGTTACTTGTGCGGAACTGAGCGTCTTGCTAGCGTAATAAATAGGATGAAAATGTTTTTCTACGCGTTGGCCAAGAACGGCACCTAAGGCAATATCACTAGCGTCGCACATTATTTCGAACGGAAGGGACCAATTAGGGGCCACTAAAATCGGTGAGGAGATAAATTTTTGTTTTATCAAATTAAAGGCGGACTCGCATTCGCTACTAAAGATGAAGCGTGATTCCTTTTCCAAGAGGTGAGTTAGCGGCTTTGTTATTTTTGAAAAGTCTTGAATGAAGCGTCGATAAAAGCCCGCATGGCCTAAGAAACTCCTAATAGATTTTACGTTGGTTGGATGCGGAAGTTTTTCTATAATTTCTATCTTGGCCTTATCCACCTCTATCCCCTTAGACGAAATCATATGGCCGAGGACCAAACCTCCTCGAACCATAAAGTTGCATTTTTCCCAATTTAAAACAAGGCTTGTGTCCTCGCACCGTTGAAGGACACGATCTAAATTTTGAAGGCAATCGGGAAAAGAGCGTCCGAAAACAGAGAAGTCATCCATAAAGACTTCCATAATGTCTTCTACTAGCTCGCCAAAGATCGCTAGCATACATCTTTGGAATGTAGCTGGCGCGTTGCAGAGTCCAAATGGCATTCTTCGATAGGCGAAGGTGCCAAACGGGCAAGTAAAAGTTGTTTTCTCTTGATCATCGGGGGAAATGGGGATTTGGAAAAACCCCGATAAACCATCAAGAAAACAATAATACGGATGACCGGATAAACGCTCTAAGATCTGGTCTAGAAATGGCAGAGGGAAATGGTCATTGCGGGTGGCGTCGTTAAGTTTCCTATAGTCGATGCACCCTCGCCAACCTGTAACAGTACGAGTTGGGACAAGCTCGTTATGCTCATTCGCCACTACGGTAAGACCGCCCTTCTTGGGCACGACATGCACGGGACTAACCCATGCACTGTCCGAAATAGGGTAGATAATCCCCACATCTAATAACTTAATGATTTCGGCTTTAACGACGTCTTTCATGTTTGGGTTAAGACGACGTTGCGGCTGAATCGTTTTGCGGCAATTATCGTTTAGGAAAATCTTATGGGTGCAAAAGGAGGGGCTAATCCCCTTTAGGTCAAAGATTTGCCACGCAATTGCGTGGCGATGTTTAAATAAAACTTCCAATAAATCGGAAGTCTCCGAATCACTCAAGTCCGAAGAAATGATAACGGGGAGCGTATCACCTTTTCCCAAAAAAGCGTACTTGAGCGAGGCGGGCAAGGGTTTGAGGTCTAGGATGGGCGGTTCTTCTAGGGAGGTTTTAATACCTATGTCTTTCTTACCAATTGGTTCGAAAGGCAAGTCTATAGACGTATCCTCATCGCAGTTAAAATTTTCGAGCGCATAAATATCATCATTTAAAAATCCGGACTCGAAAATGGGAGAAGAACGATCTCCGAAAAAGGTATCTAAAGAATAGCAGAAATCGTCGCGCGATGACAAATTGTCCATCGAGGGATTAATAGAGAAAGTAACTTGGTCATCGCCTACTCGGAGGAGAAGGCTACCATTACTAACATCTATTAGTGCGTGGGAGGTGGCGAGAAAAGGGAGACCGAGTATTATTGGTACCTCGGCGTCCTCCTCGATATCTAAGATGACAAAGTCTACCGGGAAGGTAAACTTGTCGACTCGGACAAGGACGTCCTCCACTACCCCGATAGGGAACTTAACCGAGCGATCCGCTAATTGGATGCGCATATTCGTAGGACTAGGAGTACCCAAACCTAAACATGAAAAGAGCGAGAACGGCATCAGATTAATGCTAGCCCCTAAATCAGCTAAGGCGTACTTTACTAATATATCGCCAAAAAGGCACGGGATGGAAAACCGTCCCGGGTCGTTTTGTTTTGCGGGCAATTTATTAGTAAGGGCCACCGAGCAGACAGCGTTGAGAGATACATGCGAAATATCCTCGAATTTACGTTTATTAGAAAGTAGTTCTTTTAAAAATTTCGCATATTTGGGCATTTGCGAGATAGCCTCGCAAAAAGGAACATTAATGTGAATTTGTTTTAATAATAAAATAAATTTTTCATATTGCGCGTCCTTACGCTCGTTTTCTAACTTATGCGGATACGAAAGAGCTTTGTTTAAAATAATTTTTTCTTTTATAATAGGTAAAGGCGGCGTGAGCGAAGAAAGGGGAAGAGGGGTCGGAGGTGAAATATGTACCTGAGGGTCGGTCCGTTTTGGATCGACCACCTCCTTTCCGCTACGGACGGTTATAGCGTTGGCGTTTTCCCGCGGATTGGGCTCCGTGTTTCCCGGCAGTGCCCCGAGCGCGCGCTCGGACATCATCCTCGCTAGCTGTCCAACCTGTTGTTCGAGTGTTTTTAGCGATCCGGTGATGTTCCGGATATTTGACTCGTTGGACGCAATATACTTCGAAAAATTTTCCTCCATCGGGGAGGGCTTCGGAAGAGGAGGGGGAGGAAGAAATCCGGGCGCATAAGAAATAGGGGGACGCTGAGCATTATTCGGGTTGCTCCACGAGAAGTTGGGGTAATTCCTCCAACCCGGATTATAGTTATTACTATAAGGGTTGTTGTTGGGGTTGAAGGGAGGACGACCCGAATTTCCCATGAAGTCCACGAACTCTTCAGCTACGCAGACGTTAGGGGGAATAAAACAAGGCGGAGTGGAGGAGGCAGCAGACATCTCCGCCACCTGCTTTGTTAACCTTTCAACTTGAAGGGTCAAGAGAGCAGTGGCATCCACTTCAAAAAGACCAGCCGCCGGCTTTGGCCGTCCCCGCGGGACGTTCCATTGATAGGCGTTCATAGCCATCTCTTCGAATAAAGCCTGGGCGGCCTCGGGGGTTTTGTTGTTAAGCGTTCCCCCGGCAGCCGCGTCAATCATTTGACGCGTCTGAAAATTCAGCCCATTATAAAAAATTTGAACTTGCAACCACGTTGGCAGCGCGTGGTGCGGGCAACGGCGGAGGAATTCCTTAAATCGTTCCCAAGTCTCGTATAGACACTCAGGATCGTTCTGCACAAACGAAGAAATGTCCGCCCGCAACTTTGCAGTTTTGGCGGGCGGAAAGTACTTCGTTAGGAACCATTCCGTCAACTCAGCCCACGTGGTGATACATCCTCGCGGGAGGGCATTCAACCACGCCTTGGCTTTGGACTTAAGGGAAAAAGGAAATAAGCGCAAACGAATGGCGTCATCAGTGACGCCATTGATCTTGAAGGTGTCGCATATCTCCAAGAAATTGGACAAGTGGACATTCGGGTCCTCATCCGGCAGTCCATCGAACTGCACGGCGTTTTGGACCATTTGAATGACACTTGACTTTATTTCAAAATTATTATTGGCCACCGCAGGGCGAACAATACTCGACCCAGAATCATCCAGGTTAGGCCGGGCGTAATAAGACATAGTACGCTTGGCCGCCGGGGGAAGGTTAGGGGCGGCCATAACTACAGCAGTGGGTTCTCCGATAGATTCCTCGGGATCTAAAGAAGGATTTCGGCGATGAGATCGAATACGCGCAAGAGAGCGTTCGATCTCAGGGTCGAAGTCTAAATCGTCAGACTCTGAGGGTTGTCCTCGGGTCATACACCCAAACAAAAATAAAACAAAAATAAACCTTTTTTTTGTGTTTTTTTTTTAAAATAAAGTTTTTAGTTTTTTTTTTTTAGAGAAAATAAGTAAAATTAATAGACTCCGGAATTCGAAATAGCAACTCGAAAAGAGAGTCCCCGGCAACGGCGCCAAAAACTTGATGGGCCTGCGAACAGACTCTTACTGTGGTTGGTTCGGTGAGTCGATCGCCGCGGGCTTGCTCTGGTAGGCAAGTGCACCTATCGCAAGTAGTACTCGATATTCGGGGGAATACCGAGGTCGTATTGTTCTCGGGGTCGCGTTGACTATTCTTACTTATCCGGGAGGACTATTATTTTACTGAAAGAAAAGGTGGATTTTTTTTACTTTAAGAAAAGACGGAAAAGCAAAGGAGCGAAAAAAAAACGATTTAGAGAATATTCGATGAAGGGTTAACGCTCGGCATCGAATCGGATTAAGACTAAAACAATTTTTAATAATAAAAAGACTTGGTTTTCAAATTAATAATAAGGAAACTTGGCCGTGGAGGTTCCACAAATGTGAGCTCACCTAGCTATAGGGATATCGCTCACCTAAACGTTAAGACTATTCGACCGAACGTTAGTCCGACGAAGGATTCCTCTTAACGCCCGCTTTACGCTAAGAACCCCGCTATTGGGTGGGGGACCCAATCCGGTAGAATTACGCTTGTCCTCTCTCGAGGGGGTGCACGCAATTCTATTTACCCAGGGGTGATCGGTCCATATGCACGGCCTCTCGGCTAGCTAGCATATGGACTACGGAAATAGGGCCCACACATCGATTATGTGGTCCTACGCGTCGTAAACCCGGGGTAAACCCTAAGTGCTTAAATTAAAATGAAAATAAAGAACTTTAATTATTATAAATCATTTTAAATGTCCCAATGCTCTTCGATGCCGAGGCTAATAACGATTAGCCACACATCGGTATGGGGACGGCTTATAATTTAGTGAGCCGCGAGTTCGAAATTAAACACTAAACGTTTATAAGAAAGGGACAAAAGAAAAATAACAACATTTAGAAAGCTAAAAAGTTAACTAAACGAGAACTCACGCACACTCCAAATTATAAATTAAACAAAAACTAAGTTACACATGAATGAAATTTGCATAATTTAAATTTGCGAGTCCCACTCAAACGAGTGGGGGCGGTAAATAAAGGCTGAAAATTGCAAGTCCTACTCAAACGAGTAGGACTGAAATGAAAGCGAGTCCTACTCAAATGAGTAGGAGAAAATAAATGCGATTACAGGGCTAAAAAGTCCGGCCATTTAACTCAAGTGAGTAGGCGGAAAAAAATAAAGAAAGAAAAATTACAAGTCCTACTCGAACGAGTAGAACTGAAATAAAGTCCGGCCATTTAAACTCAAGTGAGTAGGCGGAAAAATAAAGAAAGAAAAATTACAAGTCCTACTCGAACGAGTAGGACTGAAAATGAAAACGATGCGCCATTTAACTCTTAACGAGTAGGCAGAAATAAATGCACACGAACACACACACTCCATATGAAATTCAAGAAAGCAATAAAATTATACACCTACACTCACACACTCTACATAATTGAACAAAGCATTAAAAGAAAGCATTAAAACAAAGCATGAAAATTATACACCTACACTCACACACTCTACACAATTTAAATCAAAGCATAAAAGTTAATACACCTACACTCACACACACTTCATGAAGATTAAGAAGAACAAAAGGAAATTTATTCTCATACACTCACACACACTAATAACAAAGAAAAATTAAAGTTACCTAAAAATGAAAATAACAAGATTTCTACTCCTAAAACTTACCCAAAACACATAAAAAGAACAAACAAAAAGAGAATGAGCAAAAAGTTTTACAAAATAAAGTCAAAATCAAAGGTGCTCAAAAATTAAAACTTTAACTTTTTCATGCTTAGGTTTTGCCAAAAATGAATAAAAAGAGAAAATTTCAATTTTTTGAAGACAAAAGTTTTTCAAAACAAATTAAAAATCAAATTTTTTGAAAAATTAAAATACCAACATTTTCATTCTTATGATGTTATGAAAGTGATAAAAAAGTGAAAAAGAAGATGAAAAGAACAAAAAAGGTTTTACAATCCTAAAAGAAAACTAAGTAAAAAAAGAACAAATTCACTTTTTAAAATCTCTTTTATAGAATCATAAGGATGAAATCAAAATCTAAGCATGAAAACTGTTTAAAGGAAAAAGACAAGGTGAGAAAAAGAAAGAAAACTATCATGTTTAAGCATGAAGACAAGTAGAAGACATGTAAAGTAAGTAAATTACACTCATACACACACACACACTTTTCATAAATGAAGAACAAGTGAAGAACAAAGATACAACCAAGGATAAAAAGGGGAAGGAAAGTGGGCACAAGTGTTCATTCCAAAGCCATATATGAAGAGAAAATTTAACATTTTATTTGATCAAAATGAAACTATTACAAGCTATTACAATGCTAAAACTAAAGCAAAACAAGATATGAAATAAAAAGGGAAAAATTCTCCTTACATAGCCTTGAAAATCACGGATGCAGCCCACAAAAAGACACTAACTTGGCCCAAAAATCTGAACCCTTGGACCTTACAGAACTGGGCTATTTATAGGAAAAAATTTCAAAGTACACGCCCTCGGTCACGGGCGTGTAGGGGGGGCGTGACAGTACTATTCATGAAGGCGGCTGGCGATTGGACAGCAAAGTTGACTTCGGGCTGAGTTCGCAGCAGTCACGCCCTAGGTCACGGGCGTGACTATGGGCGTGTCGGGGAGGTAGAACCGGGCGCGGGTTGCGTCAAATGTCCTTGGCAGCATCTTGTCGGGCCAGCTGGAAAGGTCACGCCCCATGTCACGGGCGTGACTATGGGCGTGACAGTTGGGGTCGACACTCGACGAATGTCGAGCGGAAAGTGTCGAGTCGAAATCGTTGAGCTGAAATTGGGTCACGCCCTTGGTCACGGGCGTGACACTGGGCGTGACTGTTGGTGTCGACACTCGATGATCGTCGAGAGGAATTCGTCGAGAGGAAAGGACACGGGCTTGGGTCACGCCCCGTGTCGGGTGACACGGGCGTGTCGCCAGGCGTGTCAAGCCTTTTCTTCAGAAATTTTCCGATTTCACGGGAAATGCACAGTCACGGCTCGGTCACGGGCGTGACCCATGTGTCACGGGCGTGTACTTCCCAAATTTTGGCAGATTTTGGAATTTTTCTGCAAAATCAAATAAAACAAGTTAGGAGAAAATTTACAAGAATAGGAACATTTTATTGAACAAAAATAAGTAAAAACGACGAAAATAAATGAAAATGACTAAATTAATGTGCATAAAAATACGCATATTTACAGTTCATCAAGGTCCTTCCGGCCGATGTCATGTCAATTTAAGCCATAGACAACCTGTGACCTCCTATCTATGCCAACGGCAAGTCCCACGTAGCTTTAGGTCGCTTGTAACGAACGACATAGATCGAGCATGGTTCCGCTTAACCCGTGGCTCACACCGCAACGTCAATTCAAGCCATATGCGTCGGTTAGCTCCCCGAGTCCAAAATCGTTTACACACAACACATAACCCAGTTATGTTCAAGTTGGCTCCAAGGCCACCATGTTTGGCAGAATCACGCATCTGCCCTATTTTCCGGGTGCACCTTGGGGTTAATCTCCAAGGATCCCGGTTGCAATCTACCTCGTAGAAAACCCGAAAAACAAACATTCGCACAGTGTCTTCTCCGACCATTCAAGCAATTCAACATAACGATCCAGACCAACTTGTCCGGGTAGGCTTCACACATCATGCCTATATCCGTTCTCGATTACAGACTCTACATGTACACAACGAGGACTATTCATGTCTACCCAAAGGAACGCCTCAACTCACCGCAAACTCGCGAGAGCGGGCTTCCTATGCAAAGGAAACGAGTGCTTCACATGCTCAAGTAGAGAATCATTACCCGAGCGCTTTTCCTTGGCTCCATGGAAATGTGTGCGGATGCAAAGCACCGCAATCTCCTTGCCTCCGTAGATCCGAAATCGGCTCGCAATTTGTAGCTCCGAAACTCCGTCAGTAACTAGATTTAGCCTCCTTTCTTCTTCCTTGCTCTCCCCTCTCTCTAGACTTTAGAAAGAGACTTAAGTGAAGGTAGTGAGGGATTTGAAACCCTATTCCCAGGTATATCCCAGTAGGAACAACCCCCTGTCATCGGATCCCAAAATAAGGAAATGAACGGCCACGATCCGGAGCAAAAAAGCAAAACCTGGGCCGAATACGACCTGCGACACGCCCGTGTCCCGGGTCGTGTCCCCCATTCGCTGTCAAAATCGACGCGTCTCAAAAAACAAATGGGCACCTGACACGCCCGTGTTTGGCCTGACACGCCCGTGTCATCTAGTACATGCCCGTGTTCCCGAGCATTTTCCTCCATCAACACAAGACCAACACCAACCCAAGACTCACATGGGTCTTGGACACGCCGGTGTCCTTTTTGACACTCCCGTGTCATACCAGAACATGCCTGGGCTCCAGGCCGTGTTCACTTTCTTGACACTTCGTCTCGACACTTCGTCGACCACCTGACACGGCCTTGGAAACGCCCGTGTCCTAGGCTATGTTCCCTGTCTCGACACATTATCGAGCGAAAATGTCGACTTCCCAGGCAGATCTTCGACACAAGCTCGACATGCCCTGAGATATGCCCATGTCTCAGGCCGTGTTTGCTGCTCGACGATCGTCGACTCCAAAATTCGTCAACCACTCGGCCAAATCGTGGACCCAAACACGACATGCCCTGGGACAGGCCCATGTCCCAGGCCGTATGCCCCCTGCCAAATTCCAAACTTAGCTCAAAACGCCTCCCATCGCATTTTTGAGTTTCGGGGAGTTAAAACTCTCTCCCTCTTAAAAGAATTTCATCCTTGAAATTACATAAAGGAAAGAAATTTCATGTTGATCTTCAAGTACACCCAGTCTCCAACAGCGAACTCCACGTTCCTGTGCTTGGCATTATAGTAGTTAGCCTGGCGGTCCTGAGTTATTAGCAACCTCTCCTGAATTGTTCCCACCAATGAAGTAGCATCTTCCACCTCTTATCGCTTGTACAACTTTGACTCACCCGTTTCAAACCAAGACAACGGCGTGCGACATCTACTACCATAAAGGGCCTCGAAGGGCGCCATTTGTATGCTTACCTGGTAGCTATTGTTGTACGAAAACTCCACCAAGTATAGGTGGTCTTCCCACTGTTTTCTGAAATCCAGGATGCACATGCGAAGCATGTCTTCCATCGTCCTATTAACCCTCTCGGTCTGCCCATCCGTTTGCGGATGAAAGGCTATGCTA
This sequence comes from Platanthera guangdongensis, assembly GCA_039583875.1. Lineage (NCBI taxonomy): Eukaryota > Viridiplantae > Streptophyta > Magnoliopsida > Asparagales > Orchidaceae > Platanthera > Platanthera guangdongensis. The sequence goes on along the minus strand of CM077148.1, from coordinate 125,540,718 downwards.
AAACTCAGCTTTGTTCCCAACATCAGCTGCATCGGACTCCAATTATTGGACGTGAACCGCCCATCTCGATCACTCACAATGTTGCGGGGCACACCATTAAGCTGCACAATATTGTATACATACAACTTTGCCAATTTCTCAACCGGATCATCCTTCCTATGCGGAATGAAGTGTGACACCTTCATTAGACGATCTACGACCACCCAAATGGTGTCGTTCCCCTTTTGCGACCTCGGCAGCCCATGCACAAAGTCTATAGTAATGTCGTCAAACTTCCACTCCGGAATAGGAAAGGACTTCAAGAATCCTACCGGCTTTTGGCATTTCGCCTTCACCAAGGCGCATGTCTGACACTTCGCCACGTACAGTGCCACATCCTTCTTTAGTCCTGGCCACCAGAACAATTTCTTCACATCACGGTACATCTTCGTGCTCCCCGGGTGAATCGTGTACTTGGTATGATGTGCCTCGTACAACAATTCCACCAGCAAAGTGCCCACATTCGGGACGTACAGACGACCGTCTTTCCAAAGCAATCTATCCACAACCGCATATTGGGAATTTGACCCATCCAGAGCCTCAACCATGAGCTGCTTCATACTGCTATCCACATCCAAAGCCTACCGAATCCGATCAGTCAGGTCATACTGAACTTTCGTCCAGTTCAATAGCGCTTCAGCGCTCGACTGCTTGTCTACACATGAGATCTCCAACGCCTCCAACTCCCGAACCAACCGCTCGTCATGGACCGACAGCCAATTGGCTTGATCTGGGGCCCAGCGACTCAACACGTCCGCAACTGCATTGCCTTTACCAGGTACGTAGTGGATCTTGAATGTATAGTACCCCAGTAACTCCATCCATCTAAGCTGCTGCATGTTCAGATCTTTTTGATCCAACAAGTATTTCAGGCTCTTATGGTCGGTATAGATATCGACCCTTACCCCATACAAGTAGTGCCTCCACAGCTTCAAGGCAAAAATCACGGCCGTTAACTCCAAGTCATGGACCGGATAATTCCTCTCGTGCACTTTCAGCTATCTCGAGTCATACGCTATAACGCTTCCATGATGTAGTAGCACGCAACCGAAACCACTGCCTGAATCATCACTGTAGGTTTCAAAGCCTTCGGTCCCACTCGGCGAACTCAGCACAGGCGTTGTGTTCAACCGACACTTCAACTCCTTAAAAGCTTGTGCGCACTCCGGCGTCCAAACAAACTTCTGCTCCTTCCTCGTCAAAGTAGTGAGAGGTAACGCTATCCGCGAGAAGTTCTCCACAAAGCGCCTGTAATAGCCAGCAAGCCCCAGAAAACTCTGGACATCCGCTACCGTAGAAGGCACAAGCCACTCTCGTATCGCAACAATCTTCGCCGGATCCACTGCAATGCCCTCTCCACTAACTATATGACCGAGGAACGCCACTGAGGACAACCAAAACTCGCATTTCGAGAACTTGGCGTACAATTGATTCCTCCTCAGCGTCTCCAATACCAAGTGCAGATGACTGAAGTGATCCTCCTCACTCTGCGAGTACACAAAAATGTCATCGATAAAGACGATCATAAAGTGGTCTAAGTACTCCCTGAAGGTCCTGTTCATCAAATCCATGAACACTGACGGCACATTCGTCAGCCCAAACGGCATGAACGTAAACTCGTAATGCCCGTATCTCGTACTGAACGCTGTCTTAGGGATATCACTCTCCCTTATTCTCAGCTAATAGTAACCGGACTTGAGATCCAACTTTGAGTACATCATCGACCCGACTATCTGATCAAATAGATAATCAATCCTTGGGATCGGGTACTTGTTCTTCTCCGTCAACTTGTTCAGTTCTCGATAATCAATACAAAGTCTCAATCTCCCGTCCTTCTTCTTAACAAAGAGGACCGGTGCGCTCCAAGGCGACGAACTTGGACGCACATAACCTTGCTCCAACAACTCTTGGAGTTGCACCTTCAGCTCCTCCATCTCCTTAGGCGCTAGCCGATACGGAGAGCGTGACACATGTTTTGCACCTAGCACTAGCTCAATCGTGAAATCAATCTCCCGTTGAGGCGGGGCTCCAGGAAGATCGCCAGGGAACACATCAGGGTACTCAGCTACCACTGAAATACTATCTAATGTAGGTTTAGTCTTTGCAACCTCCACTAGTGTAAAGAACAGCTCTGCACCGACACGAACTGCATTCACCACTTGAAGGGCTGACATTAAAGTCTTGCTCGACCCTTTCAAGTCTGTAAAAGTCGTCTCACAACTTGTTCCCAACTTGACTTTCTTGCGACCGCAATCAATATGAGCTTGCTGCTCCAAGAGCCAGTCCATGCCAAATATCATGTCGAACTCAACCAGCGGCGGTAACGATGCTAGCAAATGGAAGTCCTGACTCCCAATACGAATCTGAACGCCACAGATTCTCTCTGCATGCATCGAACACCCATTGGGCAATAACACGTCCAGTTTGTCCTTCGCCATCGAAGAAGGTACTCCGATGTGCGATATGAACCCTTCGGAAAAAAGGAGTGTGAAGATCCCGTATCAAAGACTGCTCTCGCAGGATACTCGCAAATCAAAACAAATCCTAAACAAACAGTGGTAAGGTAACACGCACATAACAAGTATAAAACAATTTGACTTGCTATAAATCTAAACCATATCTGTCACCACATCCGCTTGTTTAATGGCCTCCTGTTGGCCAAGATTATAAACTCTTGGGTTAGCCGGAGTATAATGGGACGCGGTTGACTCCACCGCCTAGCCATTCTCTTCATAAGTTGCTCCCCGCTTGCTTTCGGACTTGGGACGTCCGCTCCAGTAGTCACGGGCAAAGTGCCCCAGCTTTGCACAAGTAAAACATGCACCCGGTGTCCGACCCGTAGTCACCCCAGAAGCACCAGAAGAAGGAGCCGGACCCGAATTCCTATCCTTCTTAAAGAACTTATGGTACCCAGACTTTGAGGTAGTCGGTACCTTGAACTCAGACTCCTTATCACCAAAGCTTTTCTTTGCTTGTACATTCTTCCAGTCCTTCTCCAAATACCAGGCCGTGTTGACCAAGGTCAAGAAGCCCTGCGTCATCGGCCGCGAGAGTAGTAGCCTCAAGTCATCTCTCAGACCTTCATAGAAATGGTTTGTCTTACGCTCCTCATCCGTGAATGTGGAGCTAACATATCGACCCAACCGATTAAACTCGTGGAGATACTCATCCATGCTACTCTCTCCTTGCACCAAACTTTGGAACTCATTCTCCAAAGCTATCCTCTGCGTCGAAGGAAGGTACCTTGCCAAGAACAGTCCCAAAAACTCTTCCATTGGGACGTCCGTGAGTTGCCTCCCCCTCAAGTGATGGAGTTCCAAACAGTTAGAAGTAGCGAACATGTAGTAACAAACAGATAGAGTTTTGAATAATTGAAACTTTATTATCCAAAAAGATATCTATTACAAAGGTATGTCCTCCATTATATAGAATGGAGGAGAGATGAGAGAATACAAATAAGAGATGTGGGAATAAAAATTTACAGGACTAAGCGGACTATACAAAATAAACCGCACAAGCCGCGCGGTTAGACAGAAGGGCTAACCGCACGGCTACCACAAGAGAAGAAGAGAGATCGCCAGGGAAGACCGCTAGACCGCCCGGTCTCCAAGCCGGCTGAGACAAACCGCCAGACCGCGCGGTCTTCAACCCGCCAAGACAGACCGCCAGACCGCCCGGTCACCAACTTCAACACTCCCCCTCAAGCTGGAGCATATATATCGATCATGCCCAGCTTGTCGCAAACATGAAGAAACGAGGCGGAAACTGGCTTGGTGAAGATGTCAGCCAGCTCTTTATCAGAAGTAACAAAGGGAGTGCAAATTTGTTCCTTTAAGATCTCTTCACGAATTAAATGACAGTCGACGTCAATGTGCTTTGTTCTTTCATGGAAGACCGGATTTTTGGAGATGTATATGGCTGCCTTGTTATCACAGAACATAGGTAAAGGATGGTTGTAGACCTCTGCTAAATCTAGCATGAGAGCCCGCAACCATTTTAACTCACAAGTGGTCGATGCCATACTGCGATACTCAGCTTCTGCACTGGACCTGGAGACAACAGACTGCTTCTTGCACTTCCAGCTCACTAGATTTCCCCCAACAAAGGTGCAAAAACCTGAAGTTGACTTGCGATCCCCTTTGTCATCAGCATAACTTGCATCTGAGTAGGCTTCAACCCTCAGATGACCATTCTTCTGAAAAAGTAATCCTTTCCCAGGCGCTGCTTTGACATACTCCAAGATCCGCAAGGCGGACTGTAGATGGCACTCCCTAGGAGCTTGCATGAATTGACTCACCTTGCCCACAGCATAGGAAATGTCGGGCCTGGTCACTGTAAGATATATGAGCTTACCAACCAGACGCATGTACCGCGAACTATCTGAAAGAGGAGGCGAATCATCTGTCCAGGTTTTGTCTTCTCCAGGTGCCATGGGGCATCAGACAGGTTTTTCTCCAGTCAACCCTGCCTCTTTTAAAAGATCAAGGGCATACTTACGCTGAGAGAGAACTAAGGAGTCGGGCTTCCGAGAGATTTCGATCCCCAGAAAGTACTTTGGAGAGCCCATATCTTTCGTGATCAGATGTTCGCGAAGATGTCGCTTTGTCAGGGCTACCCCTTCCTGGTCATCACCACTGAGAAGAATATCATCGACGTACACAGCAAGAACAACTAGCCCCGAGGGAGTTTTGCGAATAAAGAGAGAGTGATCAGCAGAGCTTCGCGCAAAACCAACAGCCGCCACGATGCCGCTGAACTTGTCAAACCAATCTCGAGGGCTCTGCTTGAGGCCATAAATTGCCTTCTGCAGCCGGCATACTCGTGACTCCCCCTGAGCAACATACCCAGGAGGTTGCTCCATGTAAACTGCCTCGTGAAGATCACCATAAAGGAAGGCATTCTTGACATCCAGCTGAGAAATCGGCCAATCCCGATTGACCGCCATAGAGAGAAGGACGCGGATAGTGCTGAGACGAGCCACGGGGGAGAAGGTGTCAAAGTAATCAATGCCATAGGTCTGAGTGAAACACTTAGCAACAAGGCGAGCCTTATAACGATCCACAGTGCCGTCGGGGCCAAATTTGACCACAAAGACCCAGCGACACACAACAACATCAGTGCCGAAGGGAGGAGGAACAAGAGTCCAGGTACCCCGCTCAGTTAGGGTCGCCATTTCCTCATCCATGGCCATCTTCCAATGAGGAATAGCAAGGGTCTCCTGGTAGGAGCGGGGTGTGGCAGTGGCAGAGATAGCCAGTGCAAAGGCCCTACGAGAAGGGGTAAGACGATCATAGGAAACAACAGCAGCAAGGGGGTGTAGGGTACACGTCCGCACCCCTTTGCGAAGAGCTATAAGAAGATCCAGGTCAGCCGGGCCCGCGGCATCCGGAGCATCCGTGGTAGAGAAAGCTGGCCCGGGAGTAGAGAGCGACGGCAGCGGAGAGGATGGAGAGGGTGGTGGAGAAGGGAGAGAGAGAGGTGGAGGGAGAGGAGGGGATGGAGACGGGGTAGGGGTGGAGATTGTAGGAGGAGGCGAGGGAACGAAGGGAACGGCAGGAGAATCAGAAGCGGGGAGAAGAGGAGAGGAGTCATCCGAGAAGTAGGAGGTATTCTCGAAGAAGGTGACGTCAGCAGAGACGAACTGCTTACGAAGGACGGGATCAAAGCAACAATAGCCTTTCTGAGTGGTGGAGTACCCCAGAAAGACACATTTGGTGGAGCGAGGGGAGAGCTTATCACGGGTGGCAGAAGGGGTATGCACAAAGGCAGTGCATCCAAAGATTTGGAGAGGGAGAGGAAACGGCTCCTTGTCCGGATACAGAATGGCGAACGGGGTTTTGCCGTGGAGAACCGTGGAGGGAAGGCGATTGATAAGGTAGCAGGCAAGGAGAACAGCATAGCCCCAATAGGAGCAAGGAACATGCATCTGGGTCATCAAGGTGCGAGCGACATCGAGGAGGTGACGGTTTTTGCGTTCGGCCACACCATTTTGTTGTGAAGTATAGACACAACTAGTTTGATGAATAATCCCATTTTGCATGCAGAAGGTAGAAAAGTCATGACTGATATATTCTTTGGCATTATCAGATCGAAAAACTTTGATAGAAACACCAAACTGAGTTTTGATCATGAGATAGAAGGACGTCCATACAGAGAATAATTCGGAGCGATCTTTTAATAGATACACCCACGTACAGCGAGAGAAATCATCAATGAATGTGACAAAATATGAACTACCCCGACCAATGGTAAGAGTAGGAGAAGGACCCCAAATATCAGAGTAGATAAGATCAAACGGACGGGTAGAGCCACGAATGTGCTTTGGAGGGAAAGAGGAGCGGTAATGCTTGCCAAGCTGATAGGCCTCACAGTTGAGCGGAGGACTTTGTGGAGGAAGGTGGGGCAGAAGTTGACAAAGAAGACGGGGAGGAGCATGACCAAGGAGGAGATGCCATTGGAGAATATCTGTGGAGGTGGAGGAGAAGGTGGAAAAAGCAGAAATGTTGTCCAGGAAGTATAGGCCGCCACTCTCAGTCCCAGTAGCAATCGTCCGTCGGGAGTCCGGATCCTGAAAAGAGCAAGAAGTAGAAGTAAATGTGACAGAACACTGTAATTGCTTGCATAGAGAGGTAACAGATAATAAGTTGCACGGGAACTGGGGAACGTATAGAGTATCCGCCAAGTGAAGAGACGGAGTGACATGAACTATCCCTGTCCCATGGACTGAGGATGAAGAGCCGTTAGTGAGAATAACCGGGGGCAACCGATCATGTGTTTAGAGGAGAGAGAAACACTGGAGATTGCCGGTCATATAATTTTAGCACCAGTGTCGATCAGCCATTTTCCCTGAGTAACAACGTGGGCACGACCAGAAGACGTGACAACCGAGGCGAATGGCTTGGAGGATGATATGAAAGCCATGAAGGGAGGAAAAAGAAACTGCAGCGGTCTCGGTGACAGCACACCAGTGGCAAGAAGGGCCACGACCAAGGTGCAGAGCGAGGCAAAAGGGGAAGAAGAGGGAAGCACAAGCAGCGCGACTGAACAGGAGGTCACGGCGACTAACAGGCAGGAGCGACTAAAGGAAGAAAGGCAGAAAGGCCGCTCAACCAAGGAAGAATCCGCGCGGACAGAGAGAAAGCCGCGGGGAGAGGAAAAGAGAGCAACTCGCCCGAAACCGCAGCGGTTTAAAGGGAAGAAGCCGTGCGAACACTAGCGGCCAGGAAATAGACCAAGGTACAGCAGGGAAGAGGTCGCGCGGACTGAAAAGTTCGAGCGAACAGAAGAGAAGAGAAGGAAGAAGCAGCAGCGACAACAACAAGTCGCAAGCCGGGCGAACAGAAGCAGGCCGCGCAGCTAGGGGAAAAACAGGCGGCTAGAAGGAAACAGGTCGCTACGACAACAAACTGGGCGCGGCGATGGAGAGCAGTAAGAGAAGAGAAGCAACAAGCCGCGCGAACAGAGTAGCGGGCGGAAGAGAGGACAAGCCGCGAAGACATGTCGTGAGAAGAAGAAACAAGCGGCGAGAAGCAGAGAGCGCACACAATCAGGAGGAAAAGACCGTGTCCGCTGATACCAAGTTAGAAGTAGCGAACATGTAGTAACAAACAGATAGAGTTTTGAATAATTGAAACTTTATTATCCAAAAAAGATATCTATTACAAAGGTATGTGATGATGCCCGCGAACAGACTCTTACTGTGGTTGGTTCGGTGAGTCGATCGCCGCGGGCTTGCTCGGGTAGGCAAGTGCACCTATCGCAAGTAGTACTCGATATTCGGGGGAATACCGAGGTCGTATTGTTCTCGGGGTCGTGTTGACTATTCTTACTCCTCCGGGAGGACTATTATTTTACTGAAAGAAAGGTGGATTTTTTTACTGAAGTAAAGACGGAAAAAGCAAAGGAGCGAAATTACGATTTAGAAAATATTCGATGAAGGGTTAACGCTCGGCATCGAATCGGATTAAGACTAAAATAATTTTTAATAATTATAGGACTTAGTTTTCAAATTAATAATAAGGCAACTTGGCCGTGGAGGTTCCACAAATGTGAGCTCACCTAGCTATAGGGATATCGCTCACCTAAACGTTAAGACTATTCGACCGAACGTTAGTCCGACGAAGGATTCTCTTAACGCCCGCTTTACGCTAAGAACCCCGCTATTGGGTGGGGAACCCAATCCGGTATAATTACGCTTGTCCTCTTTCGAGGGTATGCACGCAACTCTATTTACCCAGGGGTGATCGGTCCATATGCACGGCCTCTCGGCTAGCTAGCATATGGACTACGGAAATAGGGCCCACACATCGATATGTTGTCCTACGCGTCGTAAACCCGGGGTAAACCTTAAGTGCTTAAATTAAAATGAAAATAAAGAGCTTCAATTATTAGAAATCATTTTAAAATGTCTGAATGCTCTTCGATGCTGAGGCTAAGAGCGATTAGCCACACATCGGTATGGGGACGGCTTATAATTTAGATGAGTCGCGAGTTCGAAATTAAACGCTAATGATTATAAGAAGGGGACATAAAAACAAAACAAACATTTAGAAAGCTAAAAAGTTAACTAAAACGAGAACTCACGCACACTCCAAATTATAAATTAAACAGAAACTAAGTTACACATAAAAGAAATTTGCATAATTAAAATTTGCGAGTCCCACTCAAACGAGTGGGGGCGGGAAATAAAAGCTGAAAATTACAAGTCCTACTCAAACGAGTAGGACTGAAATGAAAGCGAGTCCTACTCAAATGAGTAGGAGGAAATAAATGCGATTACAGGGCTTTCTCAAATATTTACAGGGAAATAAAAATCCGTCCATTTAACTCAAGTGAGTAGGCGGAAAAATAAAGAAAGAAAATTGCAAGTCCTACTCAAACGAGTAGGACTGAAAAAAGGTCCGTCCATTTAACTCAAGTGAGTAGGCGGAAAAATAAAGAAAGAAAATAACAAGTCCTACTCAAACGAGTAGGACTGAAAATGAAAACGATGCGCCATTTAACTCTTAACGAGTAGGCGGAAATAAATACACACAAACACACACACTCCAAATGAATTTCAAGAAAGCAATAAATTTAACACCTACACTCACACACTCTACACAATTTGAATCAAAGCATCAAAAAGTTATACTCATACACTCACACACACAAATTGAAAGCAAAATGAAAGTTACCTAAAAATTAAAACTTTTACTTTTTCATGCTTAGGTTTTGCCAAAAACAAATAAAAAGAAGAAATTACAATTTTTAGAAGACAAAAGTTTTTCAAAACAAATTAAAAACCAAAGTTTTTTGGAAAATTAAAATTACAAGATTTTCATTCTTATGTTTTTATGAAAGTGATAAAAAAGTGAAAAAGAAAATGAAAAGAACAAAAAGAGGTTTTACAATCCTACAAAATAAACTAAGAAAAGAAAATAAAGTTCACTTTCAAATCTCTTTTACAAATTCATAAGTATGAAATAATAAACAAAAGAAACATTAAAGAAGAACATGTTGAAGATGAGAACCATATCATACATGCATGGAAATGAAATCTACTACAAAACCTATCATGAAGACATACTAAAAACATGTAAAGTAAATAAGTTACACTCATACACACACACACACTTTTCATAAGAGGAGGAGCAAAGATGAAACCAAGGATAAAAAGGGGAAGAAGTAAGCCATCCAAATGAATTTTCATGCTATATAGAGAGAGAGAAAATCTAACATTTTTATTAAAATTTTCAAGCTATTACAAAGCTAAAAGATAAAGCAAAACAAAACATGAAATAAAGAAAGGAGAAATCTCCTTACATAGCACTAGTATCCACGGATTAAGCCCACAAAAAGACACTAAAATGGCCCAAAAATCTGAACCCTTGGACCTTACAGAACTGGGCAATTTATAGAAAAAAAAACTAAGTACACGCCCTAGGTCACGGGCGTGTACTGCCCAATTTTGGCAGATTTTGAAATTTTTCTGCAAAATAAAATAAAACAAGTTAGAAGAAAATTTACAAGAATAGGAGCATTTTATTGAACAAAAATAAGTAAAAACGACGAAAATAAATGAAAACAACTAAATTAATGTGCATAAAAATACGTATATTTACAATTCATCAAATACCCCCATACTTAGGCTTTTGCTATTCCAGAGCAAAAGTTTGAGGTGAATCTATAAGGAATAAAAAAAAACTCTAAGTTTTAGCTACCACTTAATCAATTATAAGAGAGATCGAAATAAATATACAGGGTGTAAGAGTTAAGTCCTAAAATTATGTAAATGATTTAAATAACGCAAAAGTTTTGGCCAAAAGACTTCTTGATGTAATCAAATAGAATGCAACATTTGTAATGGTTAGATTAACGAAAATAGTTTGGAATTATAAGAACTCTAGCTTATACGAGTGCTATTAGAAATAATACAATTTACTAATTATGCTCTCAAAAAGATTTTTGAATTAATTCTAGAATCGTGTAATTGGCTAAGGGGGTAGTGGGTTTATGAAGAGGGTTTTGATTTTTGAGGCGAGGTAATTTTTTCTCGAACCTCCATTTTTTTTTTTTTGGATTATTAGGAAAACGAAATCTTATTTTCCTAATATGATTTTTGTTTTTCAGCTTCACAAGAATAAAATTAACCCAATGTATATTTGTAGGAGTAATGAATTTTATCCTCTTACTCCATATATAATCTTTTAAAATTATTGGGTGCCTATGTTTACGGAACGAAATCTTATTCCCATTGACATAGGATCTTTTAGGGATAAAATTTTTCATGCCAAGTAGGTCATGCAAAGTAAGGGGAGAAAGAAAACTAGATTGTAATCCTAAAAATTTTTGAGAGCAACCTTAATAATTTGTACGTTCCAATTGTTTTCAGAAAGCTAAAAGTAAGTATAATTGAATTCTATAGTCGTTATTTCCTAACATAATATACGTGCTCCTATCAATGAAAAATTAAAAGTAGTGCCTAAAACGAGTTCGCTATTTTTAACAAAGTATAATGAATTCTTTAAAACTTAACCCCGAGTATTTAAATTTTTCAGTCAATAATTAACAAACGGGTAGTGAACAAAGAATTAATCAAATTCGCATATAAATAAACTCAAAACGGAATTTTTGGATAGCAGGAAAGTTAAGGATGAAATATTGGATTTATTTGTTTCAAAACATTTTTTTGATTTTTATAGTTTTTATCATCATTTTTTTTGTTTTTCATTTATTATCTTTTTTTTTGTATTTTTGTTTTTCTCAATTTTTTTTGAATTTCGTTTTGAACTATTATCTTTTTTTGTATATTTTTTAAAGAGAGTTTTCATTATATGTACAAAATCAAGGGAGAAAAAGAGAGGTTTTTACAAGAATGAGGAAGGGGGAGAGAGAAAAGAGTATGTACAAAAAATGAAAAAAATATTTACAAAGTGAAACTAAATATATTTTTTGGTTTTCTTTTTTTTTTGTTTTGTTATATATTTTTTTTAATTTGTTTTTGAGTTTTTGGAAAACAAGAAGGAAAGAGAAAAATTTTTTGGATTTTTCATTTAAATTTTTTTTTTTCATTTTAAGATGTTTTTTTAATTTTTTTTTTGTTTTTGTTTTGTTGTTATATGTATTTTTTAGTATTTTTGAAATGCAGAAAAAAAAAGTGCAGAAAGTAAAGCACGAAAATAGAAAATACCCCCACACTTAAGTCCAACATTATCCCCAATGTTGTAACGTAAGTATGCGGAACAAAAAAAAGGAAAGACAATATATATAAAGAAAAGAAAAGGAAGGGGGTAGAAGCTTCCCTGAAACGCGTAGGGGGAGGCCGATCAGAAACCCTGCGTTTATTAGGAAAAAAACAGCAAAGATAATAAGGAAAGAGCGAAAAAGATAAGCGAGGGGTGCCTCCCAGGAGCGCTTTGTTTATAGTCGTGTAGCTGGACTATTTTGGCGGGTTTATAATGTGGAGGAAAGTTATGGTTTCGCTAAAACCGATCACTGGGTCGCCTGCTATATAAGACTTTAACCGATGACCGTTTACCTTAAATGAACCTTTTTCCGGGTGGGAGACGAGTACGGTTTCATATGGAAAAACTTCTTCAACGAGGAAGGGACCGGACCATCTAGATTTTAATTTACCTGGAAAAAGCCTAAGACGTGAATTGTAAAGAAGGACAAGATCGCCCGGAGAAAATAATTTTTGGGACTTGATTTTTCGATCGTGATATAACTTAGAGCGCTCTTTATAGAATTTATTGCTCTCGTAAGCGTTCGCACGCCATTCATCGAGCTCGTTTAGTTGCAGTTTTCTATTCTGAGCGGCTAAGTTGGAGTCGAGGTTTAATAGTTTTAAAGCCCAAAGAGCGCGATGCTCTAATTCTACGGGTAAATGGCACGCTTTGCCGTAGACTAACCGGAACGGCGTACAACCAATTGCGGTTTTGTATGCCGTCCGATACGCCCACAACGCATCGTCGAGTTTAACGGACCAATCTTTCCTATTTAGCGAAACGGTTTTTTCTAAAATTCGCTTAATCTCTCGATTTACTACCTCAACTTGGCCACTTGTTTGCGGGTGGTAGGGGGTGGCAAGCTTGTGCGTGACTCCGTATTTAGCTAACGTCTTAGCCATAAGAGCATTACAGAAATGCGTTCCCCTATCACTAACAATTGCGCGAGGCATGCCGAAGCGAGAAAATAATTTTTTAAGAAATGTAACGACAACTCGCGCATCATTGGTGGGGAGAGCTTGCGCTTCCGCCCACCTTGATATGTAGTCGACCGCCACTAAAATATACATATTTTTGAAAGATGGAGGTAGGGGGCCAACAAAATCTATGCCCCACAAATCGAAGACTTCGCACTCTAAAAACATATTTTGGGGCATCTCGTCGCGACGAGAGATGTTACCCGACCGCTGACAGCTATCGCATGCGCGCACAAAATTATGCGCGTCTTTGAAGAGAGTGGGCCAAAAGTAGCCCGCCTCTAGCGCCTTCCGAGCGGTCCGGTTGGCTTGATAATGCCCACCGGCTGGACCCTCGTGGCAGTGCTTAAGAATTTGCAAGCACTCCACACCCGCAACGCATCTTCGGACCGCTTGGTCCGCGCAGATACGAAAAAGAAATGGGTCCTCCCAAAAGAAATTTTTCAAGTCAGAAAAGAATTTCTTCTTTTGATGACTGGAAAACTCTTTTGGAAGGACCCGCGCTACTAAGAAATTTGCAAAGTCTGCGAACCAAGGCGAAGATGACGAAGATTTATTAATGGCAAGAAGGCGTTCCTCGGGGAATCTGTCATTTATTTCAGATTCGACGAGCGCTTCCGCACCCGAATTTTCTAAACGGGAGAGGTGGTCTGCCGCTAGATTTTTCCGCTCCCCACTTATCTCGGATCTCCAAGTCAAACTCTTGTAGGAGGAGAATCCATCGAAGAAGGCGGGGCTTCGCATCATTTTTAGCTAATAAATATTTGAGCGCGGAGTGATCGGTAAAAACGATAACTTTAGATAGCGTTATATACGAGCGAAACTTATCGAAAGCGAAAACGACGGCTAAGAGTTCCTTTTCCGTTGTCGTGTAATTTACTTGTGCGGAAGTGAGCGTCTTGCTAGCGTAATAAATAGGATGAAAATGTTTTTCTACGCGTTGGCCAAGAACGGCACCTAAGGCAATATCACTAGCGTCGCACATTATTTCGAACGGAAGGGACCAATTAGGGGCCACTAAAATTGGTGAAGTGATAAGTTTTTGTTTTATTAAATTAAAGGCGGACTCGCATTCGCTACTAAAGATGAAACGTGATTCCTTTTCCAAGAGGTGAGTTAGCGGCTTTGTTATTTTTGAAAAGTCTTGAATGAAGCGTCGATAAAAGCCCGCATGGCCTAAGAAACTCCTAATAGATTTTACGTTTGTTGGATGCAGAAGTTTTTCGATAATTTCTATCTTGGCCTTATCCACCTCTATCCCCTTAGACGAAATCATATGGCCGAGGACCAAACCTCCTCGAACCATAAAGTTGCATTTTTCCCAATTTAAAACAAGACTTGTGTCCTCGCACCGTTGAAGGACACGATCTAAATTGTGAAGGCAATCGGGAAAAGAGCGTCCGAAAATAGAGAATGTCATCCATAAAGACTTCCATAATGTCTTCTACTAGCTCGCCAAAGATCTCTAGAATACATCTTTGGAATGTAGCTGGCGCGTTGCAGAGTCCAAATGGCATTCTTCGATATGCGAAGGTGCCAAACGGGCAAGTAAAAGTTGTTTTCTCTTGGTCATCGGGGGAAATGGGGATTTGGAAAAACCCCGATAAACCATCAAGAAAACAATAATACGGATGACCGGATAAACGCTCTAAAATCTGGTCTAGAAATGGCAGAGGGAAATGGTCCTTGCGGGTGGCGTCATTAAGTTTCCTATAGTCGATGCACACTCGCCAACCCGTAACAGTACGAGTTGGGACGAGCTCGTTATGCTCATTCGCCACTACGGTAAGACCGCCCTTCTTGGGCACGACATGCACGGGACTAACCCATGCACTGTCCGAAATAGGGTAGATAATCCCCGCATCTAATAACTTAATGATTTCGGCTTTAACGACGTCTTTCATGTTTGGGTTAAGACGACGCTGCGGCTGAATCGTTTTGTGGCAATTATCATTAAGAAAAATCTTATGGGTGCAAAAGGAGGGGCTAATCCCCTTTAAGTCAGAGATTTGCCACGCAATTGCGTGGCGATGTTTAAATAAAACTTCCAATAAATCGGAAGTCTCTGAATCACTCAAGTCCGAAGAAATGATAACGGGAAGCGTATCGCCTTTGCCAAAAAAGCGTATTTGAGCGATGCGGGTAAGGGTTTGAGGTCTAGGATGGGCGGTTCTTCTAGGGAGGTTTTAATACCTATGTCTTTCTTACCAATTGGTTCGAAAGGCAAGTCTAAAGAAGTATCCTCATCGCATTTAAAATTTTCGAGCGCATAAACATCGTCGTTTAAAAATACGGACTCGAAAACGGGAGAAGAACGATCTCCGAAAAAGGTATCTAAAGAGTAGCAGAAATCGTCGCTCGATGACAAATTGTCCATCGAGGGATTAATAGAGAAAGTAACTTGGTCATCGCCTACTCGGAGGAGAAGACTACCATTACTAACATCTATTAGTGCGCGGGAGGTGGCGAGAAAAGGGCAACCGAGTATTATTGGTACCTCGGCGTCCTCCTCGATATCTAAGATGACGAAGTCTACCGGGAAGGTAAACTTGTTGACTCGGACATGGACGTCCTCCACTACCCGATAGGGAACTTAACCGAGCGATCCGCTAATTGGATGCGCATATTCGTAGGACTAGGAGTACCCAAACATAAACGCGAAAAGAGCGAGAACGTCATCAGATTAATGCTAGCCCCTAAATCAGCTAAGGCGTACTTTACTAATATATCGCCAAAAAGGCACGGGATGGAAAACCGTCCCGGGTCGTTTTGTTTTGTGGGCAATTTATTAGTAAGGGCTGCCGAGCAGACGACGTTGAGAGATACATGCGAAATATCCTCTAATTTGCGTTTATTAGAAAGTAGTTCTTTTAAAAATTTCGCATATTTGGGCATTTGCGAGATAGCCTCGCAAAAAGGAACATTAATGTGAATTTGTTTTAATAATAAAATAAATTTTTCATATTGCGCGTCCTTACGCTCGTTATCTAACTTATGCGGATACGGAAGAGCCTTGTTTAAAATAATTTTTTCTTTTATAATTGGTAAAGGCGGCGTAAGCGAAGAAAGGGGAAGAGGGGTCGGAGGTGAAATATGTACCTGAGGGTCGGTCCGTTTTGGATCGACCACCTCCTTTCCGCTATGGAGGGTTATAGCGTTGGCGTTCTCCCGCGGATTGGGCTCCGTGTTTCCCGGCAGTGCCCCGAGCGCGCGCTCGGACATCATCCTCGCCAGCTGTCCAACCTGTTGTTCGAGTGTTTTTAGCGATCCGGTAATGTTCCGGATATTTGACTCGTTGGACGCAATATACTTCGAAAAATTTTCCTCCATCGGGGAGGGTTTCGGAAGAGGAGGAGAAGGAGGAAGAAATCCGGGCGCATAAGAAATAGGGGGACGCTGAGCATTATTCGGGTTGCTCCACGAGAAGTTGGGGTGATTCCTCCAACCCGGATTATAGTTATTACTATAAGGGTTGTTGTTGGGGTTGAAGGGAGGACGACCCGAATTTCCCATGAAGTCCACGAACTCTTCAGCTACGCAGACGTTAGGGGGAATAAAACAAGGCGGAGTGGAGGAGGCAGCAGACATCTCCGCCACCTGCTTTGTTAACCTTTCAACTTGAACGGTCAAGAGAGCAGTGGCATCCACTTCAAAAAGACCAGCCGCCGGCTTTGGGCGTCCCCGCGGGACGTTCCATTGATATGCGTTCATAGCCATCTCTTCGAATAAAGCCTGGGCGGCCTCGGGGGTTTTGTTGTTGAGAGTACCCCCGGCAGCCGCGTCAATCATTTGACGCGTCTGAAAATTCAGCCCATTATAAAAAATATGAACTTGCAACCACGTTGGCAGCGCGTGGTGCGGGCAACGGCGGAGGAATTCCTTAAACCGTTCCCAAGTCTCGTATAGAGACTCAGGATCGTTTTGCACAAACGATGAAATGTCCGCCCGCAACTTTGCAGTTTTTGCGGGCGGAAAGTACTTCGTTAGGAACCGTTCCGTCAACTCAGCCCACGTGGTGATACATCCTCGCGGGAGGTCATTCAACCATGCCTTGGCTTTGGACTTAAGGGAAAAAGGAAATAAGCGCAAACGAATGGCGTCATCAGTGACGACATTGATCTTGAAGGTGTCGCATATCTCCAAGAAATTGGACAAGTGGACATTCGGGTCCTCATACGGTAGTCCATCGAACTGCACGGTGTTTTGGACCATTTGAATGACACTTGACTTTATTTCGAAATTATTATTCACCACCGCAGGGCGAACAATACTCGACCCAGAATCATCCAGGTTAGGCCGGGCGTAATAAGACATAGTACGCTCGGCCGCCGGGGGAAGGTTAGGCGCGGCCATAACTACAACAGTGGGTTCTCCGACAGATTCCTCGGGATCTAAAGAAGGATTTCGGCATTGAGATCGGATACGCGCAAGAGAGCGTTCGATCTCAAGGTCGAAGTCAAAATCTTCAGACTCTGAGGGTTGTCCACGGGTCATACACCCAAACAAAAATAAAACAAAATAAACTTCTTTTTTTTGTTTTTAAAATAAAGTTTTTAGTTTTTTTTTATAGAAAATAAGTAAAAGTAATAAACTCCGGAATTCGAAATAGCAACTCGAAAAGAGATTCCCCGGCAACGGCGCCAAAAACTTGATGATGCCCACAAACAGACTCTTACTGTGGTTGGTTCGGTGAGTCGATCGCCGCGGGCTTGCTCGGGTAGGCAAGTGCACCTATCGCAAGTAGTACTCGATATTCGGGGGAATACCGAGGTCGTATTGTTCTCGGGGTCATGTTGACTATTCTTACTCCTCCGGGAGGACTATTATTTTACTGAAAGAAAGGTGGATTTTTTTACTGAAGTAAAGACGGAAAAAGCAAAGGAGCGAAATTACGATTTAGAAAATATTCGATGAAGGGTTAACGCTCGGCATCGAATCGGATTAAGACTAAAATAATTTTTAATAATTATAGAACTTAGTTTTCAAATTAATAATAAGGCAACTTGGCCGTGGAGGTTCCACAAATGTGAGCTCACCTAGCTATAGGGATATCGCTCAACTAAACGTTAAGACTATTCGACCGAACGTTAGTCCGACGAAGGATTCATCTTAACGCCCGCTTTACGCTAAGAACCCCGCTATTGGGTGGGGAACCCAATCCGGTAGAATTACGCTTGTCCTCTTTCGAGTGTATGCACGCAACTCTATTTACCCAGGGGTGATCGGTCCATATGCACGGCCTCTCGGCTAGCTAGCATATGGACTACGGAAATAGGGCCCACACATCGATATGTGGTCCTACGCGTCGTAAACCCGGGGTAAACCTTAAGTGCTTAAATTAAAATGAAAATAAAGAGCTTTAATTATTAGAAATCATTTTAAAATGTCCCAATGCGCTTCGATGCCGAGGCTAATAGCGATTAGCCACACATCGGTATGGGGACGGCTTATAATTTAGATGAGGCGCGAGTTCGAAATTAAACGCTAATGATTATAAGAAGGGGACATAAAAACAAAACAAACATTTAGAAAGCTCAAAAGTTAACTAAAACGAGAACTCACGCACACTCTAAATTATAAATTAAACAGAAACTAAGTTACACATAAAAGAAATTTGCATAATTAAAATTTGCGAGTCCCACTCAAACGAGTGGGGGCGGGAAATAAAAGCTGAAAATTGCAAGTCCTACTCAAACGAGTAGGACTGAAATGAAAGCGAGTCCTACTCAAATGAGTAGGAGAAAATAAATGCGATTACAAGGCTTTCTCAAATATTTACAGGGAAATAAAAATCCGTCCATTTAACTCAAGTGAGTAGGCGGAAAAATAAAGAAAGAAAATTGCAAGTCCTACTCAAACAAGTAGGACTGAAAAAACGTCCGTCCATTTAACTCAAGTGAGTAGGCGGAAAAATAAAGAAAGAAAATAACAAGTCCTACTCAAACGAGTAGGACTGAAAATGAAAACGATGCGCCATTTAACTCTTAACGAGTAGGCGGAAATAAATACACACAAACACACACACTCCAAATGAATTTCAAGAAAGCAATAAATTTAACACCTATACTCACACATACTCTACACAATTTGAATCAAAGCATCAAAAAGTTATACTCATACACTCACACACACAAATTGAAAGCAAAATGAAAGTTACCTAAAAATTAAAACTTTTACTCTTTCATGCTTAGATTTTGCCAAAAACAAATAAAAAGAAGAAATTACAATTTTTAGAAGACAAAAGTTTTTCAAAACAAATTAAAAACCAAAGTTTTTTGGAAAATTAAAATTACAAGATTTTCATTCTTATGTTTTTATGAAAGTGATAAAAAAGTGAAAAAGAAAATGAAAAGAACAAAAAGAGGTTTTACAATCCTACAAAATAAACTAAGAAAAGAAAATAAAGTTCACTTTCAAATCTCTTTTAGAAATTCATAAGTATGAAATAATAAACAAAAGAAACATTAAAGAAGAACATGTTGAAGATGAGAACCATATCATACATGCATGGAAATGAAATCTACTACAAAACCTATCATGAAGACATACTAAAAACATGTAAAGTAAATAAGTTACACTCATACACACACACACACTTTTCATAAGAGGAGGAACAAAGATGAAACCAAGGATAAAAAGGGGAAGAAGTAAGCCATCCAAATGAATTTTCATGCTATATAGAGAGAGAAAATCTAACATTTTTATTAAAATTTTCAAGCTATTACAAAGCTAAAAGATAAAGCAAAACAAAACATGAAATAAAGAAGGGAGAAATCTCCTTACATAGTACTAGTATCCACGGATTAAGCCCACAAAAATACACTAAAATGGCCCAAAAATCTGAACCCTTGGACCTTACAGAACTGGGCAATTTATAGGAAAAAAAACTAAGTACACGCCCTAGGTCACGGGCGTGTACTGCCCAATTTTGGCAGATTTTGAAATTTTTCTGCAAAATAAAATAAAACAAGTTAGAAGAAAATTTACAAGAATAGGAGCATTTTATTGAACAAAAATAAGTAAAAACGACGAAAATAAATGAAAACAACTAAATTAATGTGCATAAAAATACGTATATTTACAATTCATCAGTATGTCCTCCCTTATATAGAATGGAGAAGAGATGAGAGAATACAAATAAGAGATGTGGGACTAAAAATTTACAGGACTAAGCGGACTATACAAAATAAACCGCATAAGCCGCGCAGTTAGACAGAAGGGCTAACCGCATGGCTACCACAAGAGAAGAAGAGAGATCGCCAGGGAAGACCGCTAGACCGCCCGATCTCCAAGCCGGCTGAGACAAACCGCCAGACCGCGTGGTCTTCAACCCGCCAAGACAGACCGCCAGACCGCCCGGTCACCAACTTCAACACAAACCTTCCCACCACAACCTAGCATCACCATCCAGAAGGAACGCAGCTATAGTGGTCATCTGCCACTCCTCCGTTTCAGTAGCTATCAGGACTCTCTTCACTCGGGAGAGCCAGTCTTCAGCTTGAGATGAGGTTCCCAACCCCGAGAACACCGGATGATTAAAGCTCATAACGTACTTGAACTGCCTTTCAGTTGCTCTCCTCGGCAACAAATGCTCCACTACTACCTGCTCCACTCTTCTCGGCTCAGCCTCTTGAAGTGGTACCTGCTCCATCGTAGGAGCGGGCTGCTGCATCTGCCTTGCAGGCTACGCATTGATCATGGCAAACACTGCTTCGGCCACCAATTGTATGGTCTCAGCCGATGGAGGTGTTGCAGGAGAATCATTTGGTGCACTACTAGCCTCAGAAACTCGGCCTTCTGACGGCCCAGCACCGCTTCTGGTCACCTAAAGTTGTACAAAACACTGTTAAGAGACCAAACAAAATTGCAAACAGCAATTATAGGAACACACAGGTTCCTCAAAAATGTGTATTTTCATTCTAAATGGACATTCATGGGTTCGTTTAATGTTATAACGATGACGCACACACATGTGCTCACCACCCCTTAAAAAACAATTGTCCACGAATTCATTCTAAGCCGACCGAAACTAGGAGTCTGATACCAAATTGTAACACCCCCTATCCGTCGCATAGCATATAGCAGTAGGTCCGGCCGGGGCCCGACGCCATATACCACAAACCGACTGGGTGGTTACTCAATGGAAACCATCCAACAGATATCAAAAGTCCTACGTAGAGTCATTCTAGCGGAAGCAATTATAATAGTTGCAAATAAAAGAACCCTGCTACTAGCATGAATGTCCACTACAAAGCCAACAGGAATGAACGTACAAATATACAAGTACTGGCCTTAAGGCCTTAAAATAGTTTGCTTGAATATCAATGTTTTCCAATCCTCGGCACGCAGGCCGACCATACATGAATAACAGAAAACACTCAAAATTAGGCCTTTGAGGGCCAGCTCAGCAACTTTGGCTTTGGCTCGCTATTTAGCACTCGGCTCCGCAGCACCTGCAAGCAACAATCCACTGCACGGTGGCAAACAAAGGCAATGGTTAGCTATGCTGACCAAATTATAACGATCCCGCCCCCAACTCCGGGGGGGCGATGCTCCTTCCGTGCACTTTGTTAGCATAATCCAGCAGTATAGTGTAATAATACAACAACACAGGCGTAGGCACTCACGGACACTGATTGGCCCGCGAACAGACTCTTACTGTGGTTGGTTCAGTGAGTCGATCGCCGCGGGCTTGCTACAGGAGGCAAGTGCACCTATCGCAAGTAGTACTCGATATTTGGGAGAATACCGAGGTCCTATTGTTCTCGGGGTCGTGTTGACTATTCTTACTCCTCCGGGAGGACTATTATTTTACTGAAAGAAAGGTGGAGATTTTAATTAAGTAAAGACGGAAAAAGTAAAAGAGCGAAAAAACGATTTATAGAAATTCAATGAAGGGTTAACGCTCGGCATCAAATCAGATTAAGACTAAAATAATTTTTAATAATTATAGGACTTAGTTTTCAAATTAATAAAAGGCAACTTGGCCGTGGAGGTTCCACAAATGTGATCTCACCTAGCTATAGGGATATCGCTCACCTGAACGTTAAGACTATTCGACCAAACGTTAGTCCGACGAAGGATTCCTCTTAACGCCTGATTTACGCTAAGAACCCCGCTATTGGGTGGGGAACCCTATCCGGAAGAATTACGCTTGTCCTCTCTCGAGGGTATGCACGCAACTCTCTTTACCCATGGGTGATCCTGTCCATACGCACGGCCTCTCGGCTAGCTAGTGTATGGATAACAGAAATAGTGCTCACACATCGATTTGTGGTCCTACGCGTCGTTAACCCGGGGTAAACCTTAAGTACTTAAATTGAAGTGAAAATAAAGGGCTTTAATTATTTAAAATCATTTTAAAAGTCCCAATGCTCTTCGATGCCGAGGCTAATAGCGATTAGCCACACATCGGTAAGGGGACGGCTTTATAATTTAAGGCGCGAGTTCGAGACTAAACGATAGCAAAGGAATCCACGGATGCAGCCCACAAAACACACTAAAGTGGCTCAAAAATGTGAACCCCTGGTCATTACAGAAATGGGGAATTTATAAAAAAAAAGCTAAGTACACGCCCTCCGACACGGGCGTGTTGGTGGGTGTGTCACTACTATTTGCGAAGGCGGCCGGCGATTTGACGTCAAAGTTGACTTTGGGCTGGACACGTGTCGGTCACGCAGAGGTCACACCCTAGCTCACGGGCGTGACGCTGGGCATGTCGGTTGGTGTCGACACTCGACAAATGTCGAGCGGAAAGTGTCGAGTTTAAAAATCGTCGAGCTCGAAGAAGAGTCACGCCCTAGGTCACGGGCGTGACATGGGCGTGTCGCGGAGTCGACGATCATCGAGTTGAAATCATCGAGCAGGAAAATCGTCGAGCTGAAATCGTCGAGCGGGAAAATCGTCGAGCTGAATTTGACGTGTCACTCCCCGGTCACAGGCGTGACTAATTTGTCACGGGCGTGATGTGGCATTTTTTTTGCAGATTGTAATTTTTTCCTGAAAAATAAAATAAAACAAGTTAGTAAAATAGTTACACAAATAGGAGTATTTTATTGTATAAAAACAAGTAAAAATGACAAAAATAAATGAAAACGACTTAAGTAATGTACATAAAAATAGGTATATTTACAATTAATCAGCCACACACCCCGTGTACTCAGGGCACATTCACGATGAACCGATCAATGTCACGTCAGTTTAAGCCATAGACATCTCGGTCTCACCACCGCCACAAGGACGGCCAAATCTCGTGAGCATTTAGGTCCTTACGGCCGATGTCACGTCAATTTAAGCCATAAACAACCCGAGACCTCCTATCTATGCCAACGACAAATCTCACGTAGCTTTAAGTCGCTTGTACCGAACGACATAGTCCGTCCACGGTTCTGCTTAACCCGTTGCTCACACCGCAACGTCAATTCAAGCCATATGCACGGGATAGCTCCCCGAGTCCCAAATCGTTTACACACAACACATAACCCAGTTATGTTCAATTTGGCTCCCAGGCCACCATGTTTGGCAGAATCACGCATCTGCCTAGTTTTTCGGGTACACCTTGGGGTTAATCCCCAAGGCTCCCTGTTGCAATCTACCTCGTAGAAAACCCAAAAAACAAACATTCGCACGGAGTCTTCTCCGGTCATTCAAGCAATGCAACATCAACGATCCAGACCAACTTGTTCGGGTAGGCTTCACACATCATGCTTATATCTGTTCTCGATTACAGACTCTACATGTTGATGT
The DNA here is from genome assembly GCA_039583875.1 of Platanthera guangdongensis. NCBI lineage: Eukaryota > Viridiplantae > Streptophyta > Magnoliopsida > Asparagales > Orchidaceae > Platanthera > Platanthera guangdongensis. Next base: position 125,517,248 of record CM077148.1, on the reverse strand, counting down.
AGTAGCCCCGAGATGACCACTCTCGGTTGGCCTAGCCAGAGGACCACGTTCTAGAGACCACTGCTGGGCTGCAGCCTAAGCACCCCACACATGACCGCGCCTATTCTCAGCGTGGCAGGATATTGGGGTAAGGTCTCGAACCCATCCCCCTTGATAAAGAGCTTTCCTAACAGCTCTCCTCACCAACTGAGCTGCAGCTCAGTTGGTGATGAGAGCTGTTAGGAAAGCACTTTATCAAGGGGACTGAGTTTGAGACCTCGCCCCAACATCCCTCCGCGTTGAGAATAGGCGCGGTCATGGGTGGGATGCTTGGGCTGCAACCCGGCAGTGGTCACCAGAACGTGGTCCTCTGGCTAGGCCAACCGAGAGGGGTCGGCTCGGGGCTACTGCATCATATGCACACAACGGGCACTATTCATGTCTACCCGAAGGAACGCCTCAACTCACCGCAAACTCGCGAGAGCGGGCTTCCTTTGCAAAGGAAACGAGAGCTTCACATGCTCAAGTAGAGAATCGTTACCCTGGCGCCTTTCATTGGCGCCATGGAAATGTGTGTGGATGGCAAGCACCGCAATCTCTTTGCCTCCATAGATCCGATGTCGGCTTGCGATTTGGTGCTCTGAAACTCCACCGGTAACCGGATTTAGCCTCCTTTCTTCTTCCTTGCTCTCCCCTCTCTCTAGACTTTAGAAAGAGACTTAAGTGAAGGTAGTGAGGGATTTGAAACCCTATTCCCGGGTATATCCCAGTGGGAACAACCCCCAGCCATCGGATCCCAAAATAACGAAACGAACGGCCACGATCTGTAGCTGAAAAGCAAAACCTGGGCCGAACACGGCCTGCGACACGCCCGTGTCCAGGGCCTTGTCCCCCATTCGCCGTCAAAATCGACGTGTCTCGAAAAATACACGGACACCCGACACGCCCATGTTTGGCCTGACACGCCCATGTCATCCAGTACACGCCCGTGTTCCCAGGCATGTTCCTCCATCAACACAGGACCAACACCAACCCGAGACTCACACAGGTCTTGGACACACCCGTGTTCTTTTTTACACGCCCGCGTCATACCGGAACACGCCTAGGCTCCAGGCCGTGTTCACTATCTCGACACTTCGTCGACCACCTGCCATGGCCTCGGACACGCCCGTGTCCTAGGCCGTGTTCCCTGTCTCGACACATTGTCGAGCGAAAATGTCGGTTTCCCGGGCAGATCATCGATACGAGCTCGACACGCCCTGAGACATGCCCGTGTCTCAGACCGTGTTCGCTGCTCGATGATCGTTGACTCCAAAATTCTTCGACCTCTCGGCCAAATCGTCGACCCAAACACGACATGCCCTGGGACACGCCTGTGTCCCAGGCCGTGTGCCCCCTGCCAAATTCCAAACTTGGCTCAAAACTCCTCCCATCGCTCTTTTAAGTTTCGGGGCGTTACAAGTTGTGACTCAGAGGTGTAAGATTTGACGAAATCTGAATTTAGAGAAGTAGTCGTATCTGCCCTTCGTGGGAGATACGCGTGGCGGGACAGTGGACGTACCCAACTCGGGAAACCACTATAAAATCTCTGCGTTTGTGTGCTTGATATTTACGATTATTTTTATTCCGCTAAAAGACGCAAACTTCACCTATTCATCCCCCTCTAGGTGATGTAGGTCAATGCTAGATACTTTCAGAGATGACAGGAAGTCCATGCTCAACCAAGAGTATGAGGATTTCAGTTAGGCCAAGGAAGAGAGCATAGTTGGATGCTATGAAAGGTTCTTCAGAATTGTGAATAAGCTGAGGACCTATGAGAGAGTCTTCTGCGATTATGAGCTAAATGATAAGCTCCTTAGGTCTCTATCTAGAGACTGGAACACAAAGATATTTACCATCAGGGAAGTGGCAAAGTTGACTAATACTCCACCTCACACATTGTTTGGGAAGATGTTGTCCTATAAGATGCAGCTGACCTCCAGGAAAGTTGAAGAGGATGCTGTCAGTTCTCAGGTAAAGGAGAAGGTTGTGTCCTTCAAGGTAGAGTGCTTTAAGAAGAGCAAGGAGAGGATTCCCTCTCCCCCCAAGGAGGAAAGCTAAATAAGACAGCTTAGAGACAAGTTCCTCAGACATCCACATGTTTGATGTAGAGTTTGCTGCATATTCTAGGCAGTTTCTGAAGCTAATGAAGAGGAAGGTGTGGAGGAGCAGACCTACCTCCTCCTCTCATCATAAGGAAGACTACCACAGGGCAGACAAGATGTACTCCAAGGGAGGCAGGTATGAATCAAAGCCTAGTAAATAGATTTCTACTAAAGTTGTCTGTTATTACTGCAGCAAACCTGGGCATGTTATAGCTGACTTCCTAGTCAAGAGGAAGGAGGTTGATGAAAAGAAGCACCACTAGTACAAGGGAAAGAATGAAAAGTCCTTCATTAAAAAGAATGAGAAGAGCTGGAGTGACTCATATTCCTCAGAGTATGAAGAAGAAGATGAAGCCTATATTGGGCTAGTTGTTGTTGTAGCTGATGAGGAAGAAGACTATCCTGCTGCCAGGATAGAAATCAGGGCCCCTCTGTCAAATTCAAGCAGTGATTCATAGGAGGATGTTGATGAGAAAGATGACTACATAAGTTATGGGCTAATTGCCATGACAGAGAAGAATCCTGCCAAGATCTGCCTGGAGTAGATCAGGTACATTCCCTATCTAGCCCATCCTCAGAATCTGGTTATGAGACCAGTCCAATCACTAATGCTTCCACATCAAGAGATGATGATGGATCAATATCAGAGGATGATGTCAATAAATTAATTGACCTATATGGTGCACTTTTGGAGGATTTTAAGAGAAGTAAGAAGTTGGTCAAGAATCAGGCTGAGGGGATTATGTGTAACGCCCCGAAACTCAAAGGAGCGACGGGGGACGTTTTGGGCCAGTTTTGGGTTCTGGTTGCGGGCACACGGCCTGGGACACGGGCGTGTCCCAGGGCGTGTCAAGCTTGTGTCGACACTCAGCCGGGAAGTCGACATTTTGAGCTCGACATTGTATCGAGACTGGGCACACGGCTTGCGACACGGGCGTGTTGCAGGGCGTGTCGACCCGTATCGACACTTAGCCCGCGAAGTCGACACTCTGTGTTTGACTAAGTGTCGAGACATGGCACACGGCCTGCGACACGGGCGTGTCGTAGGGCGTGTCGACCCGTTTAGACACTCGTCCCGGGAAGTCGACACTTTGCTCGATGATGTGTTGAGACAAGGCACACGGCCTAGGACACGGGCGTGTCCAAGGCCGTGTCATCAGGTCGACGATCTTTGCTCGACAAAGTGTCGAGTGTCGAGACCGTGTATATGGCCTATAGCCCAGGCGTGTTGAGGTGACACGTGCAAGGACACGGGCGTGTCCTAGAACCGGTGCAGTGCTCGGGTTGTTTTCGGGGAAAAATGATGGGTGTACACGGCCGGCCACACGGCCGTGTCAGGTGGAACACGGGCGTGTCAGATCGAACAGGGGCGTGTTCGATGCCCGTGTGTTGTTCCAGGCGCGTCGATTTTGACGGCGAATGAGGCACACGGCCCTGGACACGGGCGTGTGCCAGGCCGTGTGTGGTCCAGATTGGGCATTTCAGTCCCGAATCAAAGCCGTTCATTTCTTTAATTGGTGATCCAACGGATGGGGGTTATTCCTGAAGGGATATACCCGGGATTGGGCCTTAGAAACCCTCACTTTTCGTGAGTGGTTGTCTTTCTAAATATTAGAAAGAGAGGAGAGCCAAGGAAGGAAGAAGAAGCTAGATCCGGCCATTGGAGGAGCTTCGAAGCTCCAAATCGCGAGCCGACTCCGGATCCACGGAGGCAAAGCTAGTGCGGTGCTTTTCATCCGCTTACTTTTCCATGGCGCCAAAGAGCAACACAAGGGTAACGATTCTCTTCTTGAGCATGAGTAGCTCTCCTTCTTTGCATAGGAAGCCCGCTCTCGCGAGTTTGCGGAGAGTTGGAGGCATTCCTTCGGGTAGATATGTGAAGTCCCCGTTGTTTAGAGTCCGTAAGCGAGAACGGACATAGGCATGATGTGTGAAGCCTATCCGGACATGTTGGTCTGGATCGGTGATGTTGCATTGCATAATGACGGAGAATACTCCGTGCTATTGGTTGTTTTTCGGGTTTTCTACACGGTAGATTACAACAGGGAGCCTTGGGGATTAACCCAAAGGTGCACCCGGAAAACTGGGCGGATACGTGATCTTGCCAACTTGGTGGCCTGAGAGCCAACTTGAACATAACCGGGTTATGTGAATTGTGATGGAAACGGGACTCGGGAGAAGTTTGACCCGCGCAAATGGCTTAAATTGTCGTTGCGATGTGAGTACGGGTTAGATGGAACCGTACCCGTTCTATGTCATTCGGTTAAAGAGACCTAAGGGTACGTGGCACTTATCGTTGGCATAGATTAGGGTCTTCGGCGGTCAATGGCTTAAATTATCGTGACCCAGGCCAAGAAGACAAATTGCTCATAGGTTTGGCCGTCAAAGTGGCGGTGGTGAGTCCGGAATGTCTATGGCTTTAATTGACGTGACATCGACCGGTTCACCGAGAATGTGCCCTGAGAGCATGGGGCGTGTGGCCGTGCGAACCAACGTCTGTGATGAAATGGTTATATATATATATTGCTCGCTTATGCTAATGAAATGCAGGGAAGGAGCATCGCCGCCCCGAGTTGGGGGCGGGATCGTTATAATTTGGTCAGAATTGCTGACCGTTGCCTTGTTTTGCCACCATGCGGTGGTTTTTTGCTTGCAGGTGCTGCTGGACCAAGCGGTCAATAGCGGGCTAAATCCCAATTTTGCGAAGCCATCCCTCGAATGCCTAATTGGAGTGTTTACTGCTTTATTCATGTATGACCGGCGTGCGTGCCGAGGTTTGTAAAACATGTAATATCAAGTGAACCATTTTGTAAGGCCTTAAGGCTTGTACTGGTGTATTTGTAACATTCCTATTTGATTTTAGTGGACATTCATGCTTTAGTGCTGGGTTCTTTGCTACAACTTATTAATCTGCTTCCGCTAGAATGCTCTGTGTAGGACGTTATGATTGGTTGGATGGTTTCCATGAGTAACCACCCGGTCTGTCTGTAGTATATGGCGTCGGGCCCCAGCCGGACCTACTGCTATATGCTATCCGATGGATAGGGGGCGTTACAATTTGGTATCAGACTACTGGTTTTGGTCGGGCTTATAATGAATTCGTGGGCGAATTCTTTTTAAGGGGTGGTGAGCACATTGTGTGCGTCATCGTTATAACGGTAAAAGAACCCATGAATGTCCACTTTGGAATGAAAATACACGTGTTTGAGTAAACTGCGTGTTCCTATAATTGCTGTTTGCAATTTTATTTGATCGCTTAACGGTGTTTTGTACCACTATAGGTGACCAGAAGTGGTGTTGGGTCGTCGGAACGTCGAGTTTCTGAGGCTAGTAGTGCACCGGATGTTGCTCCTGCAACACCTCTATCGGCTGAGAACATACGCTTGGTTTCCGAAGCTGTGTTGGCCGTAATAAATGCGCAGCCTGCAAGGCAAACGCAGCAGCTCGCTCCTGTGATGGAGCAGGAACCTCTTCAAGAGGCTGAGCCGAGGAGAGTGGAGTAAGTGGTTGTGGAACCGGTGGTGCCAAGGAGGGCAACCGAGAGGCAGCTTAAGCATGTAATGAGCTTTAACCCTCCGGTATTCTCGGGGTTGGGAACCCCATCTCAGGCTGAAGACTGGCTCTCCAGGGTGAAGAGAGTCATGACAGCAATGGAGACGGAGGAGTGGCAAATGACCACCATTGCTACGTTCCTTCTGGACGGTGAAACGAGAATGTGGTGGGAAGGATTGGAGCTGCACCTATTGAGAGGTAGGCAACTTGTTGATGTCTCGATGGAAGAGTTCTCGAGATTGTTCTTGGCTAGATACCTCCCTTCGACGTAGAGGATAGCATTGGAGAATGAGTTTCTGAAGTTGGTTCAGGGTGAGAGGAGCGTGGATGAATATCTCCACGAGTTTACTCGTCTGAGTCGTTATGTTAGCTCCACTATTGTGGATGAGGAGCGCAAGACGAATCGATTCTATGAAGGCTTGAGAGATGAGTTGAGATTACTACTCTCGGGGCCGATGACGCAGGGTTTCTTAACCTTGGTCAACACTGCACGGTCCTTGGAGAAGGACATGAAGAATGTACAAGCAAAGAAAAGCTTGGGTGATAGGAAATCTGAACTCAAAGTGCCGACTACTTCAAAGTCCGGCTATCGGAGGTCTTTCAAGAAGCATAGGACTTCGGGTCCAGCTCCTTCTGGTGCTTTTGGGGAGACTACGAGTGGGACCCCAGGTGCGTGTTTTAGTTGTGGAAAGACGGGGCACTTTGCCCGCGATTGTTGGAGCGGACGTCCTAAGTCCGAGAGAAGGCTGGGAGCTACTTATGAAGAGAAGGGCAAGGCGGTGGAGTCGACTGCATCCCACTATACTCTGGCCCAACCAAGGGACTATAATCTTGGCCAACAGGAGGCCATCAAACAGGCTGATGTGGTGACAGGTACGGTTTAAATTATAGCAAGTCAATTTCTTTAAATACTTGTTATGCACATGTTACCTTACCACTGCTTGTTTAGGATTTGTATTGATTTGTGAAAATCCGGCACGAGCACTCTTCGATACGGGAGCTTCACACTCCTTCTTGTCCGAAGGATTTATATCACGCTTCGGAGTCCCTTCTTCGATGGCGAAGGATAGGTTGGATGTGTTGTTGCCCAATGGGTGTTCGATGCGAGCGGATAGGATCTGCGATGTTAAGATTCGTATTGGGGATCAAGAGTTCGACCTGCAGGCGTCTTTACTTCCGTTGGTGGAGTTCGAAGTTATATTTGGCATGGACTGGCTCTCGGAGCAGCAGGCCTATATTGACTACGGTCGCAAGGAAGTCAAGCTGGGAGCAAGTCGTGAGACGACTTTTACGGGCTTAAAGGGGTCGAGCAAGACGTTGATGTCTGCTCTTCAGGTGGTGAAAGCGGTTCGTGACGGTGCAGAACTGTTCTTCACACTAGTGGAGGTTGCAAAGCCGAAGCCCGCGTTGGATTGTATTTCAGTGGTATTGGAATACCCTGATGTGTTCCCCGCAGATCTTCCTGGAGCCCCGCCTCAGCGAGAGATAGAATTTACGATTGAGATAGTGACAGGTGCAAAGCCTGTGTCACGATCTCCTTATCAGCTAGCACCTAAGGAAATGGCGGAGCTGAAAGTTCAACTGCAAGAGTTGTTGGATCAAGGGTATGTGCGCCCGAGTTCTTTGCCTTGGAGCGCACCAGTCCTCTTTGTTAAGAAGAAGGACGGAAGTTTGAGGCTATGTATTGATTATCGGAAGCTCAACAAGTTGACGGAGAAGAACAAGTACCTGATCCCCCAGATTGATGATCTTTTTGATCAGTTAGTCGGGTCGACGGTGTACTCGAAGTTGGATCTCAAGGCTGGGTACTATCAGCTGCGAATAAGGGAGAGTGATATCCCGAAGACAGCGTTTTGTATGAGATATTTTGGTGTACTCGCAAAGTGAGGAAGATCACTTCAAGCATCTTCATTTGGTTTTGGAGACGCTAAGGAGAAATCAGTTGTATGCCAAGTTCTCGAAGTGCGAGTTTTGGTTATCCTCAGTGGCGTACCTCAGTCACATAGTGAGTGGAGAGGGTATTGCTGTGGATCCGATGAAGATTATTGCGATACGGGAGAGGCCTGAGCTTGCTACAGTAGCGGAAGTCTGGAGCTTTCTGGGGCTTGCCGGCTATTATAGGCGCTTCGTAGAGAACTTCTCGCGGATAGCGTTACCTCTCACTACTTTGACGAGGAAGGAGCATAAGTTCGTTTGGACGCCGGAGTGCGCGCGAGCTTTTGAGGAGTTGAAGTGTCAGTTGACTACGGCGCCTGTGCTGAGTTCGCCATGTGGGACCGAAGGCTATGAGATTTATAGTGATGCTTCGGGCAGCGGTTTGGGTTGCGTGCTACTGCAACACGGAAGTGTAATAGTTTATGGCTCGAGACAGCTAAAAGTGCATGAAAGGAACTATCCGGTCCATGACTTGGAGTTGGCGGCCGTGATTTTTGCCTTGAAGCTGTGGAGACAATATTTGTACGGTGTGAAGATTGATATCTACACCGATCACAAGAGCCTGAAGTATCTTATTGATCAGAAGGACCTGAATATGCTGCAGCGTAGATGCATGGAGTTCCTGGGGGACTATACATTCAAGATCCACTACGTGCCTGGTAAAGGGAATGCGGTTGCGGACGCGTTGAGTCGCCGAGCCCCAGCTCAAGCCAATTGGCTATCGGTGCATGATGAGCGGTTGGTGCGGGAGTTGGAGGCATTGGAGATTGTTTGTGTGGACAGGCAATCAAGTGTTGAAGCAGTTCTGAATTGGACTGAAGTCCAATATGACCTGGCTGATCGTATTTGGCAGGCTTTGGATATGGATGCTCATATGAAGCAGTTCATGGTAGAGACTCTGGATGGGTCAAATTCCCAATTCGTCGTGGAGGACGGATTACTTTGGAAGGACGGTCGTCTGTGCGTCCCAAGTGTGGGTAATTTGCGGGTGGAGTTATTGTACGAGGCACACCATACCAAGTACTCGATTCACCCGGGGAGCACGAAGATGTACCGTGATGTGAAGAAACTGTTTTGGTGGCCGGGTTTGAAGAAAGATGTGCCGCTCTACGTAGCGAAGTGCCAAACTTGCGCCTTGGTGAAGGCGGAGTGCCAAAAGCCGGGAGGATTTCTTAAGTCCATGCCTATCCCGGAGTGGAAATTCGACGACATCTCTATGGACTTTATGCACGGTATGCCAAGGTCGCAAAAGGGGAATGACGCTATTTGGGTGGTCGTGGATCGGTTAACGAAGGTGTCGCATTTCATTCCGCATAGGAAGGATGATCCGGTGGAGAAGTTGGCAAAGCTTTATGTGGATAACATAGTACGACTTCATGGTGTGCCCCGCAGCATCATGAGTGACCGAGATGGGCGGTTCACGTCCAATGATTGGAGGCTTGTACAGCAAATGTTGGGAACAAAGCTGAAATTCAGCACAGCCTTCCATCCGCAAACGGATGGGCAGACCGAGAGGGTCAATAGAACCATGGAAGACATGCTCCGCATGTGTGTCTTGGATTTTGGAAAGCAGTGGGAAGACCACCTTTATTTGGTGGAGTTCGCATACAACAACAACTACCAAGCGAGTATTCAAATGGCGCCCTTCGAGGCCCTATATGGTAGAAAATGTCGCATGCCATTGTCTTGGTTAGAAACGGTTGAGTCAAAGTTGTATAAGCGATCGGAAGTGGAGGATGCTACTTCTTTGGTGAGAACCATTCGGGAGAGTTTGCTTATCGCTCAGGACCGGCAAGCGAAGTACTATAATGCCAAGCACAGGAATGTGGAGTTCGCTGTGGGCGACTATGTGTACTTAAAGATCAAGCCGTTCAAGGGTGTCTCGTGGGTACGGCGACTGAAAAAGCTAAGCCCGAGGTACCTTGGGCCGTTTGAGGTTCTGGAGCGAGTTGGTGAAGCGGCCTATCGGTTGAAGCTTTCAGTTGAGCTTAGTGGTTTACATGATGTATTCCATATTTCGGTGCTTCGGAAGGCGGTGCAAGAGCCTACGCAAGTGATCGCGGTTGATCAAGTGCCGGTGGACAGTGGGCTAACGACAAAGGTCAAGCCCGTGCGGATTGAGGACTCGGAGGTCAAGCGGCTACGCAATAAAGAGATCAGGATGGTCAAGGTCTGGTGGGACAATTGCGGTCGTGAGGAGCTCTCTTGGGAGCGAGAGGAGACTATGCTTGACGAGTATCCGGAGTTGTTCCGCTCAGGTACAAATTTTGGTTTTGTATATATCTTTCCTTTATATAATTTTGTGGACGAAATTCTTTTAAGAGGGGGAGAGTTATAATACCCCGAAGCTCAAAGGAGCGACGGGGGACGTTTTGGGCCAGTTTTGGTTTCTGGCTGCGGGCACACGGCCTGGGACACGGGCGTGTCCCAGGGCGTGTCAAGCTTGTGTCGACACTCAGCCGGGAAGTCGACATTTTGAGCTCGACATTGTGTCGAGACTGGGCACACGGCCTGCGACATGGGCATGTCGCAGGGCGTGTCGACCCGTGTCGACACTTAGCCCGCGAAGTCGACACTCTGCGTTCGACGAAGTGTCGAGACATGTCACACGGCCTGCGACACGGACGTGTCGCAGGGCGTGTCGACCCGTGTCGACACTCGTCCCGGGAAGTCGACACTTTGCTCGACGATGTGTCGAGACAAGGCTCAGGGCCTAGGACACGGGCGTGTCCAAGGCCGTGTCATCAGGTCGACGATATTCGCTCGACGAAGTGTCGAGTGTCGAGACCGTGTACACGGCCTGGAGCCCAGGCGTGTTGAGGTGACACGGGCAAGGACACGGGCGTGTCCTAGAACCCGTGCAGTGCTCGGGTTGTTTTTGGGGAAAAACGATGGGTGTATACGGCCGACCACACGGCCGTGTCAGGTGGAACACGGGCGTGTCAGATCGAACACGGGCGTGTTCGATGCCCGTGTGTTGTTCCAGGCACGTCGATTTTGACGGCGAATGAGGCACACGGCCCTGGACACGGGCATGTGCCAGGCCGTGTGCGGTCCAGATTGGGCATTTCAGTCCCGAATCAAAGCCGTTCATTTCTTTAATTGATGATCCAACGGCTGGGGGTTGTTCCTGAAGGGATATACCCGGGATTGGGCCTTAGAAACCCTCACTTTTCATGAGTGGTTGTCTTTCTAAATCTTAGAAAGAGAGGAGAGCCAAGGAAGGAAGAAGAAGCTAGATCCGGCCATTGGAGGAGCTTCGAAGCTCCAAATCGCGAGCCGACTCCGGATCCACGGAGGCAAAGCTAGTGCGGTGTTTTTCATCCGCTTACTTTTCCATGGCGCCAAAGAGGAACGCAAGGGTAACGATTCTCTTCTTGAGCATGAGTAGCTCTCCTTCTTTGCATAGGAAGCCCGCTCTCGCGAGTTTGCGGAGAGTTGGAGGCGTTCCTTCGGGTAGATATGTGAAGTCCCCGTTGTTTAGAGTCCGTAAGCGAGAACGGACATAGGCATGATGTGTGAAGCCTATCCGGACATGTTGGTCTGGATCGGTGATGTTGCATTGCATAATGCCGGAGAAGACTCTGTGCTATTGGTTGTTTTTTGGGTTTTCTACACGGTAGATTGCAACAGGGAGCCTTGGGGATTAACCCAAAGGTGCACCCGGAAAACTGGGCGGATACGTGATCTTGACAACTTGGTGGCCTGAGATCCAACTTGAACATAACCGGGTTATGTGAATTGTGATGGAAACGGGACTCGGGAGAAGTTTGACCCGCGCAAATGGCTTAAATTGTAGTTGCGATGTGAGCACAGGTTAGATGGAACCGTACCCGTTCTATGTCGTTCAGTTAAAGAAACCTAAGGGTATGTGGCACTTACCGTTGGAATAGATTAGGGTCTTCGGTGGTCAATGGCTTAAATTGTCATGACCCAGGCCAAGAAGACAAATTGCTCATAGGTTTGGCCGTCAAAGTGGCGGTGGTGAGTCCGGAATGTCTATGGCTTTAATTGACGTGACATCGACCGATTCACCGAGAATGTGCCCTGAGAGCACGGGGCGTGTGGCCGTGCGAGCCAACGTCTGTGATAAAATGGTTATATATATATTGCTCGCTTATGCTAATGAAATGCAGGGAAGGAGCATCGCCGCCCCGAGTTGGGGGCGGGATCGTTATAATTTGGTCAGCATTGCTAACCGTTGCCTTGTTTTGCCACCGTGCGTGGTTTATTGCTTGCAGGTGCTGCTGGACCAAGCAGTCAATAGCGGGCTAAAGTCCAATTTTGCGAAGCTGGCCCTCGAAGGCCTAATTGGAGTGTTTACTGCTTTATTCATGTATGACCGGCCTGCGTGCCGAGGTTTGTAAAACATGTAATATCAAGTGAACCATTTTGTAAGGCCTTAAGGCTTGTACTGGTGTATTTGTGACATTCCTATTTGGTTTTAGTGGACATTCATGCTTTAGTGCTGGGTTCTTTGCTACAACTTATTAATCTGCTTTCGCTAGAATGCTCTGTGTAGGACGTTATGATTGGTTGGATGGTTTCCATGAGTAACCACCCGGTATGTCTGTAGTATATGGCGTCGAGCCCCGCCAGGACCTACTGCTATATGCTATGCGACAGATAGGGGGCGTTACATTATGTCCCAATAGCTAGTTGCTTCCCAGCATTATAAGTCAGCATCCTTGGTGGAGTAGAAGATAAGGGAAGTGGGCCAACTGAAGAACATCACAATATCTCAGATGGAGAACATAAGCCAGAAGAACAAGATCATCTTGGATCTTGAAGAGAAGCCCCTTAAGGAGAAAAAGCTTGTGGCTAAATTCTCAAAGCCCAAGTCAGTGTTGCCCTTGATAGACTCCTTCTCCTCTCAAAAGGGTAAGAAGGCGTTGAGATTCAAGGGAAGCGCAAGATTGCCCCTCCTAAAGGAAAAGGCAAGGCTCCAGTTCAGCCACTGGCATCACTGCCTCCCATCCCTTTTAACAAGGAGATGTTACCATCAAACAGGTATGACCAAGAGAGTATCTATGGTCACTCGATGAATGGAAGATCAACAAGCATGAACAAAAATGTTCACTGCGTTGGTGGAATATATAGTAGGGAAATTAGTGCCTTTAAGGCTCCCCATGAGGAAATTCAAATGGCCCATCATGAACCATTTGTCTTTCATACCCCAGCCCCCACTCTCAAGAACAAGGTAGTGGCCTTCACTCAAGACCTTCCAGCAAGGACATAGACAAAGGGCAAGTCTATCAGTAGGCCAGATCTGCCTATCACTGATGCTACATATAGCATGTACTCTGTAAGGAAGACTACTGTAAATGGCCTTTAGAGCAAGCCAAGAAAGTCTGCTGAAAGGCTCTCCATCAGTCAGATCCTTGCTGAGAGGAACTTGAAGAAGGCTACTGCACCTGTTCATTCTGTTCAATCAGCAGTTAACCATACTGCAGGACCTGCTTAGAAAAGAAGATATAAAATCCATGAGTGTTGGTGTTGTGGGAGTGGGGCATTTTGCCTTAAATTGCTGGCACAATCCTACTGTGCCCAGAGCAAAAGTTAGTCGACCTATCAAAAATGCTGCTGGTAGGCAAGTTAAATTTTAGACTAAACAGAACCTAGGACCAAATACTTATTAGGGTCCTAAGGTAAGATAAATTTTCTTTTGCAGGATAGTCTAAGTGTTCATCCTATATATGGTACTTGGGCAGAGGATGTTACAGGCTTAAGACTAGAACATGAAAGCCATTGAAGGTCAAGATGTTTGGATGGTGGGACAAAGCGTTGCTGCCATTTCAGTAGAACAGTGAGAAGAAAAGAGAAGAAAAAGCAGGCTGTATAAAGCACGGGAAGTAGATCTTCTGAGAGCAGTGATGAAGAGGCATTTGATCCTCTGTGTCTGGTACTTCTGTGAAAAACCAGAAAAGAAATGGATGCCCAGGTTTCTGTATCATCTGAACTTGCAACAAAGAATGTCCAAATTAGTGGGCATTGTGGACAGGATCAGTGCAAATATTATGGGGGAGCTAGTACAGTCTGGTATACTGGAAAGCTTAAGTCTTTCCTGTGAAAGACGAACAAAAAACAAACTGAAAGTGGTTTAACTGAAACTTTATTATCCGAAAAAGGTATCTATTACAAAGGTGTGACCTCCCTTATATAGAATGGAGGAGAGAAGAGAGAATACAAATAAGATATGTGGGACTAAAAAATTACAGGACACAAATCGCACAAGCCGCACGGTTAGACAGAAGGGCTAACCGCTGGGCTACTACGAGAGAGAGAGAGAGATCGCCATGGGAGACCGCTAGATCGCCCGTTCTCCAAGTTGCCAGAGACAAACCGCTAGACCGCTGGGACCTCAGACATCAACACACAGCAACCAAACCACTGAAGGGTAACTGCAAAACCGCGCAGTCATCAACCCGCCAAGCCAGACCGCCAGACCGCCCGGTCACCAACTTCAACACTCCCCCTCAAGCTGGAGCATGTATATCGATCATGCCCAGCTTGTCACTGATGCGTGTAAATCGGCTAGCGCACCAGTCGTACAAGTAATAAAGTTTTGAGAATAAATCCCCGAGTTTCGGTCTCTTGAGGAATGCAATTAGCATAGAACGGCAACAGTACAGAGAATATCGTTATGAGAGTTATAAAAAGAAAAAAAAAAGGAAATAAAGGATTTGGGAGATTGTGGATGTTTGATCTACTGAACTAGTAAAAGTTATGCGGGTCAAAAGCACCGCTTCGCAAGGTGGAGTGGGTTTGTCGGCCGCGATGCCGAACTTCAGCTGGACGAGTGGAAGGGAAGCTAATGGATTGAAGTGTTCTTGTGTGGAGTGCAATCGGATAAGACACGGGAATGGAGTGGATGTGGGGTGAGCGAGGCACATTCACAGACAATACTCACAAGCAGAAGAAAATACTAACATTCCATTAGCTATAAAATAAACTTGATGTTCATGGATGGAAATGTTCATTACACTGCTCAAAACATTCATACTACAGAGAAAAGGGAAGAAGAGTTAACCAAAAGAGAGTGAAGATCCACCACGGGTCGTGGCCGGAGTAGCGAGTTGTCAATCCGCTTCCGGGCTCAGTCCAAGGAGGCTTCCGGTACCAACGAGCTGTCACCTCGAAGGCCTTTAAGTGCGTTCTCTAGGTTGTCTACTTCACCAACTCCGGAGGAAAGCTTGGAGTTGAAGTCATCAATGGCCGAGGGCTTCGCCGGAGAGTTGAAAAGCTTCGGAGTAGTTGGCAATGGCCTCCCGACGAGCGTGGAGGTGATGGAGCAGCTGGAGAAGTGAAATGGCGATTCTTGCGCACTCTCCGATCGCAGAAGATGACAGGCGTTGACCTAAATCGCGGAGCAGGGCTTTAAATACGGAGGCAGCAGAAGCAGTGCGCACGATCAGTGGCACACGACCAGTGGTCGTGCGCACTTTCGGTCGATGATCGTGCGACTTTTCCAAATAGACCTGCAACCTGAACAAGAAGCATCAGCATATATGCGCACGAGTAGTGGCGCACGACCAGTGGTCGTGGGCACTACGGCCAGTGCTCGTGCGATTACCTAGACAGGATTAGGAAAAAGGGAGTGTAAGTCTAGTGGTCGTGCGCAGCATTCCTGCATTGTTGGTGTCTCCCGAGCGGTTCCGGAGCATGCACATGACCCCTGCACCAGCAGAAGAGGCAGATAGGCCACCAAAACGTGCACACCACATCCCCGAGATAGGGCTAAAGAATAACAAAAATACAGAAACACAGAAACAGGTCTACAGTGCACTTAATCGTGAAATAGGTACATAAGCACATATAAGGAATAAAGGCTCTCAAGTGTAGTGCTAAGACGATAAAACTAGCTCAGATGAGTCCAAAAATCAGTGTAAAATATGGACTCATTACACCCCCAAACTTAACCATTTGCACGTCCCGAGCAAATCATCACTCCGTGGACTAGAAAATAGCTAACTGGCTCAGAAATTTCAACAAGAAGTAAGACGAGAAATCAACTACATCATGGGTATAGAAGATATAATAGAAAATTTTTTTAATTATACGACGTAATTTAAATGATTCGACAGACGTAAATAAATATTGTAATTGCTCAAAATTAGAATTCTGGAGGATCTTGCGATCATGTGTAGGAAGAAAGTAAGCAGGCCACTAAGGTGAGCACTGCCAAAGTTCGGGACTCAGGATCACCTCCAAAGGAATCCACCAATGTCGGGGACCATACGCTTGCACGTTCACACTCCCTCCACGGCGCGGGTTAGACTCAAGCGTGAATCAGTAGGACTTGTAGGAGAAAATGGGGCTTAGGCGACGGCTTGGTAGGCAAAGATAAACATGAAGGTTATACGCAACCAAAGCGAGCGAATAAAACCCAAACCCATACAGCCACTTAGAAATGAATTGGGCACACGCCCCCAGACTTAGCTTGAAAACCGGGTGTGAACACGGCTGAACCCGACAAAAATCAATAAAGAGGATGGGGATCGAAATCTCAAAGCAATTCTTTCATATTTTTCTCTCTTGCGCTTATCGGCGTTTTATTATTTTGTTAAATTTTTTTTTCTTTTGCTGCGCTAGCAATCCCCAAACGGAGCAATCAAAATGTGAATGAATTCAGCACCCCCAAAAACAATGTCCACTTATCACAACCTCGGCAAACAGTAAATACAAATCAGCTCAAGCATTTTATTGCGATGGTGGGTTTAGCTTCAGGTCTTGGTGAAAGTGAGTGGAGCTGGATCAAAGGAAGGGTAGGCACTAATTTGGCATGCAACGGTTAACAGGTAGGAAAGGCTAAAACAAGGCTCAAACTAGCCAAAAGGAAGGCCTACGTCATGCTCACGCTTGACTAACCGTGCACCAATGCTTCGAGAGTAGCTTAGGGCAAGTTCTTAGCCACCGAGAAAGATGATCCTTCCTCCCGACTCGAGCAATACGAGTCTAGTGACGGCTACACACATTCCTACATTATCGTTCGATTACCCCAGATTCAGATTTTGAGCAGTACAAACAATAGTTACGGTTGCAGAAAAAGATAAATCTACGAGCATAAAGAAAAATTAATTCTATCCTAAATCTACACAAACCATGAGTATTCGATTAGGAGCACTGCATGAGTTTCGAACTACTCAATTCTTAAATCCTAAGCCAATACCACTATTTTAAAGTTTACACAAAAACAATAAATTTGACTCGGGTTGTGCGCGTGGGTAAGAGCGCACTCGTGTGGGTGATTCAGTGTGTGCAACATAAATCAAGAAATAAGTAAACAAGAAACTGGTATGCAACAGAAAGTGTGGTGTAGTGACCACAGGCATGCTCTCCCCCCCAGACGTAAAGTCGACAACTAGTAAAAATCAGCATGTCAAAAATGATAAAAAAGCTAGGGTAGGAAGTACTTATGCTCAAACTTGAGCATACCAGTCGTGCAATGAGATGTCCAAGTGCGGTTAAGTTGCCGCACCTTAAATATTCCTGCACCTGCGATTGAAGGATGTCAGCCAAACAAAATATGGAAATAGGAATATATAAAAAGAAATCAAAACACAGCATAAGACCAAACGGTCCAACATGGGTTGTCTCCCGAAATCCCTTTTGTTTACCGTCCTTAAGGTGGACCAAATACCTGTGTTAGCAGTTCAAATAGAGAGTTCTTGGCAGTAGAAAAAGGAAACAAAACTAAAAGTAGAGCAACCAGCATTCAACAAGTAGCGAGAAAGAGGATGGAAAGAGGAATGAGGGTGGTGCAATCAGCTATAAGAAGATTTATGGTAAGTCCCTCCGGTGGGATGCGAGAGAACAGCAGATTGTCTTTTTGCATTCGGGGTAGGCATTGTCCCATTACTGCGAGTGCACTCTTTCTCGTGCCGGAAGGCAGCGTATCGCTCTCCGCGTAAACTCTTGGCCTCTTTCAGTTTCTCCACCGTGGGAGACTTCCAATGGAGGTAGGCTGTGGGGTTTCTTGGTGTCGTGGTTTGTGGAGGCCTATCCGGCACCGTGACGGCAACCGGATCTGCCCAAGCTACAAATCGCATAACAGAATTATACAAATTAGTGTCCAGGGATTTCTCCCGAATAAAACTTGGTTCGCCATGCTCAACAACAGAGTTGGCTGACAGTAGAACGGTAGCCGTGGCTTTGGTACAATTGATCCCTTCGTGGACCAGTAGCTCTTGCTTCTCATCGACTTCCTGAGGGAGTCTTTTCTTTGGCGTCACCTCCGGATGTGCTTCCAATGCGGGGAGACCTGAATACAACTTGATATCTGTGATACTCAGAGAATTGTTATTTTTGATGGGAGAAGAATGTATGGATGTGTTATCGAGGGTGGACTCTTCGTTTGGCCAAGTGACACGGCCTTTAGAAAAGTTGATGGATGCGCCACTGGATGTTAGGAATGGGACTCCTAATATAGGAATGGAGTTATTGTCCTGTGGTCCCAAAACCTGGAAGTCAGTGGTGATACTTTTGCCGTTAACCTCGATTTCAACTTCTCGAACACCTCCCTCAGTGTCAACCAAATTGTCATTCGCTAAGATAAGCGATTTCTGATTTTCAATGTCGACTTGTAAGTGCATCTTCGCAACATCTTGCAAAGTGAGGATGTTGCTGGACGCCCCAGAATCGCATAATGCTGGAGTTTCGATGTTATTGATTTTACAATTGATGACAAGTTCATTGCGGTTTCCCAAATTGTCCTCCCGAAGGCACTTACCCTGTTCATGGGGGTTCTTTTCGGTGTTACTCGGCAAGGTGCCTTGGGTGCGCTCGGAAACCACTTGAGCCAATTGGCCCAATTGTGCCTCCAGTTTGCGCATCGAGGCGACCTGATTTGTCATGTTGGTTTGGGAAATCTCAACGAACTTCTCAAACATCTCTTCCAAAGAACGTTTCTTAACGACGGGGGGGCCCTTGGGAATAATTCAGTTAAGGCGGCCTCTGTTGGCTTCCGGAAGCATACGCATCGTTTTGATGCTGCCCCGGTTGCCATCTTTGGCCAGATGTGTTAGGATTCCAAGAAAAGTTGGGGTGATTTCTCACCCCCGGGTTGTAAGTATTCTCGTAAGGCACTCCCTTGTTTTGATTGACAACAAAATTAACGGAATCATTCATAAACAGAGATTCGTCTGGTACCTCAACTCCTAGGCATTCGAAGCTGTGGTGATCGGTGCTTCCGCACCCTTGGCATGAGATTACCATCACTGGGGCGGCAGGAGTAGGCTTGGGGATATCCAAGGCAAACACTCCACTGGTGCTTCATGGGATGTTTCTTCGAGCGGTCCAGTAAGCACTGTGGGTGGCGGTGTCTTGTAAGACTCTCAGAGCATCATCTGGAGCAAGATTCATGATGGTTCCTCCGGAGGCAGCATCGATCATGGCTCGGTGGTGGGGATCAATAGCGAAGTAGAAACTTTAGACGAGGTTCCACGTTTGGAATCCATGATTAGGGCACTTCCTCAGCAGCTCGTTGAAACGCTCCCAAACTTCGGCTAAACTTTCTTGATCGGCTTGCCAGAAGTTGGCTATTGCGCGCCTCATGCTCATGATCCGATCCACCAGATGGAACTTAGCTAGGAATTTTGTGGTCAAAGCCTCCCAGCTGGTGGCTGTTCCAGGTGGGAGGGAGTGAAGCCATGTCTTGGCTTTGTCCCTTAATGAAAAAGGGAAGAGACGGAGCTTGACTGTTTCGTCTGGGATTCCAGCATAGCGGAACGTGGCGCAGATTTCGAAGAATTCTGTAAGGTGAAGATGGGCGTATTCAGTGGCCATTCCGGAGAACTGAGCGTTGTTCTGAATGATATTCAGAATAGCTGGTTTAATCTCGAACTGTGGATTGGTGATAGCAGGTCCGAAACCGGGGTATATGCTCCCAACAGTAGGTGTAGTATAATCCCTCATGGTGCAGACCTGGGGAGGGTTCACTTCATTTTCGTCGCCATTTCTGTCGACATGAGGTATCCCTCCAACTCGGTTGCCTGCATCAATATTCAGCTGGTCTCCCATTGGGGCAAAAGTGATGGCTGCGGCGCGTTTTCGTGCTAGGAGAGTACGCTCGATCTCTGGGTCGTAGGCGACAAAATCTCTTGTAGCTCGGCCTTGCATTCACTGTGGCAAAAACTGCACACTAGAAGGAAACAGCAGTCAAAAAGAAACAATACTAACTCTTATAACAATATTTGAAGTCATCCGAAGTCGCTCTACAGTTGCATTCCCCGGCAACGGCGCCAAAAACTTGATGCGTGTAAATCGGCAAGCCCACCGGTCGCACAAGTAATAAAGTTTTGGGAATAAATCCCCGAGTGTCGGTCTCTTGAGGAATGCAATTAGCGTAGAACGGCAACAGTACAGAGAATATCGTTATGAGAGTTATAAAAAGAAAAAAAGGAAATAAAGGACTTGGGAGATTGTGGATGTTTGATCTACTGAACTAGTAAAAGCTATGCGGGTCGAAAGCACCGCTTCGCAAGGTGGAGTGGGTTTGTCGGCCGCGATGCCGAACTTCAGCTGGACGAGTGGAAGGGAAGCTAATTGATTGAAGTGTTCTTGTGTGGAGTGCAATCAGATAAGACACGGGAATGGAGTGGATGTGGGGTGAGCGAGGCACATTCACAGACAATACTCACAAGCCGAAGAAAATACTAACATTCCATTAGCTATAAAATAAACTTGATGTTCATGGATGGAAATGTTCATTACACTGCTCAAAACATTCATACTACAGATAAAGGGGAAGAAGAGTTAACCAAAAGAGAGTGAAGATCCACCACGGGTCCTGGCCGGAGTAGCGAGTTGTCAATCCGCTTCCGGGCTCAGTCCAAGGAGGCTTCCGGTACCAACGAGCTGTCACCTCGAAGGCCTTTAAGTCCGTTCTCTAGGTTGTCTACTTCACTAACTCCGGAGGAAATCTTGGAGTTGAAGTCATCAATGGCCGAGGGCTTTGCCGGAGAGTTGAAAAGCTTCGGAGTAGTTGGTAATGGCCTCCCGACGAGGGTGGAGGTGATGGAGCAGCTAGAGAAGTGAAATGGCGATTCCCGCGCACTCTCCAATCGCAGAAGATGACAGGCATTGACCTAAATCGCGGAGCAGGGCTTTAAATACGGAGGCAGCAGAAGCAGTGCGCACGATCAGTGGCGCGCGACCAGTGGTCGTGCGCACTGTCGGTCGATGATCGTGCGACTTTTCCAAATAGACCTGCAACCTGGACAAGAAGCATCAGCATATATGCGCATGAGCAGTGGCGCACGACCAGTGGTCGTGCGCACTACGGCCAGTGCTCGTGCGATTACCTAAACAGGATTAGGAAAACGGGAGTGTAATGCGCACGATCAGTGGCGCACGATCAGTGGTCGTGCGCAGTTTTCCTGTATCGTTGGTGTCTCCCGAGCGGTTTCGGAGCACGCACACGACCCCTGCACCAGCAGAAGAGGCAGATAGGCCACCAAAACGTGCACACCACATCCCCGAGATAGGGCTAAAGAATAACAAAAATACAGAAACACAGAAAGCACATAGAAACGGGCCTACAGTGCACTTAATCGTGAAATAGGTACATAAGCACATATAAGCAATAAAGGCTCTCAAGTGTAGTGCTAAGACGATAAAACTAGCCCAGATAAGTTAAAAAATCAGTGTAAAATATGGACTCATCAGTCACAAATATGAAGAAACGAGACGGATACTGGCTTGGTGAAGATGTCAGCCAGCTCTTTATCAGAAGTGACGAAGGGAGTGCAAATTTGTTCCTTCAAAATCTCTTCATGAATGAAATGACAGCCGACCTCAATGTGCTTGGTTCTTTCATGGAAGACCGGATTTTTGGAGATGTAGATGGCAGACTTGTTGTCACAGAACATAGGTAGAGGATGGTTGTAGACCTCTCCTAAATCCAGCATGAGAGCTCGTAGCCATTTTAACTCACAAGTGGTCGATGCCATACTCCGATACTCTGCTTCAGCACTGAACCTGGAAACAACAGACTGCTTCTTGCTCTTCCCGCTTACCAGATTTCCCCATCAAAGGTGCAGAAACCGGAGGTAGACTTGCGATCCCCTTTGTCATCAGCGTAACTCGCATCTGAGTATGCTTCAACCCTCAGATGACCATTCTTCTAAAAGATTAATCCTTTCCCAGGCGCTGCTTTAACATACTCCAAGATCTGCAAGGCGGACTGTAGATGGCACTCCCTAGGTGCTTGCATGAATTGACTCACCTTGCCCACAGCATAGGAAATGTCGGGCCTGGTCACTGTGAGATATATGAGCTTACCAACTAGACGCCTGTACCGCGTAGTATCTGAAAGAAGAGGCGAATCATCTGTCCAGGTTTTGTCTTCTCCAATTGCCATGGGGCATCTGGCAGGTTTGGCTCCAGTCAATCCTGCTTCTTGTAATAGATCAAGGACATACTTACGCTAGGAGAGGACTAAGGAGTTGGGCTTCCAAGAGATTTTGATCCCCAAAAAGTACTTTGGAGAGCCCATATCTTTCATGACCAGATGTTGACGAAGATGCTGCTTTGTCAAGGCTACCCCTTCCTGATCATCGCCAGTGAGAAGAATATCATCGACGTACACAGCAAGAACCACCAGTCCCGAGGAGGTTTTGCGAATAAATAGCGAGTGATCGGCAGAGCTGCGAGTAAAACCAACGGCCGCGACGATGCCGCTGAACTTGTCAAACCAAGCTCGAGGGCTCTGCTTGAGGCCATAGATTGCCTTCTTCAGCCGGCATACTCGTGTCTCCCCCTAAGCAACATACCCAGGAGGTTGCTCCATGTAGACGGCCTCCTAAAGATCACCATAAAGGAGGGCATTCTTTACATCCAGCTAGAAAATCTGCCAACCTCTATTGACCGCCACAGAGAGAAGGACCCGTATAGTGCTGAGACAAGTCATGGGAGAGAAAGTGTCAAAGTAATCAACCCCATAGGTCTGAGTAAAGCCCTTAGCAACAAGGCGAGCCTTATAACGGTCCACCGTGCCGTCCGGGCCAAATTTGACCACAAAAACCCAGCGACACCCAACAACATCAGTACCGAAGGGAGGAGGAACAAGAGTCCGGGTATCCTGCTCCGTGAGGGTCGCCATTTCCTCATCCATGGCCATCTTCCAGTGAGGAATAACAAGGGCCTCCTGGTAGGAACGAGGTGTGGCAGTGGCAGAGATAACCAGCGTAAAGGCCCTGCGAGAAGAGGTAAGACAATCATATGACACAACATCAGCAAGGGGTGTAGGGTACATGTCTGCACCCCTTTGCGAAGAGCTATAGGAAGATCCAGGTCGGTGGGTCCCTCAGCATCCGGAGCATCTGTGGCAGAGAGAGCTGGCCCGGGAGGAGAGAGCAATGGCGGCGGAGATGAGGGAGACGGTGGCGGAGAAGTGGGAGAGAGAGGTGGAGGGAGAGGAGTGGACGGAGACGATGTAGGGGTGGATATCGCAGTAGGAGACGAGGGAACGAAGGGAATAGCAGGAGAATCAGAAGTTGGGGAAGAGGAGAGGAAGCTGGGGGAAGAGAAGAGGAGTCATTCGAGAAATAGGAGGCATTCTCGAAGAAGGTGACGTCAGCGGAGACGAACTGCTGACGAATAACGGGGTTAAAGCAACAGTAGCCTTTCTGAGTGGTGGAGTACCTCGAAATACACATTTGGTGGAGTGAGGGGATAGCTTATGACGGGTGGCAGAGGGGGCATGCACAATTGCAGTGCACCCAAAGATTCAGAGAGGGAGAGGAAAAGGCTCCTTGCCCGGATACCGAATGGAGAATGGGGTTTTCCGTGGATAAATGTGGAGGGAATACAATTGATGAGGTAGCAGGCAAGGAGAACAGCATAGCCACAATATGAGCGAGGGACATGCATCTGGGTCATCAATGTGCGAGCGATATCGAGGAGGTGACGGTTTTTGCATTCCGCCACCCCATTTTGTTGGGAGGTATAAACATAGCTAGTCTGATGAATAATGTCATGTTGCACACAAAACGAGGTAAAAGCATGACTCAAATATTCTTTAGCATTGTCGGAGTGAAAGATTTTAATACAAACACCAAACTGAGTTTTAATTAACTGATAAAAAGAGAGCCATACATCGAAAAGTTCAGAGCGATCTCGTAAGAGATACACCCAAGTACATCTAGAAAAATCATCAATAAAGGTTACAAAATAAGAACTACCCCGACCAATGGTGAGGGTAAGAGCAGGTCCCCAGACATCGGAGTGGACAAGATCAAACGGATGAGTAGAGCCCCGACCTTGCTTTGGTGGGAAGGAGGAACGGTGATGCTTTCCTAGTTGACAAGTGTCGCAGTGGAGAGGAGTACTGGAGGGAGGGAGGTGGGGTAGAAGCTGATGTAGAAGCTGTGGTGGAGGATGACCGAGGCGAATATGCCACTGGAGAATATTCAGACAAGAAGATGAGAAGGCGGACAAGGAGGAAACATTGTCGAGAAAGTAGAGACCGCCGCTCTCAGTCCCAGTAGCAATCGTCCGTTTGGAGCTTGGATCCTGAAAAGAACAAGAAGTCGGAGTAAACGTCACAGAACACTTAAGCTGCTTGCATAAAGAGGTAACCGACAATAAATTGCATGGAAACTTGGGCACATAGAGAGTGTCCGCTAGTCGAAGGGACGGAGTAACATGAACCACTCCCGACCCATGAACCGGGGAGGGAGAACCGTCTGCAAAGAGTACCAGGGGCAACCGATCATGATGTTCGAGTAGAGATAAGCACTGAGGATTGCCCGTCATGTGATTAGTTGCACCAGAGTGGATAAGCCATTTACCGGGAGTCACCACGTGGGCACTACCTGAGGATGTGACCACGGAGGCAGCCGGCTTGGAAGAGGAGGCGGAAGAGTCACCGGAGGGTCGAAGATGGGGATGCTTCATCCAGCAGCGTTCGAAAGTATGTCCGGTGCGGCCACAGTGAGATTAGAGGTAGCGGGAATAAGCACGTCCGCCGGACTGATGACTGCGGCTACCAGAGCCACTCCGCTGAGTTTGATGAGCATAGTTGTCCGGTGGAGGAGGAGTGGGCAGAAGTGGGCGCTGAAGGAGAGAAGTGACAGTGACGATGCGGGCAGTGGTGGCATCTAAGGTAGGAGATTGCGCCTCACCCAAAATTTGCTGGCGGATCATGTCATGAGTATCAGGAAGCCGGAGCAGATAACACACAACCAGAAGCTCCTGGAAGTGCTTGTGTTGTTGAGCCAAATCCGCAGAAAAGGGGCGATTCTGAAGAATCTCAGCCCCAAGAGCCTGAACCTGTTGGTAGGTAGCAGCAGGAGACAAGGTAGGACGGGCAAAGAGGTCCGCATACAACGTATAGATGCGGGACGTCTGATCCCCCTTGGAGTACAGAGCGGCAAGATGAAGCCAAGCGGCCTTGACCGTCTCATCATGACGAATGACGGGAAGGCAGTCATCGGATAGGCTGTTAGCAAGCCAAGTACGCACAAGCGCGTCACTCGCATCCCAATCATCAAAGAGAGGTGAAGTGGTAGGAGGAGGGTCATCAACGAGATGGTGGCGTTTGCGTTGCGAGCGTAGGAGAAAGGTGAAAGAGACGGTCCAATCCGGGTAGTTGGAGGCGACAAGCTTGGAAACTGTGCCAAGGTTCCCGGAAGGAGTAGGTGGAAGAGGCGGAGCCGGATTGGCGACAGGGGTGGTGGCAGGAGTGGTGGCAGTAGAAGCATCAGAAAGAGCCATAGGAGCAAACAACGGGAAGCCGTGCAGTTAGGAAACAAGCCGTGCGGATAGGAAGAAGAACAGCTACAGCGGTCACGATGGCAGACACCAGCGGCCAGAAAAGCCACGACCAAGCCGCAGACACAAGCAGAGGGAAAGAAGTCGAGCAGCTAGAAGACAGTCCGCTCGAACAGAAGCAAAGACCAAACAAGGCAATAGGTCGCGGCGATAGGTTGCAGCGACTTAGCACATGTAACAAAGAGGTCGCGCTCACAGAGGGCAACGACAAGGAGAGAAAGAAGCCGCGCGGACAGGGTGCAAACAGGCGAAGCAAGCCGCGCGGACAGGGAAGGCGCACAGGATCAGGAGGAGAAGATCGAGTCCTCTGATACCATGTGAAAGACTAACAAAAAACAAACCAGAAGTGGTTTAACTGAAACTTTATTATCCGAAAAAGGTATCTATTACAAAGGTATGACCTCCCTTATATAAAATGGAGGAGAGAAGAGAGAATACAAATAAGAGATGTGGGACAAAAATATTACAGGACACAAGCGGACTATACAGACACAAATCACACAAGCCGCACGGTTAGACAGAAGGGCTAACCGCTCGGCTACTACCAGAGAGAGAGAGAGATCACCATGGGAGACTGCTAGATCGCCCGGTCTCCAAGTCGCCAGAGACAAACCGCTAGACCGCTTGGACCTCAGACAGCAACACACATCAACCAAACCGCTGAAGGGTAACTGCAAAACCGCGCGGTCATCAACCCGCCAAGCTAGACCTCCAGATCGCCCAGTCACCAACTTCAACATTGCCTAGAGAATTGGTGTTAGAGAATCTACCGCACCCAATAGATCAGAAAATTCTTCTCAAGTTCAGAATTTCCCATGGACAATGATGAGGTTGAGGGGGAGACTACCTAAATAGTTGCACCTGCTGGGAGAGCAAGTACTATCAACTCAAGAACAGCTGGATTGTTGTTATATAAGTTAGAAAATTCCTTTGGGGGTTAACACAGTAATCAAAGACCTTTTCAAGTAATACAGTTGTTGTAGATCAGAGAACATTCTAGCAAAAGTGGTTGTGCACAGTTACTGTGTATCTAGCGTCAGATCCATGAATACAACATCAAGGTTGTTAAGACTTTCAGTGATATCAAGACTGCAATATACTAAAGTGTCTATTAGTGATGATGACAAAAGATGCTCTTGTTGAGGGGGAGCAAGTCTAGATGCTCTTGTTGAGGGGGAACAAGTCAAGATGCTCTTATTAAGCGGGAGCAAGTCCAGCAGCTGCTTCAGTGGATCAAAAATCATCACTATTGCTGTTGTGAAGTCACTGCTGCTGCTGAAAGGACAATGCTCCTGCAAGATAAGATGAACAGCCAACACCCTCCTGACTATAGCTGCTTATGTTGAAGTCATAAAAAGGGGAATGAGTGGCATTAGCTCAAGTGGATCAATGGACCACTCAAGTGTTAAGTGGCTGCAGTGATGTGTTGTATCAATGGTATCAACACAAGAGGTATGTTCTCCAGTCAACTAGTTTGATCACTAGTATTGTATAAGTAGGCTGGGATCAAAAGATAAATTCTCCCATGATCCTATCACCTCCCTTAATATATATTCCTATAGAAGAAGCCAGAAATGGGGAGATGTGTGGCAATAATTGGAAAGGGGAGATGTAGAAGCAATTAATATATATTCATATTACTTTGAAAGATTTAAGTAGTATATAGAAGAAGCCTATTTAGAAATGGGTATTACTTGAGATTGTTGTGTGAGGCAATAATTGTCAATACAGAAATGGGTACATTGAATTGATTTGCTGGTAATTCATTCAATGCATATTACTTGGAAGCAATACTTGACATGACTAGGTGCATAGTATGTAGATATAGCTTACATCTTACATATGCATTAAATTAATATGTTTTTTATGTGTAAATGCTTCTTAGTATTATTGGGTGTTCTGCCTTCTTCAAATATTGGGAGATTGTTGGGAATATTGCTCTTAATGTTCCCTAGACTTGATTTGAAATTGCATCACCATCAACACTAAAAGCATAGTTATATTTGATGTTGGTTAAGCTCATAATGTGCAGGTTGTTCCTTGGAAAAAAGTTAGACAGGTTGTCTAAGTGATGTCGTAGGATATCATATGTGTCGTAGGATATCAAATCAATGGTCAATATTTAATATTGCACTTATTTCTAGATAAGTGTAACTCACCTAAAATTTTTTCCACCTAAACAACCTTAATGCACAGTGCTGAAAAGATTTGCCATTCCAAAGCGTTCTTTTTTTTCTGTTATTTATCAAACTTCACTAGAAGTTTCTTTTTTGATTTTTTTTGTGCTAATAAATTTATAAGAGAGATAATGGTGTGTTAGGAAAATTGATATATTTGAAAAGCAAATAAATTATTAAAAAATGTGAATCTTTGATGACATTTTTTATATTATCTTGGTAAAAAGAAAATATGATAAAAAAAAGTATGACTACTATGAAAATGTCTATTGTGACTTGTGAGATGCAGTCCACACGAAGAAAAAAAATTATAGGTGTTGAAATCGAGAACTGGTTTCTGTGGAGTTCGAATTTTTTGGGGAAGGAGTGATCGCACACTTACTTCTCCTAGCAAATTTGGTTGACAAAAAACTTAGAGCTTAAAACTGACCCAAGGTGTAACGGCCATGATTTTTCGATGTTTATCTTAATTCCTATAGTGGCGTATTTTTGACGTCAGGGCATTACGTTGACGAGTAGTTGATAGGTACTGTTACTGGAGCGTGACTTTTGCTCATTTGATATCTGAGGTTTGACTTATAATATTAGTTTGCCTAATTTCTAGTGTGTTTTTGGAGTTTTCTGTTGCGAAGCGGGTTTGTTTTGAAACTCGGTGGAGCCTTTTTGGGATGTTTTGGAGTTTTGGGCATTGGGGAGTTTTTACCCGAGTTTGGTTTGTTGGATTTAAATTTCGACTTTGCCGTTGAATTCGTAGCGTCGATATTTAGCTGCAGTACGATTTTCATAGAATTCCGAATTGCTTTGAGTTTTGGATTGTTTGGACGTTTATTTAGTAATTAATTATAATACAATATTATATTACTTATATAAATATAAATAGTTAACGATGTGACGGAAACCCTATTCATCTTCTTCTCGAGCCGACGAACTGTTTCGCGAAGGGAGAAAGTGGCAGACATCGCAAAGCTTTCAGTCGTCGATTATAGGAGCTCTGGTGCTCGAAATCGTCGTTGGAGGGTAGATTCGGATAGCTCTCGTCGAGATCTACGTTTGTATAGTGAGTTTTTCCCGTTTCTTGAAATTTTTTTGGGCGTTAGGAATTCGTGTTTGACCCTCTTTTGTCCCGAAAAATTTCAGGAATCGTTGCATAGGTGTTTTTGCGGCCAGATCCTTGAGGAGGAGCGCTTGTGTGGCCGGATTTCGGCAAGCTCAAGCAAGTGATGATTTCTTCCCCATTCCAAGTTCGATTCTTTGTGTTCCTTGTTGCTTTTCTTCTCATCTCTCCATAGAAAATAGGAGCAGTGTAGGGCACGGTCGATCTTCTGCGTAGTGTAGGTTTTCCGGCCAATTTTAACTTCGTTATTTATGTAGGAGACAGTCCGAGTATAATCCGTCGAATAAGGATTTAATCTGGTTAGGTTAATACGTCGAGTAGATGACTTTTAGTCTAGGATAATTGGTCAAGTATAAGACAGTTAACTTAAGTATAGTTTTTGTTGTATATAATAGTCCGCCTAAGTCTAAGTTCGTTGTATAAGAGTGAATAAAATTCATCATGTGAAGGTTGATTTGGTTTAAGTAAAATTTGGTGAGTATTAGCTGGAGTAGAGTCAGAATTGTCGAGTATCCTCAAATTCGTCGAGTATCAGCCCTTGGCGTTGAGTGTTTTTGTATTCATTGAGTATTAGGCATCGAGTTTGTCAATTATCAGGCTTGGCGTTGAGTGAAGTTAACTTGGGGTTGAGAGCGTTGAGTGGTCTGTGAGACTAAGTCAAAAGCGTTGAGTGAAGCCTTCTCGTTGAGTGAAAGGCTTCAAGTGAAGTCAACTTCGTTGAGTTATCTGTTTGGCGTCAAGTGCATTGAGTGCACTCAGTGCGGCGTTGAGTGGAGTCCAGACAGCAAGTATACTCGACGAATTTTGATGAGTTGTAAATATACCTAATTTTATGTACATTACTTAAGTCGTTTTATTTAATTTTTGTCATTTCTACTTGTTTTTATTCAATAAAATGCTCCTATTTTTGTAAATATTATACTAACTTGCTTTATTTTATTTTTCAGTGAAAAAAGTCAAAATCTGCAAAAAAATGACATGTCACGCCCGTGACATATTGGTCACGCCCGTGACCAGGGCGTGACAGCTCAAAATCCCGAAAAGAAGCCAATGTTGAAGATAAAAGCCTGACACGCCCGTGTTCCATAATTCGACACGCCCGTGTCAATCTGACACGGGGCGTGACCCAGCCGTGTCCATCCCGCTTGATAATTTCAACTCAACTTTCGTCGACCCAAGAGGGCCACGCCCGTGTCTGATGTGCGACACGCCCGTGGCAGCCCGACACGCCCCGTGACAACCTGGTCAATGTTCCGCGCTCAGCGTTCGTCGAACCCAAGAGGGACACGCCCGTGTCCGATGTGCGCCACGCCCGTGTCCGCCCCGACAAACTGCCGCCGGCGAATCCCGAAGTCAACATCGCCTTAAAGCGCCGAATGACACGCCCACCGTCACGCCCGTGACCCTGGGGCGTGACCGCCGCGTTTTCGGCCGGAGAGTCAAATCGCCGTCAAATCCGTCAGGTCGCCGAATCCCGCGGTAAATAGTGCTGACACGCCCCCCGACACGCCCGTGTCGGAGGGCGTGTACTTGGAAATTTTTGCCTATAAAAAGGCAGCTGCTGTATGAGTTAAGGGTTCCAAAAATCCGAACCATTTTGATGTATAATGGCTGCCGTTAGAGCTGCTTTAGTGCTATGTAAGGACTCTCTTTTCCCCTTTTTGAATTTAGTTTGTTTAAGCTCCTGTAATCAACTTCTTTTATTAATAAAATAGCTATTTTTCTCATCCTCATATGCTCTGAATTTTCTCTAAAGGCCTCCTTTACTTCAATCTTATACACTTTCATGTTTTAAAACGCAAATGTTCTCGTTTTCTTTCCAAATATAACAAAACTTATAGCCGTTACTATGCCGATTTTCATTCTCACTCTTTAAATTTGGTTAGATTTAGGATTTTCATACTTTAAAAAGCATTCTTATGAACATGTTAAACTTAAAAAAGGTGATTTTCACCTCTCTTAACTTAGCTTTTAATTTGTTTTAATTATAAAACTATTGCTTATTTTTAGCTTACTCTCACTTTTTAAACCATTTTACAAGGCTATAATAATATATAAATTGTCATTTTTATTTTTCATAAACTTGCATTTTAAGTAGTTACAAAAAATATTTTCGCTCGAACAATTTTTATTTTCACTTTTTTAGCATTTCTATCAAAATCTAACGGTAAAAATGTAACCGTTTTAATTTTTCGGGCACTTGCCCTTCTCACTTTAATTTGAAAACTTTTTGCTCAAACAATTTTTATTTTGCCTTTTTATGCATTTCTACTGCATTCCAGCGGTAGAAATGCAGTTATTTTAATTTTTCGATAACTTTGATTTTTGCAATTATTTTAGCACGAGTGTGTGCGTGTATGAGATATTTTTCACCTCCTAGGTTAAATTATGCAAGTGTGTGTGTGTGTGTGTAAATAATCACGAAAAAAGTCAAAATCTGCAAAAAAATGACATGTCACGCCCGTGACATATTGGTCACGCCCGTGACCAGAGCGTGACAGCTCAAAATCCCGAAAAGAAGCCAATGTTGAAGATAAAAGCCTGTCACGCCCGTGTTCCATAATTCGACACGCCCGTGTCAATCTGACACGGGGCGTGACCCAGCCGTGTCCATCCCGCTTGATAATTTCAACTCAACTTTCGTCGACCCAAGAGGGCCACGCCCGTGTCTGATGTGCGACACGCCCGTGGCAGCCCGACACGCCCCGTGACAACCTGGTCAATGTTCCGCGCTCAGCGTTCGTCGAACCCAAGAGGGACACGCCCGTGTCCGATGTGCGCCACGCCCGTGTCCGTGATTGATATTTTCTCGCATCAAGTCCGAAAACTTAATGCGGGTTAAAACTCCAAAAAGGTTTACGAAGCGCGGCGCCCCGGGTGGTTTTATTTAAGTAGAAAAGCGGATTTGATTTTATTTAAGAAAACGGGGCGCGCGTATTTTATTTATTTGGATATAAAACGGTTTACATCGAGTTTTAACGAAAGGAGGCAAGTGCACCTATCGTGAGTAGTACAGGATATTCCGGGTGGAATATCGAGGTCGTATTGTTCTCGGGTCCGGTTCGTTTATTTCTACTCTTCCCTGGAGGGGACTATTATTTTACCGATAATTTTATCTTGTCGGGATATTATTTATATAAAGAAAAGGCAGAAAATAAAAGCATAATAAAGGTGGAGCCGATGAAGAGCTCAGCTCGAGGGCACCGAAAAGACATTGAACTAAAATAAACGTTAAATAAAAAGAGCTCCTAAGTTTCTAATTAATTAGGGCGGAGACTTGGCCGTGGAGGCTCCACTAAAATGAACTCACCTATCTCTAGGACTATCGCTCACCTGAACATTAAGACTATTCGATCGGGCTCTCGTCCGATGAAGGATTCCTCTTAATGCCCGCATTACGCTAAGAACCCCGCTATTGGGTGGGGAACCCAATCCGGTAGAGTTGGCGCGCCTCCTCTCTCGAGGGTTAGTGCGGAACTCCATTTACCAAGGGGTGATCGGCCCATATGCACGGCCTCTCGGCTAGCTAGCATATGGACTACGGAAATAGGGCCCACACATCGATTATGTGGTCCTACGCGTCGTAAACCCCGGGCAAACCTTAAGTGATTTTTAATTAAATAGAAAAATAAGACCTTTAATTATTTAAAGGAATTTTTTCTGTCCCAATGCTCTTCGATACTGAGGGCTAAGAACGTTAGCCACTCATCGGAATGGGGACGGCAGCGATTGAAAGCAATAAAATTAAAGCAGAAAAATAAAGCAGGAAAATTAAAGCAGTAAATGGAAAGCAGTAAATTGCAAGTCCTACTCAAACGAGTAGGACTGAAATGAAAGCAGTAAAATTACAAGTCCCGGCGCAAATGCGTGGGCGGGAAAAAGAAAGCAAGTCCTACTCAAACAAGTAGGAGAAAATAAATGCATTTACAAGGGCATTCCAAATTATTACAGTCCAATAAAGACCGACCATTTAACTCAAGTGAGTAGGCGGTAGATAAAAGCTAACACTCACGCACTCAACATAAAATTAAAACACACCCACTCTACAAGAAGTAAACACACTCTACTGAAATAAAATCCAGCCATTTAACTCAAGCGAGTAGGCGGAAAAATAAAAATACACACACTTGCTTGAATAAAATCCAGCCATTTAACTCAAATGAGTAGGCGGAAAATTAAAAATAACACACGCACACACTCTACAGGAATTGAAATAAAGCTATAAAAACTACTCATACACGCACGCACACGTACAAAAAAATAGGAAAAACAAAGTGACTGGAAAATTAAAACGACTACATTTCTACCGCTAGAATGCGGTAGAAATGAATAAAAAGTGAAAATAAAATTAAAAGGAGCAAAAGTTTTTGCAAATTAAACGAAAAGTGCAAGTGTTCGAAAAATTGAAATGAATACATTTCTACCGATGGAATGCGGTAGAAATGCATAAAAAGAAGAAATAAAATTTAAACGGACAAAAAGTTTTTGAAAATAAGAGCAAAAACGAAGTGTTTGAAAAATTAAAATGACTATATAAACGTTCCTATAACTCCGCAAAAGTGGTTAAAAAGTGAAAATAAAGTAAAAAGGAACGAAAAGTTTTACGAGCTAAACATGAAAATCGAAATTAGCAAAAATAAAAATCACTTTGAAAACGCTTTTACAGGTTTATAGGAATGAAATAAAAGCTATTAAAACCTAAGTCTAACAAAAACTAAGTAAAAAATAACTAAGTATTATAACATGAAAATTAATCTCATACACCCACACACGCACGTAGAAGAGAACAAAAAGAATGTTAAAACAAAATAAAAGAAATAAGATTGCATAAGAGAGGCTTAGATCCATTTCAAAACCACATGAAGAGACAAAAATCTAAACATGTATTAAGCTAAAACGAGAGTTACAGAAGGCTAAAAACAAATATAAGAGAGGGGGAGAAAGTAACTTTACATAGCATGGAAATGCATCTAACAGCCGGCCCCTATACAAAATGGTACCAAAAAGTGGAACCCGGAATTCAGACAGGAAATCTGAATTTATAGAAAAAATTTCACGGGACACGCCCTCGGACACGGGCGTGTCCGGGGGCGTGTCTACACTATTAAGCAGAAGATTTCGGTGACTTGACGGCGAGTTGACGTTGCGGCGGAAAACACGGCGGTCACGCCCCTTGTCACGGGCGTGACGGTGGGCGTGTCGTGCGGCGATTAATGGCGTTGTTGACTTCGGGAGGTTGCCGGCGGCAGTTTGTCGGGCCAGGTGGAGGAGTCACGCCCTAGGTCACGGGCGTGACTCTAGGCGTGTCGGGTTGGCTCGACGAACGTCGAGCGAAAAACATCGAAAGGAGTGGTCACGGCTTGGGTCACGCCCCGTGTCAGGTGACACGGGCGTGTCGACGGGCGTGTCGGCTGGGTCGACGATCGTTGAGCGCGATTCCGTCGATCTGGATGGTCACGGGCATGGGTCACGGGCGTGACTTAGGTGACACGGGCGTGACACGGGCGTGTCACGCTATTTCTTCAATAATATGTTATTTCTCGGGAATTTGACGTATCACGCCCTGGTCACGGGCGTGACCAACAGTACACGGGCGTGTACTGTGAGTTTTTGGCAATTTTTCCTGAAAAATTCAGAAAATAAAAATAAATCTAAGTTAGAAAATATTTACAAAAAGGAAGCAATTTATTAAGGAAAAACAACTAAAAATTACAAAAAGAAACTAATACATCTTATTTAATGTATATAAAAACACGTATATTTACAACTCATCAAATACCCCCATACTTAAGCTTTTGCTATTCCAGAGCAAAAGTTGGAGATGAACTTATAATGAATTAAAGAAATCCTAAGTTTATCTACCGCTTGACTTAATTGAAAGAAGGATCAAAATGAATATCCAGGGTATACGAGTTAAATCGTAAATTATGCCAAAAATTTAAATAAAGGAAGAGTTTCAGCAAAAGACTTCTCGTTATAAGCAAATAGATAGCAAAAATTTTATTTGTGAGGCTAACAAAAATAGATTGGATTTATGAAACTGTAGCTTGGAAAAAATTAAAGGAAATAATTTAATTTACAAATTATGCTCTCAAAAAGATTTTAAAAATAAATCTAGAAATTTTTGAATTTGGCGGAGGGAGATATCGTGGGATATGAAGAAGGCTTAGAATTTTTAGAGGCGAGGGTATATTTTTTCGCTCGAACCTCTAATGATTTTTTTTTTTTTTGAATAAGGATGTTAGGAAAACGAAATCTTATTTTCCATAACATAATTTTTTTAACATCTTCATAATCCAATGTATATGTGTAGGAGTAATGAATTTTATCCTCTTACTCCATGACATATAATCTTTTCAAATATTGGATGCCTATGTTTACGGAACGAAATCTTATTCCCATTGACATAGGATCTTTTAAGGAACGAAATCATGTCAAGTATGACATGAAAAAAAGGTGATAGAGTTTTTTCAAAAATAAAACTAGGTCTAATAAAAAAACTTTTGAGAGCAACCTTTATAAATGAAACATTCCTAAATTTCAAAAAAAGCTTGGAGTTATCATAACTTGAAATCTAAGATTGTTATTTTTAACAAAATAAATATGCAACTATTTAGATAGATTAGAAGTGGTGCTGAAAACAGGTACCTTATTTAAAATAAAAAGCATACGAAAATTTTTTAAAACTTAACCCCAGATATCTAAATCTATCGTTCTCTAATTAATAAACGAATAGTAAGCAAAGAATTAAAATAATTCGCTTATAAATTAGCTCGCAACTAGATTGTTGGAGAGCGAAAAGGGTTAAGAATTGAGATATTCGATTTATTTGTTACATAATTAAAAAGACTTATTTTTTTTTGATTTTTAGGGTTTTTCTCTTTTTTTTTTGAATTTTTAGTTATTGGCCCGCGAACAGACTCTTTGGGTGGTTGGTTCGATGAGTCGAACGCCGCGGGCATGCTAAAAAGCGAAAAATATTTGTTTTTTTTTTTGAGTTTTTGTTTTATAAATTTTTTTGGTTTTTGTTTTAAAAATATTATTTTTTTTTTTTGTTGTTTTTTTTTTTTTGAAATTTTAGATTATAAAAACAAGAAAAAAAAATTTTTTTTTGGGGGGGGGGGGCAGAAAATAAAGATGCAAAAAAATAGGAAGCTAAGAGAACACCCCCATACTTAAACACAACATTGTCCCCAATGTTGCAATCTAAGTATGCGGAACGATTAATATACAAAATATAATATGGGCAAAATAAAGGGGAGGGGTCGGAACTACCCTTACACGAGTTCGGGGAGGCCCGGGTGGAAACCCTGCATTATTTGAGAACGAGTAGCAAAAGCATAACAAATAAAATGAAAAAGATAAACTCGGCCTAAAGGGTGCGGGCGGTAGGGGACAAATGTGTAAGTGACGCGTAAGCGAACGTCGTAGCTGTTGAGTGGGACAGATAAGCGAGCCCCT
Source organism: Platanthera guangdongensis (assembly GCA_039583875.1). Classification (NCBI taxonomy): domain Eukaryota; kingdom Viridiplantae; phylum Streptophyta; class Magnoliopsida; order Asparagales; family Orchidaceae; genus Platanthera; species Platanthera guangdongensis. Next base: position 125,481,114 of record CM077148.1, on the reverse strand, counting down.
AGCGCGCACAAGAGTGCGACGTGCCGAAAAAAGTTTTATTTATTTAAAGTATTGATTATTTTTAAAAACATATTGTTGCGAAAAAAGTGTTTTTTTGTGGTCTTTTAGGAGATATTTTTATGTTTTTGGTTTTGTGGTTTTTTTTTTTTTTGTTTTTGTTTATATGAAAGCAAAGTTTTTTTTTTTTTTTTTTTTGGTAAGTTTTTAAAATTTTTTTTCTTTTTGTGTTTTATTTTTTTGTTTTATAGTTTTTTCAAATTTTTATGTTTTAAGATTTTTCAAATTTTTTAGTTTTATAAGTTTGTCAATTTTTTTGTTTTTTTTTATTTATAATTTTGTAATAATATTATGATTATTATTATTTTTGTTGGCCATTTTTGTTTATTTTGTTGAAATATAGATAATAGGTAAAATTAATAGTATTCCAGAGTTCGAAATAACGACTCGAAAACTCCCCGGCAACGGCGCCAAAAACTTGATTGATATTTTCTCGCATCAAGTCCGAAAACTTAATGCGGGTTAAAACTCCAAAAAGGTTTACGAAGCGCGGCGCCCCGGGTGGTTTTATTTAAGTAGAAAAGCGGATTTGATTTTATTTAAGAAAACGGGGCGCGCGTATTTTATTTATTTGGATATAAAACGGTTTACATCGAGTTTTAACGAAAGGAGGCAAGTGCACCTATCGTGAGTAGTACAGGATATTCCGGGTGGAATATCGAGGTCGTATTGTTCTCGGGTCCGGTTCGTTTATTTCTACTCTTCCCTAGAGGGGACTATTATTTTACCGATAATTTTATCTTGTCGGGATATTATTTATATAAAGAAAAGGCAGAAAATAAAAGCATAATAAAGGTGGAGCCGATGAAGAGCTCAGCTCGAGGGCACCGAAAAGACATTGAACTAAAATAAACGTTAAATAAAAAGAGCTCCTAAGTTTCTAATTAATTAGGGCGGAGACTTGGCCGTGGAGGCTCCACTAAAATGAACTCACCTATCTCTAGGACTATCGCTCACCTGAACATTAAGACTATTCGATCGGGCTCTCGTCCGATGAAGGATTCCTCTTAATGCCCGCATTACGCTAAGAACCCCGCTATTGGGTGGGGAACCCAATCCGGTAGAGTTGGCGCGCCTCCTCTCTCGAGGGTTAGTGCGGAACTCCATTTACCAAGGGGTGATCGGCCCATATGCACGGCCTCTCGGCTAGCTAGCATATGGACTACGGAAATAGGGCCCACACATCGATTATGTGGTCCTACGCGTCGTAAACCCCGGGCAAACCTTAAGTGATTTTTAATTAAATAGAAAAATAAGACCTTTAATTATTTAAAGGAATTTTTTCTGTCCCAATGCTCTTCGATACTGAGGGCTAAGAACGTTAGCCACTCATCGGAATGGGGACGGCAGCGATTGAAAGCAATAAAATTAAAGCAGAAAAATAAAGCAGGAAAATTAAAGCAGTAAATGGAAAGCAGTAAATTGCAAGTCCTACTCAAACGAGTAGGACTGAAATGAAAGCAGTAAAATTACAAGTCCCGGCGCAAATGCGTGGGCGGGAAAAAGAAAGCAAGTCCTACTCAAACAAGTAGGAGAAAATAAATGCATTTACAAGGGCATTCCAAATTATTACAGTCCAATAAAGACCGACCATTTAACTCAAGTGAGTAGGCGGTAGATAAAAGCTAACACTCACGCACTCAACATAAAATTAAAACACACCCACTCTACAAGAAGTAAACACACTCTACTGAAATAAAATCCAGCCATTTAACTCAAGCGAGTAGGCGGAAAAATAAAAATACACACACTTGCTTGAATAAAATCCAGCCATTTAACTCAAATGAGTAGGCGGAAAATTAAAAATAACACACGCACACACTCTACAGGAATTGAAATAAAGCTATAAAAACTACTCATACACGCACGCACACGTACAAAAAAATAGGAAAAACAAAGTGACTGGAAAATTAAAACGACTACATTTCTACCGCTAGAATGCGGTAGAAATGAATAAAAAGTGAAAATAAAATTAAAAGGAGCAAAAGTTTTTGCAAATTAAACGAAAAGTGCAAGTGTTCGAAAAATTGAAATGAATACATTTCTACCGATGGAATGCGGTAGAAATGCATAAAAAGAAGAAATAAAATTTAAACGGACAAAAAGTTTTTGAAAATAAGAGCAAAAACGAAGTGTTTGAAAAATTAAAATGACTATATAAACGTTCCTATAACTCCGCAAAAGTGGTTAAAAAGTGAAAATAAAGTAAAAAGGAACGAAAAGTTTTACGAGCTAAACATGAAAATCGAAATTAGCAAAAATAAAAATCACTTTGAAAACGCTTTTACAGGTTTATAGGAATGAAATAAAAGCTATTAAAACCTAAGTCTAACAAAAACTAAGTAAAAAATAACTAAGTATTATAACATGAAAATTAATCTCATACACCCACACACGCACGTAGAAGAGAACAAAAAGAATGTTAAAACAAAATAAAAGAAATAAGATTGCATAAGAGAGGCTTAGATCCATTTCAAAACCACATGAAGAGACAAAAATCTAAACATGTATTAAGCTAAAACGAGAGTTACAGAAGGCTAAAAACAAATATAAGAGAGGGGGAGAAAGTAACTTTACATAGCATGGAAATGCATCTAACAGCCGGCCCCTATACAAAATGGTACCAAAAAGTGGAACCCGGAATTCAGACAGGAAATCTGAATTTATAGAAAAAATTTCACGGGACACGCCCTCGGACACGGGCGTGTCCGGGGGCGTGTCTACACTATTAAGCAGAAGATTTCGGTGACTTGACGGCGAGTTGACGTTGCGGCGGAAAACACGGCGGTCACGCCCCTTGTCACGGGCGTGACGGTGGGCGTGTCGTGCGGCGATTAATGGCGTTGTTGACTTCGGGAGGTTGCCGGCGGCAGTTTGTCGGGCCAGGTGGAGGAGTCATGCCCTAGGTCACGGGCGTGACTCTAGGCGTGTCGGGTTGGCTCGACGAACGTCGAGCGAAAAACATCGAAAGGAGTGGTCACGGCTTGGGTCACGCCCCGTGTCAGGTGACACGGGCGTGTCGACGGGCGTGTCGGCTGGGTCGACGATCGTTGAGCGCGATTCCGTCGATCTGGATGGTCACGGGCATGGGTCACGGGCGTGACTTAGGTGACACGGGCGTGAAACGGGCGTGTCACGCTATTTCTTCAATAATATGTTATTTCTCGGGAATTTGACGTATCACGCCCTGGTCACGGGCGTGACCAACAGTACACGGGCGTGTACTGTGAGTTTTTGGCAATTTTTCCTGAAAAATTCAGAAAATAAAAATAAATCTAAGTTAGAAAATATTTACAAAAAGGAAGCAATTTATTAAGGAAAAACAACTAAAAATTACAAAAAGAAACTAATACATCTTATTTAATGTATATAAAAACACGTATATTTACAACTCATCAGTCCGCCCCGACAAACTGCCGCCGGCGAATCCCGAAGTCAACATCTCCTTAAAGCGCCGAATGACACGCCCACCGTCACGCCCGTGACCCTGGGGCGTGACCGCCGCGTTTTCGGCCGGAGAGTCAAATCGCCGTCAAATCCGTCAGGTCGCCGAATCCCGCGGTAAATAGTGCTGACACGCCCCCCGACACGCCCGTGTCGGAGGGCGTGTACTTGGAAATTTTTGCCTATAAAAAGGCAGCTGCTGTATGAGTTAAGGGTTCCAAAAATCCGAACCATTTTGATGTATAATGGCTGCCGTTAGAGCTGCTTTAGTGCTATGTAAGGACTCTCTTTCCCCCTTTTTGAATTTAGTTTGTTTAAGCTCCTGTAATCAACTTCTTTTATTAATAAAATAGCTATTTTTCTCATCCTCATATGCTCTGAATTTTCTCTAAAGGCCTCCTTTACTTCAATCTTATACACTTTCATGTTTTAAAACGCAAATGTTCTCGTTTTCTTTCCAAATATAACAAAACTTATAGCCGTTACTATGCCGATTTTCATTCTCACTCTTTAAATTTGGTTAGATTTAGGATTTTCATACTTTAAAAAGCATTCTTATGAACATGTTAAACTTAAAAAAGGTGATTTTCACCTCTCTTAACTTAGCTTTTAATTTGTTTTAATTATAAAACTATTGCTTATTTTTAGCTTACTCTCACTTTTTAAACCATTTTACAAGGCTATAATAATATATAAATTGTCATTTTTATTTTTCATAAACTTGCATTTTAAGTAGTTACAAAAAATATTTTCGCTCGAACAATTTTTATTTTCACTTTTTTAGCATTTCTATCAAAATCTAACGGTAAAAATGTAACCGTTTTAATTTTTCGGGCACTTGCCCTTCTCACTTTAATTTGAAAACTTTTTGCTCAAACAATTTTTATTTTGCCTTTTTATGCATTTCTACTGCATTCCAGCGGTAGAAATGCAGTTATTTTAATTTTTCGATAACTTTGATTTTTGCAATTATTTTAGCACGAGTGTGTGCGTGTATGAGATATTTTTCACCTCCTAGGTTAAATTATGCAAGTGTGTGTGTGTGTGTTTATTTATGTCGAGTGCGTGAGTAGTTACTTTCAAGTAGAGTGCGTGTGTTGTTTTTATTTTTCCGCCTACTCATTTGAGTTAATTGGCTGGATTTTATTCAAGTAGAGTGCGTGCGTTGTTTTATTTTTCCGCCTACTCATTTGAGTTAAATGGCTGGATTTGATTCAAGCAAGTGTTTTCATTTTTTTTATTTTTCCGCCTACTCACTTGAGTTAAATGGCCGGTCTGTATTTTTAGTCCTACTCGTTTGAGTAGGACTTGTAATTTTCATTCTTTATTTTTCCGCCTACTCACTTGAGTTAAATGGCTGGATTTGATTTTCCGCCTACTCGCTAGGAGTTAAATGGTCGGACTGTATTTTGATGTAAATATTTAAGAAAGCCTTGTAATCGCATTTATTTTCTCCTACTCGTTTGAGTAGGACTCGCTTTCATTTCAGTCCTACTCGTTTGAGTAGGACTTGCAATTTTCAGCTTTAATTTTCCGCCCCCACTCGTTTGAGTGGGACTTGCAAATTTCAATTATGCACTTTTCAGCTTTTATTTCCCGCCCTCACTCGTTTGAGTGGGACCTGCAAATGTCAATTATGTAATTTTCTCTTATGTGTAAATTAGTTTTATTTCTTCCTTTTGTTATATGTTTGAATGAGTGCGGGTGTGTTTATTTGTAATAACTTTTCTAAAATTAGGTTATTTTGCTTTTCTTCTTATTTTCTTTATAACCTTTCAGCGAATAGTTTAGGACGCTCGCATAACCAAACATACAAGCTTTCCCCATTCCGATGAGTGGCTAATTTCTTTTAGCCCTCGGTATCGAAGAGCTTTGGGATCTAAAATGTTTTAAATAACCAAATGTCTAATTTTTCAATTTAATTAAAAACTTAAGGTTTACCCCGGGTTAACGACACGTAGACCCACATATCGATGTGTGGGCTCTATTTCTGTTATCCATACGCTAGCTAGCCGAGAGGCCGTGCATATGGACAGATCACCCCTGGGTAGATAGAGTTCCGCACTAACCCTCGAGAGAGGAGGCGCGCTAACTCTACCGGATCGGGTTCCCCACCCAATAGCGGGGTTCTTAGCGTACTGCGGGCATTAAGGGGAATCCTTCGTCGGACGAGAGCCCGGTCGAATAGCCTTAATGTCTAGGTGAGCGATATTCCTAGAGATAGGTGAGCTCATTATTTTGAACCTCCACGGCCAAGTTTCCGCATTAATTAAATTGAAACTTTAGATATCTAGTTATTCAAATCTATTTTTAATCCTAACGCAATTCGATACCGGGAGTTATCTCTTCATCGTCTACTTTCTTAAAACCCTCAACTTCTATTTCGGTAAAATAATAGTGTTTTCGGAGGAGTAGGGGTAATCAACCCGTTCCCGGGAATAATACGACCTCGGTATTCTCCCGAATATCGAGTACTACTTGCGATAGGTGCACTTGCCTACCCTAGCAAGCCCGCGGCGATCGACTCACCGAACCAACCACAGTAAGAGTCTGTTCGCGGGCCAATCAAGTTTTTGGCGCCGTTGCCGGGGACTTCTCTTTGAGTTGTTATTCCGAATCCGAACTCTATTACTTTTACTTTTATTTCTAAAAACTAAAAAAAAAACTTAAAAAACTTTTCTTCAAAATCCGAAAAAAAAAAGAGAGTTAATTTTTCTACTTTTCATTCGGGTGTATGACCCGTGGACAGCCTTTGGAGTCCGAAAATTTGGATTTCGATCCTGAGATCGAACGCTCTCTTGCACGTATTCGGTCTCAACGCCGAAATCCCTCTTTGGATCCCGCAGAATCCATCGGAGAACCCTCTGCCGTTCCTATGGCCGACCCCAATCCGAACGCGGCCCTTGAGCGTACAATGTCATATTACGCCCGGCCAAATTTGGACGATACTGGGTCCAGTATTGTCCGCCCGACGGTGGCGAACAATAATTTTGAGATCAAATCGAGCGTTATCCAAATGATCCAAAATGCCGTGCAGTTCGATGGACAGCCGGATGAGGACCCGAACATTCATTTGTCTAGTTTTTTGGAGATTTGCGACACTTTTAAGATTAATGGCGTCACTGATGACGCCATTCGTTTGCGCCTTTTTCCATTCTCCCTCAGATCCAAAGCTAAGGCGTGGTTGAATTCCCTCCCACGAGGATGTATCACCACCTGGGCCGAGCTTGCGGAGCGGTTCTTAACGAAGTATTTTCCGCCCGCCAAAACTGCAAAGTTACGGGCGGACATTTCTTCGTTCGTGCAGAACGATTCTGAGTCTCTTTTTGAGACTTGGGAGCGCTTTAAGGAATTCCTCCGCAAGTGTCCGCACCACGCGCTGCCTGCGTGGTTGCAGGTCCAAATCTTCTACAATGGGCTTAATTATCAGACGCGTCAAATGATTGACGCGGCTGCCGGGGGTACCTTGAATAATAAGACCCCCGAGGCTGCCCAAGCTCTTATTGAAGAGATGGCTATGAACGCCTACCAATGGAACGTCCCTCGGGGACGTCCCAAGCAGGCGGCCGGCCTCTTCGAAGTGGATGCCACTGCCCACTTAGCCCTTCAAGTTGAAAGGCTGACAAAGCAGGTGGCGGAGATGTCTGCTGCCTCCACCACTCCTCCTTGGGCGATTCCCCCTAATGCCGGCGTAGCAAATGAATTCGTAGACTACGTGGGAAATGCTGGGCGACCTTCCTTCAACCCCAATAACAACCCTTATAGCAATAACTATAATCCGGGTTGGAGGAACCACCCCAACTTCTCATGGAGCAATCCGAATAATGCGCAGCGCCCCCCCCCCCCCCCAATTCTTTCGCGCCTGGATTTCTGCCGCCTCCCCCTCTTCCAAAACCCTCCCCGATGGAGGATAATTTTTCTAAATATATAGCATCCAACGAGTCAAATATCCGGAACATCACCGGATCGCTAAAAAACTTAGAACTCCAGGTTGGACAGCTAGCGCGAATGATGTCCGAGCGCGCGCTCGGGGCACTGCCGGGAAACACGGAGCCCAATCCGCGGGAAAATATCAACGCTATAACCCTCCGTAGCGGAAAGGAGGTGATCGATCCAAAACGGACCGATCCTCAGGTACATATTTCACCTCCGACCCCTCTTCCCCCTTCTTTGATTTCGCCGCCTTTACAAATTTTAAATGAAAAAATTATTAAAACGCCCTTGCCGTATCCGCATAAACTTAATAGTGAGCGTAAGAACGCGCAATTTGAAAAATTTATTTTATTATTAAAACAAATTCATATTAATGTTCCATTCTGCGAGGCACTCTCTCAGATGCCTAAATATGCGAAATACCTAAAACAACTTCTTTCCAATAAAAAAAAATTAAAAATATTTCGCATATTTCTCTTAATGCCGACTGCTCAGCGGCTCTTACTAATAAATTGCCCCTAAAAAGAAATGACCCGGGACGGTTCTCCATCCCGTGCCTTTTTGGCAATATATTAGTAAAATACGCTCTTGCAGATTTAGGCGCGAGCATTAATTTGATGCCGTTCTCGCTCTTTCAAAAATTAGGTTTGGGCACTCCGGCCCCTACTAGAATGCGAATCCAACTAGCGGATCGCTCGGTTAAGTTTCCCGTCGGGGTAGTGGAGGACGTACTTGTCCGAGTTGATAAGTTTATCTTTCCGGTAGACTTCGTCATCTTGGACATCGAGGAGGACACTGATGTACCAATTATACTCGGTCGCCCTTTTCTCGCCACCTCCCGCGCATTAATTGATGTCAGTAACGGTCGTCTCCTCCTTCGGGTAGGAGATGACGAAGTTACTTTCTCTATTAATCCCTCCATAGGAGACTCGTCATCGAGCGATGACTTTTGTTATAATTTAGACACATATCTCGGAGATTGTTCTTCCCCTATTTTTGAGTCTACGTTTTTAAACGACGATCTTTTTGCGCTCGAAAATTTTAACTGCGACGAGGATACGTCTATAGACTTGCCTTTCGAACCAATTGGTAAGAAAGACATAGGAATTAAAACCTCGTTAGAAGAACCGCCCTGCCTTCAACTCAAACCCCTACCCGATTCACTCAAATACGCCTTTTTGGGGAAAGATGATACACTCCCTGTTATCATTTCTTCGCATTTGAGCGAATCGGAGACTTCCGATTTATTGGGAGTTTTGCTTAAACATCGCCACGCAATTGCTTGGCAAATTTCTGATCTCAAAGGGATTAACCCGTCTTTCTGCACCCATAAGATTTTTCTTCTAGATAATTGCCGCAAAACTATTCAGCCGCAGCGACGTCTTAACCCAAACATGAAAGACGTCGTTAAGGCCGAAATTATTAAATTATTAGATGCGGGGATTATTTATCCCATATCGGATAGTACGTGGGTTAGTCCCATTCACGTGGTGCCCAAAAAGGGCGGTCTTACCGTAGTGGAGAATGAGCACAATGAACTCGTCCCAACTCGTACTGTTACGGGTTGGCGGGTGTGCATCGATTATAGAGAACTAAATGTCGCCACCCGTAAGGATCATTTCCCACTACCATTTTTAGACCAAATTTTAGAGCGTTTGTCCGGTCATCCGTATTTTTGTTTTCTCGATGGATTATCGGGGTTTTTCCAAATCCCCATTTCCCCCGATGACCAAGAGAAAACAACTTTTACCTGCCCGTTTGGTACCTTCGCATATCGAAGAATGCCATTTGGCCTTTGCAACGCGCCTGCTACATTTCAAAGATGTATGCTAGCGATCTTTGGCGAGCTGGTAGGAGACATTATGGAAGTCTTTATGGATGACTTCTCTGTTTTCGGAAGCTCTTTCCTGTCCTGTCTTCATAATTTAGACCGTGTCCTTCAGCGATGCGAGGACACGCATCTTGTTTTAAATTGGGAAAAATGTAACTTTATGGTTCGAGAAGGTTTGGTTCTCGGCCATATGATTTCGTCTAAGGGGATGGAGGTCGATAAGGCCAAAGTTGAAATTATAGAAAAACTTCCCCCGCCTTCCAACGTTAAATCTATTAGGAGTTTCTTAGGGCACGCGGGCTTTTATAGGCGTTTTATTCAAGATTTTTCAAAAATAACAAAGCCGCTTACTCGCCTCTTGGAAAAGGAATCAAATTTTGTCTTTGATAACGAATGCGAGTCTGCATTTAATTTCATAAAACAAAAACTAATCAATTCACCTATTTTAGTGGCGCCCGATTGGACCCTTCCGTTCGAGATTATGTGCGACGCTAGTGATATTGCTGTAGGAGCCGTTCTTGGCCAACGTATAAACAAATATTTTCATCCTATTTACTACGCTAGCAAGACCCTCACTTCCGCACAAGGAAATTATACGACAACGGAAAAGGAACTTTTAGCCGTCGTATTTGCTTTCGATAAGTTTCGCTCGTATATAACGTTATCCAAAGTTATCGTATTTACCGACCATTCCGCCTTAAAATATTTGTTAGCAAAAACGGACGCCAAACCCCGCCTTCTTCGATGGATCCTCCTCTTGCAGGAGTTCGATTTAGAGATCCGGGATAAGAGGGGCGCGGAAAATTTAGCCGCCGATCACCTCTCCCGCTTAGAAAATCCCACTGCGGAAGCGCTCGTCGAATCTGACATAAATGATAGATTCCCCGAGGAACGCCTCCTAGCCATAACTACTAGTTCTTCTTCCCCGCCTTGGTTTGCAGATTTTGCAAACTATTTAGTTGCGAGGGTACTTCCAAAAGACTTTTCAAGCCAGCAAAAGAAGAAATTCTTTTCTGACTTGACATATTTCTTTTGGGAGGACTCTTTTCTTTTTCGTCTCTGCGCGGACCAAGCAGTCCGAAGATGTGTCGCGGGTGTGGAGTGCACGCAAATCCTTAGGCACTGCCACGAGGGTCCGGCTGGTGGGCATTATCAAGCTAACCGGACCGCGCGGAAGGCGCTAGAGGCGGGCTTCTTTTGGCCCACTCTATTCAAAGACGCTCACAATTTTGTGCGCGCATGCGATAGCTGTCAGCGGTCGGGTAACATCTCTCGTCGCGACGAGATGCCCCAAAACATGTTTTTAGAATGCGAAGTCTTCGATTTATGGGGCATAGATTTTGTTGGCCCCCTACCTCCGTCTTTCAAAAATATGTATATTTTAGTAGCGGTCGACTACATATCAAGATGGGCGGAAGCGCAAGCTCTCCCCACCAACGATGCGCGAGTCGTCGTTACATTTCTTAAAAAGCTATTTTCTCGCTTCGGCACTCCGCGCGCTATTGTAAGTGATCGGGGGACGCATTTCTGCAACACCCAGATGGCTAAGACATTAGCTCGATACGGCGTCACGCACAAACTTGCCACCCCCTACCACCCGCAAACTAGTGGCCAAGTAGAGGTAGTAAATCGGGAGATAAAGCGCATATTAGAGAAAACCGTTTCACTTAATAGGAAAGATTGGTCCATCAAGCTCGACGATGCGTTGTGGGCTTATCGTACCGCATACAAAACCGCAATTGGTTGTACGCCGTATCGATTAGTGTACGGCAAAGCGTGTCATCTACCCGTCGAATTAGAACATCGCGCACTTTGGGCTTTAAAACTTTTAAATCTCGACGCTAACTTAGCCGCCCAAAATAGAAAACTGCAACTAAACGAGCTCGATAAATGGCGTGCCAACGCATACGAGAGCAATAAGTTCTATAAGGAGCGTTCTATGTTTTATCACGACCGAAAACTCAAGCCCCCAAAAACTTTTTCTCCGGGCGATCTTGTCCTTCTTTATAACTCACGACTTAGACTTTTCCCCGGGAAACTTAGATCATGTTGGTCCGGCCCCTTCAAAGTTGAAGAAGTTTGGCCTTATGGGACCGTACTCGTCTCCCACCCGGATAAAGGCTCGTTTAAAGTGAACGGTCATCGCTTAAAATTATACATAGCAGGCGATCCTGTGGGCGGTAACTTCGAATCCATAACCCTCCTCGATATATAAACCGCCAACATAGTCAAGCTACGTGACTATAAACAAAGCGCTCCTGGGAGGCACCCCATGTTTATCTTTTTCGCTATCTCTTTACCTTTTTCTTTGCTATTTTTCTTCCTACTGCAGGGTTCCTAAACTGCGCCTCCCCCACCTCCTCTCAGGGAAGCTTCTACCCCCCCCCATTTCTTTCTTTTCTTTGTATATATTCTCTTACCTGTTTTGTTCCGCATACTTACGTTACAACATTGGGGACAATGTTGGACTTAAGTATGGGGGTGTTTTCTCGCTTTCTTTTTCATATTTCTATTTTCTGCACTGTCTTTCTATTTTCTGCACTTTAAACATAAAAAATATATAAAAAAAAACTATAAAAATAACAAAAACTTCAAAAAAAATTTTGAAAATGAAAACAAAATCCCAAAAACCTAAATTATTTATTTTCTGTCTTTAAAATGTTTTTGTTTTATGTCTTTTTAAAGCAAAAATCCCAAAAAACACAAACAAATTATAAAACAAAAACTTCATAAAAAAATTCATAAAACCAAAATTCCAAAAACATGTTTAGTTTCATTTTGTAAAAATCTGTGTAAATATTTTTGTAAATAATCTTCTCTCTCCCCATTCCTTTTCTCTCTCATATCATCTCTTTTTCTCCCACTTTCCGCAAAACCTTAAAAATCTAAAAAAGATAATAAGTTCACTAATCATCAAAAAAAAAAAAATTTATAAAAACAAAAAAAACTCTAAAACAACCAAAAAAATATTTTGAAACAAATAAATCAAATATACCATCCTTAATTTTCTTGCTATCCAAAAATTTTGCTTTGAATTTATTTATATGTGAATTTTATTAATTCTTTGTTTGTTATTCGTTTGTTAATTATTGATTGAAAAATTTAAATATTCGGGGTTAAGTTTTAAAGAATTCATTATGCTTTGTTAAAAATAGCGAACTCGTTTTAGGCACTACTTCTAATTTTTCATTAATAGGAGCACGTGTATTATGTTAGAAAATAACGATTATAGGATTCAATTATGTTTACTTTTAGCTTTCTGAAAACTTGGAACTTACAATTTATTAAGGTTGCTCTCAAAATTGTTTTTTAATAAAAAATCTAGTTTTCTTTTCTCACCGTCCTTATCATGACTGACTTGGCATGATAAATTTGTTATCCTTAAAAGATCCTATGTCAATGGGAATAAGATTTCGTTCCGTAAACATAGGCACCCAATAGATTAAAAGATTATATGCTATGGAGTAAGAGGATAAAATTCATTACTCCTACACATATACATTGGGTTAACATTTATTTTGAAGTTGAAAAAAAATCGATATTAGGAAAATAAGATTTCGTTTTCCTAATAATCCAAAAAAAAAAACATGGAGGTTCGAGAAAAAATTACCTCGCCTCAAACATCAAAAACCTCTTCATTAACCAACATCATAGCCAATTTCATGATTCTAGATTTAATTCAAAAATCGTTTTGAGAGCATAATTTGTAAATTGCATTATTTCCAGTAAAACTCCTATAGGCTAAAAGTTCATATAATTCCAAACTATTATTGTTAATCTAACCTTTACAATTATTGCTTTCTATTTGATTATATCAAGAAGTCTTTTGGCCAAAACTTTTGTGCTATTTAAATCATCTTCATAAATTTTGGACTTAACTCTTACGCCCCGTTTATTTATTTAGATCTCTCTTATAATTGATTAAGCGATAGCTAAACTTAGAGTTTTTTTTTATTCCTTATAAGTTCATCTCAAACTTTTGCTCTGGAATAGCAAAAGCTTAAGTATGGGGGTATTTGATGAGTTGTAAATATACCTAATTTTATGTACATTACTTAAGTCGTTTTATTTAATTTTTGTCATTTCTACTTGTTTTTATTCAATAAAATGCTCCTATTTTTGTAAATATTATACTAACTTGCTTTATTTTATTTTTCAGTGAAAAAAGTCAAAATCTGCAAAAAAATGACATGTCACGCCCGTGACATATTGGTCACGCCCGTGACCAGGGCGTGACAGCTCAAAATCCCGAAAAGAAGCCAATGTTGAAGATAAAAGCCTGACACGCCCGTGTTCCATAATTCGACACGCCCGTGTCAATCTGACACGGGGCGTGACCCAGCCGTGTCCATCCCGCTTGATAATTTCAACTCAACTTTCGTCGACCCAAGAGGGCCACGCCCGTGTCTGATGTGCGACACGCCCGTGGCAGCCCGACACGCCCCGTGACAACCTGGTCAATGTTCCGCGCTCAGCGTTCGTCGAACCCAAGAGGGACACGCCCGTGTCCGATGTGCGCCACGCCCGTGTCCGCCCCGACAAACTGCCGCCGGCGAATCCCGAAGTCAACATCGCCTTAAAGCGCCGAATGACACGCCCACCGTCACGCCCGTGACCCTGGGGCGTGACCGCCGCGTTTTCGGCCGGAGAGTCAAATCGCCGTCAAATCCGTCAGGTCGCCGAATCCCGCGGTAAATAGTGCTGACACGCCCCCCGACACGCCCGTGTCGGAGGGCGTGTACTTGGAAATTTTTGCCTATAAAAAGGCAGCTGCTGTATGAGTTAAGGGTTCCAAAAATCCGAACCATTTTGATGTATAATGGCTGCCGTTAGAGCTGCTTTAGTGCTATGTAAGGACTCTCTTTCCCCCTTTTTGAATTTAGTTTGTTTAAGCTCCTGTAATCAACTTCTTTTATTAATAAAATAGCTATTTTTCTCATCCTCATATGCTCTGAATTTTCTCTAAAGGCCTCCTTTACTTCAATCTTATACACTTTCATGTTTTAAAACGCAAATGTTCTCGTTTTCTTTCCAAATATAACAAAACTTATAGCCGTTACTATGCCGATTTTCATTCTCACTCTTTAAATTTGGTTAGATTTAGGATTTTCATACTTTAAAAAGCATTCTTATGAACATGTTAAACTTAAAAAAGGTGATTTTCACCTCTCTTAACTTAGCTTTTAATTTGTTTTAATTATAAAACTATTGCTTATTTTTAGCTTACTCTCACTTTTTAAACCATTTTACAAGGCTATAATAATATATAAATTGTCATTTTTATTTTTCATAAACTTGCATTTTAAGTAGTTACAAAAAATATTTTCGCTCGAACAATTTTTATTTTCACTTTTTTAGCATTTCTATCAAAATCTAACGGTAAAAATGTAACCGTTTTAATTTTTCGGGCACTTGCCCTTCTCACTTTAATTTGAAAACTTTTTGCTCAAACAATTTTTATTTTGCCTTTTTATGCATTTCTACTGCATTCCAGCGGTAGAAATGCAGTTATTTTAATTTTTCGATAACTTTGATTTTTGCAATTATTTTAGCACGAGTGTGTGCGTGTATGAGATATTTTTCACCTCCTAGGTTAAATTATGCAAGTGTGTGTGTGTGTGTTTATTTATGTCGAGTGCGTGAGTAGTTACTTTCAAGTAGAGTGCGTGTGTTGTTTTTATTTTTCCGCCTACTCATTTGAGTTAATTGGCTGGATTTTATTCAAGTAGAGTGCGTGCGTTGTTTTATTTTTCCGCCTAATCACTTGAGTTAAATGGCTGGATTTGATTCAAGCAAGTGTTTTCATTTTTTTATTTTTCCGCCTACTCACTTTAGTTAAATGGCCGGTCTGTATTTTTAGTCCTACTCGTTTGAGTAGGACTTGTAATTTTCATTCTTTATTTTTCCGCCTACTCACTTGAGTTAAATGGCTGGATTTGATTTTCCGCCTACTCGCTAGGAGTTAAATGGTCGGACTGTATTTTGATGTAAATATTTAAGAAAGCCTTGTAATCGCATTTATTTTCTCCTACTCGTTTGAGTAGGACTCGCTTTCATTTCAGTCCTACTCGTTTGAGTAGGACTTGCAATTTTCAGCTTTAATTTTCCGCCCCCACTCGTTTGAGTGGGACTTGCAAATTTCAATTATGCACTTTTCAGCTTTTATTTCCCGCCCCCACTCGTTTGAGTGGGACCTGCAAATGTCAATTATGCAATTTTCTCTTATGTGTAAATTAGTTTTATTTCTTCCTTTTGTTATATGTTTGAATGAGTGCGGGTGTGTTTATTTGTAATAACTTTTCTAAAATTAGGTTATTTTGCTTTTCTTCTTATTTTCTTTATAACCTTTCAGCGAATAGTTTAGGACGCTCGCATAACCAAACATACAAGCTTTCCCCATTCCGATGAGTGGCTAATTTCTTTTAGCCCTCGGTATCGAAGAGCTTTGGGATCTAAAATGTTTTAAATAACCAAATGTCTAATTTTTCAATTTAATTAAAAACTTAAGGTTTACCCCGGGTTAACGACACGTAGACCCACATATCGATGTGTGGGCTCTATTTCCGTTATCCATACGCTAGCTAGCCGAGAGGCCGTGCATATGGACAGATCACCCCTGGGTAGATAGAGTTCCGCACTAACCCTCGAGAGAGGAGGCGCGCTAACTCTACCGGATCGGGTTCCCCACCCAATAGCGGGGTTCTTAGCGTACTGCGGGCATTAAGGGGAATCCTTCGTCGGACGAGAGCCCGGTCGAATAGCCTTAATGTCTAGGTGAGCGATATTCCTAGAGATAGGTGAGCTCATTATTTTGAACCTCCACGGCCAAGTTTCCGCATTAATTAAATTGAAACTTTAGATATCTAGTTATTCAAATCTATTTTTAATCCTAACGCAATTCGATACCGGGAGTTATCTCTTCATCGTCTACTTTCTTAAAACCCTCAACTTCTATTTCGGTAAAATAATAGTGTTTTCGGAGGAGTAGGGGTAATCAACCCGTTCCCGGGAATAATACGACCTCGGTATTCTCCCGAATATCGAGTACTACTTGCGATAGGTGCACTTGCCTACCCTAGCAAGCCCGCGGCGATCGACTCACCGAACCAACCACAGTAAGAGTCTGTTCGCGGGCCAATCAAATTTCTCGTGGACTTGGGTATTTTCACTGATTCATCATATATCATTAAGTTAGCCTATTTTTTTTGTTTTACTAAGATAATTCGTCGAGTGTCAATTGTATTCATCGAGTATACACGACGAATCAGTGTGGACTTAGATTTTTCTTCCCTCGTCGAATTCAGCCCAATTCGTCTTGTTTGACCTGACGTGTTGAGGTAATTCGTCGAGTATTCTCGACGAATCTATGTAGACTTAGAAGCTATTCGTCGAATGACTCTCCTATTCGTCGAGTATACCCTTATAGATTTTCTGGTTATTTTCCTTGTTTACTATTCGATGCATCTTTTCGCCTGACGGATTTCCGGGAGTGAGTTTTTGACTATTGCTGTGTGGAGGAGGAGACCACCACCGCAGGTGCCAGCTTTGCCCGGGTGATGTGTTGTGGGTGAGCAGAGAAGGAGACCACCACCCCTGGGCCCTTGTGAAACTTTTGATGTCATTGTGTGGAGGAGGAGACCACCACCGCAGGTGCTGGATTTGTAGCTGGCGTTTTTGCCCGTTAAATGATGAGCAGGCTAATTGTAACGCCCCCGGTTTTTTCTGTGTTTTTTTTTTGTTTTTGTTTGATCTTTGGCTGGCGTTGCGATGGCGTATTTCCGTTTTTTTGCCGTTGTAGAGCATGGTTTTAGCTCTTAGGGTTCCCTGTGTAGCCTGTTTGTAGCCTGTTAGCAAGATTCCCCAGCTAGCCGGAGTCTGTTTGATGATTCGGCTGGGCCTCTTAGGGAATGCTTGTGTTTTGGCTTTGGGAGGTGTTATCCCGGGTTTCGTTCGTCGAATGCTAATTTCGACTTCGCAGTTGTGTTGTAGCGTGGGTTTTTAGCTGCGGCGTGAATTTCGTCTTTTTTCGAGAAGTTTCAGGTTTCGTGTTGTTTTGATATTGAGTGTAAATAATTAGTAATATGTTGATTGTTTAATATTTAAACTGATATATATATATAAAGTCTTGGGTTAGAATTAGGGCTGGGTTCATTGTCTTTTCTTTTCTCTGCTTGGAAGAAACCGCCGCCTGTACGAGAGGAAGAGAACCGCCGGACTACCCTAGCCTTCAGACGCCGATTCCTGGAGATTTAGCGGTCGGAATTCGATTTCGAGAGTGGATCTGGACTGCCCTCGTCGGGATCTGCTTTCTTTCTGCTCCTCAGCTTGCTGCTCTGCGGCCAGATCTGTGAGCGGGGGAGGGCGCCGGCCAAGTTTCTGGTATTTAGGCAAGTGATATCCCCTCATCCTTGCCAAAGCTGATCTTTGTCTTTCTTTTGAGTTAATTTTATCTCTTTCCTGCTTAGATTCTAGGTGTACACTAGGATTCATTCCCGATCATGCCGTGGTTAGAGTAGAAAGTTCCAGTTATAACATCAGTTTTCTTGAGGGATTGTGTCTATTAGGGACAGTTTTGGTTCGGTTCAGGTCGAGTAGTTGCGATTGTCGATGGTTGTTGTACCCTAGAGGGAGACCTCGTTCTCGTTTCTGGCTGTGTGCTGGATCTGGCGCCTGAAGGCAGACAGGGTGTCGTCACCGTGGTGTCGACACCAGCCAGTCAGGGTGTCGACACCAGCCTGTCAGGGTGTCGACACCGTGGTGTCGACACCAGCCTGTCAGGGTGTCGACACCTTGGTGTCGACACCGGCCAGTCGGGGTGTCGACACTTGGTGTCGACACCGGTCACTCGGGGTATCGACACTTGGTGTCGACACCCGCAGCGGCAGTGTCGACACCTTGTGTCGACACCGGCCGCAGTGGTGTCGACACTTGGTGTCGACACCCGCAGCGGCAGTGTCGACACCTTGAGTCGACACCGGCCGCAGTGGTGTCGACACTTGGTGTCGACACCCGCAGTGGCAGTGTCGACACCTTGTGTCGACACCGGCCGCAGGGGTGTCGACACTTGGTGTCGACACCCGCAGCGGCGGTGTCGACACCTTGTGTCGACACCGACCGCAGAGGTGTCGACACTTGGTGTCGACACCAGCAGTGGTTGTGTCGACACCTTGTGTCGACACCGGCTTATCGTGGTGTCGACACATCATGTCGACACTGGGTGCTGCCCTTGTTTTGGGGTCAGGGAGACTCGGGATTGGTTTTGGTTAGGCGTGCAAGGCCGCGTCGGTTGGACCCGACGTTTTTGCCTTGGGTTCGAGTGTTTCTTAGGACTGTTAGTGGGACTTTTCCCTAGGAGGGGGGCATTGGGTGTTCGGCTAATTTCTGCATGCCGACTCTTGGGTTGTGGCAGGTGGTGGAGTTTTGGTGGCCTCTGGAGGGGTGGTTTTATGTGGAGAGCTGTGGCCACCGTATTTGCCCCGGTTTGGGTTGGTGTGTGTGGGACCCTAAGGCTGCCACTGTTTGACCCCTTAGCCCTTTTTGGGTCTGAGTTTGGTTATGTATTCAGACCCATGTTTTGACCACTGCCGCTTACCCACGTGTTAGGACTGTTAGTCCCTTTCCCGTTTATGCTTTCCTTTCTTTTGGCATATGTATATGTCTTGATGCTGTTGCAGGCTCTCTTGGTAGGGCATGTTGGTTTATTGCTCGCACTTGGTGTGCTCTGCGGTGTTTTAGACAGTACTCTTTTCCTCCTGCCATTCTCTTTTTCTTTTGCTTATAGCAGTTTGTTGCCGGGGTGGTAAACCCTTCATCTTATTTGCTCATTAACCTATTGCTCTATTTACTTTTTGATTGTTTCCTTGCTGAGGTGTTCTTTTCTTGAATGCCTCAGGTCCAGGTTGTATCCAGTTCAGTGGCTAGTTCTTTGGGAGGGGCTTGTTGGTGGCCTCTAGGGTAGCTGAGATTGCCGATCCCCGTTTGTTGTGAGGTAGTTCTTTACTCTTTTGTATATACATACATACTCGCCAGTGGGTTCGTGTCAGGTTGTTGGCGCCCACTGGTGGCTTCTTGTGATGCTGAATATGAATTTAAACTACTGATTTTGCCTATTTGTGGTTGGTTACTTGCTTCTGGGAAGGATTTATGCTAGGTTGCATGTCAGATATTTTAAAACCTAAAAGTATTATTATATGTACCCCATGCATAACATGTTTCTAAATCAAAGACACTATTTTTTTCCTCAGCGTAAAACACTATCTTTCTATACCTACTATATTCACCTTAGGGTCGTGCACGCATAAGTCGTCCCCCGGGGACACTTATGCTCATTTAGGGTGTCAACTTAATTGAACCAAAGTATTTTCTGCTGCGTATAAATATAGTTTTAACAGTGGACTAGCTGATCCACCGGGCCGAGGGATACGGCCATTCAACAAAACTGATTTTCCTTCATACTTAATTAACAATTTTCCTTAAAATCTAACGTCTGGAGTTTTGCCTGAGCGTGTGCAGTTATCCCATGCACGACGTGGCATCACGGCGCGTGTTTTCTCTTACTCTGATATAATTTTTTTACCGTTGAGAAAATACGGGTTGTGACAGTTAGTATCAGAGGGAGGTTGCTTGACAAATGGTTGGGCAACCTTTCCCTTGTCTGCATTAATGTTTAGCATCATACCATTCACACACCGATATGTCATCAGCACGTCTGGGCCGAAGCACGAACACTACACTCATGAGCATAAAGAAGTATACATGGCATATTATGTAGTATGGGATGCATAATATGTGTTTGTATATGGATCCACCATAGGAGGTAACATGTGAGGGTTATGTAGTATGGGATGTATAACCTCACCACATGAATGCGGCTAGCACATTTTCTTTTTTGTTACATGGGAATGTTATGTAGCATGGGATGCATAACATTTTCATGTGTACGCCGCCCATGCCATGCACTAAGGCCTTTTTAGAATGCATAGCACATCATGCATAGCATAACATTTCATAAGCACAACGTGCCAAGCTAAAGATTTGCAAGATGACATATGTACACACATGGTTTTGAGTCAAAAAGAATACAAATACATGCATTCATGGTTTAGGCACATGAGTTAGTATGATGGTGGTGAACCATCTTACGATAAGCATAACATCATCATGGTAAAAACAACTCCCAGAGCAAGTTTTGCAGTTGAAGTTCATATTTAATTGTGTTTGTCTGTACCGGGTAGTTTTGTTCTAGCTGATGTGCTAGGTTTTGTCTAAAGCTTGTGCGATTTTAGGATGGCGAGACGTCCTGCGACGAGATCGACCCCCCAATCCGAGGGTGAGACGTCAGGAGCTCAGAGCGATGCGTTGGTAGAAAGCCTGCGGCAGAGTAATGAGGAGTTATCGAGGCAGGTAGTGGCTATGCAGGCTCAGATTCAGTCCCTTGTAGCAGTGGTGGCGGGACAGCCCCCGAGAGCTCAGAACCCCGCTGAGGGGGTAGCTGTTCCTACCCCTCCTGCTCCTCCCGTGCCTTTGGTTGTGGTGCCCCCGGAGATGGCGTTCATATCCCAGTTTCAGCGGCTGAGACCCCCTACCTATGATGGGCAAGCAGATTTAATGATTTTGGATGATTGGCTGATTACCATTGAGGAGATGTTCTCGTACTCAGGGATTACGGACGATCAGAGAGTGATGCTCGCTGCTTACCAGCTCAAGGGCTTAGCAAAGAATTGGTGGCTGAGGGAGAAAGAGATCTTAGTGGCAGGTTGCACTTGGGAGTCATTTAAGGTGATGTTGTTAAGTAAGTTTCTGCCTACAGTCGAACGAGTCCGGCTAATGAATGACTTTCTTCATTTAAAGCAGAGGAAACTCACAGTTAGTGAGTATGAGATTGAGTTTAGTAAGTTGAGTCGGTTTGCTCCGGGTTTGGTGAGTGTTGAGGCAGACCGAGTTAAGCGATTTCTGGGCGGACTAAGAAGCGACATTCAGCAGTTAGCGAATGCCTATGGAGCAGTCAGTTATGCCAGTGTGGTTGAAGCTGCCTTGAGAGTTGAGGCCATTGAGAATGCCAAGAATAGAGGCCAGCAGTTAAGGAAGGATAAGCGGAAGACTGGTGGAGGGAAGAGCCCTCAGGAACCTGATGCTGTCTCAAGAAAGAAGGTCAAAGAGATTTGTAGCTTTTGTGGCCGGCCAGGCCACCCCTTTGAGAAGTGTTTCAAAAGGTTGGGAGCGCAGAAGAAGGATCAGGTGCACGCGATTCAGGGTACTTCCAGGGGAGACTTGGTGTGTGCCTTGTGTGGAAGGAAGGGGCATGAGGCTGCCCGTTGTTGGTTAAAAGATAAGGTCTATTTTCAGTGCGGCCAGAAGGGTCATCTCAAGACAAGGTGCCCTCAGGCCCAGCCTATTCTGCAGCCAGTTCCCCTCCAGGCTTTGCCACCGCCTCAGCGAATGGATAAAGGAAAAGGAAAGCTGAATGTGCTTTCGGCATACGAAGCGCAGACCTCGACCCAGGTTATCGCAGGTTCGACTCCTCCCCATTCGTTTCGTTACGTTCCCTTTATGGTTGTAGTTTTCGTTTTAGTGCTTGTTGCCTTAGATACGTGTGCAATTCGTAGGGCGATTTAAGGTAAAGAACCGCTGGGCGCGCGTTCTCTTCGATTCCGGCGCTACCCACTCGTTTGTGGCTAGAGCCTTCGTGGAGCGGTTCAGTTTGGGCCTAGATCGTGTTGGTGGTGCCTTCTGCGTTAAGTTCCCCTCCGGTGACTCTGTGGTTACGGACCTGGGTATCCTCGATTGTCCAATATTGTTGGCAGATTTTCTAGCCAAGGCAGATTTGAAGGTGATTGACCAGGAGGACTTTGACGTTATTTTTGGCATGGACTAGTTGTCAAGGTATGATGCTGTGATCCAGTGCAAGGGTAAGCGCTTGGACTTCGTCAAAGACAACGGTCAGCCATGGAGCGTTTATGGGTATTCCCTCCAGGAGTCTCCAGTCATTTCTGCGGTGCGTGCTCGGAAGTTGCTTGTTTCTGGCTGTTTTGCCTGTGTGGTTTCTCTGGTAGGGACGATTGTTAGTGTGCCCCGTTTGGAAGAGATTCCTGTGGTGTGTGACTTTTCTGATGTGTTTCCTGACGATCTTCCCGGTCTTCCACCCGATCGAGATGTCGAGTTTGCCATAGATTTGGAGCCAGTCACGCGTCCTATAGTAAAGGCGCCGTACTAGATGGCCCCGCGAGAGCTGGAAGAGTTGCGAATTCAGCTGGATGAGTTGTTGGAAAAAGGCTTTATAAGGCCGAGTTCTTCGCCTTGGGGTGCGCCAGTGCTATTCGTTAAAAAGAAGGATGGGTTGATGAGGTTATGCATTGACTATAGAGAGCTGAACAAGGTTACTATTAAGAACAGGTACCCTTTGCCGCGAATCGACGATTTGTTCGACCAACTGCGTGGTAGTGCCGTGTTTTCCAAGATAGATCTTCGTTCGGGCTATCACCAGTTGAGGATTCGGGAGTCAGATGTTCCGCGGACGGCGTTCCGTTCTCGTCATGGGCATTTTGAGTTTTTGGTTATGTCATTCGGTTTGACTAATGCGCACTCAGCTTTTATGGATTTGATGAACAGAGTTTTCAAGGATTTTCTAGATAAGTTCGTGATTGTCTTTATAGATGATGTTTTGGTGTATTCTAAGGATGCAGAGGAGCATGATCGACATTTGTGGCTGGTCTTGGCGACTCTGAGAGACCATAAGCTATACGCCAAGCTGAGCAAATGTGAATTTTGGTTGCCTCAAGTTTCTTTTCTAGGCCACATGATTAATAAGGAGGGAATATCGGTGGACCCAGAAAAGATCGCTGCTGTTATGGAATGGGCAAGACCTATTACCCCCAAAGCGATCAGAAGCTTCTTGGGTTTGGCTGGTTATTATAGAAGATTTGTAAAAGGTTTCTCTACCTTGTCTGCACCGTTGACCAAGTTGACGCAGAAGAATGTAGCCTTTATATGGGATGACAAGTGTGAGAAGGCTTTTGAGGAACTAAAAAGAAGGCTATGTTTGGCTCCAATTTTGTCTTTGCCTACGGAGGGTAGTGAGTATGATATATATGTGGATGCGTCGCACGTCGGTCTGGGCTGCGTTTTGATGCAGGGCGGGAAGGTGATTGCGTACGGGTCGAGGCAGCTAAAGACTCACGAGAGGAATTACCCTACGCATGACCTGGAGTTTGCAGCTGTGATCTATGCACTGAAATTGTGGAGGCATTTGCTATATGGCGCGCAGTGCAAGATTTTCACGGATCATAAGAGTTTGAAGTATGTCTTCACTCAGAAAGAATTGAATCTGCGCCAGCGGCGGTGGTTGGAGTACGTGGCCGACTATGATGTTGAAATTCAGTATCATCCGGGCAAGGCAAATGTGGTGGCTGATGCCCTTAGTCGGAAGTCAAGTAAGATTTTTAATCTTTCTGCCGAGCGCCTAGTGGAAGAATTTCTTTTGATGGACATTTCTGTGGGAAGCTGTGATTCGCAGAGTAGCTTAGCGGTAGCAGAACCTTCGTGGATTGCGCTTACGAGACTGCATCAGAAGGACAATCCCGATCTTCTGCATTTGTATCTTCGAGCTGAGAAAGGTGAATTACCAGACTTCTCTATAGATGATGCGGGTACCTTGAAGTATCGTGGCAGGTTTTGCATCCCCGCAGTTGGAGATATCCGGGATATGGTGTGCAGAGACGCCCACGGATCTAGTGTCGCCTACCATCCAGGGTCAACCAAGATGTATCATGATTTAAAGCAGATTGCCTGGTGGTACGAGATGAAGAACGACATAGCCAGATTTGTTTCAGAGTGTTTCACTTGCAGGCGTGTGAAAGCCGACCATGGGAGGCCTGGTGGCAAGCTGACTCCCTTGGAGATTCCGATGTTGAAGTGGGAGAGTATCTCGATGGATTTCATAACCGGCTTACCGAGATCGCCTAAGGGGCATGATTCAGTTTGGGTAATCGTAGACAGATTGACGAAGAGCGCTCATTTCATACCATTTAGGATCGATTATCCGATGAGAAAGATAGCCGAGCTGTATCTGGAAGAGGTTATCAGATTGCATGGAGTACCCGTAAGTATCATATCAGATCGAGACTCCAGGTTCACATCTCGTTTTTGGATGATCCTTCAAGAAGGGTTGGGTACAGATTTGAGATATTCCACGGCTTATCATCCGCAGACCAATGGTCAGACGGAGCGAGTAAATCAGATTGTGCAAGATATGATCCGATGCTATATTCTGGACCACGGAGGAGCGTGGGACGAGCGCTTGCGGCTTATGGAATTCGCATATAACAACAGTTATCAAGAAAGCTTGCAAATGGCTCCCTTTGAAGCTTTGTATGGGAGACGCTGCAGGACTCCCTTATTTTGGGCTGAGCTTGGCGAGGGACCTTTGTTGGGTCCAGAAGCGCTTGAGGAGATGGAAACCGCTGTGAAGCTTATTCGGGAAAAGCTTCAGATAGCCCAAGAGAGATATGAGAAGAACGCCAATCGGCGTAGATCGGACTTGGAATTTGCTGTGGGGGACTCGGTGTTCTTAAAGGTCTCCCCGTTGATTGGAGTCAAGCGGTTTGGCAAGAATAGGAAGTTGGACCCGAGGTACGTGGGGCCGTTTCCGATTGTTGAGCGGATTGGGGTATTGGCCTACAGGCTGGCCTTGCCCGCAAATTTCCCTGGCGTACATGATGTCTTTCACGTCAGTCAGCTGCGAAAATGTGTGATGAATGGCAGGCAGGTTTTGGATTCTGTGCCTCAGTTGGAGCCGAATCTTTCTTATTTGGAGGTGCCTGTTCGCATTTTGGATTCTCAAGTTCGGGCGTTGCGGAAGAAGACTATTCCGATGGTTAAAGTTTTATGGAGGAATCAAGATGTGGAAAGCGCGACTTGGGAGTTGGAGTCGGCTATGAGGGAGGCTCACCCTCATCTGTTTCCCTGATCTTGTGATTGGTATGTTCTATTTTATTATTTATATAGCCCTTTCCTGGCTCTTTCTCTCTCCTTCTTTATAGGGGTGTTGTGAGTAAAGTTTCGAGGCGAAACTTTCTTTTAGGGGGAGTGGCTGTAACGCCCCCGGTTTTTTCTGTGTTTTTTTTGTTTTTGTTTGATCTTTGGTTGGCATTGCGATGGCGTATTTCCGTTTTTTTGCCGTTGTAGAGCGTGGTTTTAGCTCTTAGGGTTCCCTGTGTAGCCTGTCTGTAGCCTGTTAGCAAGATTCCCCAGCTAGCCGGAGTCTGTTTGATGACTCGGCTGGGCCTCTTAGGGAATGCTTGTGTTTTGGCTTCGGGAGGTTTTATCCAGGGTTTCGTTCGTCGAATGCTAATTTCGACTTCGCAGTTGTGTTCGTAGCGTGGGTTTTTAGCTGCGGCGTGAATTTTGTCTTTTTCCGAGAACTTTCAGGTTTCGTGTTGTTTTGATATTGAGTGTAAATAATTAGTAATATGTTGATTGTTTAATATTTAAACTGATATATATATATAAAGTCTTGGGTTAGAATTAGGGCTGGGTTCATTGTCTTTTCTTTTCTCTGCTTGGAAGAAACTGCCGCCTGTACGAGAGGAAGAGAACCGCCGGACTACCCTAGCCTTCGGACGCCGATTCCTGGAGATTTAGCGGTCGGAATTCGATTTCGAGAGTGGATCTGGACTGCCCTTGTCAGGATCTGCTTTCTTTCTGCTCCTCAGCTTGCTGCTCTGCGGCCAGATCTGTGAGCGGGGGAGGCCGCCGGCCAAGTTTCTGGTATTTAGGTAAGTGATGTCCCCTCATCCTTGCCAAAGATGATCTTTGTCTTTCTTTTGAGTTAATTTTATCTCTTTCCTGCTTAGATCCTAGGTGTACGCTAGGGTTCGTTCCCGATCATGTTGTGGTTAGAGTAGAAAGTTCCAGTTATAACATCAGTTTTTCTGAGGTATTGTGTCTATTAGGGACAGTTTTGGTTCGGTTCAGGTCGAGTAATTGCGATTGTCGATGGTTGTTGTACCCTAAAGGGAGACCTCGTTCTCGTTTCTGGCTGTGTGCTGGATCTGGCGCCTGAAGCTAGACAGGGTGTCGTCACCGTGGTGTTGACACCAGCCAGTCAGGGTGTCGACACCGTGGTGTCGACACCAGCCTGTCAGGGCGTCGACACCGTGGTGTCGACACCAGCCTGTCAGGGTGTCGACACCTTGGTGTCGACACCGGCCAGTCGGGGTGTCGACACTTGGTGTCGACACCGGCCAGTCGGGGTGTCGACACTTGGTGTCGACACCCGCAGCGGCAGTGTCGACACCTTGTGTCGACACCGGCCGCAGTGGTGTCGACACTTGGTGTCGATACCCGCAGCGGCAGTGTCGACACCTTGTGTCGACACCGGCCGCAGTGGTGTCGACACTTGGTGTCGACACCCGCCGCGGCGTGTCGACACCTTGTGTCGACACCGGCCGAAGTGGTGTCGACACTTGGTGTCGACACCCGCAGCGGCGTGTAGACACCTTGTGTCGACACCGGCCGCTGTGGTGTCGAAACTTGGTGTCGACACCCACAGCGGCTGTGTCGACACCTTCTGTCGACACCGGCCGCAGAGGTGTCGACACTTGGTGTCGACACCAGCAGTGGTTGTTTCGACACCTTGTGTCGACACCGGCTTGTCGTGGTGTCGACATATCATGTCGACACAGGGTGCTGCCCTTGTTTTGGGGTCAGGGAGACTCGGGGTTGGTTTTGGTTCGGCGTGCAAGGCCGCGTCGGTTGGACCCGACGTTTTTGCCTTGGGTTCGAGTGTTTCTTAGGACTGTTAGTGGGACTTTTCCCTAGGAGGGGGGCATTGGGTGTTCGGCTAATTTCTGCATGTCGACTCTTGGGTTGTGGCAGGTGGTGGAGTTTTGGTGGCCTCTGGAGGGGTGGTTTTATGTGGAGAGCTGTGTCCACCGCCTTTTGCCCCGGTTTAGGTTGGTGTGTGTGGGACCCTAAGGCTGCCACTGTTTGACCCCTTAGCCCTTTTTGGGTCTGAGTTTGGTTATGTATTCAGACCCATGTTTTGACCACTGCCGCTTACCCACGTGTTAGGACTGTTAGTCCCTTTCCCGTTTATGCTTTCCTTTCTTTTGGCATATGTATATGTCTTGATGCTGTTGCAGGCTCTCTTGGTAGGGCATGTTGGTTTATTGCTCGCACTTGGTGTGCTCTGCGGTGTTTTAGACAGTACTCTTTTCCTCCTGCCATTCTCTTTTTCTTTTGCTTATAGCAGTTTGTTGTCGGGGTGGTAAACCCTTCATCTTATTTGCTCATTAAGCTATTGCTCTATTTAATTTTTGATTGTTTCCTTGCTGAGGTGTTCTTTTCTTGAATGCCTCAGGTCCAGGTTGTAGCCAGTTCAGCGGCTAGTTCTTTGGGAGGGGCTTGTTGGTGGCCTCTAGGGTAGCTGAGATTGCTGATCCCCATTTGTTGTGAGGTAGTTCTTTACTCTTCTGTATAGACATACATACTCGCCAGTGGGTTCGTGTCAGGTTGTTGGCGCCCACTGGTGGCTTCTTGTGATGCTGAATATGAATTTAAACTGCTGATTTTGCCTATTTGTGGTTGGTTACTTGCTTCTGGGAAGGATTTATGCTAGGTTGCATGTCAGATATTTTAAAACCAAAAAGTATTATTATATGTACCCCATGCATAACATGTTTCTAAATCAAAGACACTATTTGTTTCCTCAGCGTAAAACACTATCTTTTTATACCTACTATATTCACCTTAGGGTCGTGCATGCATAAGTCGTCCTCGGGGACACTTATGCTCATTTAGGGTGTCAACTTAATTGAACCAAAGTATTTTCTGCTGCGTATAAATATAGTTTTAACAGTGGAGTAGCTGATCCACCGGGCCGAGGGATACGGCCATTCAACAAAACTGATTTTCCTTCATACTTAATTAATAATTTTCCTTAAAATCTAACGTCTGGAGTTTTGCCTGAGCGTGTGCAGTTATCCCCTGCACGACGTGGCATCACGGCGCGTGTTTTCTCATACTCTGATACGATTTTTTTACCGTTGAGAAAATGCGGGTTGTGACACTAATCTCTTATATACACACACACACACACACACACACACACACACACACACACACTTACTTATATGTATTTCTTTTTATATAATGCATGGAATTTTATCGCACTTGATGCAAATTTCTTACCCTTGAACTTTGTAAGTAAACCTTTTATCTCTGTCTTATGGCTTATTAGCAGAGGTTTGTCAGCTTTTCTCATGTTAGGGTTGGTAACCCCCTTTGTCCCTTTTGGATTTTTTTTTATCTCTGATCATCACTTGTATATTGTTTTGCTGAGGTATTCTTTTCTTGTGAATGCATTAGGTTTGGAGCAGTAGCTGGTTGAGCAGCTAGGGTTGGTTGTGGCTAGTGTTCTACAGCTGTTGCAGTTGTTTTTTTCTCGCCGTCATGAGGTAATTGTTGTTTTGTTTTGTTAGTTCAGATATACATGCTTTTAGTGGGTTCGTTCCAGGATATTGACGCCCACTGGAGATTTTGGTTGAATGTTAAGTACTAGCTAGCTGCTAAGTCAGTTTCTGAATGAATGGTTGGTTTACTTGCTATCTGGGAAAGTTTTATAGTAGGTTTGCATGTTAGTTATTTTAAAATTATAAAGGTATCATTTGACTATCTCATGCATATCATTGCTTTAAAACAAAGTCACTGTATTTCAACTAACGTAAAAGCTATTTATACACTTATATTAAACCTAGAGGTACGAATATCATGAATTGTCCTATTTGGATGTTTATGCTCATGTAGGATGTTAATCAATATAAACAAAGTATTTTCCGCAGTGTATATTCATGTTTTTGCTTGTGTACTAGTTGATCCACTAAAGCCGAGAGATACATCTATCAAAACCTAACTTAAATTTCAGTTTTCTTCATAATAAACTTGAGGATTTCTTATATGGTGTTAGGTTTGAGTTTTTTCCTGAGTGCCTGTAGTTATCCCGTACACAGCGTGGCATCATGACGCGTGTTTTCTCTTACTCTGATATATTATTTAAATGCAGAGAAAATGCGGGTTGTGACACAAGGCTCCAGTACGGAGGTCCCACCTCACACCCGGAAGATCTTAGAGCGTTTCCCCTCCTTAGCTAGTGCTGAGTTAAGGGCACCTCAAAAAGCGCAAGAAGATCTGGGAATTGGAAAACTGGAAAGCTTATCTTTTGAGATACCCCTTGGGTCTATTTATAGATTTCTAGGTCTGTCCTGCAAATAGCGCAACTCCGCTGTTCTAAACGCTTCTATGCAGCCAAAAGGAGTTCTGCCAACAACGAAAATCTGATTTTCTGAGGAGCTAAATGCAGACCTAACCACATTTGACAGACCAAATCATATTAACCATAGGATATCTGCACCCCACACATGGGGGGAATCCGGACCAGCACGCCACTCAACTAAGAGGTTGCGGTCTGTCTCTCGTAGCTCGCCTCTCTGTTTAGGCGAGTGCGAGCCGGGCTCCTGCAGCTAGCCTTCCCCTTACACGGAAGCGGGTCGGATGTATTGGTCTGGCTGCCACTTAAGCAAAAGAGGGCTTGCGAGCCTGTTGGCGCGGTCCGCCTGCCTGCGCGGCAGAGGCGGGTCGGCTGCCCATTGGGCTCTCCTGCCTCGGGCGGGTGCCTTCCCGCCCGCCCTAGTTCTGTCATGGACTAAACCTAAAATCTGTGCTCGACAAAACGACATTCAACGAATGGAATTACTCAACCCCTGGGCGAGAGCCCTCTCGCCCACTTATGGCGAGAGCCAGCCCGCCGACTTTCTTATTTGATCCAATTGTAAGCCCAAAGCTAGCCTAATCCTGGTCCTTGAGTGATCTTGGTCCCACCTAGCGAATATGGGGTTGTACACAATCCCCGCTCTTTGCGAGCTAGCCTTGCACTCGGAAAGATACGTCCAACCCATAGTATTCGGTGGGTACATGCTGAACTGGCAGGGAATCATTCTGCAGACCCCACCTTCGTCCTATAAATACACCGCTGAGTTCGTCTCTCAGGCCATCTTTTGTCGTCATTATACTTTGCTTGAGTCTCTACAAGGACATGAAAATGCGTGCCAAAATGTTGAAAAGACGCTCTCGGAAGAGCTTCAGGCCCGCCTCGCTGGAGAGAAGTGATGTAGGCTCGTCCTAAAAGATCCTACACGGGCGGCGTGACGACGACGCTCGCAACTCTCAACGCTCTCTAACCAGCACACTATGAAACGCAGCCGTCACAATGATGTAATTTATCTCTCGCGCTAACATATGGATAGCCGATCCGTTAAAGGAATGGAGAATGGCTATAGACCAAAATCCTTTCCGGCTAAAGGGAATAATATTTATTCCGACGAGCTTGGAGTTATACCAAAATAGATCCACCAAGAAATAAATCACGAATTCGGAAAATGGTAGGATCTATCCCAACTAAAACAAAGAAGCGAGGATCGCCACTCCTCTCGAAGGATCTTCGGAAAACCAAACGAAAATGACAAACTATTAAAAGTAGTACCGCGAAAATTCAACGACTCAAATTCCACGCAAAAGTCGCCACCACAAGAACTATCTAAGAAAGAAATCTCGTGAGTAGATGGTTTCGTTACCCCGCTCGGAATAGTAGATCCGAGATGTTGGATCCACAAACAAGAACGATCGCTTTCCTTGGACGCGACGGGAGATGCACCAATGATGAGAAAACTCGATCGTCTTCCCCGCCTTTCGCCGTAGAAGACCACGATGGCCTCTTCTTCCTTGCGCTTGACTCCCCAAACCGAAGGAGGCCGAAGATTGATGGGAGGTGAAGAAACCGTGGAGGAGAAACACGATGATGGAGGTATTGAAGAGTGGGGGAAAGGGAGTAGATGAGAGAAGAGGAAAAGAAGAGAGAAGGAGGGGCGGCCAAGAGCTTTGGAGAAGAAGAACCCCTAAGGGAGGCGGCGGCTAAGAGGGAGGAAGGAGAGAAATTAGGTTGGAGGAATTTAGGTTTTCAATTCATTCATAAACTAATGATAAAAAAACAATAGTCATGGCCTTTTATAAGGCTTACATCAAACAAAAACTATAAGCAACCCAAAACGGTGGCTAAACGCACACCAGCATAAAAATGTCAATTATTAAAAACTCATAAACTAGCAAATTAAAATTATTAATGATAATAAGTCTATTTCCGTTGGCGAAGATTGTAGCCATGGCCACTGCGGCGCCGCAAATCCTTGGCCGGTGGATCATCATCTTCATCTTCCGCCAATATCCCGCGATCGCCATGAACACCACGTGCGCCATCGTCGTCATCGCCGCCATCGTCGTCATTGCCATCATCTTTACCACTTAGGCCGCCATCGTCGTAATCTCCATCATCGTCGTCATCGCCGTCGTCTTTACCAATTAGGCCGCCATCGTCGTAATCGCCATCATCGTCGTCATCGCCGTCATCTTTACCAATTAGGCCGCCATCGTCGTAATCGCCATCATGATGGCCGTCGCCATCAATCCTCCCCCGCTCAAAAGGACTCATCACCGATGAGTGGGCGGGAAAGTAACGGCGCAAGAGATCCGCATCTAGAAGATCCACCTGTGCAGCTGAGAGCCAAGAATCGTCCGAAGTAGGACGACCACGCCATCTGATCAAAAACCTGTGAATGTCACCGTCTGGGGTGGGAAACACCGCGTCCTGTAATATCCTGTCAGGCAAGAAATCGGTCCGGGGGAACCTTGGAAAAGCGTTAGGCGAAAAAGAAAAACCAGTTACATCATCAGTAGGTAACATACCTCCCGGAGAATCCGAAGGAGGAAGCGATCCAGAAACAATCTCACCCCCCACCCCATGAGATGATATAGTGGAAATATTACACAGAGAGACAGAAAGTTCAGGTGGTGGAGCGACATAAAGCGTTAAATCTGAAATGTTAAAAATAGGAGAGATTCCCCAATCAGCGAGTAACTTTAATAAATATGCATTTTCGCCTATCTTCTTTAAAACCCGAAAAGGACCGGCTCTCTTATTCGCTAATTTCTTTATGGCGCCCGAAGGAAGCCGTTCAGGGATAAGTCGAACCATTACCAAATCACCAATATTCAAGTGGACTGCTCGCCTATGTACGTTAGCATTCGATTGATAAGTATCATATTGTGTAGCTAACGTCTTACCAATGTGCTCATGGAGAGCGTGAACGTGTGAGGCGAAGTCCTGTGCAAATTGACTAGATTTAAAGGATGGAGGTAACAGAATCAAGTCAAGAGGCACGGGCGCCTTATATCCATGCACTATCTCATTCGGAGATAAACCGGTGGACCTATTCTTAGAATTATTATACGCTAATTGAGCATGCGGAAGAACAAGGTCCCACGTACCTCCATGAGGGGTGAACCCATGTGCAACATGACTTGAGTTAACAGTAGAAAATAACGGGACTAAGTCTGGTGGCACGGGTGCTCTACATTCATTAACGATTTCCGTAGAGTCCAACGTTGTAGTTTTAAATTTAGATTTAAATTTTGATTTAAAAATTTCACAAAGAAATGCCTGCGGAAAACGCTCATCTCCAACTATATAGTTGGATGCTCTCGGAGTTGAAAGGTAGTGCAGGAGACACAACTCCACATACCCAACTACGTTCACTAACGTGTGCATGCACAAATCATCAAAAGGCGGAGGATAAATGCAAGCGATCGGGCTTGGAAAATAATTGTGTTTGGGGGACACCACATCAAAACGTAACATCGTCATGGAATCACTAGCAGTCCAAAACAAAGCCTTACCCAACGCCAAGCGGTCAGATGAACAGTCCATCCTAGGAACAATATAGTCAGATCTATGAAAAGTAGTGGAAAGACCGAACGCGACAACTAACAAATCGCTCACACACATCCGTCTGGGTAAGTCAAATGGGGAAGCTGGATAAATAAACATCTCCAAATATCTCGGGCTAGAAATGACAAGCTCGTTCCCTAACAAGTCATCTAATCGAGTCAAGTGAACCGGAGGAGGAGTCGACATGGGCGATTCCGGAGGAGGAACTAAATCATACTCACCGTCAAAACATGGATTTAACGTCCAAGAAAAATCCTCCGGGTGCAAGCCATCAAAATCAAAGGAAAAATCAAACAGTAGATTCGTCCTTACCGAAAACTCAGCCGGATCGTCATCATCCAACTCACTATCAGATAAACATTCATCACGGGGTGACTCTACCAAATCAGCGGACATGTCTTCCAACCCACTAGATAATTCGTCCAAATCAGAATCAGTATTGGTCTCAAAAGTAGGAAAGATCGTACTTGACAAAATTCCTAATCCATTTTGGGCTTCTGGCGAAGGAGCTAACATCAAAGAAATGTTTATCGGGTCCTCAGTGCTACCGTCATCCACAAATAGCCTTCCCACACAGGGTAACTCTTCCAAAACGTCACATCCTTCGCTAACCAAATCTTCCCACGAAGTAGGTACATTGTCTAAATCATGATGGAGGGTTGGGCAAATCAAATCCCGGGGAGAATCTAAATTAGTATGACCCTCAAGCAACGATGATAATATCAATGAACTATCTCCCGGATGTATCACAATAAGATTATCCCAAATTGAACAACCATCCCAAGGCGACTCTTCCAATACCGTTGAAACATCCATTAATTCTGGGTCAACCATAATAATACCGGGTCCTAGCAAGTCATCACCTAATTTAGTAACAGGTAAGCTTTCAACATTGGATGACTCTACTGACTCAGCTGGAACGTCTTCGGACTCAGGGTCATCAGACGACTCCCTGACTAAAATATCATCGAAGGGGGGTGGAGATAATTCCTCAGGGGAGAAATCCTCGTCCAGGTCACTAGGGTAACCAATCTCCTCAACGTCACTAAAAGCGTCAGCGAGAATTGCCTCGTCCTCAGTGACGGGCTTAGTCCTATTCACATCCTCAGGTTCAATAGGAGAGTCAGGCACTATCATAAGTGAAGGAAGACTCTCACCTGGCTGATTAACTTCATCATCCAGAGATTCTATATCCACATAAAAATCCTTAGAGGTATCAGTCACTATACCAGAGGGCTTAGATGTCGAGGCTAAAGAAGCTAGCACCCTAATAGTAACCTCTTTCGAGTTCAGATTTTGGGGTCTAAATGGCTTATGTTCCCTATAGGTGGGACTAGGCACACTTTGGGTATTACTACCTCTCTGGGGATATGATCTATCCTGAGGCGTACAGTCACTCCTATAAGCAGATATGGGTCTGGTGCCATAACTATTTTTACTAACGGGTGTGGTGCTATTAGTGCGCAGGTAGGCGGGATCAAATTGATCCGAGAGGAGGCTATGCATGTGCGGCCAAGTATAATGATAGCTACCAACACGGCGCTCTTCGTTTAACCAAAATAATCGGGCTCGACCTACTAACCGCTCTCGGGCAAAGCTAACCTTTTCGTAGTCATCCCATAAGTGACAATTAAAATATTGTTCTAATCCCTTAAGCCAGTCTCGAAAACTTTGGGGATACTCTAAACCATCAAAAGTAGGATAAATGTGGTGTGTCATAGGGGTGTGTTTAGTCATATCCTTAGCATAAGAATAGTCTAACTGGGTAGCATATATGTCATATGTCATTTAGTGAGAACCGGAGAGAAAACTCACCCAGAACTGGTGCACATGCAATGACTAAATAACCTGACCCTACTTCATTTTAAAAGATTGATTTTTTCCCGCTTAGCCACTAAGATTATAATTATATAAAATAGATTTTCTTGCTGAAAAAAATATGAGGATTATTAAAAAAATTTTATTTTTGAATTTTGCTGAAAATATAAAAATATAGGCCGCTATTTGCAGACCAACTATTAAATTTAAAATAACTTAATAAAAATAATGATTTAATGAAAAATAAAATTTCTATTTTTTTTTTTTTGGATTTCTTAAATTGGAAATTTAAAATTTGAAATTTGAAATTTTGAATTTTGAAATTTAAATTTTGAATTTTGAATTTTGAAATTTGAAATTTGAAATTTGAAATTTGAAATTTGAATTTTGAAATTTGAAATTTGAATTTTGAATTTTGAAATTTTGAAATTTGAAATTTGAAATTTTGAAATTTTGAAATTTGAAATTTTAAAATTTAAATTTTGAAATTTGAAATTTGAAATTTGAAATTTTGAAATTTGAAATTTGAAATTTAAATTTGAAATCTTAAATTTGAAATTTAGAATTTGAAATTTATTTGTTTTTAATTTGAAGAAGGGGAGAAGTGCCAATTAGGAAATTGACGAGAACCTCCCTCTGATACCAAATTGATGTAGGCTCGTCCTAAAAGATCCTACACGGACGGCGTGACGACGACGCTCGCAACTCTCAACGCTCTCTAACCAGCACACTATGAAACGCAGCCGTCACAATGATGTAATTTATCTCTCGCGCTAACATATGGATAGCCGATCCGTTAAAGGAATGGAGAATGGCTATAGACCAAAATCCTTTCCGGCTAAAGGGAATAATATTTATTCCGACGAGCTTGGAGTTGTACCAAAATAGATCCACCAAGAAATAAATCACGAATTCGGAAAATGGTAGGATCTATCCCAACTAAAACAAAGAAGCGAGGATCGCCACTCCTCTCGAAGGATCTTCGGAAAACCAAACGAAAATGACAAACTATTAAAAGTAGTACCGCGAAAATTCAACGACTCAAATTCCACGCAAAAGTCGCCACCACAAGAACTATCTAAGAAAGAAATCTCGTGAGTAGATGGTTTCGTTACCCCGCTCGGAATAGTAGATCCGAGATGTTGGATCCACAAACAAGAACGATCGCTTTCCTTGGACGCGATGGGAGATGCACCAATGATGAGAAAACTCGATCGTCTTCCCGCCTTTCGCCGTAGAAGACCACGATGGCCTCTTCTTCCTTGCGCTTGACTCCCCAAACCGAAGGAGGCCGAAGATTGATGGGAGGTGAAGAAACCGTGGAGGAGAAACACGATGATGGAGGTATTGAAGAGTGGGGGAAAGGGAGTAGATGAGAGAAGAGGAAAAGAAGAGAGAAGGAGGGGCGGCCAAGAGCTTTGGAGAAGAAGAACCCCTAAGGGAGGCGGCGGCTAAGAGGGAGGAAGGAGAGAAATTAGGTTGGAGGAATTTAGGTTTTCAATTCATTCATAAACTAATGATAAAAAAACAATAGTCATGGCCTTTTATAAGGTTTACATCAAACAAAAACTATAAGCAGCCCAAAATAGTGGCTAAACGCACACCAGCATAAAAATGTCAATTATTAAAAACTCATAAACTAGCAAATTAAAATTATTAATGATAATAAGTCTATTTCCGTTGGCGAAGATTGTAGCCATGGCCACTGCGGCGCCGCAAATCCTTGGCCGGTGGATCATCATCTTCATCTTCCGCCAATATCCCGCGATCGCCATGAACACCACGTGCGCCATCGTCGTCATCGCCGCCATCGTCGTCATTGCCATCATCTTTACCACTTAGGCCGCCATCGTCGTAATCTCCATCATCGTCGTCATCGCCGTCATCTTTACCAATTAGGCCGCCATCGTCGTAATCGCCATCATCGTCGTCATCGCCGTCATCTTTACCAATTAGGCCGCCATCGTCGTAATCGCCATCATGATGGCCGTCGCCATCAAGAAGCTAGTGGGCGAGAAGTCAGCTGGCGAGAAGCCTGCTGTCGAGAGCTCCCGCACAAAGAAGAAGAATAAGGCCAAGTCGGTCAGGCGAGACCTGTTGAAGGAGAATCGAGCCTCTCCCACCCCAACTCCTAACCACGATGAGATCACTTCTTCTCTACCGGAGGTACTTTTCTCGCCTTTCACACTTCCTATTAGCGCGAACTATTAAAGAGTTGGAACGTGGTCACGTACTGAAGTACCAGTATTCTTGCAGGGGATGGTGCCAAAAGATGTCGCCGACTTTCTACTAGTGGTCATAGAGGCATCTCGCCTTCATATTGACAATCCGCCGTCTGTTTCGCGGACTGCACCGCTGGTCTCAGGGGCTGCCCCCCAATACCCCAGTTGATCGCACCGACCTGGCGCCCGATCACGCCATCCTTGCCGGAGAGGTTATCACCGAGCCATCCGCTCCTGTGTCGGCATCCCAGCCCTCAGCAAGAGTGTGTGTCCCTATTCCCCCCTTTGCGAGACCGAGACCCTGGAGCGCAGAACATTTCGTCCAGGATGGGGCAAGCCGCTCCATCTGCTTTTTAGAAAAAGCTCATAGAGCCAGCCCGACACTTCTCACCAACCATCAGGGGAGGGTATCCCTTGCTATTCAGGTATGCGAGAGCCTCCCAACTTTTCTTTCGCTCTCCTCCCATTCTGACCAAGATCTATCCTCCAGAGCCAAAGGAGCAAGAAGCGGAAGGGTAGGGAGATGAAGATGAAGAAGAAGAAGAATAAGACAGGGAAGACTACCCCATCCCCTCCGCTGGCTATATGGAGGACTTTCTCAAGGCCTCCAGAAGTGGCAAGGCATAAAGGCAGAGGGTTGAGGCAGTCCTGTCGAAGCTTGTGTGGCATCAGCGGGCCAACTCGATAGCGGTGAAGTGTGTTGGATCCCTCGTTGATTTGGGCTAGGTTCACTGACTTAGGATGTGACCCATCTTGTATAGCCAGGGTCAATTTGTGTCCTAGAGTCTAGGTTAAGTCCTTAGGCTCAACTCCAGATGGACCAGCTTTCAACAAGACCCTCAGAGACTCCAGACTCACAAGTTTTTCAAGACTAAGTAAAGTGAGTTCGATGTTCGTCGAACTCAGCTCGACGAAAGGAGTTCTACGCTCGACGATCGTGAGACAATTCTTAGTGCTGAGCTCGACGATCTATCTTCTCTGTTCGACGAAAACTGAGTTTCTACTTCAAGCCAAAGTCAGAAGGACTTCAAATTCTTCTAAGTCCAGCTTCATGCTTCGGTCGACGAATTATATTCTGAGCTCGACGAACTTGGAC
The DNA here is from genome assembly GCA_039583875.1 of Platanthera guangdongensis. Taxonomy (NCBI): domain Eukaryota; kingdom Viridiplantae; phylum Streptophyta; class Magnoliopsida; order Asparagales; family Orchidaceae; genus Platanthera; species Platanthera guangdongensis. The sequence continues at coordinate 125,442,880 of CM077148.1, read as the reverse complement.
CTCAAGTTCACAACTTCTCAGGTCGACGAAGTCAGCTTCTCAGGTCGACGAATGCTTTTCTCTACTCGACGATTTCTGGACTCAGAGAATCTGTGTCGACACTTAGGGTTTGTGTCGACACCAGTCAACTTGTGTCGACACCAGGATTTCAGTCGACACTAACTTGTGTCGACACCAGGATTTCAGTCGACACTAACTTGTGTCGACACCAGGATTTCAGTCGACACTAACTTGTGTCGACACCAGGATTTCAGTCGACACTAACTTGTGTCGACACCAGGATTTCAGTCGACACTAACTTGTGTCGACACCAGGATTTCAGTCGACACTAACTTGTGTCGACACCAGGATTTCAGTCGACACCAGCTTCTGTCGACACCAGAGGATTTGTGTTGACACCAAGATCAATCTGTCGACACCAATTTATGTCGGCACAGAATTTCAGCAGATGCAGAGTATTTTGTCTAAGTCCAGAACTTTTCTCAGCTCGATGATTCTGTTTCTCAGCTCGATGAATGAAGAATGTCTGTCAGATGTATGAAGATTGTCTGGTCGACAAACTCTATCAAGCTCAGCTCGACGAACTCAAGCTCAGCTCGACGAACTCAAGCTCAGCTCGACGAACACAAGTTCAGCTCGACGAACTCAAGCTCAGCTCGACGAACTCAAGCTCAGCTCGACGAACACAAGTTCATCTCGACGAAATGTGTTCTTCGTTCGACGAATCCAGATTAGGTTTTCTTCAAGACTCACGCCCCGTTTCTTGGCGCTGATTCCTGAACGTTTAATGTCAGATCTTCACGGAATGTTACCGTTAGAACGAGCATTGACTATGGACGATCGCATGCCGTTTTTCCATGGGACAGTTAGGAAAGTCATTGATTGCTGATTCTTTCCAAGGTCGACTGTAATTACTGCTCGACATTCAAAAGTTTGAATATCCCTCAGTCAGTCACAGACATAGACAGAAACAAAAGAATATAGAATCAAGCAGAGTTCAAGAATCACAGTACAGAAAACAATCTGATAGATTTTCTGAAGATTGCAGAAGAACAATCATTTTTCAAAATCTAAAGTTCTTGACTGCAATCAGCCTTGACCAGAGAACTCTCTCAAGAAGAAGAAGAAGAACAACCAAATTCAATCAAGAGTCTTCTTCTTTCTATTCTCAGGACAACTTCAAAGGACAACAAAATTTTATAAGTGAAAAGAAGTTCCTGAAGCAGTTTTGATCCAGGCATTCTAGGTTATTGAAGGCCTATCACCCTGTAGCAGTGCTCCAGCATTCCTGGCCAATTCAAGCTCTCAGGGGGAGCAAGTGCTGCTACATCAATCCACAAGTCTTCTCTCTGACTGTTGACAGAGAAGACACTATCACCCTCTATCTAATTCCTGTACAGGGTTTTAAATCACTTCAAAATTATTCTGGTTGCAAGTCTCCTTCCAAAAGACTTGAAGGTTTGGTTTTTGGGGACCTGATCAAAACCCATTGGTGCGCAGGACACCTGATCAACTCATCCTACAATGGATTCCTACCTAAGGTGGTAGAAGAGTGGATGTACCCAGATTGGTTGGGAAACCACTATAGCTCCTTGTGTCTTCTGGTTGCTTGTTTTCTTTTGTTTTCTGGCTGTGGTCTGTGATTGCTCTGTGTTTAGTTAGTTGTTGTGTTTACTTTATGTTATTTGTTTCCCTGTTCACTTAGGTATACAACAACATTTGTAAAAAGTTTTTAGTAAGCATTATACTATATTCACCACCACCACTCTAGAGTTTATCAGATCTAACTTGCACTTTCAATTGGTATCAAAGCCAGGTTGGTTAAAATACCACATCTTTCAGGCTGGTTAACATACCACACCTTAGTGGTTGCACAGGCTAACACCTGAACCCAAAGATCCCTCTAGTTAGATCTGCTTGTTTAAGTTTGTTACTAGATTTATTTCTTCACAGAACATGGCCCAAAACAAAGATTATACTAGCACCAGACCTCCAGTGTGCAATCTATCTAAGTTTGCACTTTTGGAAGGCAAGGATTAGACTGTACATGAACTCTATTGATGAAGACATTTTCAATTCTGGTTTGTCAGTGTGTCCAATACCTCCAGAAAATACAAGCACAAGTGTTGTTCTACCTCCTTCAGGAACAGATGCAGAAATCAAGAAATGGAAATTGGCTGATGCAAAGGCTATGAATATTCTAGCCCAGACTATGTCTGATGAAATATTCCAAAAGGTAGTTGAATGCAACTCAGCAAAGGACATCTAGGACAAGCTATCAGAGATAGTCCCAGGATCTGCTGATGAGAGAAAAGACAGAAGATCTCATCTCATAACCCAATATGAGAACTTCAAGAAAGGAGAAGCTGAGTTAGTATCAGATATGTATAATAGACTCAATCTTATAGTCAATGAACTGAAGACTTTGGACAAAGAGATCTCATTAACTGAGCTCAATGATAAAATCCTAATGTGCTTCCCAAGCACTTGAGACTCAAGGATCTGGCCAATCAAGGATGCCAGAAGCCTAAATGAGATCACAACTGAAGCTCTCTTGGTCAAGCTCAAGTCTTATGAGCTGCTCATCAAGAATAGAGAAGAGGAGCAGAAGGCTGTTTCACCAGCAGTCAGAAAAGAAAAATCAATAGCTTTCAAAGCCATTGAAGATCAGCCTGAAGACAAAGTCACAGGCAATGAAGAGCTGCTAAGCCTACTGGCCAAAAGATTTTACAAAATGGCCAGGAAAGATTTCAGAAAAAAGTCTGTCAGAGGGCATGACAAGGCAAGGTATGACAAATCAAATAACAAAGAGATTATTTGTTTTGGATGCAGGAAACCAGGCCACATGGTGTGTGACTGTCCAGAAAATCAGTACAAGGACAAAAAGGATAGGAAGGAAAGAAGAAAAGATAAAGACTACAGGAAGAACAGCAATGACAAACCCTCCTCAAGCAAGAACAAACACACCAGGAAGGGGTTTGTAGCTGAAACTTGGAGTGAGACAGAAGAAGAATCTGAAGCTTCATCCAGCTCAAGTGATGATGAAGATGATGCTGAAAAAAAGAATTCTACATGATGGCTATCAATGCCTCATAACAAAATTCTGATGCAGAAGAGTCAGAATCTGAATCAGAGACTCAATCTGAAGAGGACCAGGTAATAGACTCATTTGATTTCAATTCAGAGGACTTTAAATGTGAGTTTAAGGCACTTTGTTTAGATCTATTGAAATCTGAAAAAGAAATTATTTCTCTCAGAAATCAATTATCTGAACAAAGCACCTTAAAATCAGAAAACCTCAAACTCTCTGAGGAGTTGGAATGCTGTAGGGAGCAGATAGCCTCACTGAAAAGTGAACAATCAAAGGCCAAGAAGTTTGAAGAATACCTTAATGGGAGAAGCATCAAACTAATGGACATCACAAGCACAGTGAACTCAAGATTTAACAGTACACTGGGCTTGGGTGCTTCATCTAGCCAACCTGTAGTATTATCAACCCCAATCAAATTTATCTCCTGATAAAGTAAGGGAGTTGTAGAGGTAGCTAGGATGAATTCTGATCCACCTAAGAAAACCAAAGCTCAACAAAATTCATCGAACGGAGCTCGACGATCGCCGAATGGAGCTCAACGATCTCAGGCTAAATCGTTGAACTCAGGTCGACGAACTCTGAACCCTTGAACTCTGGTACAGTCGATCTTCGAACGGAGCTCGACGATCTGACCCAAGATCGTCGAACTCAGCTCAGAGATCGTCGAACAGAGCTCAGAGTTTTGAAAACTCTTTCAAAGGCAAATCAAAGTTCAATCTTAGAGGTTCAACATCTCAATGGTTTAACCCTTATACTGAATGGATAATACCTCCTAGGAGATATCATCCTGAAGGCTATAAGAGTCAACTAGAGATGTCTTTTATTTCTGAATTCAAAGGTTATCAACCTAGGCCCAAGGTAAATTGGGTCAAAAACAAGTAAATTGCTTTATGTGCAGGTGAAGACCTATCCAACATCAAACCAGCAATGGTATCTGGATAGTGGGTGCTCAAAGCACATGACAGGAAACAAGGACAATTTCACATCCTTCAAAGACAAGCTTGGACCCAAAGTATTTTTTGGTGATTCAAACTTTGGACTAACAGAAGGATATGGTGCAGTCCAGATTGGCACAATCACATTCAAGAAAGTAGCCTATGTGGAAGGACTGAAGCACAATTTAATCAGCATCAGTCAACTGTGTGATGAAGGCTACCAAGTGACTTTCAGCAAATCCTTATACAAGATCAAATCAGAGGACAACACAACTGTGTTGACAGGTAAAAGGAAAGGTAACATCTATCTTGTAGATTTCCTTTCAACTAAGGTAGATATTTGTCTGTTTAATTCTATTTGTAGACCTAATGAGTTATGGCATAAGAGACTAGGGCATATAAACCTTAGAATCATTGCTAGGCTATCCAAGGACAATCTTGTTAGAGGACTACCTTCTGGCCCCTAAAAAGGAAGGACTCTGCAGGGCTTGTCAATTAGCAAGCAAACCAAAAATAGTTTCAAGTCACTTAATAAGAGTGATTCACCTAGGATTTTGTATCTGTTACACATGGATCTTTTTGGACCCATTACAGTACAAAGCTTAGGAGGGAAATCTTATACTTTAGTGGTTGTAGATGACTTCTCTAGATTCACATGAGTGTTCTTTCTGAGGAAGAAGTCTGATAACTTTAAGTGTTTGACAGAGTTTCTCAAATGCATACAGATTGAGTTCAACACTCACATTGCCCTGATCAGAAGTGATCATGGGACAGAGTTTGATTCTCTTCTTATGCAAGAGTTCTGTCAAAGTGAAGGGATCAGGCATACTTTCTCAGCTCCTAGAACTCCTCAACAAAATGGGGTAGCTGAAAGGAAAAATAGAACCCTTATTGAATCTGCTACTACATTGTTGTCAGATGCTCACCTTCCTCTATCTTTTTGGGCAGAGGCAGTGAACACCTCCAACTATGTGTTGAATAGAAGTTAATACATAAACTGAAGGGCAAGACTCCCTATGAATTACTCAAAGGGAAGAAACCTAAAGTAGATTATTTTAAAATCTTTGGATGTATTTGTTACATTCATAATAAAGACAAAAGATACATAGTAAAATTTCAAGCTAAAGCTGATGAAGGAGTGTTTCTGGGATACTCCATGATCAGTAAGGCTTATAGGGTGTATAATAAGTCAACTCTCAAAATTGAAGAATCTATTCATGTATCTTTTGATGAGACTAACATGTCATACAAGGAGAAAGAAATTTCTACCATAAGCACTTTGCAGGTTCCACCACTGTGTGAGTATATGGATGGACTGAACCTTACCCAAGAGGTAACAAACCATCCACTCCACAGGATGCTGAAGAGAGTGATGAGGAAAGTCAAGAGAAAGTGGCTGAACTTCCCCCAACAGTCAGTATCATTCCCCAAGAGGAATTCAATACTGAAGCTGTTGCTCAACCAACTCCACCAACTGATCTTGTCACACTTAGAGATCACCCCAGATCTCAAGTAATTGGAGACATCTCAGTAGGTGTACATACAAGGCATCAACTCAACCAAGACTTGATGCATGCCTGTTTTCTCTCTCAAATTGAACCTCTCACCATACATGAGGCAGAGCAAGATCCCCACTGGATCATTGCAATGCAAGAGGAACTCAATCAGTTTGAGAGATGTAGAGTTTGGGATTTGGTTCCAAGACCCCATAACTTATAACATCCCATTTCCAACTAGACCCCTAGGTGTGGTTTTGTCCATGACTAGGTCATGACAAACCCTAGGAAGCCAGGAATGGGCCAAGAGATAGGAGACAAAGTGTGGAAATCATCATGGTCTGCAAATAGTAAACACTGAACAATGGTTTAGGATGACCATGGGCTACACCTTTGACCCCAAGACCCTACCACAACACCCCCTAATACCTTGGGAGGCCCATTAGAGGCATAAGGACCCATTGGGGTCAACCAAAGAGGCTCAGTTGACCAAGGTCAACCCTATCCCTAAATGGGTCAAACTAGCCTACTTAGGGTCAATTGACCTACTCCTAGCCTAGAGGACCCCACCTATGCCCTCCTAACCCTAAAGTGAGATCAATGGGTCACTAAGGACACATTGGGGCCAGCGCTAGAGGCCAGGTTGACCCAAGTCAAGTCAAGCTCCTAATCTAGTCAAAGTACCCTAACTAAGGGTATGTGACCTCCAAAGTGCAGGGTAACCCTACATAACCCTAATTAGATCTTAGGGGAAGCCAATGGGTCACCAAGGACCCATAGGGGTCAGCCCAAATGGTCATGTTGACCCAAGTCAACTCTAGCCCTAAAATGGTCAAAGTGCCCTTACAAAGGGACATGTGACCACCAAAATGCCCAACGAACCCTATTCAAGTATTCCTAGACCTTAAAGGAGTCCAATGGGTCACTAAAAACCCAATGGGGTCAACCTAGATGATCAAATTGACCCAGGTCAACCCTAATTTGAACCAAGTCAAACCTAGCCCAAAAAGGGCTAACCCAAGCCCAAGCCACTTCTTCCTTAGGCTAACCTCATTTCCATGTTCATCATGACTAAGTGGGCTGCACTTAGCCTATGGGTTGACCAGTCAACCAGGGGTGACTAGGAGAGAGAAGGGAGCTTCCCTCCATGTTAATGGAGGAGAGAGAAGATGGGGGAGAGAGTGGAGCCGACCAAGGGAGGCTAACAGCCACCTTTAATGGCTTCAATCAACTCCTCTAGGGAAGAGGAGTTGATTCCAGCCGTTTCCCGGCCACCAAGGGGTGGATTCAGCCCCCTCCACTCTACCCGAGCCACACCATAAATGGTGTTGATGGCCATTGAAGAACCAGCCACCCCCTCCCCAATTGCCATTTAAACACCATCAGTGGGCAGAGGGGAACATTTTCGAGCGTTTACCTGGAGGAGACGGGCCGTCCCACTATGCTGTTGCATAAGCCAAGCGCCGCCGCCATCAACAATGGCATCCCGCCGCTCCTCCCCCTCTCCTTAACTCGCGGGTAGATCATAGGACTCCTTAGGTTTAAGATTCGGGCTCAATTGAGCCCGATCAAATCGAGGATTTTCATGGTTTCAGCAAGAAAGTTTCTTGCTATAACCGCCGGAAAATGCCTCTCCAGCGGCAGAGCCGCCGCCTGGCGATAGCCACCACCTCAACGGAGGTGGTGGTGGCGGTGGCCGGCCGGGGAAGGGGCTGGATCGCCGGCGGCAGAGCTTGGAAGCGGCTCTAGGGGGGATGGATCCTGGCCATCGGCTCAAGGAGGAAGATGAAGGGATCCCGTCCCTTTATGCTTCAAGATCCCTGCGATTGCATGATTAGACTATAGGTTATTATATGTGAATAATTTGATTATGTCACAGATTTGGAATTATTTGGATTTAATCTTTAAAATACCTAGGCTCACCTAGTGGGAAAACATCCAACATGAAAGTTGTAGTTCTTTGTGTCTACTTTATTTGAAAATTTGTTTGAACCCATTTGGGTGCATGGTCTGACCAGGGCACCCATTGTGGTGGGACATGTACCTAGGGCTAGGAAATCATTAAACTAAGTGCCCACACTTCATCCCTAGCCCAAATCAATTGAAATTTTGGCAGGGAGCCTAACCTAGCTATACCTAGGGCCTGCCCAAAACTCAAAATTTTTGGAGACACATTTCCTAAAGTTTTTGCTTTTATTTAATAAAGCTAGGGTAATTTAATTAAGTGGCCAACTGACCTCCAAACCCTCCCAAATTTGGGAGAGTGGTCCCTGGAATCAAGACCTAGTCTGTACAAAATTTGAGCACATTTGGATATGTTTTGGTTAGGGAATCGCCAAAACCTAGTTTGGCCCAAAGAGGGTATTTTTGACCACAAGTGCACTATGGACTTAGGGTGGTCCCCTCCCCTCAACAGAGGCAGAGGTTTTGGACACTGACTTGGCATGTTCATTTTCACTCTCTTGAGGAAAATAGGATGATTTAGGCTTGATTTGCCCTAGGGTTCAACCTCAAACCCTAAGGAAGGACTTTTGAGGGTTGTGAAGGACAAGGGGGCAAATTCCATTACATGGCCTTGGAAACCTAGTGGAATTGAGGGTAATGTAACATACGGTATCTGGTAGGAACTTTAGAAGAATTGGTGCAAGGTAGACACCTCAAAACCCTAACCCTAGTTTTAGGGTAGGAGCACAAATTTGAAGATTCAGCCACTAAGCCTTTCCCAAATGTTTTGAAACTTGGGTAGAATAAGTTTTAGGGCACCTAGAACCTCTGGTAGTTTTTGTAGAATTTTATGGATAATATGTTTGGTACTTCATTTGTTAATTACCAAAAGACCCAAATTGATGTTTGATTTTATTATGGATGTTATGTTCTTTAAAATATGATGAAACTTGGTCCGATGTTATTATAGGGCTAGTTGATCATCTCTGAATTTTATCACAATTTTCAATTAATTTTATTTGGTACTTGCTTCATTAATTTCAGAAAGGGGCTTTGGTAAAGAAAATTCATTATTGATGATATATCTGTTTAAAAATCATGCGGCTTAGGTTTTGAGGTATTTAGGCCAAAATGTACTTGTAGAAAGTTATTTATAATTTTTAGAGGTCTGTTTTCAGAACTTTCTTTACAAGGCCATATTTTTGAGAATAGGATAATTAATTAATTTGGGGAATAATTCTTTCAAACAAATTATGAAAGTTTACATAGAAGTTTTATGTGCCCTTACCATCATCCTGGAATTTTCTCTGAATTTTTGGAGGTATTGTTATTGTACATCCCCTTTTAATGAATTATTTTGGAATAAATTGGAAATAAAATTTAAGTGCTAAAATCTTGCTGGAAAATTTGGAGATTCTGGATTTTTAGATGATTACCCATCTTGCATTTATCATAATTTTAGTGGAGCTTTATCTTGCCTAACTCTTGTACTTCCTGTTCAACCTTGGAACTTTTGGCTTTTAAAATAAATAAATAAATTAGCATTTAAATTATAAAAATTAGGAAATTGTGGATTCAGTCTACATATGCCCATATAGAGCTCTAATAATTATTATATGAGCATTGGATGATCATATGACATACTTCCTTTTTACGGGTCATATAGCTTAAGTGGTCTGCATTTAGTAAAACTGCAGGAAATCAGTTGGGACATGAATTAGAGCACATGTGATGGGACTTGTTGGTTTGCTGGAAGGATAAGTAGATTTAGGTGCATCTTTGGAAGATAAGTGAGTAGGGTGTTGTTTTATCTAGGGTTTAGAGGCGCTCGGGTCCGACGAAAGATCGTCCTCCCCGAGGTGAGTGGAGTCAAATCACCTTAGGATTAGCCTATCTTAACATGAGGAAGTAATGGGTAAGGGAATCAACCAATAACAAAATAAGTACCTTGCGAAAGGGAACGCTGGGCGTAATCCCAACATAGTTCCTAGTGCCCCTTGAGAGCCCTTCATAGGGAATACCGGGGGCAGTCATGGGTTAACGTAAACTGTTTTAATAAGCTGAAAAGAGTAACTTAGTAATTAGGGTTGCACATTTCACAAACACTGTTGGCACCGGAAGTTAGCTGGGAGCTTCGGCTCGGAAGGTTAAAAGACGGACTTTGGGTCCGGGGAGCTTCGGCTCGATTGTTTGTGACGGACGTGTTGGTCCGGGGAGCTTCGCCTCGGGTTTTGATTACGCTAAATTTGCATGTGCATAAAAGGAAAGGAAATTAAGGTGGTGGGTCTTCGGTATTGGAGGGTCGATGCACCGACGCCAATACGTTGACTCGGCAAGTGTGGTTAGCACTTCGCCAACAGAAGTCCGGTGCGCCAGCCGGCAAGAGTACGCAGGAGTCCGCTTCGTGCACCAAGCGTTGAGGCGTACGATAGGTCTGACCGGTAGTGCTTTACTAGTTTAGAGGTGGGCGAGGCCCAACCCACCGCTTCCGTCTGCCACTACGGAGGTATCCTGGGAGGTTACGACTCCAGAAAGTGGGAACTAAAGGTCTGTGTGCACAGAGTCGGGTGTGTGTGTTGCACTTGCATGATCCATCATACCCACTTGCATGTCATAGCATAATCGATTCATTTAACCCTGACACCTAAAGTATAAGTGGAATGGGACGCTTATACTTTAGGACCTGCAAAACGACCCCTTGCTCTATAAGCTTGTGTGGGCAAGTTTATAAATTAAGGTTAATTTTGACATATATATTTACTGCTGTGTGATAACCGACACCCCAATGTATAAATTGGTATGGGACTTTTTATACGATGGGAGCCTTGCAGAAGACCCCTTGGCTTATGTGTTCTCACATAAGTGAAGGTTACTTTTCATATTTCAGCTTATTGTTTATACATGTTACAGAATTGCTAGTATAGGTCCGCTGCCATCTGCTTTTGATTTTCTCCACCTTCAAGTCCTCCCCTTTCTTCCTCTCCGCTCGGTGCCTAGGGGCCGTGGGGGAAGGGGCGGGGAATGATAGGACTTAGTCTTTTAGACTAACGGTTTTCGAACCGCATCATTTAGGGGATCGTGGAGACCAGCATGGAGGAGAAGCCCTAGAGACCGGTGCGCTTGGAGGTGGGGCAGTCTAGCTCCGGAGTTCATACAGCCGGGACCGTGAGTCCCGACCTTGAGTAGTTTTTCTGCTTTTGCTTCCGCATGAGTGATTTTGTAGTGAGGATATGATGTACCGGGCATAAGCCCATATTTTGCTACTCTGATGTTTTATTCTGTGGACACTCCCTTCGTGGAGACTTATTTACTGATATGTGATTTTCTGTGGACTGATAGTTTCCATTTACTTCTTTATGCTACTTTTCTGTGATCGAAATGGCCGGCAGAATCGGCGCTTTGTGATGATGACCCTTCAGGTCGTGAAGGAGTCACCGCAAAATGGCGGTTCTGGGCCTAAGACCCCGGTGTTGAAAAGAAACAAAAAGGGGAGTCTTACAAGTGGTATCAGAGCAGACCTCGATCGAAAAGTAGTAATCCACAACCCTGGGTCACCCCCGCGCGAGTTTAGTTTGGGGACAAACTAAGCAGCGGAAGCAGTGGTGTGCCCATATGGGGGATCACATGTAAATTGTCCACTTTTATTAGTTATTGAGTCGATTACCTACTAATGTAGTTCGTTTTGCAGCCCCCAGCTCAGCCCACCCCACAAGGTGGAGCTCAGCAGACTCCAGACATTGCACCACCTCCCATGGTCCCCACACCTTTCCTTCAGTCAGACATGGGGCAAACCCTTACAGCTATCCTTGAGGCCTTCCGGGCTCAGCAGGCTCCGGCCCAGCAGCCAAACCCAGGGGCCAATTGGATGAGCACCTTCCGAGGACTCTCTCCCCCGTCATACTTGGGGACAGAGTCGGCAGTGTGGACAGAGGAGTGGCTGGATGTTATGTACGCGATGTTGATTGGGATACGATGCCCTTGGGAGGAGAGGGTGTCCTTGGTGGTATCTTGCTTGAGTCCCATGCCAAGAGGTGGTGGAAGACGGTGTTGGACACGACGTTTGCCGATAGGGAGATTGCAGAAATTACTTGGGAGGAATTCAGGGCCACGCTGCTGGAGCACTTCGTTCCGCAGTCGGCCAGGGACGACTTGGAGGAGCGGTTCTTACAGCTTAGGCAGGGCACCAGGACGGTGGTGGAGTACCACCGAGAGTTCGACCATTTGGCTCGATATGCAGGTTCTTACCAGCTGTACGAAGCAGGCTACGTCAAGAGATTCTATAAGGGCCTAAAAGACGAGTTGAGGGAGGCCTTGCTGTTTGTATCTGACAGGCCTATCTTCCGGATTTTGGAGATGGCAAAGAGGATTGAGGCCGATTGGCACACCACTCGGGGCCGGAAGCGGCAAGCGGAGGATCAGGGCCGGAGGGCCCGAAATGATCAGCGGCGAGGCACCATACCAGATGGGAGAAGGACAGAGGAGCAACCTCATCAGGAGGTGAGGAAGGAGCCGAGAGAGCAGGTGGTTTTGGCCCCTCAACCTCATCGAATACAGGAGATGCCGAGACTCGGGGTTATGGCGTATCCCCCGCTGGAGTGCTTTCATTGTCATCAGGTGGGACACCTCCGGAGAAACTGCCCCATGAGGGGGGCACCACCTCCAGCACCACAGGTTGGCCCACCTGCCCAGCATTTCGGAGGCCGAGGACGCGGCCGAGGACGTGGTTACCAGGGATGAGACCGAAGACAGGAAAGGGAGCAGGCATATGCCTTGGATCTGGCACAGCCTCGAAATCCAGAGCGGGTCATCACAGGTAAGCTAAGATGTTTTAAATTGTTTAAACTAAATTCCCGTTCTCAATTGCCCAACAAGTAGAACTGCCCTAGGTAGAATAAATAGGAAAGAAAACGTGTTATAAAATACTAAGACCATTAATCATCACAGGTATAGTCTTCATCAGCGGCAAGCCCGCCTATACTCTGTTCGACACGGGTGCCTCACACTCGTTTGTGTCGGAGGCCTTTCTGGAAGGGCTGGAAGGAGTGGAATGGTTCACAGGCCGGATGAGTAGGGTGCGTCTACCCGACGCATCGGAGATACTCACCTCATCCCACTGCAGTATGGAGGCGGAGATTGGTGGAAAGTCGTTCGAAGTTTCGGAAACGGTCCTGAGGATGCCAGTCTTCGAGCTGATCCTGGGCATGATTTGGCTACAGTGGAATCATGCCCAGATTGATTGTCAAGCGAAGAGGATCACCGTGAGGCACGGGGACTCTACCATCATCATCGAAGGTATAAGACGTGCCTCACGTATACCCTTATCTTCAGTACAGGCCGTTAAGGCCTAATTACAGGGGGAGGAGGTCTACGAGGTGCTGTTTGAGATGGCGGAGGCCACGAGTTCTATATCGAATATTCCGGTGGTGCGGGAGTTTGAGGACGTCTTGTAACACCCCGAAGTCAAGCGGATCAATTTGAGCAAAATCGGGTTCAGGCCTGGGTGACACGGCCTGGGACACGGGCGTGTCCCAGGGCGTGTCAGGCCTAGGTAGTGTTGAGTCGTGAAGTCGACGAAATTTCGACTCGACACAGCGGACACGGCCTGCGACACGGGCGTGTCGCAGGGCGTGTCGGGGCCGTGTCGACGATCGACCTGGATGTCGACGAATTTTTCTCGACGATCGTCGAGTGTCGAGTGTCGAGTGAGGACACGGCCTGTGACACGGGCGTGTCACAGGGCATGTCAGTGGTCGTCGAACTCAACTCGACGTTTCGAGCTAGGGCGTGTTTGCGGGACACGGGTGTGTCCAGGTGCACACGGCCAGGAACACGGGCGTGTGCCCGGCCGTGTGAAGTCTCGGGTTATTTTGGGATTATTTTCGTTGAGGCACACGGCCTCAGACACGGGTGTGTCTGAGGGCATGTCGGGGACACGGTATGGAACACGGGCCTGTCCCATGGCCGTGTACTGGTGGTTTTGAGTCGGTTGTCTGCCGCTTAGAGGGACATGGCCTGTGACACGGGCGTGTCACAGGGCGTGTCAGGCCGTGTTTTAGCTTTTTTGGCCAAATCTGAGCCGTTTGTTTCCCTCTTCCGGGATCCAATGGTTGGGCTCTGTCCAGGTGTGGTGAAGGCCGAGCAAAAAGGGGTTTGAACTCCTCTTTTCTTCTTCTTCTTCTTCTTCATTTCTTTTAAGCAAGGGAGGAAGAAAGGCTAAGGCAAGAGGGAAGGGAGGAGTCTACCAGCTGCTGTAGGAGCTGCGGAGTGCGGAGCGAAGATCCGAGAGCGGATTCGTGAAGGCGAAGCCGAGGCGGTGATTTCCATCCGGCTACTTCATGGCGCCGAAGCGGTCTTCAAGGGTAACGATCTCCTTCTTGGACATCGAAGTCCTTCCTTTATGCATGTGCTTGGAATCCTCCACCAAGAGGTGGATATCCGTGAAGTGATTCCTTTGTTGAGTCTGCATCTAGAGCCGGAAATATGGAGTACGGCATAGGCATGCTGTGTGAAGCCCATCTGGACCGGTAGTCTGGATTGGTGATGTTCATGGGTAAACCAGAGGAGACTCCGTGGATTTGATGTGATGGAAACGGATTTCTATTGTGATGAATGTATGGATGTGATGCTACATGTGAGGAGGCTTTGGCAAAGCTCCTGGTTGTGATATGATCAATTGGTAGCACACCTGGTGAGCTCGTGATAAACCCGACCTGTTACACCACTAAGGTGGCTTGATCTAGTTAGTTAGAGGGATCGATGGGTGGCAATGCTTGGGGAGCCGAGTTAAACCCGGGTTGCGGCACCACATAGTGTGGGTCGATCGGATTAGGAGGGGGGTCGATGGGTAGACATTGCCTGGGGAGCTTGGATAAACCCGGCGTGCTACACCACATGTTGTGGGTCGACCTACTCTGGTTTTTGCTGTGAGGTTGTACCTCTGTGTGGTTTGGGCGGGATGTCGCCAGCTTGCGAGACTGGTGGACTAGGGCCGGTCAACCAATAAGTTAACACCTCGGGTCGGCGGTGTATGACTGGTGGATTCCGGTAAGCCAAGAAGGTGCCCTGAGTGCACGGAACGTCTGGTGGATTCCAGCATTTGTGATGTCATGTGTTTGCTAGCGAATGATATAGATATGCTGTTTGATGATACTTGATGAGCACTGGATACAGGGAAGGAACCACTACCCCGGGTAGGGGGTAGGGTCGTTATAATGGGTCAGCCAAATGCTGACCGTTACTTTGTTTTGCCGCTTTTTGGTGGATGTCTCATTGCAGGTGCCGCGGCTTGAAATGAATAAGTGGAATGGCTAGCTTGCTGCTGTTGGCCTTTGCAGGCCATGCGAAGAGTGTTGTTTGGATTTCATGTGTGGCCAGCCTGCGTGCCGATGTACGAAAGGAATGTTGTGTAAAAGAGGAACTTGTAAGGCCATAAGGCCAGGGTGTGTGGGTTGTATACATTCCTGGTGTTTGATATATATATAAATGTGGTATTTATATAGTGGTGGACATTCTGGTAGGAGTTCATGTAAAAAAAAAAGGCTGCGCTAGAATGGATGAGTTAAGGATACGCGTTGATTTTGATTTCCACACATGATTCCTTCGCTTGTCTGTGAGATATGGCGTGGGGCCCCGGCCGGACCCACCGTTATATGTCATGTGACAGGTGAGAGCGTTACAAAGTGGTATCAGAGCCAGGTTTAGATTGTTTGGGAGGAGAGAACCTAAATGAACTCATGAATGTCCACTAGGAATGTATGTCATGCACATGATGTGCGTGAGTGTGTAGTCAATGTAGCAGTACCGTTATGATTAGAAGTATTAATGGTGTTCTGTACATTGATAGGTGGCGAGGGATGGAGCTGGGCCGTCTGAGCCCCAGCGGTCTGCTGAGAGTGCAGCACCCATGGAAGCGCCTATGCCTCCCTCAGCAGAAGCCATACAGGTGGTGACGGAGACAGTGCTTGCAGTGTTACAAGCACAACCTACTGGACAGGCAAGACCTGGTGGAAGGCAAGAGCATGCTGCAGTGGTGGTGGAGGCGCAAGCAAGTGACGAGTCATTGACACGTTTTATGCACTTTCATCCACCGACGTTTGGTGGAGCGCTTTCCCCAACGCAGGCGGAAGATTGGTTGGCAAGGGTAAAAATGATCTTAACCGCAATCAGGACGATCGAGGAACAGAAAGTGATGTTGGCCACTTTTCTGTTGGAAGGAGATGCGAGATTGTGGTGGGATGAAATTGAAGTGCATCACTTGGCAGGTCGAGGTTTAACGGAGGTTTCCATGGAGGAATTCTCCCAAATATTTTTAGCCAAGTATGTACCATTGTCGCAGAGGATTGCGATGGAAAATGAATTTCTCCGTTTGGTGCAGGGTGAGCGAGATATTGATACCTACCTGCATGAGTTTACAAGATTGGGGAGATATGCGGGATCGAACTTTGCGGAGGAAGCACGAAAGACAAATCGGTTTTATGAAGGCTTGCGGGATGAATTGAGGTTGGCACTTCCGAGTTCAGTGAGCCAAGGCTTCCAAGCATTAGTCGATACAGCTCGTGCATTGGAGAAGGATATGAAGCGAGTACAAGCGAATAAGCGACAGGAAAAGTCAGAGTTGAAAGTGTCGCAGTTGGATCAATCGGAGTTTCGACGACAAGAGAAAAAAAGATTTAGGCCGGCGGAATCAGCTCCGTCGACTGTTTCTTCGGGGGCGACTTATGGGTCAGGACGTGTGGATACACGTATATGCTACAAATGCGGGCAGCAAGGACATATAGCAAAATTTTGTCGGAATGCCCCTCCAGGGAGTGAGAAAAAGGTAGGTGCGTCATATGAAGAAAAGGGAAAAGCAGTGGCCGAGTCATCTGCACCCCGGACGCAACCCCGATTGCATGTTATGGACGTGCAAGAGCCGCAAAGCTCAGTTGGTGAAATTCAGCCTCGGGTGTTTCAGTTGTCTCTTAATCGCGAATTTCAAAATCGGGAGGCTGAGCGAAGATGAATCATGAAGTAGCTCCTGTGGATGTTATGACTGGATCGTACCTGGATGGATTGTCCATAGTGATGTATGTAAATGATGTTGATATATATAGTTATCTCTCTCTATAAAACTTGGTGCACTTGTGATTGTGAGGCGATAAATCACTTATGTTGTTTTGTTTTGAGGTCTTCTGTGGCTGTATGTGCACAAGTGGAAGTTAGGGATGTTTGTTTGTGTTGTATGTTTGTTAGTTTGTGCGGAGGCGTGAGGTGTAAGCTTTGATGATGTTGTGGCTGATTGGAGTCAATTTCGAGGACGAAATTATTTGAAGGGGGGGAGGATTGTAACACCCCGAAGTCAAGCGGATCAATTTGAGCAAAATCGGGTTCAGGCCTGGGTGACACGGCCTGGGACACGGGCGTGTCCCAGGGCGTGTCAGGCCTGGGTAGTGTTGAGTCGTGAAGTCGACGAAATTTGGAGTCGACACAGCGGACACGGCCTACGACACAGGCGTGTCGCAGGGCGTGTCGGGGCCGTGTCGACGATCGACCTGGATGTCGACGAATTTTGCTCGACGATCGTCGAGTGTCGAGTGTCGAGTGAGGACACGGCCTGTGACACGGGCGTGTCACAGGGCGTGTCAGTGGTCGTCGAACTCAACTCGACGTTTCAAGCTAGGGCATGTTTGCGGGACACGGGTGTGTCCAGGTGCACACGGCCAGGAACACGGGCGTGTGCCCGGCCGTGTGAAGTCTCGGGTTGTTTTGGGATTATTTTCGTTGAGGCACACGGCCTCAGACACGGGCGTGTCTGAGGGCGTGTCGGGGACACGGCATGGAACACGGGCGTGTCCCATGGCCGTGTACTGGTGGTTTTGAGTCGGTTGTCTGCCGCTTAGAGGGACACGGCCTATGACACGGGCGTGTCACAGGGCGTGTCAGGCCGTGTTTTAGTTTTTCTGGACAAATCTGAGCCGCTTGTTTCCCTCTTCCTGGATCCAATGGTTGGGCTCTGTCCAGGTGTGGTGAAGGCCGAGCAAAAAGGGGTTTGAACTCCTCTTTTCTTCTTCTTCTTCTTCTTCATTTCTTTTAAGCAAGGGAGGAAGAAAGGCTAAGGCAAGAGGGAAGGGAGGAGTCTACCAGCTGCTGTAGGAGCTGCGGAGTGCGGAGCGAAGATCCGAGAGCGGATTCGTGAAGGCGAAGCCGAGGCGGTGATTTCCATCCGGCTACTTCATGGCGCCGAAGCGGTCTTCAAGGGTAACGATCTCCTTCTTGGACATCGAAGTCCTTCCTTTATGCATGTGCTTGGAATCCTCCACCAAGAGGTGGATATCCGTGAAGTGATTCCTTTGTTGAGTCTGCATCTAGAGCCAGAAATATGGAGTACGGCATAGGCATGCTGTGTGAAGCCCATCTGGACCGGTAGTCTGGATTGGTGATGTTCATGGGTAAACCAGAGGAGACTCCGTGGATTTGATGTGATGGAAACAGATTTCTATTGTGATGAATGTATGGATGTGATGCTACATGTGAGGAGGCTTTGGAAAAGCTCCTGGTTGTGATATGATCAATTGGTAGCACGCCTGGTGAGCTCGTGATAAACCCGGCCTGTTACACCACTAAGGTGGGTTGATCTAGTTAGTTAGAGGGATCGATGGGTGGCAATGCTTGGGGAGCCGAGTTAAACCCGGGTTGCTGCACCACATAGTGTGGGTCGATCGGATTAGGAGGGGGGTCGATGGGTAGACATTGCCTGGGGAGCTTGGATAAACCCGGCGTGCTACACCACATGTTGTGGGTCGACCTACTCTGGTTGTTGCTGTGAGGTTGTACCTCTGTGTGGTTTGGGCGGGATGTCGCCAGCTTGCGAGACTGGTGGACTAGGGCCGGTCAACCAACAAGTTAACACCTCGGGTCAGCGGTGTATGACTGGTGGATTCCGGTACGCCAAGAAGGTGCCCTGAGTGCACGGAACGTCTGGTGGATTCCAGCGATTGTGATGTCATGTGTTTGCTAGCGAATGATATAGATATGTTGTTTGATGATACTTGATGAGCACTGGATACAGGGAAGGAACCACTACCCCGGGTAGGGGGTAGGGTCGTTATAATGGGTCAGCCAAATGCCGACCGTTACTTTGTTTTGCCGCTTTTTGGTGGATGTCTCATTGCAGGTGCCGTGGCTTGAAATGAATAAGTGGAATGGCTAGCTTGCTGCTGTTGGCCTTTGCAGGCCATGCGAAGAGTGTTGTTTGGATTTCATGTGTGGCCGGCCTGCGTGCCGATGTACGAAAGGAATGTTGTGTAAAAGAGGAACTTGTAAGGCCATAAGGCCAGGGTGTGTGGGTTGTATACATTCCTGGTGTTTGATATATATATAAATGTGGTATTTATATAGTGGTGGACATTCTGGTAGGAGTTCATGTAAAAAAAAAGGCTGCGCTAGAATGGATGAGTTAAGGATACGCGTTGATTTTGATTTCCACACGTGATTCCTTCGCTTGTCTGTGAGATATGGCGTGGGGCCCCGGCCGGACCCACCGTTATATGTCATGTGACAGGTGAGGGCGTTACATGTCTTTCCAGAGAAATTACCCGGATTACCCCCACGTATGGAGCAGGACTTCCAGATACAGCTTGTGCCGAGGGCCAAGCCAGCATCCAAGGCACCTTACCGGATGGCCCCAAAGGAGTTGACAGAGTTCCGGAGCCAGCTTCAGGAGTTAGTGGACGCCGGATTTGTCCGGCCAAGCTCTTCACCTTGGGGAGCCCCGGTATTGTTCGTCAAGAAGATAGACGGGACCCTCAGATTGTGCATCGACTACCGAGCACTAAATCGGCTGACGGTCCGGAACACCTATCCACTGCCAAGGATAGACGAGCTGTTCGACCAGCTACAGGGAGCGCAGTTCTTTTCGAAATTAGATTTGAGGTCGGGATACTACCAGCTTCAGATTCGGGAGGAGGACATTCAGAAGACTGCTTTTAGTAGCAGATATGGTTTGTACGAGTTTACGGTGATGCCCTTCGGACTCACCAATGCACCATCAGCGTTCATGACCCTCATGAACCAAGTCTTCAAGGAATATCTTGATGTGTTTGTCATTGTGTTCATCGATGACATCCTCATTTACTCGAGGACGGAGGAGGAGCACACTCGTCATCTGACACTGACCCTGCAGAGACTGCGGGAGAATCATCTATATGCAAAGTTTAGTAAATGTCAGTTCTGGCTGAAGGAGGTGGGCTTCTTAGGCCATATTATCAGTGGAGCCAGATTGGCAGTGAACCTGGCAAAGATTCAGGCTATTCGGGATTGGCCGTAGCTGAAGACAGCCACCGACGTACGGAGTTTTCTAGGACTTGCCGGTTACTACCGAAAGTTCGTGGAGGGATTCTCTCGAATCGCCCTCCCGCTCACATCCTTGACGAATAAGGAGGTACTGTTCGTGTGGACCCCGCAGTGTCAGGCATCTTTCCAGGAGCTAAAGGATCGGCTAACCACGGCTCCCATTCTTACTCTCCCCGCGGGGAGGGAAGGATTTCAGGTCTACACTGACGCTTCCTACCAGGGTATGGGAGCTGTACTGATGCAGAAGGGCCATGTGATTGCATATGCATCTCGCCAGTTGAAGAAGCACGAACAGAACTATCTAGTACACGACCTTGAGATGGGGGCGGTCGTTTTTGCTTTGAAGGTCTGGCGCCATTATCTTTATGGAGTCCACTGCGATATCTATTCTGACCACAAGAACCTAAAATACGTGGACACACAAAAGGAACTGAACATCAGGCAGAGGCGCTGGGTGGAGTTCCTTGCAGATTATCAGTATGAGATGCACTACCATCCAGGGAAGGCAAACGTGATGGCGGACGCATTGAGTCGGAGAGCTGCCACTTCCGAAGTCGGGCCTCAGGTTATGTCTATGGAGCTGGTGAGGAGATTGGAGGATATGCACATCACACTGGTGTCATCCGAGGACCCCGAGCTTTACACGGAGTATTTAGCAGCGGTGAGTGCTATAGACGATATCCGGGACAGAGTGAGAGAGGGACAGAGGCGAGATGTCAAATTGGAGCCGATATTCTGGGCCTTGGAGAACGGTACAGCAGGAGATTACACGATGAGGGATGGTGTGGTATGCTTCAGAGGTCGGACTTATATACCGGAAGGAGGCCAGGTCCGGGAGGATATCATGGCGGAAGCCCACCACAGCAGATACTCTGTGCACCCGGGCATCAAGAAGATGAATGCGGATTTGAAGAAGACTATGTACTGGCCTGGCATGAAGAAGGATATCACTCGGTTTGTGACCCACTGCGAAGCTTTCCAGCTAGTGAAGGCAGAGTGGAAAAACCCCGCGGGTTTGTTGCAACCACTCCCGGTACCAGAGTGGAAGTTCGAAGACATCGCGATGGACTTTATTCACGGACTTCCCCGATCACGAGCAGGGAATGACTCGATTTGGGTCATCGTCGATCGGTTGACTAAAGTAGCCAGGTTCATTCCGATCAGGAAGGACGACGTTGTGGGAGTATTAGTACGGAAATTTATGGAGTAGTTCGTTCGATATCACAGGGTGCCCAAGACGATCGTGTCGGATCGGGATGGCCAGTTCACTTCCAGGGAGTGGAGATCCGTGCAAGCTTACTTAGGCACGCGATTGACCTTCAGCACTGCATTTCATCCCCAGACGGACGGGCAGACAGAACGCACCAACCGGACGCTGGAAGATCTTTTGAGGCTATGCATTTTGGACCGCGGGGAACCGTGGGAGAAACTCTTACCCCTGGTCGAGTTCTCCTATAACAACAGCTACCAGTCCAGCATCAGGATGGCGCCTTACGAAGCCTTGTACGGAAGGATATGCCGGACCCCACTTTCTTGGGTTCAGGACGAAGATCCGAAGGTGTTGGGATCAGAGTATGTTGAACACACCGAGGCTCAGGTGAGGCTGATCAGAGACAGGATGCTAGAGGCGCAGACTAGACAAGCTAAGTACTATGACGCCCGGCATAGGTAGGTGGAGTTCCAGGTGGGAGACCGTGTGTTTTTGAAGATCCGGCCCATGCATGGAGTCTCGTGGGTGCGTGGTCGGAGGAAGAAGCTCAGCCCTAGGTACATGGGCCCTTACAGGATCCTGGAGCGGATCGGGCCCCTAGCCTACAGGCTGGAGTTACCACCAGAGCTGGAAGCTCTGCATGATGACTTCCATATTTCTTCGCTGAGGAGGGCTCTGCTACGCCTGGAGCAGTAGATTTTGACCACCGAAGGGCCGGTAGCTTCAGACCGGTCAGTTCGTTTGGAGCCGGTTAGGATCGATGACCGAGGAGTACGGGTCTTGCGTCGCAAGAAGGTCCCACTAGTCAAGGTCCTGTGGAGGAACCACAGCCAGGAGGAGCATACCTGGGAGCCGCAGGACTTGATGTGACAAAGATACCTTGAGTTGTTCAGTCAGGTATACCTCACAAACCCCTCAAGATGTTTAAATTATTTTTCCTGCTTTAAACAAGTAAGGGCTTCTCTAGGTAGGTAGGGACTTATATTTTGTTTATTGGGATATTGGCTTCATCAATTGGGTGAATTGGTCATAGATTTAGGTTTCCCTTGAAACCTAGTTTAGCAAACATGGCGTCGTGATGGGATGTTACATGTTTCCTTCTTCGGTAGAAAATTCCCGTAGGCTTAACCATTATTTCGGGGACGAAATCTTTGTTTTGTTTATTGGGATTTGTAACATCCCATTTCCAACTAGACCCCTAGGTGTGGTTTTGTCCATGACTAGGTCATGACAAACCCTAGGAAGCCAGGAATGGGCCAAGAGATAGGAGACAAAGTGTGGAAATCATCATGGTCTGCAAATAGTAGAACACTGAACAATGGTTTAGGATGACCATGGGCTACACCTTGACCCCAAGACCCTACCACAACACCCCCTAATACCTTAGGAGGCCCATTAGAGCCATAAGGACCCATTGGGGTCAACCAAAGAGGCTCAGTTGACCAAGGTCAACCTTATCCCTAAATGGGTCAAACTAGCCTACTTAGGGTCAATTGACCTACTCCTAGCCTAGAGGACCCCACCTATGCCCTCCTAACCCTAAAGTGAGGTCAATGGGTAACTAAGGACACATTGGGCCCAGCCCTAGAGGCCAGGTTGACCCAAGTCAACTCAAGCTCCTAATCTGGTCAAAGTACCCTAACTAAGGGTATGTGACCTCCAAAGTGCAGGGTAACCCTACATAACCCTACCTAGACCTTAGGGGAAGTCAATGGGTCACCAAGGACCCATAGGGGTCAACCCAAATGGTCATGTTGACCCAAGTCAAATCTAGCCCTAAAATGGTCAAAGTGCCCTTACCAAGGGACATGTGACCACCAAGATGCCCAACCAACCCTATTCAAGTATTCCTAGACCTTGAGTGAGTCCAATGGGTCAATAAAAACCCAATGGGGTCAACCCAGATGATCAAATTGACACAGGTCAACCCTAATTTGAAGCAAGTCAAACCTAGCCCAAAAAGGGCTAACTCAAGCCCAAGCCACTTCTCCTTAGGCTAACCTCATTTCCATGTTCATCATGACTAAGTGGGCTGCACTTAGCCTATGGGATTGACCAGTCAACCAGGGGTGACTAGGAGAGAGAAGGGAGCTTCCCTCCATGTTAATGGAGCAGAGAGAAGATGGGGGAGAGAGTGGAGCCGGCCAAGGGAGGCTAACAGCCACCTTTAATGGCTTCAATCAACTCCTCTAGGGAAGAGGAGTTGATTCCAGCCATTTCCCGGCCACCAAGGGGTGGATTCAGCCCCCCTCTACTCTACCCGAGCCACACCATAAATGGTGTTGATGGACATTGAAGAACCAGCCACCCACCTCCCCAATTGCCATTTAAACACCATCACTGGGCAGAGGGGAACATTTTCGAGCCTTTACCTGGAGGAGACGGGCCGTCCCACTGTGCTGTTGCAGAAGCCGAGCGCCACCGCCGTCAACAATGGCATCCCGCCGCTCTTCCCGCATCCAGGCCGCCAGGAAGGTCCTCCCCCTCTCCTTAACTCGCGGGTAGATCATAGGACTCCTTAGGTTTAAGATTCGGGCTCAATTGAGCCTGATCAAATCCAGGATTTTCATGGTTTCGGCAAGAAATTTTCTTGCTATAACCGCCGGAAAATGCCTCTCCGGCGGTAGAGCCGCCGCCTGGCGATAGCCACCACCTCAACGGAGGTGGTGGTGGCGGTGGCCGACCGGGGAAGGGGCTGGATCGCCGGCGGCAGAGCTTGGAAGCGGCTCCAGGCGGGATGGATCCTGGCCGTCGGCTCAAGGAGGAAGATGAAGGGATCCCGTCCCTTTATGCTTCAAGATCCCTGCGATTGCATGATTAGACTATAGGTTATTATATGTGAATAATTTGATTATGTCACAGATTTGGAATTATTTGGATTTAATCTTTAAAAATACCTAGGCTCACCTGGTGGGAAAACATCCAACATGAAAGTTATAGTTCTTTGTGTCTACTTTAGTTGAAAATTTGTTTGAACCCATTTGGGTGCATGGTATGACCAGGGCACCCATTGTGGTGGGACATGTACCTAGGGCTAGACAGTCATTTAACTGAGTGCCCACACTTCATCCCTAGCCCAAATCAATTGAAATTTTAGCAGGGAGCCTAACCTAGCTATACCTAGGGTCTGCCCAAAACTCAAAATTTTTGGAGACACTTTTCCTAAAGTTTTTGCTTTTATTTAATAAAGCTAGGGTAATTTAATTAAGTTTCCAAATCACCTCCAAACCCTCCCAAATTTTGAAGAGTGGTCGCTGGCATCAAGACCTAGTTCTGTACAAACTTTGAGTACATTTGGAGATGTTTTGGTTAGGGAATCACCAAACACTAGTTTGGCCCAAAGAGGGTATTTTTGACCACAAGTGCACTATGGACTTAGGGTGGTCCCCTCCCCTCAACAGAGGCAGAGGTTTTGGACACTGACTTGGCATGGACATTGTCACTCTCTTGAGGAAAATAGGATGATTTAGGCTTGATTTGCCCTAGGGTTCAACCTCAAACCCTAAGGAAGGACTTTTGAGGGTTGTGAAGGACATGGGGGGCAAATGCCCTTGCATGGCCTTGGAAACCCAGTGGAATTGAGGGTAATGTAACCTAAGGTCTCTAGTAGGAACTTTAGAAGAATTGGTGCAAGGTAGACACCTCAAAACCCTAACCCTAGTTTTAGGGTAGGAGCACAAATTTGAAGATTCAGCCACTAAGCCTTTCCCAAATGTTTTGAAACTTGGGTAGCATAGGTTTTAGGCCACCTAGAAACTCTGGTGGTTTTTGTAGAATTTTATCGATTATATTTTTGGTACTTCATTTGTTAATTACCAAAAGGCCCAAATTAATGTTTGATTTTATTATGGATGTTATGTGCTTTAAAATATGATGAAACTTTGTCCGAGGTTATTATAGGGCTAGTTGATCATCTCTGAATTTTATCACAATTTTCAATTAATTTTATTTGGTATTTCCTTCATTAATTTCAGAAAGGGGCTTTGGTAAAGAAAATTTATTATTGATGATATATCTGTTTAAAAATCATGAGGCTTAGGTTTTGAGGTATTTTGGCCAAAGAGTACTTGTAGAAATTTATTTATAATTTTTAGAGGTATGTTTTCAGAACTTTCTTTACAAGGCCATATTTTTGAGAATAGGATAATTAATTAATTTGGGGAATAATTCTTTCAAACAAATTATGAAAGTTTATATAGAGGTTTTATGTGCCCTTACCATCATCCTGGAAGTTTCTCTGAAGTTTTGGAAGTATTTTTATTGTACATCCCCTTTTAATGAATTATTTTGGAATAAATTGGAAATAAAATTTAAGTGCTAAACTCTTGCTGGAAAATATGGAGATTCTGGATTTTTAGATGATTACCCATCTTGCATTTATCTTAATTTTAGTGGAGCTTTATCGTGCTTAAATCTTGTACTTCCTGTTCAACCTTGGAACTTTTGGCTTTTAAAATAAATAAATAAATTAGCATTTAAATTATAAAAATTAGGAAATTGTGGATTCAGTCTACATATGCCCATATAGACCTCTAATAATTATTATATGAGCATTGGATGATCATATGGCATACTTCCCTTTTTACGGGTCATATAACTTAAGTGGTCTGCATTTAGTAAAACTGCAAGAAATCAGTTGGGACATAGAGCACATGTGATGGGTCTTGTTGGTTTGCTGGAAGGATAAGTAGATTTAGGTGCATCTTTGGAAGATAAGTGAGTAGGGTGTTGTTTTGTCTAGGGTTTAGAGGCGCTCGGGTCCGACGAAAGATCGTCCTCCCCGAGGTGAGTGGTGTCAAATCACCTTAGGATTAGCCTATCGTAACATGAGGAAGTAATGCGTAAGGGAATCAACCAATAACAAAATAAGTACCTTGCGAAAGGGAACGCTGGGCGTAATCCCAACATAGTTCCTAGTGCCCCTTGAGAGCCCTTCACAGGGAATACCGGGGGCAGTCCTGGGTTAACGTAAACTGTTTTAACAAGCTGAAAAGAGTAACTTAGTAATTAGGGTTGCACATTTCACAAACACTGTTGGCACCGGAAGTTAGCTGGGAGCTTCGGCTCGGAAGGTTAAAAGACGGACTTTGGGTCGGGGGAGCTTCGGCTCGATTGTTTGTGACGGACGTGTTGGTCCGGGGAGCTTCGGCTCGAGTTTTGATTACGCTAAATTTGCATGTGCATAAAAGGAAAGGAAATTAAGGTGGTGGGTCTTCGGTATTGGAGGGTCGATGCACCGACGCTAATACGTTGACTCGGCAAGTGTGGTTAGCACTTCGCCAACAGAAGTCCGGTGCGCCAGCCGGCAAGAGTACGCAGGAGTCCGCTTCGTGCACCAAGCGTTGAGGCGTACAATAGGTCTGACCGGTAGTGCTTTACTGGTTTAGAGGTGGGCGAGGCCCAACCCACTGCTTTCGTCTGCCACTACGGAGGTATCCTGGGAGGCTACGGCTCCAGAAAGGGGGAACTAAAGGTCTGTGTGCACAGAGTCGGGTGTGTGTGTTGCACTTGCATGATCCATCATACCCACTTGCATGTCATAGCATAATCGAATCATTTAACCCTGACACCTAAAGTATAAGTGGAATGGGATGCTTATACTTTAGGACCTGCAAAACGACCCCTTGGTCTATAAGCTTGTGTGGGCAAGTTTATAAATTAAGGTTAATTTTGACATATATATTTACTGCTGTGTGATAACCGACACCCCAACGTATAAATTGGTATGAGACTTTTTATACGATGGGAGCCTTGCAGAAGACCCCTTGGCTTATGTGTTCTCACATAAATGAAGGTTACTTTTCATATTTCAGCTTATTGTTTATACATGTTACAGAATTGCTAGTATAGGTCCGCTGTCATCTGCTTTTGATTTTCTCCACCTTCAAGTCCTCCCCTTTCTTCCTCTCCACTCGGTGCCTAGGGGCCATGGGGGAAGGGGCGGGGGATGATAGGACTTAGTCTTTTAGACTAACGGTTTTCGAACCGCATCATTTAGGGGATCGTGGAGACCAACATGGAGGAGCAGCCCCAGAGACCGGTGCGCTTGGAGGTGGGGCAGTCTAGCTACGGAGTTCATACAGCCGGGACCGTGAGTCTCGACCTTGAGTAGTTTTTCTGCTTTTGCTTCCGCATGAGTGATTTTGTAGTGAGGATATGATGTACCAGGCATAAGCCCGTATTTTGCTACTCTGATGTTTTATTCTGTGGACACTCCCTTCGTGGAGACTTATTTACTGATATGTGATTTTTTGTGGACTGATAGTTTCCATTTACTTCTTTATGATACTTTTCTGTGATCGAAATGGCCGGCAGAATCGGCGCTTTGTGGTGATGACCCTTCAGGTCGTGAAGGAGTCACCGCAAAACGGCGGTTCTGGGCCTAAGACCCCGGTGTTGAAAAGAAAAAAAAAGGGGGGGGGGGTCTTACATAACTACCCAGTTATTGGAACCAAATGGGTCTACAGAAACAAGTTGGATGCTCAAGGCAACATAGTGAGGAACAAGGCTAGGCTTATTGCTCAAGGCTACAGACAAGAGGAAGGAATAGACTATGACCAAACCTTTGCCCCTGTTGCAAGGTTAGAGGCCATTAGGATATTCCTTGCCTATGCAGCTTACAAGAGATTCAAGGTCTACCAGATGGATGTCAAAAGTGCATTTCTGAATGGAGTACTTCAAGAAGAGGTTTATGTAGAACAACCTCCAGGTTTTATCTCTCCAACTCAACCCTCTTTTATTTTTAAATTGCATAAAGCTCTCTATGGTTTAAAGCAAGTTCCAAGATCTTGGTGTGAGACCCTAGCAAGCTTTCTTTTAGAGCATGAATTTATAAGAGGAAACATAGATAAAACACTTTTCACTAGACATCATAAGGACCAAATACTGTTAGTACAAATATATGTGGATGACATTATTTTTGGGTCTACTGATCCCAAATTGTGCAAGAGGTTTGCTGACCTCATGTATTCAAAATTTGAGATGAGTAGCATGGGTGAGCTTTCCTACTTCCTTGGTCTCCAAGTGAAGCAGCTCCCAGATGATATCTTCCTCTCACAAGCTAAGTATGCTAAAGAGCTTATCAAAAAGTTTGGGATGGGTGATGCTTCAGGGATGAAAACCCCTATGGCTATAAATACTGTTGTGGATTCTAATGCAGCAGAGAAACCAGTGGATCAGAAAAATTATAGGGCAATTATTGGATCCCTATTATACCTAACAGCTAGCAGACCTGATATAATGTTTGCCACATGTCTTTGTGCTAGGTTCCAAGTGAACCCTAAAGAATCTCACCTTATTTTC
Source organism: Platanthera guangdongensis (assembly GCA_039583875.1). Classification (NCBI taxonomy): domain Eukaryota; kingdom Viridiplantae; phylum Streptophyta; class Magnoliopsida; order Asparagales; family Orchidaceae; genus Platanthera; species Platanthera guangdongensis. The sequence continues at coordinate 125,414,572 of CM077148.1, read as the reverse complement.
CTAAAACAAATTTTGAGATATATAAAGAGTTGCCCTAATCTAGGACTCTGGTATCCTGCAGAGTCAAAGTTTGAGTTAACTGGATACTCAGATGCTGACTATGTTGGATGTAGAGTGGACAGGAAAAGTACCACTGGAACATGTCAGTTCCTGTTGGGTACATTGGTCAAATGTACCTGATTTGAAGAAGCCTCACCTAACTCAATGATATACATCAGAATGTATTTGATGTTTGTTTGAGTTACTTGTGCAGGTTAGTTATACACTGGACTGAAGCTGAAAATTTCTAAGTCCATGTGTCGACACCCAGAGGCAAAGTGTCGACACTTGAGAAAGCTTGTGTCGACACCCAGACATGCAGTGTCGATACTTGGAGTCATTGTGTCGACACCTGGGAAGAAGTGTCGACACCAGTCAGAAAGTGTCGACACTTGGAGCTGTGTCGACACTCAGTGTAGAAGGATGCAGAAAAGCTGTGTCGACACTTAGCAGAAGTGTCGACACCTAGAAGAGCTGAGTCAACATCAGAAAGTGTCGACACTTGGAGTTGTGTCGACACTCAGCAAAATTCTGCAGAGACTAAGTACAAGTGTCGACACTCAACACAATGTGTCGACACTCAATCAGCAGAGTCAACATATGAAGAATGTGTCGACACTCAGCACAATGTGTCGACACACACTCAAAGAAGTCAACACTTGAAGAATGTGTCGACACTCAACACAATGTGTCGACACATAACCAGAAGACTCAACACTAGAAGGAAGTGTCGACACAAGGAGATGTGTCGACACTTAGCAAAGAACAGAAAAGTTGTAAAATATTCTAAGTATAAGTGTCGACACTAAGGGAATGTGTCGACACTCAGCTGAAGAATCAAGAATGAAGACTTGTGTCGACACCAAGAATCAGTGTCGACACTTGACAGTTTCAACACATGAAGATGTGTCGACACAAAGGAGATGTGTCGACACTTAGAAGAATACAGATAAAGAATGAAGTATAAGTACTTGTGTCGACACTCAATTTCAGTGTCGACACATGCAGAAGAAACTGTGTCGAGACATACAAGGAATTGTGTCGACACCTTGTAGACTTGTGTCGACACTTACACAACATGTGTCGACACTTGGTCTATAAGTGTCGACACTTAAGAACAGAAAGTCTCGACACTATCTGACAGTTAGTGAGATTTCAAGAAGTGACTGGTTGACATGACAGCTGCCAATCCAGCCGGTCTACAGCAACTGTCAAAGAATTCAAAAGTCTGTTATAAACCGGATCAGCCGGTTACCATAAAGGAAGCCTATATATAGGCACCCACAGTTTACAGAATGGAGTAGTTAAGTTAAGTTGTTAAGTGGTTAAGTTGTTCACAATCATTACTTGTTGTGAGAATAATTGAAGTGGTTGATCAGATTAAATCAAGAAGTGATACATAGAGGATCAACATAAGAAGATCAAGCAGTCCAACTGCAGATCTAAGTAGTTGGAGAGAGAGAGCTCCAACCAAGGATTCAGTCTTTGGAACTAAGGCTGAGAAGAACAATTCAGAGTCATCTGGATTTCAAGAAGCAGAGATCAAGGATCAACTGCAGAAGATTCAGACTAATTCAGTTCTACTCAAGAAGCTTTGAAGAAAGCTAAGTCAGTTTGGATCAAGCTGAGTTCTTCCAAGAACTCTTCAAGAAACTCTCAACTCCTCTCATCCTTTCTGAGTTGTAGAGTTAGCATTTGTAATTTCTATTTTAAACTTGTAAGATCCATTGGATCTGAGTGATTGTAAGCCTATTTTATAAAGGATGAGGGTAGGGCTTGGTGCCTGAGTGTAGGAGTTGAAGAACTCTGAGTGTAGGCCTTTAATTGGCTGAGTGTAAGCCTTGATTGGCTGAGTGTAGGCCTGGGTGGCTGAGTGTAGGCCTTTTGGCTGAGTGTAAGGCTTTGGGCCTGAGGTAGGAACCTTGTTGGGTTCTGAGCTAGTGGAGAAGTTTGGCCGAATCTAGTACACTGCTAGATAGGCGAAGGGGGAAAGTGGATGTACCCAAAGATTGGGGAACCACTATAAAATTAGTGTGTCTTCTGTGCTGTGCTGTGAATTGAATGCTTAATTTCTGTATTTGCTGTTAGCTGTAGTAATCAGTGAAAAACTGTTGTGCTGCCAAACAAAAGTCAAAAAAGGTTTAGGTCACCTATTCACCCCCCCCCCCCCTCTAGGTGTTTAGGTACCATATCTTTCAAGTGGTATCAGAGGCAGGTTCCTCAAAATCAGGACTAACTGTCTGAGGAGATCCAGTTTGGCAGATTCAGTATAAGTCAGGAAACAGGAAACAGTTTCAAGAAAATCAAGAACATGGGTTCTTCAGAGAATCATAAGGAGTTGGGTTCAATGAAACTACCTATATGCAGAAAAGAGATCTTTGGGATCTGGAAAGAGAGGGTTAGGCTTTTTATGGAAGCCTCTGACCCTAGGATATACATCACAGTCAAAGAAGGGCCATATGTGCCCATGAAGATTTCAGTATTGGATGCAAATCAGAGGACTCCAAAGGATTTCTCTGAAATGACCAAGGATGAGATTGTCCTAGCAACCATGGACAAAAGAGCACAGAATATAATAGTTAGTGCAATTGATGATGCCACCTTCCAGAACCTTATTCACTGTAAAACTGCAAAAGAAATGTGGGACACCCTCATTGTCTATATGGAAGGTTCTGAAGAAGTAAGGCAAGATAGGAAGTCCTTGCTTAATCAAGAATATGAGAGCTTTAGGCAAGGAAGAGGAGATAGCATCACTGAATGCTACAAGAAATTTTATAGAATTGTAAATGAACTCATGTCATATGGAAGAGAGTTCACAAACTATGAGTTGAATGATAAATTCTTAAGGTCCCTCACCAAAGACTGGGACACCAAGATCTGTGCCATCAGAGAAATGGCAAAGTTGGGAGAAATTCCTCCTCCCACACTTTTTGGCAAGTTGTTATCTTATGAGATGCAATTGTCAGTGAGAAAAGAAGAAGAAAAGTCAACAAGGACTGAATACAGAGAAAAGACTGTTGCCTTTAAGTCAGATGTACCCAGAAAGAGCAGGACCAAGTCATCAACTCCTCCTCCTGAGGTAGTTGAATCAGAATCTGAAGAGTCAGAAAGTACAAAATCTACAAGCAGTGAAAGTGATGAAGACTTTGCTGCATTCACCAGACATTTTCAGAAGTTCCTTAAGAAGAAACAGTGGAGGTCTAGACCTTCATCTTCCAAAGGGAAAGAGGTTCAGTATCAGGAAAAGAAGCCTTCAAAGAAGGACAAGAAAAGGACCAAGACTAGTAAGGCAACTGGATCCAAGATAATTTGTTACTGCTGCAATAGACAGGGCCATGTTATTGCAGACTGTCCTGAAAGAAGGAAAGAATCCAGTGACAAAAAGAAAACACACTTCAAAGGAAAGAAGGAGAAGTCCTTTGTTGCAAAGAATGAGAAGACTCTTTCAGATATGTCTTCTTCAGACACTGAGACAGATGCTGAAGCCTATATTGGGCTATTTGCTGAAGAAGAAGAAGAGTTTATGCAGATCATGGAATCTATCTATGAGCAAGAAGACTGTCAAAGCCAAGGACTGATGGCTTTGACTGAAAGTACCAAAAACCTGGAGCAGCCAGGACCCAGTCAGGTACAAGGTTTAACTCAAAGTTCTGATTTCAGTTCTAGTTCAGAGTCAGATTATTCTTCATCAAGTGATGAGAATATATCTGAGTCTGAGGGAGATATTCATCAACTCCTAGATGAATATCAAGTACTATTGCAAGCCTATAAGAAAAGCAAGACCCTAGCCAAAAATTTGGCCAAGGAAATTGCTGATCTCAAGGCAGCTGCAATAGATTATGAGAAGAATTATGATCAAAAACTGAATGAAGTGGCTAGGCTGAAACACATTACTGTGATTCAGATGGGTACTATTACATTTAAGAATGATCAAATTAAGAAACTGGAGATTAATCTTCAGAAGGAGAAAGAGCTAGTAGCTAGGTATTCAAAACCTAAATCAGTGCTACCCTTGATTGATGATTTTGTTCATCATAAAGGAAAGACTGGACTGGGTTTTGTTAATCCAGCTAGGACTGTTCAGGATCAGTCCAAGTCCAAGGGCAAAGCCCCAACATTCAACAAGACTGCTGTAATTAAGACAGCTAAGTCAGAACCTAAGCAAAGGTACAACAAATTTGAATGTTGGTGCTGTGGCAAGGTTGGCCACTTTGCTTTGGATTGTTGGCACAATGCCAGTGCCAAGTTGAGTAGCAAGTTACCTGTTGGAAAGACAGCAGGTAGCTATGTCAATTTGCAAACTAACAATCACCAAGGACCCAAGTTTACTTTGGGTTCTAAGGTTCATTAATTTGTTTTGCAGGAGAATCCAAGTGGCCATACCCCTACATGGTACTTGGATAGTGGATGTTCCAGACACATGACTGGAACTAGGGGACTACTGAAGGACTACATCCCAATCAAAAATGGTCCAAAGGTGACCTTTGGTGGTTCTGAAAAAGGAATCATCAAAGGGTTTGGTAACATTTCTTCTAACCTTGTTACCATTACTCAAGTGGCTTATGTTAAAGGTTTGAAACATAACCTCATTAGTATAAGTCAATTAAGTGATGTAGGGTATGACATCTCATTTGTTAAAAATGGTTGTCATATCAAGAGGTCAAGTGATCAAAAGATCATTTTGACAGGTTATAGGAAGAGAAATGTCTATTGTTTAGACATTATGGTTGAGAACAATAGTTCTCCAGTTTGTCTTGTAGCTGATGAGACAGTCTCTCAATGTGTCAAGTGGCACAAGAGGCTTGCTCATCTTAATTACAAGACTATTGGCAAACTCTTTAGTAAAGAGTTAGTGAGGAATGGTCCTCAAGTTAAGTGTGTCAAAGATGGCATTTGCTCAGCTTGTCAAAAGGGCAAGCAGACTAAATCCACCTTTAGAAGCATTGACAACAAGGATGCTGTGAGGTGTTTATACCTCTTGCATATGGATCTATTTGGTCCAATGCCAGTTCACAGCTTAGGTAGGAAGGTCTACACCTTTGTAGTTGTTGATGACTACTCAAGGTTTTCCTGGGTGTTCTTCTTAAAGCAGAAATCTGAAACACCTAGTGTCTTCCACAGTTTTGTTAGGCAAATTCAGAATGAATTGAACTGTACAGTGGTCAAAATTAGAAGTGACCATGGTACAGAGTTTCAATCTGAAAGCATGACAAAATTATGTGAAGACTATGGGATATTTCAAGAATTCTCTTCACCTAGAACACCTCAGCAAAATGGCATTGCTGAAAGGAAAAATAGAACCTTGATAGAGGCTGGTAGAACCCTATTAAGTGATTCATCACTGCCAGAATATTTCTGGGCTGAAGCAGTAAACACTGCATGCCATGTGATAAATAGGGCTACCATCACTAAAAGGTTAAACAAGACCCCCTATGAAGTAGTGAAAGGCAGGAAACCAAATCTATCCTATTTCAGGATTTTTGGTTGTAAATGCTTCATACTTAACAATGGGAAGTCTTACTTAACTAAGTTTGCTGCCAAATCCCAAGAGGGAGTGTTAGTTGGGTATAGCAGTAATAGTAAGGCTTATAGAGTCTACAACTTGACTACACAAGTTGTAGAGGAGTCTGTGCATGTAGTTTTTGATGAGACACTTCTTATTAACAATGAGTTGTCTGGTAGTGTGTGCAGCCCCACAGGTCTTTCTAAGAAGATGGACAAGCTAACCATGGAAGATGTACCTGCTGCAAGACAGCAAGTAGAAGAAGATGGCTTATGTCCAGGGGGAGAACTACATGTACCAGGAGCTGAAGAAGTTCAAGGAACTCAGCATGATGAAGATGCTGAAGAAGTACAACCAGAAGTAAGGATGCCTCCAGCCAACAGGCATCTAAGAGATCATCCAGTGGAGCTGATCATTGGAGATCCAAGACAAGGTGTTCAGACAAGGAGCAGAAATCAGAATGCTGCAGTATATTCAAGTTTTCTGTCTCAAATAGAACCAAAGAAATTTGAAGAAGCAATACAAGATCCACAGTGGACTGAAGCTATGCAGGAAGAGCTAAACCAGTTCAAGAGGTGCAAGGTTTGGGACTTAGTTCCTAAGCCTAAAGATCACAATGTGATAGGAACAAAGTGGATCTACAGAAACAAGTTAGATGAACAAGGAGTCATCATTAAGAATAAGGCAAGACTGGTTGCAAAAGGATATAGGCAAGAAGAAGGTATTGATTTTGATCAAACCTTTGCTCCAGTAGCCAGACTGGAAGCCATCAGGATGTTCTTGGCCTATGCAACCTACCAAGGATTCAAAGTATACCAAATGGATGTGAAGTCAGCATTCCTTAATGGTAATTTAAAAGAAGAAGTATATGTGGAGCAGCCTTCAGGTTTTGTTGATCCTACTCTTCCACATTATGTCTATAGACTTAGGAAAGCATTGTATGGGTTAAAGCAAGCTCCTAGAGCTTGGTATGAAACCCTATCTAGTTTCCTCATTGAGAACAAGTTCACAAGGGGGAAAATAGATAAGACTCTATTCCTTAGGGAATCTAGAGGCAAAGTAATACTTGTCCAAATATATGTAGATGACATTATATTTGGGTCTACTGAAAGTAGCCTTTGCAAAAAGTTTGCAAAGCTTATGCAAAGTCAATTTGAAATGAGTAGTATGGGAGAACTGAAGTTTTTCTTGGGTCTCCAAGTTAAACAGACTGAAAGTGGCTTGTCCATATGTCAGTCAAAGTTCACCCTAGAACTCATAAGGAAATATGGTATGGATTCCTCCAGTACCATGAAGACTCCTATGGGGTCAAGTATGTCTCTAAGCAAGGATGATGCAGGGAAACCTGTGGATGAAACCTTGTATAGAGGGATAGTTGGCTCCCTACTATACTTGACTGCAAGTAGGCCTGACATTATGTATGCTACATGTGTTTGTGCCAGGTATCAAGCCTGCCCCAAAGAATCTCACTTAACTGCAGTCAAGAGAATCTTGAGATATCTAAAGGGCACACCTTATCTAGGCCTCTGGTACCCTAGGAATGGAGATTTTGATCTAACAGGCTATTCAGATGCAGACTTTGCAGGATGCAAAGAAGATAGAAAAAGCACAACTGGATCCTGTCAATTCCTAGGTGGAAGACTCATTTCATGGAGTAGTAAGAAGCAAACCAGTGTGGCCATCTCCACAGCTGAGTCAGAATATGTAGCTGCAGGAAGTTGCTGTGCTCAACTTCTGTGGATTCAACATCAGCTAGAAGACTATGGATGTCAGGTAAGTAGAACTCCACTTTATTGTGATTCTACAAGTGCTATTTCCATAGCTAATAACCCTGTATCACATAGTAGAACTAAACATATTGAGATAAAATATCATTTTCTTAGGGAGCATGTAGAAAGAAATGATATTGCACTTGAATATGTTAAAACAGATAATCAGATAGCTGATATGTTTACTAAGCCCTTAGAAGAAGCTAAGTTTAATAGGTTCAAAATTGAACTAGGTATGATAAATTTAGACTAAGTATACAGAACAAAAATTGGCTAAGTAAAAAGGTGTCGACACATAGACAAGTCTATGTCGACACAGAATAGTAAGTGTCGACACTTCAGGAAAATGGTGTCGACACATCTAGGAAGTTAGTGTCGACACTTCAGAATGTTAGTGTCGACACATGTCGAGTAGGTGTCGACACATCCAATAAAGTGTCGACACTTAAGTTTTACTCAGAATTTTTCTAAGTAAAGTCTCGACACATGTCGAGTATAGTGGTGTCGACACTTAACCAAGTGTCGACACATAAAATCTGTTGACTAAATTTGTGTCGACACATGAGTGTCGAGACATTATCAGTCAGTGTCGACACTTATTGACAGTGTCGACACATCATTAGAAATTCATCCCGCCTGTTCGTCTTCAAACAAGACAGGTATAAATAGGGTTCTGTCTTTGATTGTCGACACGCTTTCAAAGTTTCGAGACCTAAACTCTTGTGTCGACATTTCTCTCATCTCAAGACTAATTCTCAAAACCCTAATGGCTCCCAAGCTGGAAGAGAACATAAACGAAGGCTATGAGCTTGTGCGAGGCGCATTTGACGACAGCGACCAAGAAATCAAATCAGTGCTAACCCTAATTGCCAATTCAGGATTGGAGTTCTTGGTTTCAGAACCAACGAAAATATGGAAGAAGGAAGTCATTGAATTCCTTTCTGGCGCGTCTGTAGATGACTCAGGCTACAGGATTAAATCAAGGGTGCATGGCACCAAGGTCAAAATATCACCCAAGTCTTTAAGAAAGGTACTTCAGCTACCTAAAGTTCAAGCTGAAGAGGAAGTAACTGCTTCTAAGACCAGGGAAGCTCTTACTTGGTGTGGACTGGATCCAAAGATGAAAGTGGGATCAGTCTTTAACAGAAAAGGTATGAATAATCAAGGCAAGTTCTTGTCTGAAATAGTGGGCAAGGTCATACTGAGCAAGCCAGGAGGGCATGACAGGGTGTCTGCCTCCATGTTTGAAGTCATGACCAGAATCATCTTCAATCTGAAATCAGACTGGTCAATGGTGGTTTATGAAAAAGTGAAGGAAAGCCTGAAGAAGCCCAATCTGGGCAGGATACTAAGTCTCTACCTGGCTGGATCAATTCCAGAGGTAATGAGCAATACTGCAGGAACTAAGATCAATCATATGAGGAAGATGGACTCAAGAATATTCTCAAGATGGGAAAGAGTGTTATCCAAGGAAGTTCCTACTCCAGAGAAACAAATTCAGAAGAAAGATTCTCCTCCAAAGAAGAAGAGGAAGTTAGCTGCTGTGATTCAGGAGTCCTCAAGCAGCTCAGGCAGTGAAGAACATGTGGTCTTCACTCCTGAAAGTCCAGAAGCTGTGGCTGCAGAGAAGACACCTGCTCCTCAGGAGGCAGCTGACATCCAGGGGGAGCTTCCAGGTGTAGCAGAACCATCTACACTGGAGAGTGAGCAAGCCACCCTCCTCACTCAAGAGGTACTTGTTGACCTTAATACTTTGGATTTTTCTATAATAAATTCTGATTTGTCTGATGACCATCAGCACAATCAGCCAGCAAGTACAGTACCAGATGTTGGTCTTCCTGACACATCTGTTGTACAAGAAGTTATCCCTGATAAAGAAGTTGCTGAACCAAGTACATCTCCTGCACAATCTCCACCAGAATATACCATGGAAGATCTATTTCTGAATTTAGAACAGGATGATTTTGATATGGAAAAGAATGATGCTGATTCAGTAAAGAATGCTGCTGCTGAGGGGGAGAACATTGAAGTTGTGGAAGAGCCTATACGGCTAGATACTGAGCAGGCACAAGATGTGCATACTGAAAAACAATCCAGCCCTAAGGATAGGGTGGATATAGCCAGTACATCAGACTCTGAAGATGATGAAGCTGAGCAAGCTCAGAAAAAGAAGTTCTTTGTTTTCAAAAGAAGAAGCCAGAGCTATAAGAAGACTCTCCAAACAGTTGCTCAACATTCCTTAGTTCAACAAGCTCCATCCACTGATTACAGTGCTCTATTGTTTGCCATGCAAATCAAGATGGATGAACAAAGGAAAGCTTTAGAAACTTATGTTGATGAAGGGCACAAAGCACTACAATCTGATCTGGGCCAGGAAATCAAGTCAATAAGGTTTGAAATGAACCTTAATAAACAGGAGATGACTGATTGTTTTACTAAGGGTGCTCATGCAGTGGTCTATCTAGCTAAACATCAAGAAACAATTAAAGAGAAAGTAGAAGATATAGCAGTAAAACAAGGCTATGTGCTGGAGAATCAGTTGAGGATGAATGATAATTTGACTGCATCTCACAATGCAATAGTCACTGAACTCAAGAATAAGTCAGATGAACCTTCAACTTCCTCTGCTGCTGCCAAAGCTGATTTTGATAAACTCTTTCAAGCAGAGATTGCTGCTGTAAAGACTGCCATTAAAGACTCACAGAAGGTCATTTCAGAACAGCTTACAAAGCTTAGACCTTTCTTTAAAGAGGGCATAAGGTATTTGGATGGCCAAATCAGATTCCAGAAAGATGATGTGAGAGATCATGTGGCCCAAGAAGTCATAAAGGGGGAGAGAGTGTTAGTCAAGGCCAGTTCTGAACATGCAAAATGGATATCAAATTCCATCAGGGCTACACTGGGCTATCCTCCCCTTTGTGATGATGACAATGTAGCTGACTCTGGCATTCAAGGCACATATCTTGGAGGTGAGCAACAAGCAGTGGCTGATGTAATCTATCCACCTCCAGACTTTGACATGATTCATGCAGATATAAGCACAATGTATAGTCCACCTGCTGGCAAGCCTAATATTATTCTGGAAAAGGTTGTTCAACCTATCACAGCTGCAATGCAAGAGGCTTTGGACAAGGAAGAAGAAACTAGGCTGTCAAAGAAGAAGTTTAGGGAAATTGCTGAGCAAAAGCCAGATTTTGAACAGTGGAGCCCTACTTCTAGGAACATAATTCTTACAGCCTGGAAAGCAGCCAAGGACAATGCCCATGAAAGGAACAAGTGGTTCTCAGAGGCTGAATGGAGAAAGCATGAGAGTAGGCAGGAAGCAATTGTCCAATATAGAAGGAAGGCTAAGTTAGGAAAGCTACCTCCAACAGCTTTGGAGCCTAGCAAGTACTTTCCTAAGCCCTATCATTATTTTGAAAGACAAAAGATCAAGGCTGAAGAACAGAAGAAGAAGGACTCTAAAGGGAAGAAGACTGCTGAAGCTGAGCCTGCTGCTGCTGCTGCTGTGAAAGCTCAAGTTAAAGCTGGAAAAGGCATTGTTATTAAAGAACCTGATCAGCACTAGATTAGGAATTAACTTGATGCTTGTTGTAATCTGTTAAGTGATAAACATTGTAATACTTCATTGAAAATGTATAAGGAACATTATTGGGACAGTATATGATAAATATAGTATGAATGTTCTGAAATATGTGTGTTTCTTAATTGTTCTGCAATGTTTAATAAGTATACATGTGTGCTTTATTACATGTTCAAGTTTACCCTGTTGTCATTTATATGTTTTACATCATTTTGTAATTTTTAATTATGAGTGGTGTATATCATTGACTAAGGGTTATGACTTCTCCAAATAGGGGGAGATTGTTGGGTACATTGGTCAAATGTACCTGATTTGAAGAAGCCTCACCTAACTCAATGATATACATCAGAATGTATTTGATGTTTGTTTGAGTTACTTGTGCAGGTTAGTTATACACTGGACTGAAGCTGAAAATTTCTAAGTCCATGTGTCGACACCCAGAGGCAAAGTGTCGACACTTGAGAAAGCTTGTGTCGACACCCAGACATGCAGTGTCGACACTTGGAGTCATTGTGTCGACACCTGGGAAGAAGTGTCGACACCAGTCAGAAAGTGTCGACACTTGGAGCTGTGTCGACACTCAGTGTAGAAGGATGCAGAAAAGCTGTGTCGACACTTAGCAGAAGTGTCGACACCTAGAAGAGCTGAGTCAACATCAGAAAGTGTCGACACTTGGAGTTGTGTCGACACTCAGCAAAATTCTGCAGAGACTAAGTACAAGTGTCGACACTCAACACAATGTGTCGACACTCAATCAGCAGAGTCAACATATGAAGAATGTGTCGACACTCAGCACAATGTGTCGACACACACTCAAAGAAGTCAACACTTGAAGAATGTGTCGACACTCAGCACAATGTGTCGACACATAACCAGAAGACTCAACACTAGAAGGAAGTGTCGACACAAGGAGATGTGTCGACACTTAGCAAAGAACAGAAAAGTTGTAAAATATTCTAAGTATAAGTGTCGACACTAAGGGAATGTGTCGACACTCAGCTGAAGAATCAAGAATGAAGACTTGTGTCGACACCAAGAATCAGTGTCGACACTTGACAGTTTCAACATGAAGATGCGTCGACACAAAGGAGATGTGTCGACACTTAGAAGAATACAGATAAAGAATGAAGTATAAGTACTTGTGTCGACACTCAATTTCAGTGTCGACACATGCAGAAGAAACTGTGTCGAGACATACAAGGAATTGTGTCGACACCTTGTAGACTTGTGTCGACACTTACACAACATGTGTCGACACTTGGTCTATAAGTGTCGACACTTAAGAACAGAAAGTCTCGACACTATCTGACAGTTAGTGAGATTTCAAGAAGTGACTGGTTGACATGACAGCTGCCAATCCAGCCGGTCTACAGCAACTGTCAAAGAATTCAAAAGTCTGTTATAAACCGGATCAGCCGGTTACCATAAAGGAAGCCTATATATAGGCACCCACAGTTTACAGAATGGAGTAGTTAAGTTAAGTTGTTAAGTGGTTAAGTTGTTCACAATCATTACTTGTTGTGAGAATAATTGAAGTGGTTGATCAGATTAAATCAAGAAGTGATACATAGAGGATCAACATAAGAAGATCAAGCAGTCCAACTGCAGATCTAAGTAGTTGGAGAGAGAGAGCTCCAACCAAGGATTCAGTCTTTGGAACTAAGGCTGAGAAGAACAATTCAGAGTCATCTGGATTTCAAGAAGCAGAGATCAAGGATCAACTGCAGAAGATTCAGACTAATTCAGTTCTACTCAAGAAGCTTTGAAGAAAGCTAAGTCAGTTTGGATCAAGCTGAGTTCTTCCAAGAACTCTTCAAGAAACTCTCAACTCCTCTCATCCTTTCTGAGTTGTAGAGTTAGCATTTGTAATTTCTATTTTAAACTTGTAAGATCCATTGGATCTGAGTGATTGTAAGCCTATTTTATAAAGGCTGAGGGTAGGGCTTGGTGCCTGAGTGTAGGAGTTGAAGAACTCTGAGTGTAGGCCTTTAATTGGCTGAGTGTAAGCCTTGATTGGCTGAGTGTAGGCCTGGGTGGCTGAGTATAGTCCTTTTGGCTGAGTGTAAGGCTTTGGGCCTGAGGTAGGAACCTTGTTGGGTTCTGAGCTAGTGGAGAAGTTTGGCCGAATCTAGTACACTGCTAGATAGGAGAAGGGGGAAGTGGATGTACCCAAAGATTGGGGAACCACTATAAAATTAGTGTGTCTTCTGTGCTGTGCTGTGAATTGAATGCTTAATTTCTGTATTTGCTGTTAGCTGTAGTAATCAGTGAAAAACTGTTGTGCTGCCAAACAAAAGTCAAAAAAGGTTTAGGTCACCTATTCACCCCCCCCTCTAGGTGTTTAGGTACCATATCTTTCAGTTCCTTGGTATGAGAATTGTCTCCTGGTTTTGTAAAAAGCAGACATTTGTGTCTACATCAACTGTAGAAGCAGAATACATGGCTGTTGGTAGTTGTTGTTCACAAATGCTATTGATACAAAACCAACTCTTAGATTATGGTGTCAACTTAAATAATTCAACTTTATTTTGTGATAATACTAGTGCTATTACTATAGCACAGAATCCAGTTCACCATTCTAGGACAAAACGTATTGAAATAAGATATCATTTCATTAGAGATAATGTGGACAAAAAGAAAATTAACTTGATCCACATTCCTACTGATCTACAGAGAGCAGATATTTTCACCAAGCCATTGGATGAGAAAACCCATCTGTTCTTTATAAATCAACTGGGAATGATTGATGGAGAAGAGTTAACCTAGTTTCTGTCGGCATTCGACGAATTTTCCAGAGTTCGTCGAACGGAGTTCGACGAATTAGGGAAAGTTTGAGAGATTCTCGTCGAACGGAGATCGACGAATTCTCTGTGTGAGGGTACAATTTTCGTCGACCAGAGATCAACGAACTTTGCTTCAGAAGACGCTTCGTCGAACGGAGTTCGACGAACTGTTTTTGATTCTTCTGGATGAGATCGACGAATTTTTTGTCTATAATTTATTTCGTCGAGCTCAGTTCGAAGAATTTTTCTTTTTCGTGGAACGGAGTTTGTCGATTCATATTCTGAAAATCTTATATCTAGGTTTTCTTCGACCTCTGTCCCGCGCTTTCAGTTCCTTTGCTCTTGATCGTCGTTTGTATCTGTGTTTTTCTTGTATGACATCAATGGCGATTCCCTCAGGTGCTTTGGTTGCAATGAAGTTTGACAGCGGTTTCGACATGGACTTTGAGTCATTTCAACATTCTGACCCCATCTTTCTATACATCTTAGAACTACTGGAAGAACTAAGTTTAAAGGATTTCATGACCAGGCGCATTAATCTTCATGGAATGGAAATACGAGAATGGTTTTATACATCTACAGCTTCTGAAGAAGATGTTTTGTCCGGCAATATAGGGAACACTGCTGTTTCCCTCTCTCCCGCAGTTCTCATTGAATTATTTGGATTAGTGAATGGAGAAGACAATCTAGAAATGGATTCTGAGAAATTCAACGATATGCTGAAACTAATGGGTTTCTCTGGGAACAACCCTAATAAGTTGTAGAAAAAGCAATTATCCGCCGCCTATCAATTTTTGGCAGATATTACGGGAAAGATTCTGATGACCAAGCACTCTGCTCATGACTATATCACCCATCACCAATTTCTAATAATGTGTGCAGTAGTAAATAAGCGACAGGTTGATTGGAGTAAGTTGTTCTTTTGACTTGATCAAAAAGAAGAACAGCAAGAAGGAAGTCTGCTTTGACAGAATATTGGGTATATTCCTCAAAGAGAAGGCTACTGAATGTATGGTCTCCCCGACCATCTTCATAAATACCATCAAGCACCTCACTTGCGCTCTGTTTGGAAGGTGGGAGGGGACCATCTCCAAGCCCTCAAAGGCTTCCTCCTCCTCCATCCAAACTTCTGAGAGCACAAGGGCTGCAAAGGCCGCTCCCCACCATGTTGAAGAGGTTCCTCCATCTCAACCATCTATTCCAACACCTCTTCCTCCAAATAAGCCTCCTCATGTACCTACCCCTCCTTCATCTCCACCACTTGACCTGACAAACATTCCATCTCCACCTCCATCTTCCCCCTTGCAAGTTGATCATCAACCCACTCCTCTAGATTCCCCTCAGGACATTCTAATTCTTACACCTCCTCTTCCCCCACACTTATCCACCATCCCATCT
Organism: Platanthera guangdongensis; assembly: GCA_039583875.1. Lineage (NCBI taxonomy): Eukaryota > Viridiplantae > Streptophyta > Magnoliopsida > Asparagales > Orchidaceae > Platanthera > Platanthera guangdongensis. The sequence goes on along the minus strand of CM077148.1, from coordinate 125,399,497 downwards.
TATCATATACCATTAGATGCAATCATGCTAGATGCCCCTCCTCCATTTGTTATTCCTCCTCCCATTCCATCCCCTTCCCCTTCCCCATTTGATCCATCTACCCTCATTTCTTTGCTCACCCCTCTCATCAAATCCTTGATCCAAGAGGCCATTACACCTCTTGTGACCTCCATTCATTCCTTATCTGCCCAGATCTCTCTTCTATCTGCTGTCACCTCTTCATCTAGGGGCCTGACTCCAGGTATTCCTGAACCCAGGCAGGGGGAGATGCTCTGTGATGAAGTTGCAGCAGATGCAGATACAACAGCAACAGTCACAGCAGTTCCCTCTCCAGCAGATTCAGATTCAGATGAGGATACTACAATTTTGACAGACTTTGATGCTGAGATGTCTGAGTTAATTCAATTTATGAATACTGACATTGATTTGGATGAATCAGTTGCTCCAATAACTCCTGTTGGTGATTTCTATTTAAATCCCACAGTGACTTTATCTGTTTTGTTGAGAAGTTTTGATACTGCACATATGAAACTCCCTCCAGCAGATTTCTCTAAGCCTTATTTGGCTATGGTACCATATACCTCTCCAGCTAGTCCAGCAGTTGCCAAGCAACTCTGTGACAATTTTGCTCTATCTGCCTCCAGCTCAAAAGTCATTTCAGAAGATACTCCAGTGCCAGTTTCAGCACCAGACTTTATTATGCATGACTCTCCAATGCCTACTCTAGATGTGCTTATTCAGGCAGACATTGAAGAAGAGAATAAGGCAGTAGCTGATAGCTCTGTCTCTTTTGTTTCTGATTTTTGTACAGTTAATTCTTCTCTTGTTGTTGAACCTCTTATTCCTAAACCTTTTGCCCCTCCTCCATCAAAAGTTATTGTTTCTGATAAAGCTTTAAAAGCTTTGGATGCATTGTATGATACCCCTCAGGACTCAGAATCTGATGATGATGATATTGATTCTGATGAGGATGCAGCTAGTAGGAAAAAGAGATTGTTGGCAAAGAAGAGAAAGGCTGCTCCTCCTCCCAAGTCAAATCCCACTGCAGACACTCCCTACTATATTCTGCACAATGTGACTCCATATAAGGGAATGCTAGCATGGATGTGGCTCTCCAAAAACCAGCAGAAAGATAGAAAGAGAAGCAGGAGATATTCCCCTCCTCCAGTGCACAAATACAGGAAGGATCATCCTCCTCCCCCTCCTCCAGCAGCTGGTGCCAGTGGCTCTAGCTCCCAGAGATCTGCCCCAATGCAAACTTATCAAAGACAATCAGGGAGATCGTCTGGAAGCAGCCAGCAGAGGCCATCCTCCTCAGGTAGTCAACAGCATAAGAAGCAGCAACAACAAAGTTCTGAAGCTCATAAAGCTGAAAGCCCAAAGAAGCCAGACTCCCCTCCAATTCCTTTTGAAGATCCAGAGACTGCTAACACAACAAGAATGGCTAGATACCAAGAGCTGATTGGTCTATCCTTGATAAATAAATCCAAAGCAGAAGGAAAAGATATTTCTGGTCTTTCAACTATGTCACAGTATAGAAAGGAAGAGCTGAAAAGATTTGACAAAGGCAACAAATTATTTAATGTTGATGACTATATGAAACTTCACCCAGAAGCAGTTGTCCCCAGGGCTACATCATTAAAAATTATTGGGGCAGCTGATATGACCATGACAGTGGCTCAAGCTCAAAATCCTAACAGAGAAATCATTTTCAAGAAGCTAGGAGAAAAGGAAGCAGAAGACAAACCTCAGCGAAAGAAGCCAAAGAAGTAATTTTTCTTGTTGATTCATTTCTGTCTGCTATTTGTTTTTAAACTGTGCTTTCTGTTAAACAAAGTTGTGTGTATATATATATTTGTTGCATGTGTTATAATTCTCTGCCAGATATATTTCTTTTCATGCTTTGTTTTTTTGTCTTGTGTCTCCGTTAGTGACCTCACCCAAATAGGGGGAGATTGTTGGATCCCTAGTTGATTTGGGCTAGGTTCACTGACTTAGGATGTGACCCATCTTGTATAGCCAGGGTCAATTTGTGTCCTAGAGTCTAGGTTAAGTCCTTAGGCTCAACTCCAGATGGACCAGCTTTCAACAAGACCCTCAGAGACTCCAGACTCACAAGTTTTTCAAGACTAAGTAAAGTGAGTTCGACGTTCGTCGAACTCAGCTCGACAAAAGGAGTTCTGCGCTCGACGATCGTGAGACAATTCTTAGTGCTGAGCTCGACGATCTATGTTCTCTATTCGACGAAAACTGAGTTTCTACTTCAAGCCAAAGTTAGAAGGACTTCAAATTCTTTTAAGTCTAGCTTCATGCTTCGGTCGACGAATTATATTCTGAGCTCGATGAACTTGGACCTCAAGTTCACAACTTCTCAGGTCGACGAAGTCAGCTTCTCAGGTCGACGAATGCTTTTCTCTACTCGACAATTTCTGGACTCCGAGAATCTGTGTCGACACTTAGGGTTTGTGTCGACACCAGTCAACTTGTGTCGACACCAGGATTTCAGTCAACACTAACTTGTGTTGACACCAGGATTTCAATCGACACTAACTTGTGTCGACACCAGGATTTCAGTCGACACTAACTTGTGTCGACACTAGGATTTCAGTCGACACTAACTTGTCTCGACACCAGGATTTCAGTCAACACTAACTTGTGTCGACACCAGGATTTCAGTCGACACTAACTTGTGTCGACACTAGGATTTCAGTCGACACCAGCTTCTGTCGACACAAGAGGATTTGTGTCGACACCAAGATCAATCTGTCGACACCAATTTATGTCGACACAACATTTTAGCAGATGCAAAGTATTTTGTCTAAGTTCAGAACTTTTCTCATATCGACGATTCTGTTTCTCAACTCGACGAATGAAGAATGTCTGTCAGATGTATGAAGATTGTCAGGTCGACGAACTCTATCAAGCTCAGCTCGATGAACTCAAGCTCAGCTCGACAAACTCAAGCTCAGTTTGATGAACACAAGTTCAGCTCGACGAAATGTGTTCTTCGTTCGACGAATCCAGATTAGGTTTTCTTCAAGGCTCCCGTCCCGTTTCTTGGCGCTGATTCCTGAACATTTAATGCCAGATCTTCACGGAATGTTACCGTTAGAACGAGCATTGACTATGGACGATCGCATGCCGTTTTTCAATGGGACAGTTAGGAAAGTCATTGATTGCTGATTCTTTCCAAGGTCGACTGTAATTACTGCTCGACATTCAAAAGTTTGAATATCCCTCAGTCAGTCACAGACATAGACAGACACAAAATAATACAGAATCAAGCAGAGTTCAAGAATCACAGTACAGAAAACAATCTGATAGATTTTCTGAAGATTGCAGAAGAACAATCATTTTTCAAAATCTAAAGTTTTTGACTGCAATCAGCCTTGACCAGAGAACTCTCTCAAGAAGAAGAACAACAACCAAATTCGATCAAGAGTCTTCTTCTTTCTATTCTCAGGACAACTTCAAAGGACAACAAAATTTTTTCAGTCAAAAGAAGTTCCTGAAGCAGTTCTGGTCCAGGTATTCTAGGTCATTGAAGGTCTATCACTCTGAAGCAGTACTCCAGCATTCCTGACCAATTCAAGATCTCAGGGGGAGCAAGAGCTGCTACATCAATCCACAAGTCTTCTCTCTGACTGTTGACAGAGAAGACACTATCACCCTCTCTCTAATTCTTGTACAGGGTTTCAAATCCCATCAAAATTATTCTGGTTGCAAGTCTCCTTCCAAAAGACTTAAAGGTTTGGTTTTTGGGGACCTGATCAAAACCCATTGGTGCCCAGGACACCTGATCAACTCATCCTGCAGTGGATTCCTACCTAGGGTGGTAGAAGAGTGGATGTACCCAGATTGGTTGGGGAACCACTATAGCTCCTTGTGTCTTCTGGTTGCTTGTTTTCTTTTGTTTTCTGGTTGTGGTCTGTGATTGCTCTGTGTTTAGTTAGTTGTTTTGTTTACTTTATGTTATTTGTTTCCCTGTTCACTTAGGTATACAACAATAGTTGTAAAAAGTTTTTAGTAAGCACTATACTCTATTCACCCCCCCCCCCCTCTGGAGTATATCAGATCTAACTTGCACTTTCAAAGAGAATTAATGAGACGAGGGAGCGGCAGCTCACGATCGTCGAGCGGGACTGTGCCTACCTCATCGGTGGGGCGGAGTCCTAGGCGGGCCGAAACTTTCCCCAAAAGATACGTCGCACGGATTCGAGATCAGCTCCGCCTGGCCAACTAAGGGCTGAGTGCCCTGACGGCCTTCTTCGACCCACGAGTCCCTCTGAGGTCTGGCAGGCGAGAACTGGGTCATTGGTGGTGGGTGCTGTATTGAACCATGTATGGATAGCCTCTTCTTTTCCCACCTCCTCAGCCTACCATTTCCCCTTTATACCACTTGCACCTTTCGGCAATAGACAATTATTGTAAGTATTATTTGCTATTATCATTTTTTATCATTATTGTTTCGTGACTCTCGCCCAGCGAGAGCCACTTTATATTTGTATCTTTCCCGCCTGTGTTTCATGCTCTTTTTGATGCTTTGCGAAGGCCTGATGTAACGCCCCGAAACTCAAAGGAGCGAAAGGGGGACGTTTTGGGCCAGTTTGGGTTCTGGCAGCAGGCACACGGCCTGGGACACGGGCGTGTCCCAGGGCGTGTCGAGCTGTATCGACACTTAGCCGCGAAGTCATCGAGATTGTCTCGACGATTCGTAGAGAGTGGGCACACGGCCTGCGACACGGGCGTGTCGCAGGGCGTGTCGACCCGTGTCGACACTTAGCCGTGAGTCGTCGAGATATACTCGACGATTCGTCGAGAATGGGCACACGGCCTGCGACACGGGTGTGTCGCAGGGCGTGTCGACCCGTGTCGACGATCGTCCCGGGGAGTCGTCGAGATTCACTCGACGATCGTCGAGACAAGGCACACGGCCTAGGACACGGGCGTGTCCAAGGCCGTGTCATCAAGTCGTCGATCTTCCCTCGACGAAGTGTCCCGTGTACACGGCCTGGGGTCCAGGCGTGTCAATGTGACACGGGCAAGGACACGGGCATGTCCTAGAACCCGTGCAGTGCTCGGGTTGAAAATGGGGAAAAATCATGGGGTACACGGCCGGTCACACGGCCGTGTCAGGTGGAACACGGGCATGTCAGCTCGAACACGGGCGTGTTCGATACCCGTGTGAGGTTCCAGGTGATTCGATTTTGACGGCGAATGCGGCACACGGCCCTGGACACGGGCGTGTGCCAGGCCGTGTTCGGTCCAGATTGGGCATTTCAGCCCCGAATCAAAGCCGTTCGTTTCCTTGTTTTGAGATCCAACGGTTGGGGGATGTTCCTGAAGGGATATACCCGTGGGTTGACTTAGAAATCCATCACTTTTCATACCTTATCCTTTTCCAAATCCTTGGAGAGAGAGGAGAGCTAAGGGAAGAAGAAGGAGCTAGATCCTCCATTGGAGGAGCTTCGGAGCTCCGAATCGCAAGCCGACTCCGGATCCACGGAGGCAACGCTAGTGCGGTGATTTCCATCTGATTACTTTTCAATGGCGCCAAAGAGGAACTCAAGGGTAACGATCCTCATCTTGAGCACGAATAGCTCTCTTTCCTAGCATAGGAAGCCCGCTCTCGCGAGTTTGCGGAGAGTTGGAGGCGTTCCTTCGGGTAGATATGTAAAGTCCCCGTTGTTTAGCGTCCGTATGCGAGAACGGACATAGGCATGATGTGTGAAGCCTACCCGGACATGTTAGTCTGGATCGGTGATGTTGCATTGCATAAGGCCGGAGAAGACTCCGTGCTATTGGTTGTTTTTTGGGTTTTCTACGCGGTAGATTACAGCAGGGAGCCTTGGGGACTAACCCAAAGGTGCACCCGAAAAACTAGGCGGATACGAGATCTTGCCAACTTGGTGGCCTGAGAGCCAACTTGAACATAACGGGGTTATGTGTCTTGCGATAGAATGGGACTCGGTGAAAGTTTAACCTGCACAAATGGCTTAAATTGTCGTTGCGATGTGAGCACGAGTTAGATGGAACCGTACCCGCTTTATGTCGTTCGGTTAAAGAGACCTAAGGTTACGTGGCACTTGCCGTTGGCATAGATGTGAGTCTTCGGCGGTCAATGGCTTGAATTGTCGTGACCCAGGCCAGGAAGACAAATTGCTGATAGGTTTGGCCGTCTAAGTGGCGGTGGTGAGTCCGGAATGTTAATGGCTTTAATTGACATGACATCGACCGATTCACCGAGAATGTGCCCTGAGTGCACGGGACGTGTGGCCGTACGAGCCAACGTCTGTGATGAAATGGCTATGGTTATATATATGGCTCGCTTATGCTAATGAAATGCAGGGAAGGAGCATCGCCGCCCCGAGTTGGGGGCGGGATCGTTATAATTTGGTCAGCATTGCTAACCGTTGCCTTGTTTTGCCACCGTGCAGTGGTTTGTTGCTTGCAGGTGCAGCTGGACCAAGTGGTCAATAGCGGGCTAAAGCCCTTTTTGCGAAGCTGGCCCTCGAAGGCCCAAGTAGTAGTGTTTACTGCTTTATTCATGTATGACCGGCCTGCGTGTCGTGGTTTGTAAAACATGTAATATTCAAGTGAAACATTTTGTATGGCCTTAAGGCTTGTTTTGAGTATTTTGTAATAACATTCCTATTTTCGTACTAGTGGACATTCGTGCTCTAATGCTGGGTTCTTTGTTTACAACTTTTATAAACTGCTTCCGCTAGAATGCTCTGTGTAGGACGTTGAGATTGGTTGGATGGTTTCCATAAGTAACCACCCGGTCTGTCTGTGGTATATGGCGTCGGGCACCGGCCGGACCTACTGCTATATGCTATGCGACGGATAGGGGGTGTTACAATTTGGTATCAGACTACTGGTTTTGGTCGGGCTTAAAGTGAATTCGTGGGCGAATTCTTTTTAAGGGGTGGTGAGCACATTGTGTGCGTCATCGTAATAACAGTAAAAAGAACCCATGAATGTCCACTTAGGAATGAAAATACTCGTGTTTGAGAAACCTGCGTGTTCCTATAATTGCTGTTTGCAATTTATGTGGTCGCTTAACGGTGTTTTGTACCACTATAGGTGACCAGAAGTGTTGTTGGGCCGTCAGAATGCCGAGTTTCTGAGGCTAGTAGTGCACCGGATGTTGCTCCTGCAACACCTCTGTCGGCTGAAAATATACGATTGGTGGCTGAAGCGGTGTTGGCCGTGATAAATGCGTAGCCTGGAAGGTAGGCGCAGCAGCCTGCTCCTGTGATGGAGCAAGAACCTCTGCAAGAGGCTGAGCCGAGGAGGGTGGAGCAAGTGGTTGTAGAACCGGTAGTGCCAAGGAGGGCAACTGAGAGACAGCTAAAGCATGTAATGAGCTTTAACCCTCCGTTATTCTCGGGTTTGGGAACCCCATCTCAGGCTGAAGACTGGCTCTCCAGGGTGAAGAGAGTCATGACAGCAACGGAGACGGAGGAGTGGCAAATGACCACCATCGCTACGTTCCTTTTGGACGGTGAAGCGAGGATGTGGTGGGAAGGATTGGAGCTGCACCATTTGAGAGGTAGACAACTGATAGACGTTCTGATGGAAGAGTTCTCGGGATTGTTCTTAGCAAGATACCTCCCTTCTACTCAGAGGATTTCAATGGAGAATGAGTTACTGAAGTTGGTGCAGGGTGAGAGGAGCGTGGATGAATAACTCCACGAGTTTACTCGTCTGAGTCGTTATGCTAGCTCCACCATCATGGATGAGGAGCGCAAGACTAATCGCTTCTATGAAGGCTTGAGGGATGAGTTGAGACTACTACTCTCGGGGCCGATGACGCAGGGTTTCTTAACCTTGGTCAATACTGCCCGGTCCTTAGAGAAGGACATGAAGAACGTACAAGCAAAGAAGAGCTTGGGTGAGAAGAAATCTGAATACAAAGTGCCGACTACTTCAAAGTCCGGCTATCGGAGGGCTTTCAAGAAGCATAGGACTTCGGGTCCAGCTCCTTCTGGTGCTTCTGGGGCGACTACGAGTCGGACCCCGGGCGCGTGTTTTACATGTGGAAAGACGGGGCATTTTGCCCGTGAATGTTGGAGCGGACGTCCTAAGTCCGAGAGAAAGCCGAGAGCTACTTATGAAGAGAAGGGAAAGGCGGTGGAGTCGACCGCATCCCATTATGCTCCGGCCCAACCAAGGGTCTACAATCTTGGCCAACAGGAGGCCATTAAACAAGCTGATGTGGTGACAGGTACGGTTTAATTTATAGCAAGTCAATTTATTTAAATACTTGTTATGCACATGTTACCTTACCACAACTTGTTTAGGATTTGTATTGATTTGTGAAAATCCGGCACGAGCACTTTTCGATACGGGAGCTTCACACTCCTTCTTGTCCGAAGGATTTATATCACGCATCGGAGTCCCTTCTTCGATGGCGAAGGATAAGTTGGATGTGTTGTTGCCCAATGGGTGTTCGATGCGAGCGGATAGGCTCTGCGATGTTAAGGTCCGTATTGGGGAGCAGGAGTTCGACCTGCGGGCATCTTTACTTCCGTTAGTGGAGTTCGACGTCATATTTGGCATGGACTGGCTCTCGGAGCAGCAGGCCCATATAGACTGAGGTAGCAAGGAAGTTAAGCTGGGAGCGAGTCGTGACATGATGTTTACGGGCTTAAAGGGGTCGAGCAAGACATTGATGTCTGCTCTTCAGGTGGTGAAGGCGGTTCGTGCTGGAGCAGAACTATTCTTTACACTAGTGGAGGTTGCAAAGCCGAAGCCCGCGTTGGATTGTATTTTAGTGGTATCGGAATACCCTGATGTGTTCCCCGCAGATCTTCCTGGAGCCCTGCCTCAGCGGGAGATAGATTTTACGATCGAGCTAGTGCCAGGTGCAAAGCCTGTGTCACGATCTCCGTATCGGCTAGCGCCTAAGGAAATGGCGGAGCTGAAAGTTCAACTGCAAGAGTTGCTGGAGCAAGGATATATGCGCCCGAGTTCTTCGCCTTGGAGCGCACCAGTCCTCTTTGTTAAGAAGAAGGACGGATGCTTGAGGCTATGTATTGATTATCGGGAGCTCAACAAGCTGACGAAGAAGAACAAGTACCCGATCCCCCGGATTGATGATCTCTTTGATCAGTTAGTCGGGTCGACAGTGTACTCGAAGTTAGATCTCAAGGCTGGGTACTATCAGCTGTGAATAAGGGAGAGTGATATCCCGAAGACAGCGTTTAGTATGAGATACGGGCATTATGAGTTTACGGTCATGCCGTTTGGGCTGACTAATGCGCCGTCAGTATTCATGGATTTGATGAACAGGACGTTCAGGGAGTACTTGGACTATTTTGTGATCGTCTTCATCGACGATATTTTGGTGTACTCGCAAAGTGAGGAAGATCACTTCAAGCATCTTCATTTGGTGTTGGAGACGCTAAGGAGAAATCAGTTGTATGCCAAGTTCTCGAAGTGTGAGTTTTGGCTATCCTCAGTGGAGTTCCTCGGGCATATAGTAAGTGGAGAGGGTATTGCTGTGGATCCGGCGAAGATTGTTGCGATACGGGAGTGTCCTGAGCTCGCTACTGTAGCGGAAGTCCGGAGTTTTCTGGGGCTTGCCGGCTATTATAGGCGCTTCGTAGAGAACTTCTCGCGGATAGTGTTACCTCTCACTACATTGACGAGGAAGGAGCATAAGTTCGTTTGGACGCCGGATTGCGCGCGAGCTTTCGAGGAGTTGAAGTGTCGGTTGACCACGGCGCCTGTGCTGAGTTCGCCATGTGGAACCGAAGGCTATGAGATATATAGCGATGCTTCGTGCAGCGGTTTGGGTTGCGTGCTACTGCAGCACGGAAGCGTGATAGCTTATGGCTCGAGATAGCTAAAAGTGCACGAGAGGAATTATCCGGTCCATGACTTGGAGTTAGCGGCCGTGATTTTTGCTTTGAAGCTGTGGAGGCACTATTTGTACGGTGTGAAGATTGATATCTACACCGATCATAAGAGCCTGAAATATTTGATAGATCAGAAAGATCTGAATATGCGGCAGCGTAGATGGATGGAGTTCTTGGGGGACTATACATTCAAGATCCACTACGTGCCTGGCAAAGGGAATGCGGTTGCGGACGCGTTGAGTCGCCGAGCCCCAGCTCAAGCCAATTGGCTATCGGTGCATGATGAGCGGTTGGTGCGGGAGTTGGAGGCGCTGGATATTGTTTGTGTGGATAGACAATCAAGTGCTGAAGCAGTTCTGAATTGGACTGAAGTCCAATATGACCTGGCTGATCGGATTCGGCAGGCTTTGGATATGGATGCTCATATGAAGCAGTTCATGGTAGAGGCTCTGGATGGGTCAAATTCCCAATTCGTCGTGGAGGACGGATTGCTTTGGAAAGACGGTCGTCTGTGCGTCCCAAGTGTGGGCAATTTACGGGTGGAGTTGTTGTACGAGGCACACCATACCAAGTACTCGATTCACCCGGGGAGCACGAAGATGTACCGTGATGTGAAGAAACTGTTTTGGTGGCTGGGTTTGAAGAAGGATGTGGCGCTATACGTAGCGAAGTGCCAAACCTGCGCCTTGGTAAAGGCGGAGTGCCAAAAGCCGGGAGGATTTCTTAAGTCCTTGCCTATTCCGGAGTGGAAATTCGACGACATCTCTATGGACTTTGTGCACGGTTTGCCAAGGTCGCAAAAGGGGAACGATGCCATTTGGGTGGTTGTTGATCGATTAATGAAGGTGTCGCATTTTATTCCGCATAGGAAGGATGATCCGGTGGAGAAGCTGGCAAAGCTTTATGTGGATAACATAGTACGGCTTCATGGTGTGCCCCGTAGCATCGTGAGTGACCGAGATGGGCGGTTCACGTCCAATGATTGGAGGCTGGTGCAGCAAATGTTGGGAACTAAGTTGAAGTTCAGCACAGCCTTCCATCCGCAAAAGGATGGGCAGACCGAGAGGGTCAATAGAACCATGGAAGACATGCTTCGCATGTGTGTCTTGGATTTTGGAAAGCAATGGGAAGACCACCTTTATTTGGTGGAGTTCGCATACAACAACAGCTACCAAGAAAGTATTCAGATGGCGCCTTTCGAGGCCCTATATGGTAGAAGATGTCGCACGCCGTTGTCTTGGATAGAAACGGGTGAGTCAAAGTTGTATAAGCGATCGGAAGTAGAGGGTGCTACTTCTTTGGTGAGAACCATTCGGGAGAGGTTGCTTATCGCTCAGGATCGGCAAGCAAAGTACTATAATGCCAAGCACAGGAACGTGGAGTTCGCTGTGGGCGATTATGTATACTTAAAGATAAAGCCGTTCAAGGGTGTGTCGCGGGTGCGGCGATTGAAAAAGTTAAGCCCAAGATACCTTGGACCGTTTGAGGTTCTGGAGCGAGTTGGAGAAGAGGCCTATAGGTTGAAGCTTTCAGTGGAGCTTAGTGGTTTACACGATGTTTTCCACATTTCGGTACTTCGGAAGGCGGTGCAGGAGCCTACGCAAGTGATCGCGGTCGATCAAGTGCCGGTGGATAGTGGGCTAACGACAAAGATCAAGCCCGTGCGGATTGAGGACACGGAGGTCAAGCGGCTACGCAATAAAGAGATCAGGATGGTAAAGGTCTGGTGGGACAATTGCGGTCGTGAGGAGCTCTCTTGGGAACAAGAGCAGACTATGCTTGACGAGTATCCGGAGTTGTTCCGCTCAGGTACAAAATTTTGGTTTTGTACATATCTTTCCTTTATGTAATTTCGTGGGCGAAATTCTTTTAAGAGGGGGAGAGTTGTAACGCCCCAAAACTCAAAGGAGCGAAAGGGGGACGTTTTGGGCCAGTTTGGGTTCTGGCAGCAGGCACACGGCCTGGGACACGGGCGTGTCCCAGGGCGTGTCGAGCCGTGTCGACACTTAGCCGCGAAGTCGTCGAGATTGTCTCGACGATTCGTCGAGAGTGGGCACACGGCCTGCGACACGGGCGTTTCGTAGGGCGTGTCGACCCTTGTCGACACTTAGCCGTGAGTCATCGAGATATACTCGACGATTCGTTGAGAATGGGCACACGGCCTGCGACACGGGCGTGTCGCAGGGCGTGTCGACCCGTGTCGACGATCGTCCCGGGGAGTCGTCGAGATTCACTCGACGATCGTCGAGACAAGGCACACGGCCTAGGACACGGGCGTGTCCAAGGCCGTGTCATCAAGTCGTCGATCTTCCCTCGATGAAGTGTCCCGTGTACACGGCCTGGGGTCCAGGCATGTCAATGTGACACGGGCAAGGACACGGGCGTGTCCTAGAACCCGTGCAGTGCTCGGGTTGAAAATGGGGAAAAATCATGGGGTACACGGCCGGTCACATGGCCGTGTCAGGTGGAACACGGGCGTGTCAGCTCGAACACGGGCGTGTTCGATACCCGTGTGAGGTTCCAGGTGATTCGATTTTGACGGCGAATGCGGCACACGGCCCTGGACACGGGCGTGTGCCAGGCCGTGTTCGGTCCAGATTGGGCATTTCAGACCCGAATCAAAGCCGTTCGTTTCCTTGTTTTGAGATCCAACGGTTGGGGGATGTTCCTAAAGGGATATACCCGTGGGTTGACTTAGAAATCCATCACTTTTCATACCTTATCCTTTTCCAAATCCTTGGAGAGAGAGGAGAGCTAAGGGAAGAAGAAGGAGCTAGATCCGCCATTGGAGGAGCTTCAGAGCTCCGAATCGCAAGCCGACTCTGGATCCACGGAGGCAATGCTAGTGCGGTGATTTCCATCCGATTACTTTTCAATGGCGCCAAAGAGGAACTCAAGGGTAACGATCCTCATCTTGAGCACGAATAGCTCTCTTTCCTAGCATAGGAAGCCCGCTCTCACGAGTTTGCGGAGAGTTGGAGGCGTTCCTTCGGGTAAATATGTAAAGTCCCCGTTGTTTAGCGTCCGTATGCGAGAACGGACATAGGCATGATGTGTGAAGCCTACCCGGACATGTTAGTCTGGATCGGTGATGTTGCATTGCATAAGGCCGGAGAAGACTCCGTGCTATTGGTTGTTTTTCGGGTTTTCTACGTGGTAGATTGCAGCAGGGAGCCTTGGGGACTAACCCAAAGGTGCACCAGGAAAACTGGGCGGATACGAGATCTTGCCAACTTGGTGGCCTGAGAGCCAACTTGAACATAACGGGGTTATGTGTCTTGCGATAGAATGGGACTCGGTGAAAGTTTGACCCGCGCAAATGGCTTAAATTGTCGTTGCGATGTGAGCACGGGTTAGATGGAACCGTACCCGCTTTATGTCGTTTGGTTAAAGAGACCTAAGGTTACGTGGCACTTGCCGTTGGCATAGATGTGAGTCTTCGGCGGTCAATGGCTTGAATTGTCGTGACCCAGGCCAAGAAGACAAATTGCTCATAGGTTTGGCCGTCTAAGTGGCGGTGGTGAGTCCGGAATGTTAATGGCTTTAATTGACGTGACATCGACCGGTTCACCGAGAATGTGCCCTGAGTGCACGGGACGTGTGGCCGTACGAGCCAACGTCTGTGATGAAATGGCTATGGTTATATATATGGCTCGCTTATGCTAATGAAATGCAGGGAAGGAGCATCGCCGCCCCGAGTTGGGGGCGGGATCGTTATAATTTGGTCAGCATTGCTGACCGTTGCCTTGTTTTGCCACCGTGCGGTGGTTTGTTGCTTGCAGGTGCAGCAGGACCAAGTGGTCAATAGCGGGCTAAAGCCCTTTTTTCGAAGTTGGCCATCGAAGGCCCAAGTAGTAGTGTTTACTGCTTTATTCATGTATGACCGGCCTGCGTGCCGTGGTTTGTAAAACATGTAATATTCAAGTGAAACATTTTGTATGGCCTTAAGGCTTGTTTTGAGTATTTTGTAATAACATTCCTATTTTCGTACTAGTGGACATTCGTGCTCTAATGCTGGGTTCTTTGTTTACAACTTTTATAAACTGCTTCCGCTAGAATGCTCTGTGTAGGACGTTGAGATTGGTTGGATGGTTTCCATAAGTAACCACCCGGTCTGTCTGTGGTATATGGCGTCGGGCCCCGGCCGGACCTACTGCTATATGCTATGCGACGGATAGTCGGTGCTACACCTGACTCATACGCCTTGCATAACACATCTCGCACGCTGCGACCATTCATCTTTTTCATTGCCCTTCCTGATGGTTCTCGCTTCCTGCAGGTCCAGGGAGAGCTAACGAGGCAGAATGTAAATCGAGTAGTCAAGGCATCCAGATTTGCTGACTCGTTGATTGTTCCCTCACCGTATTTCGTTTAGGAAAAAACTCATAAATACCGTATCTTCTATAAATAGGTCGATCCACCTACCTCATTTACTTTTCAGCATTTATTTCTTTCATTTTGAACCCTCATCCCCCTGTCTACTACTTTTGTCGATCCTTAAAGGCGCAAAGGCTCTCGCCTCCCTAACCTTTTTCTCCTCCCTTCTTCCCTCCAAGATGCCACGCGAGAGCGAAGGCCACTCCAACTGCGCGCAGACCTTCTTGGACCACACCTTCCTGTCCTACCGGCTCACGCAGGCAGAATTCCTCACGATCACCCAGACTTTTATTCCGTAGGGGTTCGTCGCGCGGAAGCCTGGGAGCAACGATAGGGTGAACCTCGTGTCAGAAGGGGAGCTCTTAATCCCCTAGAGCATTTCAAGGCGGGATTCCGCTTCCCTCTCTGGCCGGAAGTGCGCCAGGCCCTGCGCTATTATGCGGTAGTGTCAGCCCAGCTCAACCCTAATTCCATCTCCCTCATGGTGGCTTTCTCCTGCTATATGCGGGCAGAAAGGATCGAGTTCAACCTGCCCATCTTCCGGATGCTGTTCAACTTCCAGGCTAATGGAGGGCCAGTCTTCCTTTCTCGACAGTCGGTGAAGATGGCCGGTCTCGCCAACAAGCATCATCACTTTACGGAGAGGTTCTTCTTCGTCTCATGGCCATTCAGCAACATCCCTCTCACGCCCATTTAATAAGACGACGCAAACTATAAGCCTCCTGCCCTCGGGGAGCGCGGGGAGCTCTTGTCGAGTTCTTTGGATCGAAAGCCTTCGACGTCCCCTTCCTCCAGCGAGACCTGGATTCCCTCCAACAGGTACATCCTGGCGAAGGTAATTTTCTGTACTAGACTTGAACCCTTTAGTTTTGAGAGATAGGGTTAACTAACTATGGGACTCATAGGTGAGTGAGACATTCCCCTCTATCAACTCTTCGACGAGGCCAGGGTACTCCCAACCCCCTGGCCCGCGCCAAGTTCGCCGTCGTCGCTTGCCGGGAGGAGCCGAGATCCTCTTCCGCACAAAGTACCCAGAAGCAGAAACTAAGCTCCCACTCTGCACCTCCACTCAAAAAATCAAAGCCATCAGCCACGAACAAGGGTAAATCTGTCGTACTGGCTTCCGTTGAGATCCCCGCCGAGACCCCTTCTGTTGCGGGCGAGACTGGTGCCACTCAGCCTGCCGCAGAGTCCCCCATAGAGACCTCTTTAGTTGAAGGCGAGAGGGGTGCTTCCCAGCCCGCTGCCGAGACCCCTGCCTAGTCCCCTCGCAAGCCGGTACCGAATGAGAATTAGAATTTCGACTTCGACGAGAAGTACAAGGACGTGGAGGGCCAGCACTTGATCCAGTGGGATCATACCACCAACCGTATCGCGCTTTCCACACTTCTTTCCTCCTGGAGGGAGTGGGACTCAAGCTCCGGTGATGCCTTCGCGCTGGGCTATAGCCTTAATGATCGGGAGGATTCCAACACGTTCGACCGGACGATAACCCGGGACCTCGTCCTTAATGTCGCCCAGGCCCAGCTTCGCGCGGTCCAGCTCTCGGACATGGCTTTGCACCGCACCTTCAACATCTAGCTCAACCTTGCCGACATGCTCAGGGTGAGGGACGCCGCTGAGGCTGAAGCAGCCACCCTGAAGTCCGAATTTGCTGCAGCCCAACAACTTCTCTCCTCTTGCCCGGCTGCCGAGGTAAGCGGGTCCCTCCAATATTTCTCGTCCTCTTAATATTCATATATATATGCTTTTCGTCTAACCAGACCATCTCGCAGGATTCTGCGGAAGCTGAGCTGTCTCGCGCGAGGGTGGCCAACGTCGAGTGCGAGGACCAGCTGATGCACGCTGAGGTGAAGCACTTGGAGGAGGCCCTAGCCCTAGCCCAGGCTCGACCATCGCTGGAGCAGAGAGTCGAGTACCTTCACTACTCCGCCTATGAGATCGATGTAATCGTTCAGGAGAACATGCAAGCCACCGCAAAAAAGGTCGTCGAAGTGCTGCCGGAGTCGGCATTTTTGAATGAGGTAAGCGGGTCCCTCTAATATTTCTTGTCCTCTTAATATTCATATATTTATATATGCTTTTCGCCTAACCGGACCATCTCGCAGGATTCCACGGAAGCTGAGCTGTCTCGCGCGAGGGTGGCCAATGTCGAGTGCGAGAACCAGTTACTGCAGGCTGAGGTGAAGCGCTTGGAGGAGGCCCTAGCCCTAGCCCAGACCGGGCCATCGCTGGAGGAGAGAGTCGAGTGCCGTCACTACTCCGCCTATGAGATCGAAGTAATAGTTCAGGAGAACGCGCAAGCCACCGCAAAAATGGTAATCGAAGTGCTGCCGGAGTCGGCACTTTTGAACGAAGGAGGCGAGACCCTCACGGCGCGAGGGATCTTGCCCTGGTTGTTTGAGCCCATCCCCAAACCTGCGGGAGAGGATGACTCTCCGGTCAACGATGCAGCAGAGCTTGTCCTGAATGTGGAAATCGGTGGCAGCTCACCCGGCGAGTCCTCCATTTATACCCCCAGCGGAACCTCCAGTGGGAGCTCCAGCGGAACCTCCGGCGGGACCTCCAGCGCGCCTGCCCAATAGCCCCCACATCTTGCTTCGTTTATTTTTGTACATTCATTTTTTGTAAGCTTATCCTTTGTGAATTTTGTAAGGGCCGAGATTCCCCCGCTGATGTTTACTCCTTTTATATTATATTAAAAATCTGCCTTTTCGCTGGAATGATTATTACCTTTACGCGAATCGTAGGATCTTATGCAATGAACACCACCCGTTTGAACAGTTGGCTAGGTAAACCAGCCGGAAGGGGCCTGCCGAGAGGTGCTTGCCCAGATCCGCGACGGATGGCTATGGCGAGAGCCCAGCCGAGAGGGTTATACTGAGGGCCCTGCCGAGAGTCCAGCCGAGAGCCCTACCGGGATGGTTATGCCGAGAGCCCTGCCGAGATGGGTCTGAGCGACTCCATCCTTACTTAGGACTAGTGTTAGTCATTTGTGAACTTGTTATCGAGAGCTTCGTGACTCCGTCATGATTTCCACAGCCCTGCCTGCTTTGTGTGAGCCTGGGACCACTTAAACAAAACATCCCGTTTTTCCTTCTTTCCCCCTCAAGAGATCCCACGGCCCCGTCAGCTAGTGAGAGCCTGATTGTGGGTCTACTCGGGGTCTTGCTTAGCTTACCAATTCTTTCTTAAAACTCCCTTACTTTCCCCCCAGGTGTGCCTACTGCCCTGCCCAGCTAATGAGAGTAGGGACAGTGAGTCTACTTGGGGCCGAGCGTGCCTTCCAGCTTTGCCAACTAGTGGGAGCCTAAGCAGTGGAATCACCACTCAAGGTGTTCCCTTCCCCCCCCCCCCTCCCCCCCCACAGGTGAGCCTGCGGACCTGCCAGCTAGTGAGAGCCTGGCAGCAGGTCTACCTGTGGCCAAGTGCACCTTCCAGACCTATCAACTAATGGGAGCCTGAGCAGCGGGATCCTCTCGGGGTCTTGATTAGTTTCTCAATTCTTTCTTCAAACTCCCTTCCTTTCCCCTAGGTGTGCCTACTTCCCTGCCCAGCTAATGACAGCCTGGATATCAATACTACCCGGGGACGAGTGTGCCTTCCAACCCTGCCAGCTAGTGGGAGCCTGAGCAGCAGAATCACCACTTGATGTGTTCCCTTACCCCCCCCCCCCCCCCAGGCGAGCCTACGGCCCTGCCAGCTAGTGAGAGCCTGGCAGCGGGTCTACCCGGGGCCGAGTGCGCCTTCCAGACCTACCAGCTAATGGGAGCCTGAGCAGTGACATCCTCTCAGGGTCTTGCTTAGTTTCTCAATTCTTTCTTCAAACTCCCTTCCTTTCCCCTAGAAGTGTCTACTGCCTTGCCCGACTAATGAGAGCCTGGACAACGAGTCTACCCAGGGCCGAGCATGCCTTTCAACCCTGATAGCTAGTGGGATCCCGAGCAGCAGAATCACCACTTAAGGTGTTCCCTTACATCCCCACCCCAGGCGAGCCAATGACCCTGCCAACTAGTAGGAGCCTGGCAATGGGTCTACTCGTGGTCGAGTGCGTCTTCCAGACCTGACAGCTAATAGGATCATGAGCAGCCAGATCCTCTCGGGGTCTTGCTTAGTTTCTCAATTCTTTCTTCAAACTACCTTCCTTCCCCCCCCCCCTCCACAGGTGTGTCTACTGCCCTACCCAGCTAATGAGAGCCCTGCCAGCGAGTCTACCTGTGGCCCAGCGTGCCTTCTAGCCTTGCCATCTAGTTGGATCCTGAGCAGCGGAATCACCACGCGAGGTGTTCCCTTACCCCCCAGGCGAGCCTACAGCCCTGCTAGCTAGTGAGAGCCTGGATACGGGTCTACCCGGGGCCGAGTTCGTCTTCCATACCTGCCAGCTAATGGGAGCCTGAGCAGTAGGATCCTCTCAGGGTCTTTCTAACTACCAACCTCTTTTTCCAATTCTCAAAAGAAACCAATCATAAGACAATTCAGTGAATTTATTAAAAATAAGATTTACAATCTTGTCCCCCACTAAGGGTAGAAGCGCTTCATTTCATCGCCACTGCAAGCATGACTCATGGATTCCCGTTACACATTCTGGAGGTGGTATCCCCTGACCCCAGGGCCCTTTCTACAATGTTGGGTCCTTCCCAGTTGGGGTTGAGATTACCAACGGTCGCCGACCTTCCTACGGCGTCGACCTTCTTTAAGACCAAATCCCCTTTCTTGAACTACTTTATCCTGACATGCTTGTCGAAGTACCTGTCCATCTTTCATTTGATCTCCTCCTGCCTGACGGAGGCCACGTCATGAAGTTCCTCCACCATGTCCAATGAGAGTCATAACTTCGCTTTATTTCCTTCCCTCCATGCCTCGCATCCTTTGTCTGCCGTCGCAACCCATGGGGATTGGACCTCAAATTCCACGGGTAGGACCGCCTCACACCCATGCGAGAGTTTGAAGGAGGTTTCTCCAGTGGCCGTGTTTGGGGTTGTTAGCAGAGCCCGCAACACCGAGGGGAGCTTCTCCACCCAACTCCCCCTTAGGTTCTCCACCTTCTTCTTGAGCAGGTTCACTATAATTTTGTTTGCCGCCTCCACCTGGTTGTTGCTCCTAGCGTGGTGAACAGAGGCGAACATGAGGTTGATACCTAGCTGAGTACTGAAGCTTATGAACTCCTCGCTTGCGAACTGTGGCCCATTGTCCGTGACAATGGCCTGTGGCAACCCGTGCCTACAGATGATCTCTCCCCAAATGAAGTTCTTGATGACCTGGGAGGTTACCTTGGCCAACGCCTTGACCTCCAGCCACTTTGAGAAGTAGTCGTTCATAACCAAGAGGAACCTTCTCTGCCCGCTCGCCGGAGGAAACAGTCCGACAAGGTCCATTCCCCAAATAGCGAAGGACCAAGTTAATGTGATGCTTCAAAGCCGTTGATCGGGCAGTAGTTGGAGGGGGGTGTAGAGTTGGCACTTTTGGCACCTCCTCACAAACTCTGTTGCATCCTTCCTCAGGGTGGGCCAGAAGTATCCCTATCTGACCACCCTTGCCTCCAACTTTCTACCTCCTGAATGGCTACCACATTCCCTGGAGTGAACCTCTTCCAAAATCTTTGGGATCTCTTCCTCCGCCACACATCGTGCCAAAAAGCCCTTTGCCGATGTAATCCCGCTTCATGCATAAGATAGTGAGTCGCTTTATGCCTAAAGCCCTTTGCCTCATTGACCCCCTCGGGGAGGCTGTCTGTAGCGAAGAAGGCCACGAAGGGATCCACCCACGAGGGTCGCCGATCCACTTCCATCAACTCCCCCTCCTCGATTGTTGGATGAAACAACTCGATCAAGGTGTAACGAGTGAGGTCCGGTCGGGGACCCACGCTATATGTCACAGACAAGTGGCGGAATTTCTTGTGGACATCAAAATCTATTCGCATCCTAACACAAAGCATTCTAGCGCAGCATTTTAAGTTAGCATGAACTCAACTCAAAGAATGTCCACTACTATATAAACCAAATTTATATATCCAAACCAGGAATGTATACAACACACACACCCATGGTCTTATGGCCTTACAAGTTTCTCTTTACACAAATACATTTTCGTACATCGGCATGCAGGCCGGCCACACATGAAATCGAACCACGCTTCGCACGGCCTTCAAGGGACTCTAGCATCCAGCCTCCAGTCCGCTCATTTCATATCAAGCAACAGCACCTGCAAACACATATCCACCAAGGAGCGGCAAACAAAGTAACGGTCAGCTTTAGCTGACCACTTATAACGACCCTACCCCTTACCCGGGGCATTGGTTCCGTCCCTGTATGCATTGCCATATCATAATCTCTATCAATCTATCAATCACATTCATATCACAAACGTCGGTATCCACTAGACGCTCCGGGCACTCAGGGAACCTTCCTGGTATACCGGATATCCTAGTCGTACACCGCCGATCAGAGGTTCTTCACTTGTTGGTTGGGCGGTTCAATCCTAGTCCACCAGTCTTGCAAGCTGGCAACATCCCGTCCATACCACTCAGAGGTACTACCTCGTAGCAAACTAGAGTATTTAGATCGACCCACCACTATGGTGTAGCAAGTCGGGTATGACCGCAGCCCCCATTTGCATTGCCACCCATCAATCTCCCACAATAACCAGGTAGAGGTCAGCCTTTTCCCGTGCTCACATCGTCAATACCTCAGCTTGACACGAGTCAGCTTTCCCTCCTGATCAGCCGCAACTTTTCACCACTCTCGCAGTGCAAAGAGCACTCGCAGCGCTCAAGGGGCTTAACCAAACCCTCCATTCATCCAGAAGCAACATCACATATTGTTCATTCATCTAATACACAAAGCATATATTTCATATCATTCAATCCATGGAGTCTTCTCCGGTTTACCCATGAGCATCACCAATCCGGACTAGCAGTCCAGATTGGCTTCACACAACATGCCTATGCCGTACTCTACACTTTCGGCTCTAAATGCAGACTCAACCAAGGAATCGCTTACGAGATCCACCTCTGGGTGGAGGATTCTACGCACATGCATAAAGAAAGGACTTTGATGTCCAAGAAGGAGATCGTTACCCTTGAATATCGCTTCGGTGCCATGAAGTAGATGGATGGAAGTCACCGCCTCGGCTTTGACTTCATGAATCCGCTCTCGAATCTTCACTCCGCACTCCACAGCTCCTCCAACAGCTGGTTTCCCCTTCCTTTCCCTCTTCCCTTGATCTCCCTTTCTCTTTCCCTCTCTTGAAATGAAAAGGAGAAGAAGGAGATAAAGATAAACATGATTTATCCAATTTTCCCGGCCTTGATCCACCTAGAAGCAGCCTGGCCTTTGGATCCAAGATAAGGGAAATGAGTTGCTCGGATTTACGCAAAAATACCCTGAACACGGCCTGACACGCCCTGTGACACACCCGTGTCACAGGCCGTGTCACTTAAGCGGTAGCCCACTGACTCAAATCCAACCAATACACGGCCGTGTGACACGCCCGTGTCACACCCTACATGCCCGTGTCATGCCTGACATGCCCGTGTGGACCACCCGTGTACTTCACTCAGCGCCATTTCAATCTCACCTGAGAGACACACGGCCCTGGGACATGCCTGTGTCCCCGGTCGTGTGCACCTGGACACACCCGTGTCCCGTAACACACAGATTCATGCCGGAAACCCATGAGGGACACGCCCTGTGACACGCCCGTATCACAGGCCGTGTACCCTGCATTTGACAATCGTCGACCCAAAATTCGTCGACCACAAGCCCAACTCCTCAAGCCAAACCTGACACACCCTGGGACACGCCCGTGTCCCAGGCCATGTCACCCAACCTAAAACCCAAAGTGACTTTGGGATGTTACAATCCTCCCCTCCTTCAAAGCATTTCATCCTCGAAATTGAGCTTACCTACAGACCTTCAAATACGCATTACTCCAATCAAATGATCACCTTAACAAAACGATCTGGGTTCGAGCTCAGCGACCGCAGCTTGTCTCTCCCCACGGCATCACACAAAATAAACATCACTTGCATACCAGACACACAGACATGGTGCTAACATATGTACGTCCATCTAACACAAATACATCCATCAACATCATCACAAATATGTACACTAAAATGATCACAGAGGGAATTTATTTCCGCTCAGCCGCATCTTCATTCAGGATACGTTTGATAGCCGCTTGTAGTTTTAACCGAAACACGCGAGGCTGTATTTCACTGACTGAGCATTGCGGCTCTAGCACTTCCAGATTATGCAATCGAGGTTGCGTCCGGGATGCAGATGATTCGGCCACTGCTTTACCTTTTTTATTATAGGACGCAGCCGTCCTTTTTTCACTCCTTGGAGGGCTACTCCAACAATTAGGTTCTATATGTCCCTGTTTTCCACATTTAAAACATGTACGGGTTTCAACCCGTCCTTATCCATAAGTTGTGCCCGATGCAACAGTTGAAGAAGTTGGTTCAGCAGGCCTGAAATTCTTCTTGTCTCATTTCCGAAACTCCAATTGTTGAGACTGCGGAACGTTAAATTCCGGCTTCTCCATTTCCAACTTCTTTTTATCCTACACTCATTTCAAATCTTTCTCCAGTGCCCTAGTCGTATTGACCAACGCTTGGAAGCCTTGGTTCATGGAACTCGGGAGTACTAGCCTCAACTCATCCCGCAGTCCCTCATAAAATCGGTTTGTCTTTCGCGCTTCCTCCGCGAAGGTAGACCTCGCATATCGCCCCAGTCTAGTAAACTCATGCAGGTATGTATTAATGTCTGCCTCACCCTGCACCAGATGTTGAAACTCATTCTCCATCGCAATCCGCTGCGACACTGGCAAATACTTGGCGAGAAATAATCGGGAGAATTCCTCCATTGAAACCTCCGCTAAGCCTCGACCTGCCAAGTGATGCACCTCCATCTCATCCCACCATAATCTCGCGTCTCCTTCCAACAGAAAAGTGGCTAAAGTCACTTTCTGCTCCTCCACAATCCTGATTGCAGTCAGGATTCTCTTTACTCGAGCCAACCAATCTTCCGCCTGCGTTGGGGAACTCGCCGCACCAAACGTCGGTGGATGAAACTCCATAAAGCTTTTTAATGCCTCATTTGCTGCTTGCTCTTCCGCCACAACTACAGCACGCTCTTGCCTTGCTCCAGCCTGTACTGGTACTCATGCAGGTCTTGCTTGCCCCGTAGGCTGTGCCTGTAACACCGCAAGCACCGTCTCCGTCACCATCCGTATGTTCTCTGCCGAGGGAGGTGTAGGCGCCTCAACTGGTTCTACACTCTCATCAGATTGCTGGGGCTCTGGCTGCCCATCACCACTCCTCCCCACCTAGCAAGATACAAAACACCATTACGCATCGATGTCATAACGGTCATTATACATTGACTACACACTCATGCCCCTTACGTGCATGAAATACATTCCTAGTGGACATTCGTTAGTTCAATTATGTTCTCTCCTCCCAAACAATCTCAACCTCGCTCTGATACCACTTTGTAATGCCCCCACTCGTCATGTGGCGTATAACGGTGGTTTCGGCTGGGGCCCCACGCCATATGCCACAGACAAGTGGCAGAATTACTTGTCGAAATCAAAATCTATTCGCATCCTAACATAAAGCATTCTAGCGCAGCATTTTAAGTTAGCATGAACTCAACTCAAAGAATGTCCACTACTATATAAACCAAATTTATATATCCAAACCAGGAATGTATACAACACACACACACATCCATGGCCTTGTGGCCTTACATGTTTCTCTTTACACAAATACATTTTCGTACATCGGCACGCAGACCGGCCACATATGAAATCCAACCACGCTTCGCACGGCCTTCAAGGGCCTCTAGCAGCCAGCCTCCAGTCCACACATTTCATATCAAGCAACAGCACCTGCAAATACATATCCACCAAAGAGCGACAAACAAAGTAACGGTCAACTTTAGCTGACCACTTATAACGACCCTACCCCTTACCCGGGGCAGTGGTTCCTTCCCTGTATGCATTGCCATATTATAATCTCTATCAATCTATCAATCACATTCATATCACAAACGTCGGTATCCACCAGACGCTCCGTGCACTAATGGCACCTTACTGGTGTACCAGATATCCTAGTCGTACACCACTGATCAGAGGTTCTTCCCTTGTTAGTTGGGCGGTTCAATCCCAGTCCACCAGTCTCGCAAGCTGGCAACATCCCGTCCATACCACTCAGAGGTACTACCTCGCAGCACACTGGAGCATTTAGATCGACCCACCACTGTTGTGTAGCAAGCCGGGTATGACCGCAACCCCCATTTGCATTGCCACCCATCGATCTCCCATAATAACTAGGTAGAGGTCAGCCTTTTCCCGTGCTCACATCGTCAATACCACAGCTTGACGCGGGTCGGCTTTCCCTCCTGATCAGCCGCAGCTTTTCACCGCTCTCGCAGAGCAAAGAGCACCCACAGTGCTCAAGGGGCTTAACCAAAGCATCCATTCATCCAGAAGCAACATCACATATCGTTCATTCATCCAATACACAAAGCACATATTTCATATCGTTCAATCCACAGAGTCTTCTCCGGTTTACCCATGAGCATCACCAATCCAGACTACTAGTCCAGATGGGCTTCACACAGCATGCCTATGCCGTACTCCACACTTCCGGCTCTAAATGTAGACTCAACCAAGGAATCGCTTACGAGATCCACCTCTGGGTGGAGTATTCCATGCACATGTATAAAGAAAGGACTTTGATGTCCAAGAAGGAGATCATTACCCTTGAAGATTGCTTCGGCGCCATGAAGTAGCTGGATGGAAGTCACCGTATTGGCTTTGCCTTCACGAATCCGCTCTCGGATCTTCACTCCGCACTCCACAGATCCTCCAGCAGTTGGTTTCCCCTTCCTTTCCCTCTTCCCTTGCTCTCCCTTTCTCTTTCTCTCTCTTGAAATGAAAAGGAGAAGAAGGAGATAAAGATAAAGGGGATTTATCCCATTTTCTCGGCCTTGATCCACCTGGAAGCAGCCTGGCCTTTCGATCCAAGATAAGGGAAATGAGTGACTCGGATTTACCCAAAAATACCCTGAACACGGCCTGACACGCCCTATGACACGCTCGTGTCACAAGCCGTGTCACTTAAGCGGCAGCCCACCGAATCAAATCCAACCAGTACACGACCATGTGACACGCCTATGTCAGACCCTACACGCCCGTGTCATGCCTGACACGCCCGTGTGGACCACCCGTGTACTTCACTCAGCACCCTTTCAATCTCACCCAAGAGACACACGGCCCTGGGACACGCCCATGTCCCCGGTCGTATGCACCTGGAAAAACCCGTGTACCGCAACATACGGATTCCTGCCGGAAACCCATGAGGGACACGCCCTGTGACACGCCCGTGTCACAGGCTGTGTACCCTGCATTCGACAATTATCGACCCAAAATTCGTCGACCACAAGCCCAACTCCTCAAGCCAAACCTGACACGCCCTGGGACACGTCCGTGTCCCAGGACGTGTCACCCAACCTGAAACCCAAAGTGACTTTGGGGTGTTTGTAACACCTCCCCTGTAATGACCGTATAATATGGGTCCGGTCGGGGCCCCACAACATACGGACGCCACAGCTTTATTATTATAAGATGATATAACTACCCACACTCAAAACTCTTTGCACAACACATCGGAAACACAAACAAGACTAGAAGTTATCCACCACTACAAGAGTAACAAAATGTCCTTAAGGCCTTACAACAAGAGTAAAACCATACTCAAACAATACATCAGTCCTGAAAGTGCATAAGCACACCTAGTCTACCTCGGCATGCAAGACGGTCAAAATGAGCATGAAACATACAATTCCACAATCGTAAAGCTACAACAAAAGGGGTAACACTTCATGAGGCTTAGGCCTTTCTGGCCGGCGAGCTAGCTCCTGCTTGCGATCCTCGCCCTGTAAAAATTATTAGTAACGTGGGTCAGCAAAGGCTGACCTCAAACTGTGTAACCAACACATCTCCTCCCGGCCGCCCCTAACGGACACCGGGGTACTCATCCAACCTGCAAGTTAGCACTTCGTATGCACTATATAAATATAAACAAGAAGTGCATTAAGTACAAGCTTGGATGTCTCAAACATCATACACGTTCTCTACTGGTTGAGCATATAATATAAAAAGGGGCCTACTTATGCAACATGTATGCAACCACCCGCGTTTCACCCAAGGCATCCTATAGCGTATGCATCTAGCACAACATCACATCAATTGGGTACTCATCGTTTCCCCATTGGCCTAAAGCCACAAACAAAGGGGGGTAACATAATCTCCCCCAACGGCACACAGGCCGCCACATGGAACTCTTGCTAAGGCCCCACCCGCTCAAGGTCTTAGACCCGGGTTTGCCTGTAAGCTCTGACGTCTCATGTCAGGATTCCAACAAACACAAACTGACCGATTCTAAGAAGCCTTGCTGGACCCCACTCGCTCATGGCCTCATTGCCCGTGCTTGCCCCCATGCTTGGCATTCTCGTCTGTCTCATTGAAGGGGACTAGTCTCACCGGGACACTTTCCACACATGACTTGCACGTCATAGGATAGCCAGCCGACCACGGAGACACAGCTACGCCTTGGCACATCACATTCCAAGACAATTCCACCCTAGTCCCTCATTTGTACTGCAGCGTTCCCGCGCACCAAGGAAACCATCTACCACTCATGCGGAGCTAACCTTGTCCACCAAGGAAACCATCTACCGCCATTGAGGAGCTAACCTTGTCCGGTTCCGACTACACGTACTTACTCTAGAAGAAGGGGAAAACATCACCACATCACAAAACGACATCTTGCCGCAATGGATCTCTACAAATCCTTAAAGCTTGTATGCAACATCACCGAGTCGGACTAACGGTCGCGACTACGGCTTCACACACCATTCCTAATCCACTAACGGAGCGGATCTCTAATGCAAAACATGTCGGGGATGGACTAAATCGATCCGGAGGTTCCTCTTGAACCTTGGCGACCCAAACCCCTCTCATTTGAGTGGTTGGTGCCTAAAAACTAGAAAAGAAAAGATGCTAAGACATGCATCCTAAAACCGAGAGGAGAAGTGTCGTTACCTTCCGACTCCTCTTCCAGGCCATGGCAAAATAGCCGGATGAAAACCTTCGCAACGATCTAACCTTCACGGATCTGGACTCGGCTCGCGATTTGGAGCACCGAAGCCTCTCCAACAACCAGATCTCTACTTCACCTTCTTCCTTGCTCTCCCTTCTCTCTAGAATGTTAGTAAGAGAAAGCTTGGAGAAGAATAAGGGTTTCTAACCCTATTCTCAGACTTAGCTCCCCAAGAGCAGTCCTGGACCATCAGATACCAAAATAAGGGAAAGAGCGGCCACGATCCGTCTGAAAAATAAAACACCTGGGTCGAACACGGCCTGGCACATGCCGCAATGGATCTCTACACGGCCTGGCACACGCCCGTGTCCAGGGCCGTGTCGCCTATTCACCGTCAAAACCGACGTGCCTGGAACAGCACACTGGCATCCGACACGCCCGTGTTCGACCCGACACGCCCGTGTCCTGACTGATACGGCCATGTGGTCGGTCGTGTGCCTCCATCGACACAGCTCCGAAAACAACCCGAGAACTACACGGGTACTGGACACGCCCGTGTCCTTGCCCGTGTCTACCTCAACACGCCTGGGCTCCAGGCCGTTTTCACTGTCTCAACACTTCGTCGAGCGAAGTTCGTCGACTGACTGACACGGCCTTGGATACGCCCGTGTCCTAGGCCGTATGCCCTGTCTCGACACATTGTCGAGCGAAAATGTCGACACCCCGGGTCGGATGTCGGCACGGGCACGACATGCCCTGAGACACGCCCGTGTCTCAGGCCATGTACCCCGTCTCGACACTTCATCGAGTGCAAAATATCGCCACCCCAAGCCGGTTGTCGACACGGGCTCGACACGCCTTGAGACACGCCCATGTCTCAGGCCGTGTGCCCCGTCTTGACACTTCGTCGAGCGCAAACTGTCGACTACGCGGCCAAGTCATCGACTCTAGCCTAACACACCCTGGGACACGCCCGTGTCCCAGGCCGTGTGCCCCATGCCAGAAACCAAATTTCCCTCTACAAAAATTTTGGGTGTTACAGTGTTACACAAGGTTCCCTCCTCGGGGTCCAAACTTGGCCAATCGGTCCGCTTCTTCATTCTCTTCCCTAGGGACATGCTGAATTGAGAATGCTCGGAACCCACCAATGATCACCCTCGCCTTGGACAAGTACCTCTGGAGGGTGGGCTCCCGAGCTTCATATTCTCCCCTGATCTGGGACGCCACCACTAGTGAATCTGTGAGCATTTCCACGTCGTGAATCTCGAGCTCCTTAGCCAACCGCAACCCGGCTATAATAGCCTCATACTCCGTCTGATTGTTGGTGATCGGGAAGTGCAGCGCCACTGCTTGCTCTATGGTGACCCCCTGGGGGCTCACCAGCACTACCCCACTCCCAAGGGAATGCTTCCACGAGGCTCTGTCAACATATATCTTCCATACTTCCCTTGGAAGTTCCTCCTCCCCTTCCAGTTCTATGACTTAGTCAGCCAAGAAGTCAGCCACTGCCCGTGCCTTAATGGAGAGCCTTGGTACAAAAGAGACATCGAACACGCTGAGCTCAATGGACCACTTGGCCAACCTCCCTGAGTGTTCCACCCTCTCAAAGAACTTGCGCAGTGGTTGGTCGGTCACCACCTTGATTGAGTGGGCTTAAAAGTATGGCCTGAGCTTCCTGGCCGAGATGATCAGAGAGAAAGACAACTTCTCTAGGATGGGGTAGAGTAGCTCAACCTTCTTTAAGATCCTACTGACATAGTAGATGGGTAAATGTCTCTTCCCTTCTTCTCTTACCAACACCGAACTCACAGCCTCAGCCCCTACCCTAACGTACAAGGCTAAGTCCTCCCCCTCGTTCGGGCTCCGTAGGAGCAGCGCTTGGGAAAGTTGAGCCTTCAATGCCCTAAAAGCCTCCTCGTATTCCTCTGTCCACTCAAACTGTTTGTTCCCCCCAAAGCATTTTGAAGAAAGGTGAGCATTTCTCCTCGGCACGAGAGAGAAACTGACTCAGCCCGGCTAGCTTACCCGTCAAGCGCTGAACCTCCATGGCGTTGCGAGGAGATTCTAATTCCACAATGACCTTTACCTTATCCGGGTTAGGCTCGACCCCCGTAGGGGTTATAAAGTGCCCGAGGAACTTGCCTCGGCTTGCCCTGAAAACACACTTTTGGGGTTTAGCCTCATCTTGAACTTTCGTAGGGTCGCGAACGTCTCCTCTAAGTCAAGTAGGTGTGAACCTACATTCCTGCTCTTTACTATGAGGTCATCGACATAGACCTCAAGGTTCCTTCCCTTCTAGTTTTTAAACATCTGATCCATAATTCGCTAGTGCGTAGCCCACACATTCTTTAGCCCAAAGGGCATCATTTTATAGCTGAAGCATCCCTCCCTTGTGATGAAGGAGACATCCTTGATGTCGGGGGGATGCATGTGGATCTGGTGATAACCTGAAAAAGCATCCAAAAAACTCATAATAGAAAAACCGACTGCTGAATCAACCAGCGCATCGATCCGAGGCAGGGGGTAGCAATCATTAGGGCATGATTTATTCAATAAAGAGAAATCTACACACATGTGTCACTTCCCATCACCCTTCTTTACCATTACCACATTGGAGACCTAGCCTGTGTACTGGATCTCTGAGATGAAACCTACATCGAGAAGCTTCTTCACCTCCTCATGGATGGGATCCTCCAGCTTTGTGGCGATGGTCCTCATCTTCTGGCGAATGGGACGTGTCATGGGGTCCAGGTTCAGGCGGTGGCAAGCCACATCAGCATAAATGCCCGGCATGTCCTCCATGCTCCAGGCAAAGATGTAACAATTCTTTTGGATGCACTCCCGTATCCTTGCCTGGTCTTCGGGGAGCAAGCCCCCGCTGACCCTCACCTTCTCTAGCTTCCCTGCCCTACTGATGACCTCCATCTCCAAGACTTCCTCCGCCGACTCCAGCCGAGACTTCTCCCTGCCGGCCCTTTCCTCCACTCCTCCCAACTCCTCCTCACCTTCTACTCTCTCGACCTCCATCGCCTCCAACAGGCCTTCTCCAAACAACTCTACTTCTTTGCCCCTCTATGTCCCCCCTCCACTTCTCCCTCTACCCCTTGCTCCTCTGCTGCCTTCTCTACAGCCTCACTTAGGCTCGCCCCTTCTTTCTCCATAACCTCCTTCTCAATCTCATCCCCAGCATCACCTAGGCTCACTACTTCCTTCCCCGCAGCCTCCTCTCCAATCTTCTCCCCGGCCTCATCTAGGCTCATCTCTCCTTCCCCCACAGCTTCCTCCTCCCTCGCCATCTCCTTTTCTAGATCCTCCACCTCCACCATCTAAGATATGGTATTGACAGCAGTCACGTAGCACTGCCTCGCCACCTTCGGATCCCCCTGATCCTGACCTGCACTCCTCTGTTGTTGAACTTTAGGCACTAATGGAACGAGGAGGGGACGCAACGAAAGGTGCTGATGAGAGGCCGCCCAAATATTGCGTTGTAGCTGCTCAGAGCGTCAATGATGACGAACCGACAGTTCCTCGATACCCCCCCCCCCCCCAATGTCACATGCAGGCCTACCCCTCCCTCAACTTCCTTCCGCTCTCCTGAGAACCCAAACAACGTTCCATCTGAGGTTAGAACCCTCTGAGCATCCACCTTCATCTCGTCAAAGGATTTCTTGAAGATTACATTCACGGAGCTCTCGTTGTCCACCAGAATCCGGGAGACCATGAAATTCTCTACCGTCGTTTGGATCACCAAGGCGTCGCAGAACGGATCTTTGTAGTCAGGCATGTCTTTCACCGAGAAAGTGATTTTTTCCTCTAGTGGGGGGGGGGGGGGAGGGTCTGGGAGGTCGAGGCGACACTCCTTCGATACATGGTCTAGAAGCTCCCCTTATGGGTAGCTTCGATCCCCACACCCCCATGGATCACCCTGATCCCTCCCCGGGCCCCCACGTCCACCCGGTCTTCACATCTATCCTCTCCTCCTGGCAGAACTTCCTCAATCATCACGGGGGGCTGCTGTTGGGTCTGTCCCTTGGCCGCCCTCATATCCAGAAATTCTGGACAGGTGGCTGTTGCATGACCCACCTCCTGGTAAAAGTCATAGAAAGGCAATGCCACCCTCCCTTCTCTCCTCTCGCTCCTTCCCGAGCTCCTCTCATTCCTCCTCTTCCCCTCACTATCTCCATCGCTTCCTACTGTAGTGGGAGAGGGACCCTCTATCCCTGCCTCCAGGCTGGCTAGTTGAACCTCCTTTGCTAGCGGTGGTTGTCCCTACCTTGGAAACCACCACCATGTCCCTGAGGGTGACCTTCCTGGGGCCTCCAGCCCAACCTGTTGTTCAGCTCTTGCAGCCCCCAACCTTGTTGGTGCCCCTTCCCTCGGGGTTCCTCTCTACTTCTCTCCTCTCTCTGCTCTCTCTACCTCCCTACTCCCGATTCCTTCCCATCATCCTCCGCCAACTTTGTCAACCTCCTGGCAAATGCCGGATTGGCCGCCTCGATCTCGATTTCCTTCGCTGCCCTCTCCATCAGCTCCTCAAAGGAGAGGGGGGAACTCTCTTCAGCTCCAACCTAAAGAAGCTGGACCTCAACCCCAGGGTGAAGGCAAGCATCACCGTATACCCCGACATCTCATAAACGTGCAGAATCTCCTCCTTGAACCTATCAACATAGCGTCCCAGCGTCTCCTCCGGCTTTTGCTTGATGGCAAACAAGCACCCCTTCTTCCTCTTCTTGGACGTTGAGAACTTCAGCAAGAACCCGCGTCACAGATTTTCGAAGTAGTAAATTGAACTTGC
This sequence comes from Platanthera guangdongensis, assembly GCA_039583875.1. Taxonomy (NCBI): domain Eukaryota; kingdom Viridiplantae; phylum Streptophyta; class Magnoliopsida; order Asparagales; family Orchidaceae; genus Platanthera; species Platanthera guangdongensis. The sequence goes on along the minus strand of CM077148.1, from coordinate 125,367,348 downwards.
AGGCAACTGGTGGAACCAGTCCCTGGCCGTCTCCTTCAGGATGATGGCACAGAGTCTACACTTGAAGGCATCTGACATTTGCCTTATGGAGACAGCATCTTCAAACCATTGCACATGTTGTGTGGGGTCATCCCTCCTCGTATAATAGGTCATGTCTGGTGTAACGCCCCCTATCCGTTGCATAGCATATAGCAGTAGGTCCGGTCGGGGCCCGATGTCATATACCACAGACATACCGTGTGGTTATTGTGAAAACCAAACAAAAACAAACCGAAATGGTTTTAACTGAAACTTTATTATCCGAAAAAGGTATCTATTACAATGGTATAGCCTCCCTTTTATAGAATGAAGGAGATGAGAGAGATTACAAATAATCAATGTGGGACTAAAAATTTACAAGTGTACGCGGCTTTACAAAAGACAAACCGGACAAGCCGTGCGGTTAGACAAACCGGCTAACCGCCTGACAACCAACAAGAGGAGAGATCAAACCGCCACAGGAGACCGCTAGACCGCTCGGTCTCCTAGTCGCCAGAGACAAGCCGCCTGACCGCTGGGATACCAAACAGCAACAGCCCGACACACAGACCAGCTAGGAGAAACCGCCAGACCGCCCGATCTCCAAACAACAACAGACCGCGTGGTCTCCAACCTGCAACACTCCCCCTCAAGCTGGAGCATAGATATCAATCATGCCTAGCTTGTCGCATATGTGGAAAAATGAAGCAGACACCGGTTTGGTGAAGACATCTGCCAACTCGTTGTCAGAAGTGACAAACGGAGTGCAAATCTGTTTCTTCAATATTTCTTCCCGAATAAAATGACAGTCGACTTCTATGTGTTTTGTTCTCTCATGAAAGACCGGATTTTTGGAAATGTATATCGCGGCCTTATTGTCACAGAACATAGGAAGAGGATAGTTGTAAACCTCTCCTAAGTCAAGCATGAGAGACCGCAACCACTTCAACTCACATGTAGTCGATGCCATGCTGCGATATTCTGCCTCTGCACTAGATCTGGAAACTACAGACTGTTTCTTGCTCTTTCAACTCACAAGATTGCCTCCAACAAACGTGCAGAAACCTGATGTCGATTTGCGGTCCCCTTTGTCATCCGCATAACTTGAATTAGAATAAGCTTCAACCCTTAGGTGACCATTCTTCTGAAAGAGGAGTCCTTTCCCTGGTGCAGCTTTAATATACTCTAATATCCTCTCTACAGATTGTAGATGACACTCCCTCGGAGCTTGCATGAACTAGCTCACCTTGCCAACAGCATAAGAGATGTCGGGTCTGTTTACCGTGAGATATATGAGCTTGCCCACCAGACGCCGGTATCTCGTAAGATCGGAGAGAAGAGGCGAGTCATCTGTCCAAGTTTTGTCTTCTCCAGCAGCCATAGGACAACGTGCAGGTTTAGCTCCAGTCAGTCCTGCCTCCTTTAAAAGATCAATAGCATACTTCCATTGGGAAAGGACCATGGAGTTGGGCTTTTTAGAGATTTCAATCCCCAGAAAGTATTTGGGGGAGCCCATGTCCTTTGTGACCAGATGTTGGCGAAGGTGTTTCTTGGTCATCAATACCCCATCCTGGTCATCGCCAGTAAGAAGAATGTCATCAACATAAACCGCAAGAACAACAAGACCAGAGGCTGTTTTCCGAACAAACAAGGAGTGATCTGCTGAGCTTCTTGTAAAACCAATGGCCGCAACAATGCCACTGAACTTGTCAAACCAGGCACGAGGACTCTGCTTGAGGCCATAGATAGCCTTCTTTAGCCGGCATACCCGTGTCTCCCCCTGAGCAACATACCCAGGAGGTTGCTCCATGTAAACATCTTCCTGCAGATCACCATAGAGGAAAGCATTCTTAACATCGAGCTGCGAGATGGGCCAATCCCTGTTGACAGCCATAGAGAGAAGAACCCTAATAGTGCTGAGACGAGCCACTGGAGAGAAAGTGTCAAAGTAATCAACGCCATAAGTTTGGGTAAAACCCTTAGCAACCACGCGAGCCTTATAACGATCCACACTGCCATCCGGGAGAAACTTCACCACGAAGACCCATCGACAACCAACAACATCTGTGCCGAAAGGAGGAGGAACAAGGGTCCAGGTACCCCGTTCAGTGAGAGTAGAAATCTCCTCATCCATGGCAACTTTCCAATGAGGAATAGAAAGGGCCTCCTGGTAGGAACGGGGAGTGGCAGTGGCCGAGATAGCCAGTGCAAATGCTCTGCGAGATGGGGTAAGACGATCGTAGGAAACAACTGCAGCAAGCGGGTGTTGGGTACATGCCCGAAACCCTTTGTGAAGAGCAATCGGGAGATCCAGGTCAGCAGGTGCCTCAGTATCCGGAGTATCCGTGGTGGAGAGAGCTAGCCCGGGAGTAGAGAGAGATGGCAGCGGAGTGGAGGGAGAAAGCGGAATAGAGGTTGGAGATGATGGGGATGGTGAAGATGGAGGAGAGGGTGGAGATGGCGGAACATCAGTGGAAGCAGAGGGAATGGATGGGTTGGTATGAGAAGTAGGATCAGGAGGAGGAGAGGAGGAAGCGGGAGAGAATTAAGATGCATTGGCAAAGAAGGTGACATCCGCAGAGACAAATTGCTTGCGGGTAATGGGGTCAAAGCAACAATAACCTTTCTGAGTGGGAGAGTACCCCAGAAAGACACATTTAGTGGCACGTGGTGAGAGTTTATCACGGGTGGCAGCGGGAGAGTGCACAAAGGCGGTGCACCTAAAGTTGTGCAGAGGAAGAGGAAAGGGATCCTTGTCCGGATAAAGAATGGAGAAGGGGGTAGCACCGTGGAGAACTGTGGAGGGAAGGCGATTGATGAGATAGCAGGAGAGGAGGACAACATAGCCCCAATAGGAGCGAGGAACATACATTTGAGTCAGCATAGTGAGAGCGACATCAAGGAGGTGACGGTTTTTGCGTTCCGCCACCCCATTTTGTTGTGAGGTGTAGACACAGCTTGTTTGATGAATAACACCATGGTGAATACAAAAAGAGGAGAAGTCTTGGCTAAGATACTCCTTAGCATTGTCAGAACGAAGGATTTTAATACACGTATCGAACTGAGTCTTAACCATAGAATAAAATGAGGTCCAAACAGAGAACAGCTCAAAGCGATCCTTGAGAAGATACACCCACGTACACCGAGAGAAATCATCAATGAAGGTGACAAAATATGAACTACCCCGACCGATGGTGAGGGTAGGAGCGTGACCCCATATGTCAGAGTGAACGAGGTCGAACGGACGAGAAGAGCCCCGATTTTGCGTTGGTGGGAAGGACGAGCGGTGATGTTTGCCAAGTTGACATGCATCACAGTTTAGAGGAGGGTGATGAGGAGGGAGGTGGGGCAGGAGCTGGCGCAGAATTCGGGGAGGAGCATGTTCAAGGCGAAGATGCCATTGGAGAAGATCTGTAGAGGAGGAGGAGAAGGCGGATAGAGCAGAAACGTTGTCGAGGAAGTAGAGGCCACCACTCTCAGTCCCGGTAGCAATCGTCCGTTGGGAGTCCGGATCCTGAAAAGCACAAGAGGTAGGGGTGAATATGACAGAACACCGTAGTTGCTTACATAAAGAAGTAACCGATAATAAATTGCACGGAAACTTGGGCACATAGAGGGTATCTGCCAGGCAGAGAGATGGAGTGACTTGAACCATGCCCGTCCCATGGACTGGTGAGGGAGATCCATCCACAACAATGACCGGGGGCAACTGAGCATGTGTTTCAAGAAGAGAGAAACATTGAGGATTGCCTGTCATATGATTTGTTGCACTAGAGTCGATTAGCCATCTGCCGCGAGTAACAACGTGAGCACTACCAGAAGAGGTGACCACCGAGGCGGAGAGGCTGGAGGAGGGAAAATACATGGAAGCAAGAGAGGAGCAAACCGCGACGATAAGAACAAGCCTCGAGAAGAGAAAGAAGCAGAACGGTTAAGCAAAGAAGAGAATAGAGCACCAAGTCGGGCGAACAGAAAACAGGGCGTGCGGCTAGGAAGGCCTCTACCAAGAAGTAGAACAAAGCAAAGGGAATGAAGTCACACGGCTTGAAAAAGTCGGGCGAACAGAGGAGAACAAGTCGCACGGCTAAAGATGAGGCCGGGGCGACTAGCAAGAAGGAGCGGGTAGAAGGCAACAGTCGCAGCGACTAAGAAGTAGACGGCTGCGGTTTGAGGAGAGCGCGAAAACAGGTCGCGAAAAAAAAGGAGCAAACCGCGCAGACACAATCAAGCCGCGAAAGTAGTGAGAGCGCACACAATCAGGAGGAATAGATCGAATGCTCTGATACCATGTGAAAACCGAACAAAAACAAACCGAAATGGTTTTAACTGAAACTTTATTATCCGAAAAAGGTATCTATTACAATGCTATAGCCTCCCTTTTATAGAATGGAGGAGATGAGAAAGATTACAAATAATCAATGTGGGACTAAAAATTTACAAGTGTACGCGGCTTTACAAAAGACAAACCGGACAAGCCGTGCAGTTAGACAAACCGGCTAACCGCCTGACAACCAACAGGAGGAGAGATCAAACCGCCACAGGAGACCGCTAGACCGCTCGGTCTCCTAGTCGCCAGAGACAAGCCGCCTGACTGCTGGGATACCAAATAGAAACAGCCCGGCACACAGACCGGCTAGGAGAAACTGCCAGACCGCCCGGTCTCCAAGCAGCAACAGACCGCGCGGTCTCCAACCTGCAACAGTTACTCAATGGAAACCATCCAACAGATATCCAACGTCCTACACAGAGTCATTCTAGCGGAAGAAATTATAATAGTTGCAAATAAAAGAACCCTACTGCTAGCATGAATGTCCACTACAAAGCCAACATGAATGAACGTACAAATACACAAGTACTGGCTTTAAGGTCTTATAATAGTTTGCTTGAATATCAATGTTTTCCAAACATCGGCACGCAGGACGACCATACATGAATAACATAAAACACTCAAAATTAGGCCTTCGAGAGCCGGCTCAGCAACTTGGGCTTTAGCCTGCTATTTAGCACACGGCTCCGCAGCACCTGCAAGCAACAATCCACCGCACGGTGGCAAACAAAGGCAACAATCAGCTATGCTGACCAAATTATAACGATCCCGCCCCAACTCGTGGCGGGGATGCTCCTTCCCTGCACTTTGTTAGCATAATCCATCAGTATAGTGTAATAACACAATAACACAGGCGTAGGCACTCACGGCCACACACCCCGTGCACTCAAGGCACATTCTCGATGAACCGATCAACGTCACGTCAGTTCAAGCCATAGACGCCTCGGTCTCACCACGACCACAAGGACGGCCAAATCTCGTGAGCATTTAGGTCCTTCCGGCCGATTTCACGTCAATTTAAGCCATAGATAACCCGAGACCTCCATCTATGCCAACGACAAGTCCCACGTAGCTTTAGGTCGCTTGTACCGAACGATATAGACCGGGCACGGTTCTGCTTAACCCGTTGCTCACACTGCAACGTCAATTCAATCCATATGCGCGGGTTAGCTCCCCGAGTCCCAAATCATTTACACACAACACATAACCCAGTTATGTTCAAGTTGGCTCCCAGGCCACCATGTTTGGAAGAATCACGCATCTGGCTAGTTTTCCGGGTACACCTTGGGGTTAATCCCCAAGGCTCCCTGTGGCAATCTACCTGGTAGAAAACCCGAAAAACAAACATTCGCACGGAGTCTTCTCTGGCCATTTACGCAATGCAACATCACCGATCCAGACCAACTTGTCCGGGTAGGCTTCACACATCATGCATATATCCGTTCTCGAATATGGACTCTACATGTACACAACGGGGACTATTCATGTCTACCCGAAGGAACGCCTCAACTCACCGCAAACTCGCGAGAGCGGGCTTCTTATGCAAAGGAAACGAGAGCTTCACATGCTCAAGTAGAGAATCGTTACCATAGCGCTTTTCCTTGGCGCCATGGAAATCTATGCGGATGAAAACCACTGAAATCTCCTTGCCTCCATAGATCTGAAGTCTTCTCGCGATTTGGAGCTCCAAAGCTCCGCCTGTAATCGGATTTAGTCTCGTTTCTTCTTCCTTGCTCTCCCCTCTCTCTAGACTTTACAAAGAGACTTAAGTGAAAGAAGTTAGGGATTTGAAACCCTATTCCCGGGTATATCCCAGTAGGAACAACCCTGAAATAAATAGTGCCTAATCACCTAGAGGGGGGGTGAATAGGTGACCTTTATCTTTTTAACTTTAAAGGCAGAAATACTGTACAGTAAATGCAATTCTACAATTATCACAACACGGTAACCATACAATCAAACATCCACAGAGTGCACACAGGATTTATAGTGGTTCCCCAAGGTCTGGGTACATCCACTTTTCCCCTTCGTCTATCTAGTAGTGCACTTGATTCGGCCTAACTTCTTCACTTCTTCTCAAATCCTCAGATCTTACAACTCAGAATCCCAAACAGGTTCCTACAACTCAGAGTGTCCCCACTCCTACAACTCAGGCACAAAGCCTTACCACTCAGTCTTCACCAAGACCTACACTCAAGCTAAACAGCCCTACCTCAGCCTTCAATCAAGGCCTACACTCAGAGAATAGAATCTCCTACACTTAGGCACAATAGCCCTACCTCAGCCTTTATAAAATAGGCTTACAGCTCAGATCCCTTATGATCCTACAGAAAATAAAGTTTATAAAGTGTTTAACCACAACTCTGAAAGAGAGAGATGAGTTGACTGGCTTCTTGATGAGTTCTTGAAAGAACTTTGCAGAGATCAACCACCCTTGGCTTTCTTCAAAGCTTCTTGAATTAGAACACAGTAGGGTTGAATCTCCTGTGCAGATGATCTTCAATCAACTGCTGTCTTGAGAATCAGATCTCAATCTGAATCTTACTTTTCAGCCTGGTTCAACAGCTATTCTTCTTAGAAGGAGCTCTCTCTCCAACTTCTTAGATCTTCTCTTGAAGGTCTTCTTCTTTGTTTGTGTTGTTTTTCAATTCATTGATCATCATTTCTGTCGAAGGAGAAAAGTCTTTAAATAGTCTTCCTCCAAGGTAACCAGCTGATTCGGTTTCTAACAACCTTCTGACAGCTCTAACAGTTGCAGCTGATCGGTTGAAATGGCAGCTGTCAAGTCATCCAGTCACTTCTTGAAATCTCTGTCACTGTCTGAAAATGTCAAGACAGATAGTCATTATGTGTCGACACAAATAGACTAAGTGTTGACACAAGTAGACTAAGTGTCGACACTAGCCTTGATGGTGTCGACACAACTCATTGTGTTGTTGTAACAGCTTCTCGACACTGCTTCTTCAGAATGTGTCGACACTTATCCTGAGTGTCGACACAAGCCTTTTGTTGAATGTGTCGACACTGGTTGAGTGTGTCGACACAAATACTTCTTCTTCAATACTTAGTTGATTTCTGCTGTGTGTCGACACAACTCCTTTGTGTCGACACATGCCTTCTTGTCTTGAGACTTGTTGAGTGTCGACACATCTCCATTGTGTCGACACATGCCTTCATGTATTGAAACTTGCGGAATGTCGACACATCTCCTTTGTGTCAACACATGCCTTCATGTGTTGAAACTTTGCTGAGTGTCGACACATCTCCTTTGTGTCAACACATGTACTTTAACTTTGTTGAAGTTTGCTGAGTGTCGACACAGCCTCCTGGTGTCGACACTTTTGTTGTCGACAAAGTTTCTCTGGGTGTCGACACTGCCTCTAAGTGTCGACACAGATAATGTTGACAATTCTTCACAATGTGTCGACACAGCCTGTATATGTCGACACTTTTCTTCTGGTGTCGACTCTGCCTTCCTAGTGTCGACACAATTACTCCAAGTGTCAACACAGTTTCTCTAGGTGTCGACACAAGCCTTCTTAAGTGTCGACACTTTTCTTCTAGGTGTCGACACATGGACTTAGAAACTTTTCCTGCAATCCTGCAGTTACTTAACCTTGACAAATAAACTCAAAGCACATCAAATACACCTTGATGTATACCATTACGTAGGGTGAGGCTTCTTCAAATCTGGTATATATATTCCAATGTACTCAACAATCTCCCTCTATTTGGAGAAGTCATAACCCTTAGTCAATGATATACACCATACATAACAAATACTCAATATGATGTATAACAATATTAAATGACAGGGTAAATACTAAACATGTATAAACAAAACATGTATAATCAATCATTACAGAATACAAATGTAACAGATCAAACATTATTTTGTTATAACTTCCAATAGTTTCATAAACCAAAAGTTTACATTGATTTTAATGTAAAAGATTACAGAGTTGTAAACTTAAGAAAATCCTAATCTATGGCTGCTCTGGTTCCTTGATAACAATGCCCTTTCCAGATTGAATCTTTGCTTGAACAGGAGCTTCATTGTCATCAGCAGGCTTCTTTCCCTTAAGATCTTTCTTTTTCTGTTCTTCAGCTCTAATCTTCTGTCTCTCAAAATAATGATAGGGCTTAGGGAAATACTTGCTAGGCTCCTGTGCATTAGGAGGTAGCTTCCCTAATTTTGCCTTCCTTCTGTATTATACTATGGCCTCTTGCCTAGCTTCATGCATTTTCCATTCCTGGTCAGAATACCATTTGCCCGTCTCTAGGAAATTATCCTTAGCAGCCTTCCAAGCAGTTAATATGATATTCCTAGAGGTTGGGCTCCATTGCTCAAAGTCTGGCCTTAATTCAGCCTGCTCTCTGAACCTTTTCTTAGATAATTGGGCCTCTTGTTCCTTTAGTACTGCCTCTGGCACAGGCTGTACAACTTTCTCAAGAATAATATTCTGATTACCCTCAGGAGGACTATACATAGACTGTACATCCTGATGTATCATGTCAAAATCTGCAGGAGGATATATCACTTGAGCCACTTCAGCTTGTTCTCCTCCAAAATATGCAGGATTTATGCCAGACTCTGCAACATTATCATCATCACATAAAGGTGGATATCCAAGGGTGGCTCTGATGGAGTTTGAAATCCACTTTGCATGATCAGAGCTGGCTTTGACTAACACCCTCTCCCCATTTATGACTTCTCTTTCTATATGATCCCTAAGATCATCTTTCTAGAATCTGATTTGAGCATTCAAATAGTTAACTCCATCTTTATAAAAAGTTTTTAACCTTTGTAGCTTGTCAGTAATTATCTTTTGAGAATCTGCAATGGCAGTGTGAACTGCATGTAGGCTTTCTTGTAGTTGCTTATCAAACTCTTCCTTGGCAGTAGCACTTGTTGCAGTCTGAGCAGCTGCAAGATTCTTCATTTCAGTGACTATCACATTATGTGATTCAGTTAAATTTTCATTCATTCTAATCTGATTTTCAAGAACATATCCTTGTTTGACAGCCATGTCATCAACTTGTGTTTTTATCTGCTCTTGATGTGTAGCCAGATATACCACTGCATTGCCTCCTTTATAGAAACAATCAGTCATTTCCTTTTTATGTTGATTAACTTCAAATCTAATAGATTTGATGTCTTGAGCTAAGGACAGTTGTAGCTCCTTATGGTGCTCATCCATATAAGTTTCCATAGCCTTCCTTTGCTCATCTAGCTTTATTTGCAATGCCCCCAACAGAGAACTATAATCAGTAGTTAGAGCAGGATGTGGAGCAACTGTTTGTAAATCTTTCTTGTAGCTTTGACTCATTCTCTTGAAGACCATTAGCTTCCTTTTATTTGCCTGAACCTCAGCAGCTTCTTCAGAACCTGAGGTACTAGCTATATCTACTCTATCCTATGGAGTTGGAGGTAAGTCCTGAGCAGTCTTTGGTCGCTCCCCCTCAGTCCTTTGCTCTTCAGTTTCTTTCCTAGCAATCTCCTCCTGGGATCTCACATGCTCCCCCTCAACAGCTGCTTTCTCTCCCTCCAAGTCAGTCTGCAAAAGATCAGGAAACAGCTCTTCTAGTGTAAACTCCTGTTGAGGATGGACTGGAGACTCTCTTATTTCACCAACCACTTTATCAGCAACAGATGTGTCCTCCATGACAATATCTTCTGGTTGACTATGTGACTGTGTATGCTGATCAACATCAAGTAATGATTCAGTCAGAACTTCATCCCCAATATTGAAATTTAATTGATTAACTTCAGTGATTACCTCTAGTATTGTTTGGGTAGCCCTTTCACTCTCTAATTGGGTATGTTCATCCACATGTAGAGGCTCCCCCTGGAGTGGATCCAGGTGAATAGGGCTAGCTGATGTTAGCTCCCCCTGCCTCTGAGCATCTTCTTGTCTTGCTGGTGACTGTCCAGCATTGTCATCTTCTCCATTATCAGAACTAAAAACCACTTGTTCCTCTGAGCTACTTGAGGATCCTTGAGCCACAGTGGCTTTCTTCTTCTTCTTCTTCTGAGGTGTTTCCTTTTCTGGAGTTGGCAGTTCCTTTGTCAACACTCTATCCCATCTTGAAATAATTCTTACATCCATTCTCCTCATATGATTTATCTTAGAACCAGCAGCTTGGTTCATCACTTCAGGGATACTGCCAGCTAAGTATAAACTCAGAATTCTACCCGGATTGGGTTTCTTCAGACTCTCTTTTATCTTAACAAACATGACTGTAGACCAATCAGTATTAAGTTTGAAAATTATCCTTGTCATCAAACTGAACATGTGAGCTGAAATTCTATCATGCCCACCAGGCTTGCTCAGTATTACCTTACCAACTATCTCAGATAAAAACTTGCCCTGTATATTCATGCCTTTCCTGTTGAAAACTGATCCTATCTTCAGACTTGAATCAAGTCCACACCAAGCCAGTGCCTCCCTTGTCTTTGAAGCAGGTACATCTTCCTCATCTTTAGTTCTAGGGAGATGTAGAATCTTCCTTAGACTTTTCAGGGTAATCTTGACTTTTGCCCCCATGAACTTTGGACTTAATCTTAGGTCCAGATTCATCAAGAGTAGCTGCACTCAAGAATTCAAGGACCTCCTTCTTCCAGATCTTGATTGGTTCTGATACAAGATACTCTAGTCCAGTCTCTGCAATTAGGGTTACCACACCTTGGATTTCTGGTTCCGCGTCATCAAATGCGTGTCGCACGAGCTCATAACCTTCATTAATGTTCTCTTCTAGCTTGGGCGCCATTAGGGTTTGAAGAAATTTTGAATTTAGAGAAGAGAGATGTCGACACACAAGTTTGGTCTCGAAACTAAGGTGAGCGTGTCGACAAACAATGGAGAGGACCTATTTATACCTTTCTAAAATTGAAGGTCAAAAGGCACGTCAAAATACTTGAAATGTGTCGACACTGTTGAAAAGTGTCGACACTTACTTCTAATGTCTCGACAACTATGTGTCGACACAAGTATAGTCGACAGAATATATGTGTCGACACTTATATGTCTTAGCTCGACACTTAGTCGAGACTCTACTCGATGAATTCTGTGTAAATCCTAAGTGTCGACACCACCCTAGATGTGTCGACACCTACACTGCATGTGTCGACACTAATTCTCTGAAGTGTCGACACATACTTCATAGATGTGTCGACACATTTCTCTGAAATGTCGACACCACTTCTATGTGTCGACACAGACAACTCTGTGTGTCGACACTATATTACTTAGCCAATTTTTGTAAACTATTCTAAGTTTATCATTCCTAATTCAATTTTAAACTTATTGAATTTGGTTTCATCTAAGGGCTTAGTAAACATATCAGCTAACTGATTATCTGTCTTAACATACTCTAGGGAAATGTCTTCTTTTTCCACATGTTCTCTTAGAAAATGGTATTTAATTTCTATGTGCTTAGTCCTACTATGGGAGACAGGATTATTTGCAATAGAAATGGCACTAGTAGAATCACAAAATAAAGGTGTCCTACTTACTTGAATACCATAATCTTCTAGATGGTGTTGAATCCATAGAAGTTGAGCACAGCAACTTCCTGCAGCCACATACTCTGACTCCACTGTGGAGATAGCCATACTGGTTTGCTTCTTGCTACTCCATGACACCAGCCTTCCACCTAGAAATTGACAGGTTCCTGTAGTACTCTTCATATCTTCCTTGCAGCCTGCAAAATCTGCATCTGAATAACTTGTCAGTAAAAAATCTCCATTCCTAGGGTACCAAAGGCCTAGATAAGGTGTGCCCTTAAGATATCTTAAAATTCTTTTGACTGCTGTCAAATGAGATTCTTTAGGGCAAGCTTGGTACCTAGCACAGACACATGTAGCATACATGATATCTGGTCTACTAGCAGTCAAATACAGTAGGGAGACAACTATCCCTCTATACAAAATTTCATCTACAGGTTTCCCTGCATCATCTTTGCTTAGAGACATGCTTGACCCCATAGGAGTTTTCATGGTGGTGGAAGATTCCATACCATACTTCCTTATCAACTCTAGGGTGAACTTAGACTGACATATGGATAATCCATCTTCAGTCTGTCTAACTTGAAGACCCAAGAAGAACTTAAGTTCCCCCATACTGCTCATTTCAAATTGTCCTTGCATGAGTTTTGCAAACTTTCTGCAAAGACTACTTTCTGTAGACCCAAATATTATGTCATCTACATATATTTGGACTAAGATAATCTTGCCTCTGGATTCCCTAAGGAATAGAGTCTTGTCTATTTTCCCTCTTGAGAATTTATTCTCAATGAGGAAACTAGACAGGGTTTCATACCAAGCCCTTGGGGCTTGTTTTAACCCATATAAAGCCTTCCTAAGTCTATAAACATAATCAGGTTTAAGAGAATCAACAAAACCTGATGGCTGCTCTACATAGACTTCTTCCTTCAGATTTCCATTCAGAAAAGCTGACTTAACATCCATTTGATATACCTTAAATCCTTGATATGTTGCATAGGCAAGGAACATCCTTATTGCTTCCAGTCTTGCTACTGGAGCAAAGGTTTGATCAAAATCAATACCTTCTTCCTGTCTATATCCCTTTACAACAAGTCTAGCTTTATTCTTTATGATGACTCCATTCTCATTCAACTTGTTCCTAAAGATCAACTTAGTTCCAATAATGTTATGGTCCTTGGTTTAGGAACTAGCTCTCAGACCTTGCATCTTTTGAATTGATTCAGCTCCTCTTGCATGGCCTCAATCCAATGAGGGTCTAGGATAGCTTCTTCAAACTTCTTTGGCTCTACTTGGGATAGAAAACTGGAGTAAAGAACTGTACTTAGATTCGTGCTCCTTGTTTGCACCCCTTGTCTGGGATCTCCAATTATTTGATTGGCTGGATGATCCTTTAAGTGCCTATTTGCTGGAAGCAGCCTGTCTTCCGGTTGTACACCTTCAGTCTCTTCATTTAGCTGCATATCTTGGTCTTCTTCAGTATCAGGAGTATCTTGTACTCCCCCTGGACAACAGCCACTATCTTCCACTTGCTGACTTGCAGAAGAACCCTCTATTAAGGTAAGCTTGTCCATCTTCTCAGTTACACCTGTAGACCTGCAAACACTTCTTGACAATTCATTGTTAATAAGTCTAGCTTCATCAAAAACTACATGAACAGACTCTTCTACAACTTGAGTAATCAAGTTGTAGACCCTATAAGCCTTACTATTATTGTTGTACCCAACAAAGATCCCCTCTTAGGATTTGGCAGCAAACTTGGTTAGATAAGACTTACCATTGTTAAGGATATAACACTTGCAACCAAAGATCCTGAAATAGGATAAAATTGGTTTTCTGCCCTTCACAATCTCATAGGGGGTCTTCTTTTGGCTCTTGGTAATAGTAGACCTATTGATCACATGACAAGCAGTGTTTACTGCATCAGCCCAGAAATATTCTGCGAGAGATGTGTCACTCAATAGAGTTCTACCAGCCTCTATCAAGGTTCTATTTTTCCTTTCAGCAATACCATTTTGCTGAGGTGTTCTTGGTGAGGAAAATTCCTGAAAAATTCCAAATTCTTCACACAATTTTGTCATACTTTCAGACTGAAATTCAGTACCATGGTCACTTCTGATCTTGATCACTGTACTGTTCAATTCATTCTGAATTTGTTTAACAAAACTACATAAGATACTTGGGGTTTCAGATTTTTGTCTAAGGAAGAACACCCAGGAATACCTTGAATAGTCATCTACAACCACAAATGTGTAGACCTTCCTACCTAGGCTGTGAACTGGCATAAGACCAAAAAGATCCATATGCAAGAGGTATAGACACCTCACAACATCTTTGTTCTCAAGGCTATGAAAGGTGGATTTGGTCTGCTTGCCTTTTTGACATGCTGAGCATATCCCATCCTTTATACACTTAACCTGAGGACCATTCCACACTAACTCTTTGCTAAAGAGTTAGCCAATTGTCTTATAGTTAAGATGAGCCAGCCTCTTGTGCCATTTAACACAATGTGAGACTTTCTCATCAGCTACAAGACAAATAGGATAAACATTGTTCTCGCATACAAAGTCAAGATAGTAGACATTCCTCTTCATATATCCTGTCAGAATGATCTTTTGATCACTTGACCTTTTGATATGACAACCATCCTTGACAAATGAGATGTCATATCCTAAATCACTCAGCTGACTTATGCTAATGAGGTTATGTTTCAAACCCTTTACATAAGCCACTTGAGTAATTATAATTTGGTTACTAGAAATGTTACCAAAGCCTTTGATGATTCCTTTTTCTGAACTACCAAAGGTAACTTTAGGGCCATCCTTGATAGGTGTATAGTCCTTCAGCAATCCCCTAGTTCCAGTCATATGCCTGGAACATCCACTGTCCAAGTACCATATAGGGGCATGGCCACTTGGACTCACCTGCAAAACATATTACTTAACCTTAGAACCCAAATAATTCTTGGGTCTTTGGTGCAGGTTAGTTTGACTTTTAACAAAACTACATGTAGCTCATCTAGCACGTAGTTTGCTACTCTCCTTGACACTTGAATTGTGCCAACAATCTATGGCAAAGTGGCCTATCTTGCCACAACACCAGCACTCAAACCTGTTGTACCTTTGTTTGGGTACAATCGTGGCTGGATTATCTACTACAGCCTTCTTGTTTAGTGTTGGGGCTTTGCACTTAGATTTGGACTTAACTGTCCAGGCAGGTTTTGTAAACCCCAATCCAGTTTTAACCTTATGAGGTACAAACTTATCTATCAAAGGTAAAACAGATTTTGGTTTAGAAAAACTTGCTACAATCTCTCTCTCCTTCTGAAGTCTAGCCTCCAGATTTCTAATTTGATCATTCTTAAATGTAATAGTACCCATCTGAATAATAATAATGTTCTTCAGCCTGGCTATTTCATTCAGTTTCTGATCAAACAACTTGTCTGAATCAGCAGCAGCTAATTTAAGACTAGCAATCTCCTTTGCCTGAGTTTTGGCTAAGGTTTTGCTTTTCTTCAAGGCCTGCAACAAGTCCCTATATTCATCAATTAACTGATGAATATCTCCTTCAGATTCAGACCCACACACATCACTTGATGCAGATGTATCTGATTCTGACTCAGTACTAGGAATTGAACTAAAAGAACAACTTTGTACCTTACTTGGTGCAGGATGTTCCTGGATTTTGTCTCCTTCAGATAAGGCCATCAGTCCTTTGCACCAAATGTCCTCAAGCTCATAAATTGAGTTCATTAGCTGCATGAACTCATCTTCTTCCTCTTCAGCAAATAAACCAATATAGGCTTCAGCTTCTGAATCTGTTTCTGAAGATGACTGATCAGTCAAACTTTTGTCTTTCTTGGCAACAAAGGACTTTTCCTTTTTGCCCTTAAATTGTGTCTTCTTTCTGTCAGTTGACTCCTTCCTCTTTTCAGGACAGTCAGCCACTACATGTCCTTGTCTATTGCAGCAATAGCATAAAATCTTTAAAGATGTAGCTTTGCTTGGCATGGATCTACTTTTGTCATTCCTTTATGACTTTCTTTTCTGATAATAATCATCTTTTGGCTGAGAAGTGGAAGACTTAGACCTCCACTGCTTCTTCTTCAGAAACTTTTGAAAATGCCTAGTGAAAGCTGCAAAATCTTCATCACTTTCACTGCTATCTGAATTCTTGCTTTCTGAATTATCTGTCACAGCCTCAGCAACTATTTGAGGTGGAGATAGAGACTTGCTTTTATACTTCTTAGTGGCTTCAGTCTTGAAGGCCACAAATCTTTCCTTGTGCTCCACTCTAGTAGTCTTCTCTTCCTCCATTCTAGCCAATAACTGCATTTCATAAGATAACAGTTTTCCAAACAAAGTTGGAGGAGGTATATCAGCTAATTTGGCCATTTCCCTAATGGCACAAATCTTGGTATCCCAGTCCTTTGTCAGGGATCTTAAGAACTTGTCATTCAGCTCATAGGTTCTGAATTCTCTTCCATAGGACATCAATTCATTACTATCCTATAAAACTTCTTGTAGTATTCAGTAATGCTATCAGACTTTCCTTGTCTGAAGCTTTCAGATTCCTGAATTAATAAAGACTTCATGTCTTGTCTTACTTCTTCTGATCCCTCCACATAGACTATTAATGTGTCCCACATTTTTTAGAAGTTTTACAATGAATTAAATTCTGAAATGTTGCATCATTAATTGCACTAACAATAATATTCTGGGTTCTCTTGTCCATAGTGGCTAGAATAATTTCATCTTTAGTCATTTCTGAATAGTCTTTGGGAGTTCTCTGATTTGCATCCAGAATAGATACTTTCATTGGCACATATGACCATTTTTTGACTGTAATGTATATTCTTGGGTCAGAGGCTTCCATGAACAGTCTAACCCTCTCTTTCCAAATGCCAAAAATCTCTTTTCTACAGATTGGCAATTTCATGGACCCCAGCTCTTAGTGATTCTCACTAGAACCCATTTTCTTGATTCTTATTTATTCAGATTCTGCCTACAGGATCTTACTCAGAATGTTATGTCCTTTTGAGTAACCTCCCTCTGATACCACTTGAAAGAAATAGTGCCTAATCACCTAGAGGGGGGTGAATAGGTGATCTTTATCTTTTTAACTTTAAAGGCAAAAATACTGTACAGTAAATGCAATTCTACAATTATCACAACACAGCAACCATACAATCAAACATTCACAGAGTGCACACAGGATTTATAGTGGTTCCCCAAGGTCTGGGTACATCTACTTTCCCCCTTCGCCTATCTAGTAGTGTACTAGATTCGACCTAACTTCTTCACTTCTTCTCAGATCCTCAGATCTTACAACTCAGAACCCCAAACAGGTTCCTACAACTCAGAGTGTCCCCACTCCTACAACTCAGGCACAAAGCCTTACCACTTAGTCTTCACCAAGACCTACACTCAGGCTAAACAACCCTACATCAGCCTTCAATCAAGGCCTACACTCAGAGAATAGAATCTCCTACACTCAAGCACAATAGCCCTACCTCAACCTTTATAAAATAGGCTTACAGCTCAGATCCTTTAGGATCCTACAGAAAATAAAGTTTACAAAGTGTTTAACCACAACTCTGAAAGAAAGAGATGAGTTGACTGGCTTCTTGATGAGTTCTTGAAAGAACTTTGCAGAGATCAACCACCCTTGGCTTTCTTCAAAGCTTCTTGAATTAGAACACAGTAGGGTTGAATCTCCTGTGCAGATGATCTTCAATCAACTGCTGTCTTGAGAATCAGATCTCAATCTGAATCTTACTTTTCAGCCTGGTTCAATAGCTGTTCTTCTTAGAAGGAGCTCTCTCTCTCCAACTTCTTAGATCTTCTCTTGAAGGTCTTCTTCTTTGTTTGTGTTGTTTTTCAATTCATTGATCATCATTTCTGTCGAAGGAGAAAGGTCTTTAAATAGTCTTCCTCCAAGGTAACCGGCTGATCCGGTTTCTAACAACCTTCTGACAACTCTGACAGTTACAGCTGACCGGTTGAAATGGCAGCTGTCAAGTCATCCAGTCACTTCTTGAAATCTCTGTCACTGTCTAAAAATGTCGAGACAGATAGTCATTATGTGTCAACACAAATAGACTAAGTGTCGATACAAGTAGACTAAGTGTCGACACTAGCCTTGATGGTGTCGACATAACTCCTTGTGTTGTTGTAACAGCTTCTCGACACTGCTTCTTCAGAATGTGTCGACACTTATCCTGAGTGTCGACACAAGCCTTCTGTTGAATGTGTCGACACTGGTTGAGTGTGTCAACACAAATACTTCTTCTTCAATACTTAGTTGATTTCTGCTATGTGTCGACACAACTCCTTTGTGTCGACACATGCCTTCTTGTCTTGAGACTTGCTGAGTGTTGACACGTCTCCATTATGTCGACACATGCCTTCATGTGTTGAAACTTGCTGAGTGTCGACACATCTCCTTTGTGTCGACACATGCCTTCATGTGTTGAAACTTTGCTGAGTGTCGACACATCTCCTTTGTGTCGACACATGCCTTCATGTGTTGAAACTTTGCTGAGTGTCGACACATCTCCTTTGTGTCGACACAAGTACTTTAACTTTGTTGAAGTTTGCTGAGTGTCGACACAGCCTCCTGGTGTCGACACTTTTGTTGTCGACAAAGTTTCTCTGGGTGTCGACACTGCCTCTAAGTGTCGACACAAATAATATTGACAATTCTTCACAGTGTGTCGACACAGCCTGTATGTGTCGACACTTTTCTTCTGGTGTCGACTTTGCCTTCTTGGTGTCGACACAATTACTCCAAGTGTCGACACAGTTTCTCTAGGTGTCGACACAAGCCTTCTTAAGTGTCGACACTTTTCTTCTAGGTGTCGACACATGGACTTAGAAACTTTTCCTGCAATCCTGTAGTTACTTAACCTGCACAAATAAACTCAAAGCACATCAAATACACCTTGATGTATACCATTGAGTAGGGTGAGGATTCTTCAAATCTGGTACATATATTCCAATGTACCCAACAAACCCCAAGCCGTCGGATCCCAAAATAAGGAAACGAACGGCCACGATCCGGAGCTGAAAAGCAATACCTGGGCCAAACACGTCATGCGACACGCTCGTGTCCAGGGCCGTGTCCCCCATTCGTCGTCAAAATCGACGCATCTCGAAAAACACACGGGCACCCGACACGCCCGTGTTTGGCCGGACACGCCCGTGTCATCCAGTACACGCCCGTGTTCTCGGGCATGTTCCTCCATCAACACAGGACCAACACCAACCCGAGAATCACACGGGTCTTGGAAACGCCCGTGTCCTATATGACACGCCCGTGTCATACCTGAACACGCATGGGCTCCAGGCCGTGTTCACTGTCTCGACACTTCGTCGAGCATAGTTCGTCGACACCCCCGACACGGCCAGGGACACGCCAGTGTCCTGGGCCGTGTTCCCTGTCTCGACACATTGTCGAGCGAAAATGTCGACTTCCCGGGTAGATCGTTGACACGAGCTCGACACGCCCTGAGACACACCCGTGTCTCAGGCCGTGTTCGCTACTCGACGATCGTCGACTCGAAAATTCGTCGACCTCTCGGACAAATCGTCGACCCAAACACGACACGCCCTGAGACACGCCGGTGTCCCAGGCCGTGTGCCCCCGCCAAATTCCAAACTTGGCTCAAAACGCCTCTCGTCGCTCTTTTGAGTTTCAGAGTGTTACAACTCTCTCCCTCTTAAAAAAATTTTGTCCTCGAAATTACATAAAGGAAAGAAACATAAAACTTAAATGGTACCTGAGTGAAACAATTTTGGGTACTCCTCAAGCATGGTCTGCTCTCGCTCCCAAGAGAGCTCTTCCCGACCGTAATTGTCCCAACAGACCTTGACCATCCTGATCACTTTATTGCGTAGCCGCTTGACTTCTGAGTCCTCAATTCGAACGGGCTTGACCTTCGTCGTCAACCTATTATTGACCGTCACTTGATCCACCGCGATCACATGCGAAGGCTCTTACACCGCCTTCCGTAGCACCGATATATGGAATACATCGTATAGACTGCTAAGCTCCACTAACAGCTTCAAATGATACGCTGCTTCACCAATTTGCTCCAGAACCTCAAACGTTCCAAGGTACCTCGGGCTTAGCTTCTTTAAGCATCGCACCCACGAGACACCCTTGAATGGCTTGATCTTCAAGTACACCCAGTCGCCAACAGTGAAATCTACGTTCCTGTGCTTGGCATTATAGCACTTAGCCTGGCGGTCCTGAGCGATTAGCAACCTCTCCCGAATGGTTTGCACCAATGAAGTAGCGTCTTCCACCTCTTGTCGCTTGTATAACTTTGACTCAATCGTTTCCAACCAAGATAACGGCGTGTGACATCTTCTACCATAAAGGGCCTTGAAGGGCGTCATTTGTATGCTTGCCTGGTAGCTATTATTGTACGTGAACTCCACCAAGTATAGGTGGTCTTCCCACTATTTTCCGAAATCCAGGACGCACATGCGAAGCATATCTTCCATCGTCCTATTGACCCTCTCGGTCTACCCAACCGTTTGCGGTTGAAAGGCTGTGCTAAAACTCAGCTTTGTTCCCAACATCTACTGCACCAGCCTC
This sequence comes from Platanthera guangdongensis, assembly GCA_039583875.1. Lineage (NCBI taxonomy): Eukaryota > Viridiplantae > Streptophyta > Magnoliopsida > Asparagales > Orchidaceae > Platanthera > Platanthera guangdongensis. The sequence continues at coordinate 125,346,895 of CM077148.1, read as the reverse complement.
TAATCATTGGATGTGAACTGACCAGCTCGGTCACTCACGATGCCGCGGGGCACACCATGAAGCCGCACAATATTGTCTACATATAACTTTGCCAATTTCTCAACCGGATCATCCTTCCTATGCAGAATGAAGTGCGACACCTTCATTAGACGATCTACGACCACCCAAATGGCGCCGTTCCCCTTTTGCAACCTCGGCAGCCCGTTCACAAAGTCCATAGTAATGTAGTCAAACTTCCACTCCGGAATAGGCAAGGACTTCAGGAATACTCCCGGCATTTGGCATTCCGCCTTCACCAAGGCACATGTCTGACAGTTTGCCACATATAGTGCCACATCCTTCATCAGTCCTGGCCACCAGAACAATTTCTTCACATCGCGGTACATCTTCGTGCTCCCCGGGTGAATCGTGTACTTGGTATGATGCGCCTCGTACAACAATCCCACCCGCAAAGTGCCCGCATTCGGGACGCACAGACGCCCGTCTTTCCAAAGCAATCCATCTACAACCTCATATTGGGAATTTGACCCATCCAGAGCCTCAACCATGAGCTGGTTCATGCTACTATCCACATCCAAAGCCTGCCGAATCCGATCAGCCAGGTCATACTGAACTTCCATCCAGTTCAATAGCGCTTCAGCACTCGACTGCTTGTCTACGTAAGAGATCTCCAACGCCTCCAACTCCTGAACCAACCGCTCGTCATGGACCGACAACCAATTGGCTTGATCAGGGGCCCGGTGACTCAACGCGTCCGCAACTGCATTGCCTTTACCAGGCATGTAGTGGATCTTGAATGTATAGTCCCCCAGGAACTCCATCCATCTACGCTACCGCATGTTCAGATCTTTTTGATCCAACAAATATTTCAGGCACTTATGGTCGGTATAAATATCGACCCTTACCCCATACAAGTAGTGCCTCCACAGCTTTAAGGCAAAAATGACGACCGCTAACTCCAAGTTATGGACCGGATAATTCCTCTCGTGCACTTTCAGTTGTCTCGAGCCATACGCTATAATGCTTCCATGTTGTAGTAGCACGCAACCTAAACCACTGCCCAAAGCATCGCTGTAGATTTCAAAGCCTTCGGTCCCACTCGGCGAACTCAGCACATACGCCGTGGTCAACCGACACTTCAACTCCTCAAAATCTCGTGCGCACTCCGGCGTCCGAACGAACTTCTGCTCCTTCCTCGTCAATGTAGTGAGATGTAACGCTATCCGCGAGAAGTTCTCCACGAAGCGCCTGTAATAGCCGGCAAGCCCCAGAAAACTCTGGACCTCCGCTACTATAGAAAGCACATGCCACTCTCGTATCGGAACAATCTTCGCCGGATCCACTGCAATGCCCTCTCCACTGACTATATGACCGAGGAACGCCACTGAGGACAACCAAAACTCGCATTTCGAGAACTTGGTGTACAATTGATTCCTCCTCAGCGTCTCCAATACCAAGTTTAGATGCCTGAAGTGATCATCCTCACTCTACGAGTACACCAAAATGTCATCGATGAAGACGAACACAAAGTTGACTAAGTACTCCATGAAGGTCCTGTTTATCAAATGCATCAACACTGACGACGCATTCGTCAGCCCAAACGGCATGACCGTAAATTCGTAATGCCTGTATCTCGTACTGAACGTTATCTTAGGGATATCACTCTCCCTTATTCTCAGCTGATAGTAACCGGTCTTGAGATCCAACTTAGAGTACACCGTCGACCCGACTAACTGATCAAATAGAACATAAATCCTTGGGATCGGGTACTTGTTCTTCTCCATCAACTTGTTAAGTTCTCGGTAATCAATACAAAGTCTCAAGCTTCTGTCCTTCTTCTTAACAAAGAGGACCGGTGCGCTCCAAGGCGACGAACTTGGAAGCACATAACCTTGCTCCAACAACTTGATGGCCTCTTATTAGCCAAGATTATAAACTCTTGGTAGAGCCGGAGCATAATGGGACGCGGTTGACTCCACCACCTTGCCATTATCTTCATAAGTTGCTCCCGACTTCCTTTCAGACTTGGGACATCTGCTCCAGCAGTCACGGGCAAAGTGCCCCGGCTTCCCACATGTAAAACATGCACCCGGGGTCTGACCCGTAGTCGCCCCAGAAGCATCGGAAGAAGGAGCTGGACCCGAAGTCTAGCCTTCTTAAAGAACTTACGGTACCCAGACATTGAGGTAGTGGGCACCTTGAACTCAGACTTCTTATCACCAAAGCTTTTCTTTTCTTGTACATTCTTCAAATCCTTCTCCGAAGACCGGGCCGTGTTGACCAGGGTTAAGAAGCCCTGTGTCATCGGCCCCGAGAGTAGTAGCCTCAAGTCATCTCTCAGACCTTCATAGAAATGGTTTGTCTTACGCTCCTCATCCGCGAATGTGGAGCTAACATATGGACCCAACTGAGTAAACTTGTGGAGATAATCATCCACACTACTCTCTCCTTGCACCAACCTTTGGAACTCATTCTCCAAAGCTATCCTCTATGTCGAAGGAAGATACCTTGCCAAGAACTGCCCCGAAAACTCTTCCATTGGGACATCTCTGAGTTGCCTCCCCCTCAAGTGATGGAGTTCCAAACCTTCCCACCACAACCTAACATCATCATCCAGAAGGAACGTAGCTATAGTGGTCTTCTGCCACTCCTCCATTTCAGTAGCTCTCAGGACTCTCTTCACTAGGGAGAGCCAGTCTTCAGCTTGTGATGGGGTTCCTAACCCTAAGAACACAGGAGGATTAAAGCTCATAACATGCTTGAGCTGCCTTTCAGTTGCTCACCTCGGCACCAAAAGCTCCACTACTACCTGCTCAACTCTTCTCGGCTCAGCCTCTTGGAGAGGTACCTGCTCAATCGTAGGAGCGGGCTGCTGCATCTGCCTTGAAGGCTGCGCATTGATCATGGCAAACACTGCTTCGGCAACCAATCTTATGGTTTCATCCAATGGAAGTGTTGCAGGAGCATCATTTGGTGCACTACTAGCCTCAGAAACATGACGTTTTGACGGCCCAGCACCGCTTGTGGTCACCTATAGTTGTACAAAACATCGTTAAGCAACCATACAAAATTGCAAAAAAATAATTATAGGAACACGCAGGTTCCTCAAACACGTGTATTTTCATTCCTAAGTGGACATTCATGGGTTATTTTGATGTTATAATGATGACGCACACACATATGCTCACCACCCCTTAAAAAGAATTCGGCCACGAATTCAGTTTAAGCCTGACCAAAACCAGTAGTCCGATACCAAATTGTAACGCCCCCTATCCGTCACATAGCATATAGTAGTAGGTTCGGTCGGGCCCCGACCCCATTTACCACAGACAGACCGGTTGGTTACTCAATGGAAACCATCTAACAGATACCCAACGTCCTACACAGAGTCATTCTAGCGGAAGCAATTATAATAGTTGCAAATAAAAGAACCATGCTAATAGCATGAATGTCCACTACAAAGCCAACAGGAATGAACGTACAAATATACAAGTACTGGCCTTAAGGCCTTACAATAGTTTGCTTGAATATCAATGTTTTCCAAACCTCGGCACGCAGGCTGGCCATACATGAATAACAGAAAACACTAAAAATTAGGCCTTCGAGTGCCGGCTCAGCAACTTGTGCTTTAGCCCGCTATTTAGCACTCGGCTCCGCAGCACCTGCAAGCAATAATCCACTGCACGGTGGCAATCAAAGGCAACGGTAAGTTATGCTGATCAAATTATAACGATCTTGCACCCAACTTGGGGCGGCGATGCTCCTTCCCTGCACTTTGTTAGCATAATCCAGCAGTATAGTGTAATAACACAACAACACAGGCGTAGGCACTCACAGCCACACATCCCGTGCACTCAGGGCACATTCTCGATGAACCGATCAACGTCATGTCAGTTCAAGCCATAGACGCCTCAGTCTCACCACTGCCACAAGGACGACCAACTCTCCTGAGCATTTAGGTCCTTCCGGCTGATGTCACGTCAATTTAAGCCATAGATAACCCGAGTTCTCCTATCTATGCCAACGGTAAGTCCCACATAGCTTTAGGTAGCTTGTACCGAACGACATAGACCGGGCACGATTCCGCTTAACTCGTTGTTCACACCGCAACGTCAATTCAAGCCATATGTGCGGGTTAGCTCCCCGATTCCCAAATCGTTTACACACAACACATAACCCAGTTATGTTCAAGTTGTCTCCCAGGCCACCATGTTTGGCAGAATCACACATCTGCCCAGTTTTCCGGGTGCACCTTGTTGTTAATCCCCAAGGCTCCCTGTTGCAATCTACCTCGTAGAAAACCCGAAAAACAAACATTAGCACGGAGTATTCTCCGACCATTTATGCAATGCAACATCACCGATCCAGACCAACTTATTCGGGTAGGCTTCATACATCATGCCTATGTCCGTTCTCGAATACGGACTCTGTATGTACACAACGGGGACTATTCATGTCTACCCGAAGGAACGCCTCAACTCACTGCAAACTCGCAAGGGCGGGCTTCCTATGCAAAAGAAATGAGAGCTTCATATGCTCAAGTAGAGAATCGTTACCCTAACGCTTTTCCTTGGCGCCATGGAAATCTATGCGGATGAAAAGCAACGCAATCTCCTTGCCTCCGTAGATCCGAAGTCGGCTCGCGATTTGGAGCTCTGAAGCTTCGCCGGTAACCGGATTTAGCCTCCTTTCTTCTTCCTTGCTCTCCCCTCTCTCTAGACTTTAGAAAGAGACTTAAGTGAAAGAAGTTAGGGATTTCAAACCTTATTGCCGGGTATATCCCAGTAGGAACAACCCCCAGCCGTCGGATCCCAAAATAAGGAAATGAACGGCCACGATCCGGAGATGAAAAGCAAAACCTGGGCCGAATACGGCCTGGGACACGACCGTTTCCAGGGTCGTGTCCCCCATTCGTCATCAAAATCGACGCGACTCGAAAAACACACGGGCACCCGACACGCCCGTGTTTGGCCTGACATGCCCGTGTCATCTAGTACATGCCCGTGTTCCCGGGTGTGTTCCTCCATCAACACAGGACCAACACCAACCCGAGACTCACACGGCTCTTGGACACGCCTGTGTCCTATATGACATGCCCGTGTCATACCCGAACACGCCTGGGCTGCAGGCCGTGTTCACTGTCTCGACAATTCATCGAGCACAGTTCGTCGATACCCCCGACATGGTCAGGGACACACCCGTGTCCTAGGCCGTGTTCCCTGTCTCAACACATTGTCGAGCAAAAATGTCGACTTCCCGGACAGATCGTCGACACGAGCTAGACACTCCCTGAGACACGCTCGTGTCTCCAGTCGTGTTCGCTGCTCGACCATCGTCGACTCCAAAATTTGTCGACCTCTCGGCCAAATCGTCGACCCAAACATGACACGCCCTGGGGGGCGTGTCCCAGACTGTGTGCCCCGTGCCAAATTCCAAACTTGGCTCAAAATTCCTCCCGTCGCATTTTGAGTTTCGAGTCGTTACATCTGTCTCCCGGAACACCTCCGGAACTGGAGCTGAGATGATGAGCTCACTAAAGGGCCTCCCGCCCTCTTACTGCCGGGAGGGCTCGTCGCGCGACCTCGGCTCTCTTGCCCTATCCGCACTGGTCTATCCCAGGAACAGCTCCCTCATGGGGACATCCCTTTATGCTACCTCTGCAGGAACCTCCTTCTCGGGGCGTTGTTTGGGAGCGCTCTCGCCCAATGATGGAGCAGCCGCCACCGGGACCTAAGGAGTCTCCCACTCGCCTCTTGCCTAGAAGGCCAAGTGGATGGTCTGCAATACTTCTCGCCTGAAGTCCTCCGGCATCCCCAACGTCACCTCACTTCTCTGAGAGGGAGAACCTCCCGAGCTAGATCCTTCTCCTTCACCTCCAGCCATGATACTTGACTTGAGATTATCTTGTATCAGCCACGGTCCATGCTCACCACACTAGAAATGTTGAAGCCAAAAACTAGCCTCAACTAGAGTTCGGACCTTGGGGTGTGGCCGACACCTATTTCTCCCAAACGTGGACCCAAGACAAGCCACAAAGAACTAGAAACTGACCCTAAGCCTCAGCTAGGAGGTCCCTCCTCTAACCCGGAAGTTCTCTGAGCGCTTCCCCTCTAAAGCCAATTGTTGTTCTAAGAGTACCTCAAAAAGCTCTAGAAGGAAAAATGAGAGTATGAGGAAAAAAATCCGCCTTCTAAGGTATCCTATGGGTCTATTTATCGATTTTCAATATCTGGTCTGCAAAAAGCGTACTTTTGCTGCCCTAAAATTACCAAAATGCCCATGGGCTGGTCTATCAATAGCCAAACTCCGCTGTTCTGAGGAGCTAAATACAGGACATGGGTGTTTAGTTAATTTTAGGTCTGGGTCTCATCTTGTGGAAGCTCCTCCTGCTGAGTTCTGCGGGAACCCTGCTTACCCTGAGCACAAGCCTTGCCGCCATTCTTGTGCGGGAAAAAAAATACTGATGGGGCGTTGAGTGGAGAGGCATCACTCAACGGCGAAGGTCGATGGGCTTCCTCCATCCAGAGGTGCGAGCCCTGTTCCTGCCTAGGGCAGGAGCCTTCCCACCCTCCCTGGTTCTATCATGGCCTAAACCTAAAATCTACGCTCGACGAAAATAACCGTAAGTCAAAGGCTCAGCTTGATGAGTTTGTGTTCGACGATTTACGTTCTCAGCTCGACAAATTGAGCTTGATGAACTGGCGTTCGACGAAATGTCGGTCGATGAAACGACGTTCAACGAATGGCGTTACTCAACCCCTGGGCTAGAGCCCTCCCGCCCACTTACATTGGGAAACCTCTCGCATGCTTTCTAATTTGATCCAATTGTAAGCCCAAAGCTAGCCCAATCCAGGTCCTTGAGGGATCATGGTCCCACCTAGCGAATATGTTGTTGTACAATCTGGAAGTCACGGGCTACTAGTTATGGAAGAAGAGTATATCAATGTTATGGATCTACGAGGCTGCTCAGCAGATGTAGTCGTTGGAGGTATCGCCTCTGCCGTCACAGATCTAGGGCCGCCAGGGTTTCTCTATGTCCCTGATCTCGCTGCTGATTGTTTAAAGGCATCTTTTCTCCATATTTTACTTTCAAGATCACTAGGATTTCTCGGTGCCACTGTTATTCTCGCCTGATTCTTTTGCCGGATCTTGTTTTCTGCAAGTAACAACTCGCCTCATCTCTATTATTGCCAGTTGTGGAGTCGAAAATCCCGCTGTTTATCCAGATCTTCAAAATTTCTGAAAAGATATTGTGGGATTTCCTATGCCATACCTGTGAATTTAGGGAGTTGATCTTTGTGTTGTTATTTGAAAAAAAGGGATGAAAATCTCTATTTTTTGCTATTGTGGCCGTTCCAGATTCCAGTTTCTTGGAAAAGAGAGGATCTTCTCATCATCATTGAGTGGAGATAATGTCCGCCTCCTGTGTTTCCTCCTTGATTATAAATCCAGAAATTTAGAAATGGATATACAATATTAAAAGGAAGCAACCTCTCATCTCCTGTTCCGATCATCAAACTGGAGAAATTCTCAAATTCGGAATTTAGTGCCTGGAGGAGGAACACTCAGTTCGGTATGAAAAGCTTAAATATATTTTATACTATGCAGTTCGATTTCACATCTTACACAAGAGGAGAAGATGATGATCAGTGGATCAGCGACGAAGACTTTTGTCAAGATTACCTCCTTAATTGCCTCTCAAACAAACTGGCAAAGAACTATAGTAAGATGAAAATTACAAAGGAGATTGGGTATGCTATGGAGGAATTGTTCGGAGAAGAAGAGAATATGTCAAAGACGTACCTGATGGATAATTTCATGGCCTTTACCTTCACTAAAGACAGGAATATTCTTCCACAGGTTATAGACTTTGAGACACTTTTAGATAAGCTCAACAATGAGAACCTTATTTTTCTAAATAATTTTGTTGCAGGAGCTATCATTTTAAAACTCTCATCGGCATGATAATCTTTCAAAATTGAGATGTATCAGAAGAAGAAACAGGTTAGTCTTAAAGACCTCAAGCAATTTATTTGTATTGAGCACGAGAACCGGACTAGGCTCGCTTTATAGATAGTTAGTAAGCAGAACTCTGCTACTAACATGGTCGTGCATCATAAGTGAAAGCTAAACCAGGAAAGACTAAATTGCCCATCAGTGCACCTACAGCTGCTGACACAAGAAAAAAGATCAAAAAATTTAAAGGCAAGTGATACAACAACAATAAGTGAGATCACTATGCTTCCGAATACAAGCAACCTAAAAGAGAGAATCCAACACACCCAAAGTTGATAACAAAGCAAACATACTTTATTAGGATGTGTCTACCAACTTTGTTGTCATGGTTAGAAAATGAAAGGCCAACATAGAATGGTGGCTAAATTCAGGTACTACATGTCATATTTGCAATAATTCTAATCTACTGAAGGATGTCACTGCGACTGAAGAAAATATGATTGTTACGAATGGAGATACTGCAAAGGTACTCAAGACTAAGACTGGGGATTTGCTACACTCTTCAGGTACTCATTTAAATTTGAAAGATATTAAATTTATACACACATTTACTGCTAATTTAGATTTAATTAACTTGTTATGCGATGTTGGTATATCTTTTAACATTAGTGACGGTAGAGTAGCTTTAATGGTTAACTTGAATTACTTTGGTTGTGCATATGTCTTAAACGAAATGCATAGATTTAGTCTGGCAAATCAAACTAGTTTAAATCTGATACATCTAAAAACTTTACGTGCAAGACTAGGACATATGAACTATAAAAAACTACTCTTACTAGTTAAAACTCACAATATTCTCTTAGACACAACAATCAAGTTTGATAAATGTAAGATTTGTGCTCAAATTAAGATAACTAGAACACATTTTAGTTAGATTTCAATGACACCAAGTTGTTAGAGTTAATACATTTTGAATTTAGTGACTACAAAAGCTTTGTCATAAGAGGAGGTCATGAATATCTAATAACTTTTATCGATGACTGCTCTATATTCAATCACATTTATCTTCTTAAATTTAAAGATGAAGTTTTTGATAAATTTCGTATTTACAAAAAATAGGATAGAAAATCAACTTGCAATGAAATTTAAAGACTAAGAAGTAATATAGGAGGAAAATATATATTGGGGGAGTTTAGAGATTTTCTCTCTAGCAATGACATTATCCTTAAAACTACTGTCCCGTATTCACCATAATCCAACGGTATTACTATGAGAAAAAATAGAATTTTAACATAAATATTAAATTATATGCTTTTGACTGTTGGTATGCCTCATGTTTATAGAGGTAAATCTGTCCTTACATCAAATCACATTCTTAACAAAGTTTCTCATACAAAGTTGAAACAAACACCCTACGAGCTTTCGTTTATGAGACATCCTGGATTTGATAATCTTAAGACTTGGTGATGCATCGCTTATGTTAGGATACCTGACCCTAGGAGATTTAATATTGGACTTACTTAGGACAAACATTTATGTATATCTAAGATGTGCAAAAGATATTATTGTATACAGATTTCTAGATCTCTCAATCAATACTGTTACAGAATATAGAGATATCTTTTTTGAGTATAAGTTCCTTAAAGATAAAAAACCTGACACTTCCAGGTTTGTCAGTGTAACATACCATGTTACTTTTAGACCCCTCAACTTAGATTGGGTCAGGCGTGGGGTGGGTTTTAGGGAAATTAGCTAGGTTGACCCTAGGTAGTGGGTTGTAGCCATGTGGGGCCCACTATTGGACCAAAGTCAAACTAGGTCAAACTAGCATAAATAGGAACCCAAACCACACCATGACCCCACCACATTGGCCTAACCCTAAAAACAATCTAAGTGGACCCTAGGGCATGTCACTAGGTCAACACTTTGACCCCAGTTGACTAAAGTCAACCTTGGGCTTAACTTGGTCAAACCCACACTCATAAGCCCAATTAGCCTAAGTAGGGCACCCCCTTGACCCAACCCAAGTTGGGTGGTGCCACAAAGCTCAAGAAAATCAAATGGGGTCAGCCCACTCATCATGTTGACTAAGTCAACTCTCCAAGTCAACAAGTCAACTATTTGACCTAAAAGAAGAAAATGAAGGCTAAGCTCACTCTCCTTGGACCAAGCCCACCAAATTTGGCCCATGGCTAGCCCAAGTGAACAAGACCAGTCCTACCCCTCTGAATTAGGAGAGAGAGTGCATGCATGAGGGCATTTTAGAGAAATTACCCAAAGGAGGAGAGAGAAGGTGAGTTAAGAGGAAGAAGCCACATGGACTTGGCTCCATCAGCCCAACACCTGCTGGCCGGCCTCCCCTGATTATTCCAGGGAATTTTGGTAGCATGCTGGCCACATGGCACCCATGGTGACACAACCAAAGCTCAAACCGAGCTCTCATAGATAATATCTCCCTATACAGCCATCCTCAGCTCAAACCGACTACACCATTAGCTTCAGAAGGTGCAAAGGAGTGGAATTTGATATCTGGATCAAAGCTTTTGGTGGAGAATCAAGAAATCGGGGAGGAGCTCGCCGGCGCACCACCACCATGGCAAACTGTTGCCTGAACCGCCGCCAAGCCCCAATCCAGGTTCGTTTCGCCGCCCCTCTACCTGTACTAGAAGTCTAGATCCATTAAGGGAGATATCGGGCTCAATTGAGCCCGATGCCATGAGAGGAAAATGAGAATTTCCGGGATTTTTCTTCTTGCTCGGGTTCACCGGAGGAGCCAACTCCGGCGGCCCCACCGCCGGGAAACGCTAGCCCCCACCTTAGCGAAGGTGGTGGCGACATCCGCCGGCGGTGGTGGTGGCTCAGCTGGCCGGAAAAGGCCAGCAAAGTTGCTCTAGGTCGGCTCGATCTCAGCCGTTGGCTGGAGGTAGGAGATGAATGGATGCCGTCCTTTCCTGCTTTAGGATTCGTGCAGCGCTTTAAATTAAAAATCAAATTATTCTGTTATTAAATGAAATGAAATTAATTATGTGTCACATAAATTCAGTGACATTGCATGTCATATTTGGGCCTCTTATATGCATTTCTAGAACCTAGAACCTGAATGACAAATGTAGCCGTACCTGTTAGCTTTAATTTGACACCTTAATCATCAATTTTGGTCCAGTGGTCTGCCCTGTAGGGCATTTTTCCTAGGACTGGTCCTAGGCAATGACAGAACTTCATTTGGATGCCCAAGTCAACCCAGCAATCAACATGGCCCAAATTTTGGGTACATGCATGATTAGGGCAACTCTAGCCCCTGCCAAAAATTGGGAATTTTTGAAACACCTTTTTTTATAGTTTTGGTCATAATATCAAAAACTAAATAAATGAAATATTTGGAGTTATATGACTCCTCATGGCCCCAAATTTTGGTGGTATGTCCTTGGGGACATAGCTGGTGCATGATAAAAATTTCAGCACATTTGGATTACTGCATGTTGAGAAATCCACTTGCATGTGTTGGTTTATCTATTGCCTTGGGGTGCCAATAGCAATAATTTAAATATTGTGCATTCAGCCTAATTGAGGCACTCAAAAATCATGGATTTTATTCCAGTGCTTCATTAGGGTAAAGTTCACCCCTCAGATTAATTATGGGATTTTTGGAATAAAAAATCCCATTAATTGGAATTTTTGAAAATATAGCTCCTTTTGAAAATAAATTAGAAAAATAGGTTTTCCTCAAGTAAAAGTCCTCAAACTTTGCCAAGTTAAAAATAAGGTTATATTTGACTTAGGAAAATTTGATTTTTCTGTTTGAAGAACCTTTGGAGTAAAATACCTTGAAATGACCATTTTACCCCTTTTGGCATTTATTCTTGAATTGATGGAAATACACCTCAGAAAAATTTGAAAATATTTCTAGTGATGTATATTTGTATTATTAGACTTGCATAATTATTTCAGAATTTATGGATGTACTGATAATTTCTAAATTAATATAATGTCACTTTGGTGAATATTTAAGAATGGGATTTGTTAGGCTATTACCCTATAGAGGTTGCTGAAACTCTTCCAATTGTCTTAAATTAATGTTTATATATTTTCTGTAATTTTCCTGGAATTTTGGATTATATATTCCTTGTACTTCATTTGGAAAATGGAAATTATTTAGATTTAGTATTAAATAAGGAATTAGTATAAATAGTCAAAGAAAAATTATGAAACTCTGTAGACAGAAATATTTTATCAATATACAACTCAGGAAAAATTTCCTAGGTCAGTGGATTTTAAATTATACTACTTCATGTGTAAAGTGACCTAGGAATTAAATTAAAAGATTTAATTAAGGGGTTAATTGACCAAGGAAAATTACGAGAATCCATATGATAGTTCCATTAGTCCATACCACCCTAGGATAAATAATTAGGGGCAAGAGGCCCTAAGAATTGGAAGATTCCATTTTCGGGGTAAGAATAGGACATGGTCTGCATATAACATAAATAGGTCATGCTTTGGGGGATTACCAGAGGATTGATTATCGGAAGAATAGGGCAGTGCAATAAGAATAATCCCTGGTGGGTAGTATTATCTTAGTGATGGGAGCAAAAGTGCAAGTCTTTAGGTAGCAACCGGAGTGGAGGTCGACGGAAGACCGTTGGTTTCCCGGTAATATCTTAAGTCACTAGGATTATTCCAGAGCAATAATGAGAGCTGGGGTGTAATATGGGTAGTCATCAACTAAATTAAATATCCTTGCGAAAGGGAACTTTGGGCGTAATCTCATCGTAGTTCCTAGTGCCCCCGAGAGCCCTTCACCGGGTATACCCTGGGCAGTCCTGGGATTAACCTTAAATCACTAAGTATAATAACCCGTAGATAAGAGTAGTCTAATAGGTTAAGACATTTGTTGTACCTTCTCTCCTGTGTAGGGTTGGAGAGTTTCATGATATATGCTCACCTGTGTAGGGTTTGAGGGAATTGGTATAAAGGCACTATTGTGCGTTCTCACCCGGGTTGGGTTTGAAGGTTTCAGGACGGATTTGGTCCTGCGAGCGGAAGGCTCGGAATGAAATACTTGCATGTGCATAAATATAGTGGCGGGGCATGCGGTACTGGCCATTCGTCACACCGATGGCAGTACGGTGCACCAGGCGGTTGTGAGGGTTAGAGGGGCCAGTGGGTTATTTTACACTGCGGTCTGGAGGACGACCCCCGATAACGCACATCCGACCCAACAAGACTGACAGGTTGTCAGCAAAGTACGTACGCGAGACTCTAGAGTGCACCTTGGACGTGTACAGAGGCGTTTGAGAGGGGTCTAAGGCTTGGTAGTGTGCATACCGGCCTAGAAGCGGAGACGCCCGCTCCGCTACTGCCGTAGCCACAGCGGTGGTACCCTAGAGTGATGCTAGCTCTCAAAAAGTGGGAACTAAAGGTCTGTGATCACAGAGTCGTTGTGTGTGAGTTGCACTTGCCTGTGCCTAAAATTGCATCATAACATTCATTCATATTAGGTCATATGCTTCATAGATCCTTATCATATAAAATAGTATGGGCTCTTTTATATGATAAGTTAAATTTCCTGAAAATCCTAACTTATATATTTGTATGGGCATTTATATAAGTTAGGGTACTTTTGTGATGGTAGCATAGTGGTAGAATAGTTTTATTTACATGCTCTTACTTCTGTTCTTTACTTCCTTTACTAGTACTGCTCTTTACTTACTTGTACCATATTTAGAACTACTAGAGTAGAATTTATAATATCCTTTATAACTGCTAGTTAGATCTGTCACCTGTTTCCACTTTTGCTACCCCTTGTTGTCCTCCGCTTCGTCCTCCCGCTCGGTGCCTAGGAGTTGCGTGGCGAGGTACGGAGGAAACGACTTAGTCTTTTTGACTAATGGTCGGTGACCATACTATTTTTAGGAGCCCGTGAAGATAGAGCACTAGCACGACGAGGAGACAGGACTTGAGGAGCAGATTCCACTACAGCAGGCCACTACCACTACTGTGCGTCCTCAGGTGGGACGAGTTCTGATGTACTAGTATAGCTTCCGCTTTTATTTAAGAGAGAGAGTTGATTTGATGTACTGAGCATAAGACCTTATTACTCTTTCGTTTTGTACTCATTGTGGACTATATTTGTACTTTTCATTCTATATATATATATGATGTATTATGTGACTTGCGGACTAGTAGAATTGTTGTATTGCTATACTTCTATTTCTCAAATGGCCTACAGGTTATATGATCGTAATAGCCGGCAGGATCGGCGTGTTGCAGTGTTGACTAACCTGTGCGTTAGTGCCACCGTAAGATGGCAGTTCTGGGCATAAGACCCGGTAGCCCTCCTTGGTAAGGGGGAGGGAGGGGTCTTACAGTCAGCCACTTGTACTGTAACTTTTGTTGAGTCAGAGCTAAGAATCTTTGATATTGAGCCTATATACACTAGTTGTTAATATCTAAAATGTTATCTAATAGAAAAATAGTGCCTAAATGCTTCTTGTACAGACTTCGTGACTTACCAAGTTGAAGCTGGTCCATCTACCTATAAGGAAGCAACGTGATATAGGGATTCTCTTTATGGAAAGAAGTCATAGATGTTGAGATGCATTCTCTCATACAAAATCACACATAGACATTGGTTGACTTGCCCAAAGGGGCTAAAACTAATTGAAGTAAGTGAGTTTTGAAAAAGAAACTCAATCCCGGTGGAAGTTTCATCAAATATAAAGCATGTCTAGTTTCCAAAGGCTTTACTCAAGTGAGTGGTATAGACTACTTTGATATATACTTGTTTGTTACATTGCGACAATTAAGTTTCTTCTCACTTTAACATCTATTGAATATTTTATCGTTCATAAGATGGATGTCAAGGCTGCATTTCATAGTGGAGATCCTATTGAAGAGATCTATATGCACCAAACTAAAGGGTTCGGCATATAAGGTCTAGAAAATAAGGTTTGTAGGTTGATTAAGTCAGTTTACAGAATCAAGCAAACACCAAAATTATAACATGAGAAATTTGATGCTTGTGTTAACGACATGTATTTCAAATCAATCCTATCCGATTAATGCATGTATATTAGAATAAGTTCAAATAAAGTCGCAATTATATACGTGTATGTTGATGACATGTTATTTTGGGTACTGATTGGTCTGAGGTGGAGGACATGAAAGTTACCTTTACGAAATAATTTAGCATGACAGACATAGGTGTGGTGAAAATCATCCTAAGATTGGAAGTGAACTTCTCTAAGAAGGGTACTTCCTTGAGTCAGAGTTACTACATCAGAAATCTATTGGAAAAATGGGTTATGATAAGAACAAAAGATTGAGACTCCATACGACTATGACAATACATTAAAACCTAATGGAAGTTCATCTATGAGACAGTTGGACTAGTCCAAACTTATAGAAAGTCTCATGTATGCTATAACCTGTATCGCCTTTACAATCGGCATGTTATGTTCATTTATGAGATAGTTGGACTAGACCTGACATCGCCTTTACAGATGTCATGTTAAGTATATTCACTATTAATCCCGGGAAGGACCACTGGGATGCATTAAAAAGGCTAATTAGATACCTAAAGTACACTGAGATGTATGTTTTATGTTATAATGGACATCCTCCAGCGCTTGAAGGGTATTATGATGCCTTTTGGTGCTCAGATATTGGTGATAGTAAATCTATAAATGATTTTATGTTTACACTATGAGAAACTATAGTAGCTTGGAAGTATAAGAGGCAGACATGCATTGCATTATCTTCTATGGAATCATAATTATATGCTCTAGCTTCAGTAGAAGAAGAAGCAGAGTGGATTAAAGATATGATAATGGATATTTCAATGATGAGTTTTAAAATGCACTCTATATCGTTTTTTGGTAACAATCAAGCCACAAAAACCATTGCAACAAATACATTGTTCAATAGAAAGAGGAGGCAACTAAAGATGAAATAGGCTTAGTTGACCTATCTCACAAGTCAGGGGATAATTTTCCTATTTGACGTTAG
The DNA here is from genome assembly GCA_039583875.1 of Platanthera guangdongensis. Lineage (NCBI taxonomy): Eukaryota > Viridiplantae > Streptophyta > Magnoliopsida > Asparagales > Orchidaceae > Platanthera > Platanthera guangdongensis. Next base: position 125,330,932 of record CM077148.1, on the reverse strand, counting down.
ATTAAAATAAAATATAACAGATGTCCCTATTAAGGGCTTATGTAAGGTTCTTACATCTAAAACATCAGGAGAGATGAGATTAAAGTCTATTTAGTATGACTTAATACCTTCCTTTTGTTTTAAATTGTAGAAACAAAATCTTCTTATATTCAAGCATCTAAATTGAGTACACTGAAGTATTTCAGATGCTATCTAATGAAATCTTGAATTGAATAATTGTCATTCATTCAAAACTTGAAGATTTATACAATTATTTCTATTAAAAAGTTGAATTAAGTATCATTCCAAAAAGGATGTTAAAGTTACTAATATGTGTCATGATATTGGGTTTATTAATTATATCATTTAAAATTTGATGATATAATGAACACAACTTGTTATATCATTCCAAACTTGATGATATAATATAATTATGAAATTGTTAATAATAATTTTAATAATCGAATGAACATAGTTTGGTTTTATAAAATAAAATATTCTATTTTTTTTGTAAATTAGATAAAGATGTTGATATGAGACTCTTTCTTCTTGTTTAGACTATTACGTTCTTTTACTACGAAAACTAATCATCTTATCTTTCATGACAGATGTTTGAATTCATAAAGTTTATCACATTACATTCTTAGTGTAACTGTTTGCTGATCAAAAGGAGTATGGAGAAGAAAAAGTTGATTTCGACCTGGATAACGATGATTCAATGTTTGAGTAGATTAAATATCAGTTATTAGTTTGATTTTTTAGTTTCATTTACTTTTATCATTAGAACTATTGTTTGAGTTTAGATTTATCACTTTCTCTAAAACTAATATTTATGTTTTTGGAAAACTGAATTTTGTCATTATTAACTTGTGTTTTAAGTAATCTGTTATGTATACCATTTATATACAATATATGAGGAGATTGTTGAGGTATGTTGAAATTGTTAAAGTGGGAGTGAAGTGGAGTGTGGTGGTCCGATTAGGCATACCGCACAGATCGCAAAGACCGCCGCCAGTCTAGCTATTAGCCATTGGCGGATAGCCAAGTTCCGACTATGTTGTTCTCTCTTGTGGTATGGATCAGCAAGCACCCTGGAAAGTAATCGGGCGGTTAGCTTTGTCTAACCATGACTGTTGCAGTCTGGATTGTGAGACCGTATAGTCTGCTTGAATCTTTCTGGATCTCTGGCTCACAAGAAGGCATGCAGTTAGACTTGTTTGAAGAAGCTAACCTCATAATTCGTTGGATCGTTCTCAGGCGGGTTGAAGCCAAAGATCACTAGAGGTGTAGACTTGGTCATGATGTTCACAAGTTTGGGTTGTTGACTAGTTCGTCGAGATCGTCTGGTTATGCGGTCCATTGCCAGAGTTCGTCGAGTTCTGCAGTTCGACTTGGCATGGATATTGCTCTATTTGCGGGTTGCAGTATGTGCGGACTGGATGTAGAGACCGCTGCTCAGTGCAGTGTGGTGGCTGAGTCTGGCAGTTCGCTTCTAGTGATGGGATTAGGAAATATGGCTGGGTTGCCAAGTCCACGCTGACTGGTATTATTGTCCGGTCAGCTTGGCGGATAAGTCCTTCTTTCTTCCTATGAGGATAGATGGTTTTTTGTGGCGGACTGATGTTGGTGTCTGGAATTGTGAGGATAGATGATCTTAATTGCGGATTGACGGGCGGTTATCCTATCTCTATGGACGGTGACATCAATCCTCCTCGCACCTATAAATAGGAGTTTCCGGCTCACCATAAACAACAAGAATAGTGAGAACTCAGCTCGTGTTTTGATCCTTGAGATATTATTTTCTAACTATCACGACTAAGTGAAGTTGTCTCTCTGTACAGGTTTTGCGGCTAACATCAGGTGGTTATGCAATTAGTGGGAAGCTTGGTGTAACGTCCCAACTCGCGCTAGGCCCCTCGTGCGCGCTTTTGATTCAAAAGAGCTGATTTGGGCTCAGGGAAGTGCTGGCAGCTAGGCTTAAACGTGTGTAGGGGAGGTGAAGTCAGCCCATAGAAGGACACTGGTAGAGACACGGGCATGTCCCTACTCGTGTGTGTCCACGCAGTACTCGAGTCGACGACTCGAGTTGTCCCAGAGAAGGACACGGGTAGTGATACAGGCATATCACTACCCGTGTATATGAGGACACGATGTGTCCCTACCCATGTGTGTCGAGTAGAGATCGACGAAATGTGTCCCGAGGAGGAAATGGGTAGAGACACGGGCATGTCCCTACCCGTGTATGTCAAGAAGAACTCGACGAAGCATGTCCCAAGAAGGACACGGTCAGCAACACGGCCGTGTCACTTGGACACGGGTAGAGATACGGGCGTGTCCCTACCTGTGTTTATGTATCAAAATGGCAGTCGAACCGTCGACAACGCTTCGCCCGAGCAGGACAAGGGTAAGGACACGGGCGTGTCCCTACCCGTGTCATTTCCACATATAAGGGGGAAATGAAACCCTAGTCGTTTTCATTCTTCATTCCAAGCCCTTTCTATAGAAAAACTGCTAGAGAGGAGGAAGAAGGTGTTGGAGCAAGTCTTCATTGACAAATGACAAACTAAGCATGAGATGTCTGTAGCCACAGAAAAGTTTGAATAAAATTGACAAATGACAAAATAAGCATGCAGAAATTGTGTTATGTACGTAGAGGACTTTAAAGCCGATTTCAAGTATGTTACTCTCGGATCTGGGTTGTGTTTTGAGCATGAAATTTATAACCCATGGAAAGACCTTTCCAAAGAGGGGTTAGACACCTTCACCGGATTCCTGTAGCCTCAGGAATCTCCGGCCGAAGTTGCTATAAAGAAGGTGTCCTTCACCTAAAATTCAGGGGTTGGTGTAGAATTGGGTTTGGACTCGGTAGAGATAATGTTGCAAATTGACATTGAGGTTCGGTGAACTCTTTTATGTTAACCATCATAGTTCAATGAATGGTGAAGTTTGATCAATGGATCCCACATAAATGATTTGTGAAGTGAAGCGTACTTAACCGAAACGATTCGGTAGAAATTGGTGAACCAATAGAAATGTGCAACATGTTAACAATGTGTTGAAGTCATTTGGAAATGAAGTGTAGGATGCTAATTTATGGCCATGTAAATAATTATTTAATGGAATGAGTTTAGTAGTCCAATGTTTAGAGTGGTGTCTCCCTATGGGTAGCATTGTGAAAGGATGTAAGTGCGGGTGTTTGACCGCACTAGTTTGGATAGTGTTGAGAAGAGTCATAAATGGAAGGTTGGGCTTGGTCCTCGGTGTTCATTCTCGAGGCTCCTTCCATGCCATGATAATGTGAATTGGAAAGCGGTGTGAGCCGACATGCGGTGTCGTAATCCGGTTTTAAGGATAGTGTGGCTGGTCTACGGTCTCGCCAGTCGTCACACCGACGGGAGTTGACAGTTAGACCTTGGGCGGTTGGGCTTGGTCCTCGGTGCTCATTTCCCGGGGCTCCATCCGTGCCAAGTGAACTGTTGGGCTTGGTCCTCGTGCTTTTTTTGAGGCTCCTTCCGGGTCACAATATAGGCCAGGTCGGGGCCTGGTTCTCGTTGCACATCTACCTGAGACTCCCACTGAGTCGTAGTACGGATACGAGATCCGTTGTTGTGTTCTTATCGTTGAGGCATATGGAGGCCTAAGCAAGGCAGTGTGGATGCCCGCTTAGTAGTAGAGAAGTTCTGCTCTACTATCACCGTCTGGCCACGATGGTTGATGCCTGAGAGGTTAGCTACCTGCTCAAATAGTGGGAACTTCAAGTCTGTGTCAACATAGCGATTGCATGTGCGTGATCATAGGTGAGTCATTGCATTGCATACATACCATTATAATACATTGCATACACAAGATCCTCATCATATAAGTTTGTATGGGCACTCCTATACGATGAGTTACTTTACTGTTAAACCGATCCTTAGCTAATAAGTTTGTATGAGCATTCTTATAAGTTAAGTTACTTTCCTGTTGTAGATATATATACTTGATGGATTGATATAGTTCGTGTAGAATTGCTAGAGTAGACTGCTATTAATGATGTTATACATTTCTTCTATTGCTGCTCACATATGTGTACTTATTTCATCTGTTTGTACTTGCTTATATTGCTATTTATATATTGTACCCTTTTCTTTTCTCCGCCCAGTGTTGAGGAGTCGTCGGGGGAGCGGATGTGAAAGCCACTTAGTCTTTTGACTAATGGCTGCTACGTATTCCTTTTTAGGAGGAAACCCCGCAGGTAGAGCAGCCGCAGACTATGCAGTAGGACTGCCAGGCCAGGATGATACGGCCTGAAGGGACGGTGTCGTCGTTACCGTCAGTCACCAATGTGAGTTTTGAGAGGTTTTGATGTAGCCCTTTTGGTATGTTTTAGTTGTACTCTGATACTTAAGAAGCTTGTTATTAGCTTCTTTCCTTGTTGTACTTTGGACTTATATTATTTATGTGTGGATTGTCTTCTATTATCTTTTGGTTGGGTTTGCATTTGGTTGGTATTGGATATAGCCGGCAGGATAGGCGTCTTGTGGTACAGGTTAGCACATGGCTAATGTTACCGCAAGGCGACTGTTCTGGGCATAAGACCCACTTCGTACCGTGTTTTGCGTTCCGGGAGGACGGTCTTACAAATGGTATCAGCTTGCTATGATCCTGAACTAAAGAAGTCATTCAACAATGGTACCACCCCCATTCGATTAGTCAGTTTGGGGACAAACTGACTTAGCAGAAGCAGTGGTGTGCCCATATGTAATTCACACTAAGTATGTCCAACTTTGACCTTAATATTAGCCAACCTGACCATATGTTTGTACTCTATGTGTAGATCCCAGTGCACATTGATCCAATGGGGGGCACTCCTGCCCCTTCCGTACCTCTCAGTTCCAACAATCAGAATTGGGACAGATGCCCACGTCTATCCTGGACGCCTTTAGGTCGCAGTAGAGCCCAGTACAGCAACAGGCTTCGGGCTCTCTCCCCTCCCGCCTATCTCGGGACAGAGTTGGTCGTGCGCACAGAAGAATGGCTCGATATGGTGCAGGAGGTATTGTCATGAATTTGTTGCCTAGCCAACATGGTTGTAACATTGGCAGTGTCCGTCCTGGAACTGCACGCCAAGAGGTGGTCGAAGTCCCTTATGGGCTCCAACTTTCAAGGGTAAGTTTACACAGAGATTAGCTGGAGCGAGTTCTCAGGAGTCTTCTTAGAGCACTTCATTCCCTCGTCTGCTCGAGATGAACTCGAAGAGAGATTTCTACTCCTGAAGCAAGGATCGAAGTCATTTACGGAGTATCAGCATGAGTTCCAACATCTTGCGAGATTTGCGGACTCATATGAATTGGATGATAGAGGGTACGCAAGCCCTTCTACAAAGGACCACGGGACCCTGTAAGGCAGGCCCTTTTGTTTATAGTGGACTCCAGCTTGGCAGAAATAATTGACATGGCAAAGAGGCTAGAAGCGGACCACCTGGGAAGTGGTAAGAGACTTGTTGAGGGTGTAATGGAAGCTGGCCCTCGCAACAGAAGGAGACACGACTATAGAGGAGGAAGAGGATTTCAGAGAGGTGGAGGACGTTTCCACCAGAATTTTAGAGTGGAGCACCCGGTTCCATAGCCGCCAGCATTGCCTCCATCTCCACAGCCTCAACAGTTTCGGTAACCCGAAGGACGGTATGAGCTGGTGTGCTACCAATGCAATCAACCGGGCCACATCCTACATTACTGCACACAGCTATTTGGGAATGCTCCTCTTGCTCTGCCTCCGGCAGCTCCTCGAGGGCGGGGACACAAGCGTGGTCGAGGACGACGACCACGAGGAGGAAACCTCGTACTGGCTCGAGATCAAGTGTTTGCTCTGGACATGACACAAGAGCGGAACCCTCAGGAGGTGAATGTAGGTATGTTATAATTATTTATCACATTTTCATTGTTAAACATTAAGTTTCTTAAGACGTGCGAGATATCTAGCATTGAGGATTGTTATTGGTACTTAGGCACCATGGTGGTCAGCGGGAAATCGGTCTATACGTTATTCAATACAGTGCCTCACACTCTTTTGTGTCTGAGGACTTATTTAAAGACGTAGAAGAAGTGTAATAATTCACTGGTATTGCTCGACGAGAATGCCTCACAGACGGCTCTGAGATGACCGCAACCGCTAAGTGCGAGTTAGAGATATTCATTGGGGGAAAGGCCTTTGATACCCCTGTCATAGTTTTGAGAATGCCAGAAATTGATCTCATCCTAGGAATGGCGTGGTTGGATTGGCACTATGCGAGAATTGACTGCGCAGAGAAGCGAATTTACTTAAGACATGGGGACATTGATGTCATCTTCCAAGGTACAAAATTTGCATCTCGTCTGTTATTATCTTTGATTCAGACTGTAAAAGCCCTTATGAAGGGGGAAGAAGTCTTCATGATTTGTTTCGAGTTGAGGAAGTTGACATTGGATATCAAGGATGTGCGGGTGTTACGAGATTTCCTCGAGGTATTTCCTGAGAAATTTCCAGGATTACCCCCGTATAGAGAGGTAGATTTTCAAATTAAGCTAGTATCGGGTCCCAAGCCCGTCTCCAGGACCCCTTACCAGATGGCCCCGAAGGAACTCGCAGAGTTTATAGTTCAGTTGCAGGAACTGGTGGATTCAGGGTTTGTTCATCCCAGCTCTTCACCTTGGGGAGCCCCTGTTCTGTTCTTTAAGAAGAAGGATGGTACCTTACGACTATGAATAGACTATCGGGAGCTCATCCTATAGACGGTACGGAACACCTATCCGCTACCCCGGATCGATGAGTTGTTCGACCAATTGGTAGGAGTGCATTGTTTTCCCAAGTTGGATTTGCGCTCGGGGTATTACCAATTGAGGATACAAGAGGAGGACATCCAGAAAACGGCTTTCAGCTCAAGGTACGGATTGTACGAATTCACGGTAATGTTGCTTGTGCTCACAAATGCCCCTTCAGCATTCATGAGTCTGATGTACAAGGTGTTTGAGCCTTATCTAGACATCTTCGTCATCATCTTCATCGATGACATATTGGTCTACTCAAAGACGGAGGAGGAGCATGCCGAATATCTGACCTTGGTATTGAAGAAACTAAAAGAGCACGCCTTGTTTGCCAAGTTCAGAAAGTGTGAATTCTGGCTTAAGGAGGTTGCCTTCTTGGGCCATGTTATCAGTGGGGCCGGACTAGCTGTGGATCCATCCAAAGTGCGTGCCATCAAGGAGTGGTCGCCCTTGAATTCAGCGGCTGATGTGCGGAGCTTCCTTATACTTTTCGGGTATTATCGCAAGTTCGTAAAAGGATTCTCAAAGATTGCCCTTCCTCTTACTACCTTGACAAAGAAAGGTGTGTTATTCGAGTGGACACCCCAGTGTGAAGCTGCGTTCCAAGTGCTAAAGGATAGACTTACCTCTGCTCCCATCATAACACTTCATCTGGGAAGGAAGGATTTCAAGTTTATGTTGGGTACACTATTTATATGTAACAGATTTGGAGAAGCCACGTCTTAATCAATGATATACATCAATTTGTATTTGATGTATGTTTGAGTTTCATTGTGCAGGTTTAAGCATTGGAAAAAAAATTTCTAAGTACAAGTGTCGACACTTGTGAAGAATTTTGTCGACACCTAAAGAAGAAGTTGAGTCGAGACCCAGGTATTGTGTCGATACCAACAAAAGAAGCTGTGTCGATACCCAGACTTGTGTCAACACTTGTGAAGTATTGTGTCGACACCTAAAGAAGAAACTAAGTTGACACTCAAACTTGAGTCGACACCTGAGCCAGGAATTATGTCGACACTGAAAGCAGAAGTTGTGTCGACACCCAGGAGCTATGTCGACACTGAAAGCAGAAGCTGTGTCGACACCCAGGAGTTTTGTCGACAATGGAAGCAAAATTATGTCGACACTGAGGGCTTGTGTCGGCACATTTAACAGATGCTCTGTCGAGTACCAGAAGAATGACTATGTCGACATATGGAGCGTTGTGTAGACATCATCAAGATTTGTGTCGACACTTAGTCCATTTGTGTCGACATATGTGAAGCAGTTTGCTGAGTGGTTCATGCTGAGTTGGAAAGTCTTTGAAGAATCAGCTAACATAACCAACCGGTCTGACACCTTTGTCAGAACTGTCAGAAGACTGTTACAAATCGGATCAGCTAGTAATCAGGAGGAAACTCTATATAAAGGACTGGTTCGATATAACAAAACAAAGAATAAGAGCAAGGAAAAGAGAACATACAACACTAAGAATGAATCCTTCAAAGAGAGTTTTCTACAATAAGAAAAGGGGAAACCCTTATGAAGGCAGATTCAGATCAGTCTGCAAGGAAGATTCAGATCACATTCTGAATTGAATGAGGAAGCTATTTGAAGATAAACTTCTACATCACGTGAAGATCAACCTTATTTTGTTCTATCAAGAAGCTTTGAAACGGCTAAGTCAGGTTGGATCTGAAGATCATACTATTCAAGAATTGATCAAGAAGCACACCAGTGAAGAGATTCATCGGGTGAAATTTCTGTATCTCTTAATCTAACAATTTCTGGTAGGATCTGTTGTAAGATCTGAGTTGTAAGCCTGTAATTATAAAGGCTGAGGTAGGGCTTTTGCCTGAGTTGTAGGAGTGGGGTTTCACTCTGAGTTGTAAGCCTAGTGACATAGGCTGATGTAGGGCTGGGGCCTGAGGTAGGATTCTTGGGAAGAATCTGAGGTTGTACTTGTATATGTCTGAGTTGTAGGAACCATTCTTGGTTCTGAGCTGTAAGATCTGTGGATCTGAGAAGAAAGAAGGAAGTTAGGCCGAATCTAGTACACTGCTAGATAGGAGAAGGGGGAAAGTGGATGTACACAGACATTGGGAAACCACTATAAATCTGGTGTATGCTGTGTTGTGTTCATTATTTTGTGGTTTACATTGTTCCTGTGTTGAGTTAAAATTTGCTATTTGCCTAAAATTTTGAAGGAAAAATTAGAACCTATTCACCCCCCCCCCTCTAGGTGTCTAGAAATCAAGTCTTTCAAGTGGTATCAGAGGTAGGTTACTCAAAGATTGACCTAACAGTCTGAGTGGATCTCCAAGGCAAATAACAGTTTTCAAGTATGGGTTCAATAGAGAATCAGAAGGAATTTGGATCTATGAAACTGCCTATCTACACGAAAGAATGTTTTGGCATATGGAAGGAAAGGGTCGGGTTGTTTATGGAAGCATTTTATCCAAGAATCTACATTACAGTACAAGAGGGTCCCTTCATTCTAATGAAGGTATCAGTTCTGGATGCAAATGTTAAAACCCCTAAGAGCTATTCTGAAATGACTAAGGATGAGATCATCCTAGCAACATTAGACAAAAGAGCACAAAACATTATAGTAAGTGCTATAGATGATGCCACATTTCAGAATCTGGTGCACTGTAAAACCTCCAAGGAAATGTGGGAAACCCTGATTTTCTACATGGAGGGAACAGAAGAAGTCAGAGAGGACAGGAAATCTATGCTGAATCAAGAGTATGAGAGCTTTAGACAAGCCAAGACTGACAGCATAGCTGAATGTTACAAGAAGTTCTTCAGGATTGTCAATGAGTCGATGACCTATGGAAGAGTCTTCAGCACATATGAACTGAATGACAAGTTTCTCTGGTCACTAACAAAGGACTGGGACACAAAGATATTTGCCATCAGAGAAGTGGCCAAGCTTGCTGATACACCTCCACCCACTTTATTTTGAAAGCTGGTATCATATGAAATGCAGCTCACTGCTAGAAAAGAGGAGGAGAAAAATAGTAGGCCTGAATACAAAGAAAGGTCTGTAGCCTTCAAGGCTGAAGGCATAAGAAAGGGTTGGAAAAAGTCTTCTTCTCCACCCAGAAGGAGTGCTGAGGCTGAAGAAGAAAATCTTGACAACAACACATCAGATATCCATACCTTTGATGAGGACTTTGCTGTCTTTATAAGGCAATTCCAAAGGTTCATGAAAAAGAAGAAATGGAGAAACAAGTCATCAACATCTTTTTCTAAGGATGAGTATTACAAGAAAAAGAAGACTCCCAAGGAGGACAGGTATGCATCAAAACCTAGTAAATAAATTAATACTAAGATTGTGTGTTATTGTTGCAACGGGCCTCAACATGTCATAGCTGACTGTCCAGACAAGAGGATTGAATCTAAAGATAAGAAGAAGCACAAGTGAAAGGCAAGAAGGAGAAATCCCTTATTGCTCAGAAGCAGAAGAGTTGGACAAACTCTTCATCTTCAGGATCAGGAGATGAAGATAATGCAGAAGCATATGTTGGGCTAATCTCAACAGAAGAGGATTCTAGGGAACTAGAATTTCTACAAATGCTGGACTCCATAAATGGAGTAGAAGATTATTGCTATAGAGGGCTGATGGCTCTATCAAAAAATGATCAGTGCCAGGATCATCCTGGTCCTAATAAGGTATACAGTTCTCCCTCAGCTTCAGATTACTGCACTGCATCAGATTCAGAAACTTCTGCATCAAGAGATGTGGATGGTTCTGAATCAGAAGGGGATGTGCATCAACTCATTAATGAGTATGGTGGGTTATTGCAAGCTCTGAAGAGGAGCAAGTTTCTTGTCAAGGAGCAGGCCAAGGAGATTGAGTCTCTGAAGCAGGCTGCATCAGATTCAACCATGTTGATAGATTCAAAACTGAAGGAGATTGCCAAACTGAAAAACAATACTGTTATTCAGATGGGCACAATCTTTTTCATGTAAAATCACATCAAGAAACTTGAGGCAAAACTTCAGCAAGAAAGAGAGTTAGTGGCTAAATTATCTAAACCAAAATCAGTCTTGCCTTAATAGATAATTTCATTTCTCATAAAGGAAAGACTGGTTTAGGTTTCAAGAGTAGAACTAGGGCCACAAATTTTCATAGAAAAGGTAAGGCCCCAGCACAGCCACTAGCTTCAAAGCACCCTATTTTATTTAGGAAAGTGATGCAACCAACAAACAGGTATGATCATGATAGTACTCATGGTCACTGTGAGGATGAAGATCTCATGGGAAAGGGTGCAAATGCCCATAGATCACACTATAGGCAATCCCATCAGGTTCAAGAGGAAGTCTTGGGGTGTACTGCTCCAGCACCTACACTCAACAGAACTGCTGGCAACAAAGTAGTAAAGTCTGTACCTAAGAAAAGATACAATAGGTTTGAGTGTTGGTGCTGTGGCAAAGTGGGCCATTTTTTCAGGGATTGTTGGTTCAACACAAGTGTTAAAACTAAGAGTAGTCTACCTGTCAGAACAACTGTAGGATTTCAGACTAACAATGACCTAGGACCCAATAACAATTTGGGTTCCAAGGGTAAGTGATTCTGTATTTGATGCAGGTGAATCCAAGTGACCATACCGCTATATGGTACTTGGATAGTGGATGTTCCAGACACATAACTGGAACAAGGAGAATGTTGAGGGACTATGTACCCATAGAGAATGGACCCAAAATAATCTTTGGTGGATCAGAAAAAGGAATTATCAAAGGATTTGGTAACATTTTTAGTGATTCAATTATTATCACTAAAGTGGCTTATGTGAAGGGTCTAAAACATAACCTGATCAGCATAAGTCAACCTAGTGATCTAGGTTATGGCATTTCCTTTCTCAAAGGGGAGTGCCAAATAAGAAGGTCAAGCAATCAAGAGATTATTTTGACTGGCACTAGGAAAGGGAATGTATATTGTCTTAACCTAGATTGTGAGTTTGACAACTCACCCATTTGTCTAGTTGCAGGAGAAAAAGCTTCACTATGTGTCAAATGGCACAAGAGGCTTGCCCATCTGAAATATAAGTCAATAGGACAGTTGTTTAGCATGGGGTTAGTGAGGAATGGTCCTCAAGTCAAGTGCATTATAGAGGGTGTGTGTTCTGCTTGCCAAAACGGCAAATAGACTAAGTCCTCTTTCCATGCACTTGAGATCAAAGATTCAATGAGATGTTTATATCTCTTGCATATGGATTTGTTTGGTCATATGCCAGTTCACAGTCTTGGTAGGAAAGTATACACATTAGTTATTGTGGATGACTATTCTAGATACACTTGGGTTTTCTTCTTGAGGCAGAAATCTGAAACCCCAACTATTTTCCAGACTTTTGTTAGACAAATTCAGAATGAATATAGCATTTCTATGGTCAAAATCAGAAGTGACCATGGAACTGAATTTCAGTATGAATGTATGACAAAGTACTGTGATGAATTTGGGATTCATCTGGAATTCTCCTCACCTAGAACTCCTCAGTAAAATCGAGTTGCTGAAAGAAAGAATAGGACTCTAATTGAGGCAAGTAGAACACTACTTAGTGACACTACTCTCCCTGAGTACTTCTAGGCAGAGGCAGTAAATACTGCATGTCATGTTATCAATAGAACCTCCATCAATAAGAAACATAAGATGACCCCCTATCAGATTTTGAAAAGCAGAAAACCAAACATTTCCTACTTTAGAATCTTTGGTAGTAAGTGTTATGTTTTAGTTAATGGAAAGAACTACCAAACAAAGTTTGTTGCCAAATCCCTAGAAGGGATATTTGTTGGGTACAGCAATAATAGTAGGGCATATAGAATCTACAACTTAACTACCCAAGTTGTAGAGGAATCTATCCATGTTATATTTGATGAATCTAAGTTGATTAACAGTGAATTGTCTAGTTCTTCAGTTAGTTCTGCAGGTCTGACAGACAGGCTGGACAAGCTGATCATCAATGAAGAGGTATCAGCTAGGATGAATGAGGAAAAAGATGCTTACTGTCCAGGGGGAGAACAAGACTCACTGAATGAAGAAGACAATGAGGAGCATCAGGTTGAAGAAAATGAAGAAGTCCATGAGGTTGACAGATTTCCTCCAGCAAGAAGACACTTGAAGGATCATCCTACACACCAAATTATTGGTGATGCAAGTCAAGGTGTTCTTACAAGAAGCAAAAGTATGAACACAGTTCTATGTTCTACCTTCTTGTCTCAAATAGAACCCAGAAAGTTTGAAGAAGCAATGCTAGATACAAACTGGATTGATGCTATGCAAGAAGAGCTGACTCAATTCAAAAGGTGTAATGTATGGGAAATGGTTCCTAAACCGAAGGATCACAACATCATAGGAATCAAGTGGATCTACAGAAACAAACTTAATGAGAATGGCACTATAATCAAGAACAAGGCTAGATTGGTAGCAAAAGGTTACATGCAAGAAGAAGCGATTGACTTTGATCAAACTTTTGCCCCAGTGGCAAGGTTGGAGGCTATAAGATTGTTCTTGGCATATGCTATCTATCAAGGGTTTAAGGTATATCAAATGGATATAAAGTCAGCATTCCTGAATGGTGACTTAAAAGAGGAAGTCTATGTTGAACAACCCTCAGGTTTTATAGACTCTCATTATCCTGATTATGTATATAGGCTTAGGAAAGCTCTATATTGTTTAAAACAAGCATCAAGGGCTTGGTATGAAACCTTGTCTGCTTTTCTCATTGAGAATAAGTTCTCTAGAGGAAAGATAGACAAAACTTTATTCTTTAGGGAATCTAAAGGCAAGATAATCCTAGTCCAGATATATGTTGATGACATTATATTTGATTCAACTGAAAACAACCTTTGTAGGAAGTTTATTAAACTTATGCAAGGGAAGTTTGAGATGAGCAGTATGGGTGAGCTGAAGTTCTTTTTGGGACTTCAAGTTAGACAGACTGATGATGGATTGTCCATATCGCAGTCTAAGTTCACCAAGGAGTTGATTAAGAAATATGGTATGGACTCAGCCTCCACCATGAAAACTCCCATAGGAACAAGTATGCCTATAGGCAAAGATGAGGCAAGAAAACCAGTTGATGAGTCTTTATATAGAGGGATAATTGGCTCCCTACTTTATTTGACTGCTAGTAGACCTGATATCATGTATGCAACATGTGTATGTGCTAGGTACCAAGCTTGCCCAAAGGAATCTCATTATACTGCAGTTAAAAGAATTTGGAGATATCTTAAGTGCACACCTAATCTAGGACTTTGGTACCCAAAGAATAGAGATTTCTTACTAACAGGTTTCTCAGATGCAGACTTTGCAGGATGCAAAGAAGACAGGAAGAGTACAATAAGAACCTGTCAATTTCTAGGATGAAGGCTGGTGTCATGGTGCAGCAAGAAGAAAACAAGTGTAGCTATATCAACAGCTGAGTCTTAGTATTTAGCTGCAGGTAGTTTCTGTGCACAGTTGTTGTGGATAAAGCACCAACTAGAAGATTATGATATCAAGGTAAGTAGAATTCCACTGTTTTGTGATTCTACCAGTGTTATTTCTATTGCTAAGAATCCAGTATCACACAGTAGAACCGAGTATATAGAAATTAAGTTTCATTTCATCAGAGAACATGTTGAGAAGGAAGAATTAGTCTAGAGTTTGTGAACACGAATAATCAAATAGCTGATATATTTACAAAACCTCTAGAAGAAATTAAATTCAATTATTTTAAAATTGAATTAGGTATGTTGAACCTAGAATAGGTTAGCACAGCTTCCCTAAGAAGAATATGTAAGTACAAAATTTCTCAGGAAATTTGTCTATGTACAGAGTTTGTGTCGACACAAGAACAATTGTGTCGACACACTCAGTATGTTGTGTCGACAAAGAATAAGGATGTGTCGACACAGAAACAGTATCTGTGTCGACAGAAGAATAGGTGTCGACAAAACCTTGTTGAGACATGACCAGCCCGTGTCGACTTTGACACATGTATGTCGACATCTAGACATGTCGACTAAACCTAAGTTTTGTCGAGACCTAGGTCATTTCTGTTGACACATGTAAAATTTGGTCGACTATGGCTCGTCTTTTGACCTGCCCTTTACGCTATCACTATAAATAGGTCAAGCCAAAATTTGGTCGACTATGCTTTTAGAAATCTAGGATCTGCACCTTGTGTCGACAAAGACCTTCTCTTCTTTTCTCTTCCATCTCTCTCGATAATGGCACCTCACCAAGATGATAAGGTGAATGAAGGATATGAGCTGGTTCGTGGAGGATTCACGACAGCTTCACAAGAAATCCAGGATGTCATTACCCTAATTTCTGATAATGGATTAGAATTCTTGGTCTCAGAACCAACAAAATTTGGAAAAAGGAAGTCATGGAATTCTATTCATTTACTACTGTGGACCTAGAAGGGAAGAAGATCAAAGCCACAGTTCAGGATTCACGAGTTAGACTAATGCTAAAGACTATCAGGAAATCACTCCAACTTCCCATGATTAAGGATGATGAAGAAATTGTTCCATCCAGAGCTAAAGAAGCACTAAGTTGGTGCGGGCTAAATCCTAATATCAAGTTTGGATCATCTATTGCCCGGAAAGGGATGAATTCCCAAGGCAAGTTTCTGTCTGAAGTAGTTGGGAAGGTAATTCTTTGTAAGACTGGTGGACATGACAGAATTTTAGTCCACATGTTTAATTTGATGGCAAGGATTATTTTCACCATAAAAACAGATTGGGCATCAATAGTTTTTGATAAGCTCCAAGAAGGAATAAAGAAACCAAATCTGGGAAGAATTTTGAGTTTATATCTATCTGCTACAATACCAGATGTTTTGCACCAACTTCCAGGAACCAAAATCAACCACATGAGGAGGATGGATGTGAGAATTCTATCTAGATGGGATAAAGTTTTGACAAAGGAAGTATCTACTCCACAGAAAGCTATTAAGAAAGATAAACAACAGAAAAAGGTTATTCCACAAGCAGAATCCTCCAATGATTCTGAATAAGAAGTGGTCTTCAGTTCAGATGAAGACATGCCACAAAAGGTAGCACAGGATCAAGTGGAGAGTAGTATGCTTTTAGAGCAACAAGTAATCTCCACTCCAGGGGGAGAAAATCCTGAACCAGCAGTACAAGACACAATACAACTTGAGCTGCCTGCCCAAGGGGGAGGTATTACTGAAGCTGCCCTAGAAAGTGAGCATGCTGCTGATACTATTATGGCAATAGTATCAGAAATTAACAATGAAGAACTGCTAAATGCTGAGAAAGAAGAACAAGCTGAGCAGCTACAAGATACTGCACAAAATATTCAAATAAGTATTTCCTTTCTAGAGAATGACCTGGAAAAAGATCTGGATGTTCAGGGAGAACCATCTGTTTTCCAAATAAATTTTGTTCCTCCTGTTCAGCTGCAGTAAGAGGTAACTATGGAAGAGCTATTCCCTGAACACCCAACAACAGGGACTGAGGGGGAGTAGCAAATCATTGAAAAAGAACTTCCAGGTACTGAGGGAGAGATGTCTCAGCATGCCCCAACTGATAAGGAACCAGTAAATATACAAAGTTCTTCAGAATCTTCTGATGATGAAGAAGCCTCAATGGCTAAGAAAAGGAAGTTAGCTGACTTAAGAAAACGGAGCTCAGACTATAAAAAGGTCTTACAAACGGTCACACCACCATCTGCTCAAAGCATGGATTTCAGTTCCCTACTGGTCTAATTACAAGTGAAATTGGATGAGCAAAGACAGTCTTTGGAAAGGTATGTGGATGATATACATAAAGATTTGCAATTCAATCTGGCTCAAGATATCAAATCAATCAGGTTTGAAGTAAATCAAAATAAGAAAGAAATGACAGATTGCTTCCACAAGGGAGGAAATGCTATGGTATACTTGGCAAAGCAACAATAAGAACTCACTACTAAAGTGGATGACATTACAGTTAAGCAAGGATATGTTCTTGAGAATCAAATCAGGATGAATGATAACCTCAAAGAGTCACACTTTGCTATTCTTACCAAGATTGATAATCTAACCACTGCTCTCAAAGCTGAAGTATCCAAGCAGATCAAAGAAGATCTAGCTGCTGTTCAGGACACTTTTACAAAATCTCACAAGAATATTTCTGATTTCTTGCAGAAGTTCAGGAATTATTACAAAGAAGGCACAGATTATCTTGTTAACCAAGTCAGATTTCAGAAGGATGATCTGAGAGATCATATTGAAAGAGAAGTCATAAAGGGGGCGAGGGTGTTAGTCAAAGCCAGCTCCGATCATGCTAAATGGATCTCAAATAGTATCAGAGCAACTCTTGGATATCCCCCCTTGTGTGATGATGATAATGTTGCTGAGTCTGGAGTGCAACCTGCCTATATTGAGGGAGATCAACCTGAAGTTTCTCAAGTCATTTACCCTCCAGCTGATTTTGACATGGTTCAACAAGAAGTTCAGTCAATGTACAGCCCTTCACAGGAGGCTAAAAATATTATTATTGAAAAGGTGGAAATGTCAGAGGCTGCCAAGGAAGATCAGAAGGAAGCACAACTGTCCAAGAAAAGGTTTAGAGAACAGGCTGAGATAAAGCCTGATTTTAAGCAATGGAGCCCTACTTCCAGGAACATTATATTGACTGCCTGGAAAGCTGTGTAGGACAAGACCCATGAAAGGGGTAAATGGTATACTGAGCAAGAATGGAATAAGTATTAAGCTAGATAGGAAGCTATTCTTCAATACAGAAGAAAAGCAAAAGCTGGAAAGTTACCTGCTAATGCTCTGGAGCCTAGCAAGTACTTCCCAAAGCCTTTTCATTATTTTGAAAGGCAAAGGATAAGGGCTAAAGAACAGAAAAAGAAGGATCTAAAGGAAAGAGACCTGCTGATGAAGTTGAACCTATTGTGCAGGCTCAGATCAAATCAGGAAAAGGTATTGTGATTAAGGAGCCTAATCAATTATAGGATAGTTAGGCTTATGTATAGAATAATGTAACATTTTGGATTTTGTTCTAAAGAAAACTGTGTAAACTTAACATTTCTTTCTAAGTAAATGAAATCAGTTTCGGTATCCATTTCAGTTGTTTACAATGTTTATATGTTACCCTGCAGTGAAATGCATGTACAACTATTTCTTTTTATGTGTTTTATTATGAGTGATGTATATGTTTGACTAAAGGTTATGACTTCTCCAAATAGGGGGAGATTGTTGGGTACACTGTTTATATGTACCAGATTTGGAGAAGTCTCATCTTAATCAATAATATACATCAATTTGTATTTGATGTATGTTTGAGTTTCATTGTGCAGGTTTAAGCATTGGAAGAAAATTTTCTAAGTACAAGTGTCGACACTTGTGAAGAATTATGTCGACACCTAAAGAAGAAGTTGAGTCAACACCCAGGTGTTGTGTCTACACCAACAGAAGAAGCTATGTCGACACTCAGACTTGTGTCGACACTTGTGAAGTATTGTGTCGACACCTAAAGAAGAAGCAGAGTCGACACTCAGACTTGAGTCGACACCTGAGCCAGGAATTATGTCGACACTGAAAGCAGAAGCTGTGTCGACACCCAGGAGCTATGTCGACACTGAAAGCAGAAGCTGTGTTGACACCTAGGAGTTTTATCGAAAATGGAAGCAAAATTATGTCGACACAGAGGGCTTGTGTCAACACATTTAACAGATGCTGTGTTGAGTACCAGAAGAATGACTATGTCGACACATGGAGTATTGTGTCGACATCATCAAGATTTGTGTCGACACTTAGTCCATTTGTGTCGACATATGTGAAGCAGTTTGCTGAGTGGTTCATGCTGAGTTGGAGAGACTTTGAAGAATCAACTGACATAACCAACCGGTCTGACACCTTTGTCAGAACTGTCAGAAGACTTTTACAAACCGGATCAGCCGTTAATCAGGAGGAAACTCTATATAAAGGACTGGTTCAATATAACAAAACAGAGAATAAGAGCAAGGAAAAGACAACATACAACACTAAGAAGTGAATCCTTCAGAGAGAGTTTTCTACAACAAGAAAAGGGGAAACCCTTATGAAGGCAGATTCAAATCAGTCTGCAAGGAAGATTCAGATCACACTCTGAATTCAAGGAGGAAGCTATCTGAAGATCAACTTCTACATCAAGTGAAGATCAACCTTATTTTGTTCTATCAATAAGCTTTGAAACGGCTAAGTCAGGTTGGATCTGAAGATCAGACTATTCAAGAACTGATCAAGAAGCACACCAGTGAAGAGATTCATCTGGTGAAATTTCTGTATCTCTTAATCAAACAATTCCTGGTAGGATCTGTTATAAGATCTGAGTTGTAAGCCTGTAATTATAATGGCTGAGGTAGGGCTTTTGCCTGAGTTATAGGAGTGGGGTTTCACCCTGAGTTGTAAGCCTAGTGACATAGGCTGAGGTAGGGTTGGGGCCTGAGGTAGGATTCTTGGGAAGAATCTGAGGTAGGACTTGTATAAGTCTGAGTTGTAGGAACCATTCTTGGTTCTGAGCTGTAAGATCTGCGGATCTGAGAAAAAAGAAGGAAGTTAGGCCGAATCTAGTACACTGCTAGATAGGCAAAGGGGGAAAGTGGATATACTCAGACCTTGGGGAACCACTATAAATCTGGTGTATGCTGTGCAGTGTTCATTATTCTGTGGTTTACATTATTTCTGTGTTGAGTTAAAATTTTCTATTTGCCTAAAATTTTGAAGGAAAAATTAGAACCTATTCAAGTCTGAACGAAATTGATGGATCAAGTCTTTCAGTTTACACCGACGCATCTTATCAAGGGATTGGAGCGGTACTGATGCAGCACGGTCATGTAATTCTGTAAGCCTCAAGGCAGCTAAAGAAGCATGAACTCAACTATGTAGTTCACGATTTAGAATTGGGGGCAGTGGTGTTCACCCTCAAAGTTTGGAGACTCTACCTATATGGAGTTCATTGCGAGATATTTTCGGACCACAAAAATTTAAAGTTTGTTCACACTTAGAAGGAACTTAATTTGAGACAACGACGATAGTTGGAATTTTTGTGTGACTATGAATTTACCTTGAACTACCACCCTGCAAAAGGAAATTCTATAGCTGATGCTCTGAGCAGAAAGGTATCGGAAGCAGGTCCTGAATCCCGATCGGTGAGTATGAAATTAGCTCGGATGCTCGAAGAGATGGAGATTACCTTGGTGTATAAAGACCATTCAGAAAAGTCTATGGGGTACCTGACTACGATAAGCATAGTCTGTGATATTCGAGACCGAATTTGGGCAGAGCAAGGAAAGGATACGGCTCCGGCCCCGACAATCAAGTCAATCGAAGATGGGAATACTGACGAGTATACCCTAAAATACGGCCTCGTCCATCTCCGTAGCAGGCTCTACATTCCCAAGGGTGGTAAAATTCAAGAAGATATCTTGAGAGAGGCACATTGCTCTCAGTATTCAGTACATCCGGGTATTGTCAGGATGTACGCCGACCTGCGAAAGACCATGTGTTGGCCGGGAATGAAGAGGGATGTCAGATACTTTGTTATACATTGCGAGGCCTGTCAAAGGGTGAAGGCAGAGTGCAAGATCCCCGGTGGTTTGTTACAGTCATTGCCCATCCCCGATTGGAAATTTGAGGACATCTCCATGGACATCATTCACGGGTTACCTCGCTCATGCTCATGGAATGATTTGGTGTGGGTGATCGTTGATCGCCCGACAAAAGTAGCCAGGTTCATCCCTATGAAGAAAGAGGCTCACGTGGATGTCTTGGAATGCCTCTTTGTGGAGCAGTTTGTACGGTACCATGGTGTGCCAAAGACAATCGTTTCTGACCGAGATGGTCGTTTTACCTCTAAGGAGTGGAAAGCTGTACAGGCGTACTTGGGTTTTCATCCTCAGATGGATGGACAGTCTGAGAGGACCATCAGAACATCGGAGGACCTATTGAGGTTGTGTGTGTTGGATAGAGGAGAGTCATGGGAAAGGCTCTTACCACTGGTATAATTCTCCTACAACAACAGCCATCAAGCTAGCATCGGTATGGAGCCCCATGAAGCCCTTTACGGAAGAAGGTGTAGAACCCCCTTGTCTTGGGTGCAAGATGAAGCCCCGATGGCTTTGGGAATTGAGTACATTGATGATACTGATGCGGCTGTTAGACTAATATGGGACCGCATGCTTGAGGCTTAAAGTCGGCAGGCGAAATATTATAATGCAAAGCACCGGATGGTGGAATTTTGAGTGGGTGATAAAGCATTTCTAAAAATCCGGCCGATGCATGGAGTGTCACGGGTGCGTGGTGTGAAAAAGCTCAGTGATGCAGGTTAAAACTCCAAAATTATTTATGGTAACGCGGCGACCCGGCGGTTTTATTTGCGAAAAAAGGCGGAAGTGAATTTTATTTAAGAAAACGGGTCGCGCGTATTTATTTATTTATTTTGGATATAAAAAAGGTTTAGAAATCGAGTTTTAACGAAAGGAGGCAAGTGCACCTATCGTGAGTAGTACAGGATATCCGGGTGGAATATCGAGGTCGTATTGTTCTCGGGTCCGGTTCGATTATTTCTACTGTTCCCTGGAGGGGACTATTATTTTACCGATAATTAACTTGTCGGGTTATTTTATATAAAAATACAGAAAATGGCGGAAAGAAAATGAAAGCAATAAAAAGAAAGCTTGAAGGTGGTGCCGATGAAGAGCTTAGCTCGATGGCACCGAAAAAACAATTGAACTAAAATAGACTTTAAATAAAAAGAGCTCCTAAATTTCTAATTAATTAAGGCGGAGACTTGGCCGTGGAGGTTCCACTAAAATGAGCTCACCTAGCTATAGGGCTATCGCTCACCTGAACGCTAAGACTATTCGACCGGGCTCTCGTCCGACGAAGGATTCCTCTTAACGCCCGCATTACGCTAAGAACCCGCTATTGGGTGGGGAACCCAATCCGGTAGAGTTGGCGCGCCTCCTCTCTCGAGGGTTAGTGCGGAACTCTCTTTGCCAAGGGGTGATCGGTCCATATGCACGGCCTCTCGGCTAGCTAGCATATGGACTACGGAAATAGGGCCCACACATCGATATGTGGTCCTACGCGTCGTTAACCCCGGGCAAACCTTAAGTGCTATTAATTAATTAGAAGATTAGACCTTTAGTTATTTTAAGCTATTTTATCTGTCCCAATGCTCTTCGATGCCGAGGGCTAAGAACGATTAGCCACTCATCGGAATGGGGACGGCTTGCGAGGAAAGCAATAAATAAAGCAGGAAAGAAAGCTGAAAATGAAAGCAGTAAAGAAAAGCAGTAAAGGAAAGCTGAAAATTGCAAGTCCTACCCAAACGAGTAGGACTGAAGAAAGCTGTAAAGTGCGAGTCCCGGCGCAACTGCGTGGGGGAGAAAGAAAGCAGTAAAACGCACACACGCAAGTCCTACTCAAATGAGTAGGAGAAAATAAATACGGGTCCTACTCAAACGAGTAGGACAAAATAAATGCAACGCACGCACACTCTCTCTCGACATAAATGAAAACTCACGCACTCTACAGGAAAGTAAAACACACGCACACACTCGACAGAATTAAAATAAAGCAAAGCGCCATTTAACTCTAACGAGTAGGCGGAAATAAATGCGCACACACAGAAATTGCAAAAAACTAAGTTAACGAAAAATTAAAACAACTGCATTTCTACCGCTAGAATGCGGTAGAAATGCATAAAAAGCGAAAATAAAAATTAAATGAGCGAAAAAAATTTGCAAATAACGCAAATGCAAGTGCTCGAAAAATTAAAACGAATACATTTCTACCGCTAAAATGCGGTAGAAATGCGTAAAAAGAGAACGAAAAAATTAAAAGAGGAAAAAGTTTTTGAAAATAAAATTGAAAATGCAAGTGTTTGGAAAAACAAAATAACAACATATCCCCTCTTATAATGCTATAAAAACTCCTAAAAAGTGGAAGAAAGATAAAAGGACGAAAAATTCTAAAAAAAGTCTAAGTGAAACGAAAATGACAAAACCACTTTAAAATCGTTTTTATAGTTTCATAAGGACGGGTTTTAGAACAAAAACTAAATAGCTATTATGAAAATGAAGACATCTACTTAACAATAAAAAGAAGAATAACATTTAACTCTCATACACACACGCACACGTATAAAAAAGAACGAAAAACTAAGTTAAAACAAAATGAAAAAGTAAGATTGCAAAGGGTGTGAGTTGCATAGATACATTCCAAAGGCGAAATAAGAGAAGAAAACACATATTTCATTAAATGAAAAGACGAGTTACAAAGACACGAAAATAAAACTAAGGAGGGGGGGGGAGAAATTATCCCTTACATAAGCCTTGGAAGCATTTCGGCAGCACAACCCTATACAAAATGGTGCCCAAAAGGGGAACAGGAATTCAGAGCAGAACCTCTGAATTTATAGAAAAATTTTCATGGGTCACGCCCTTGGTCACGGGCGTGACAGGGGGCGTGATAGTACTATTTGGAAGGCGGCCGGCGATTTGACGGGAAAGTTGACTTCGGCCTGGACACGTGTCGGTCTCGCAGAGGTCACGCCCTTGGTCACGGGCGTGACAGGGGGCGTGACAGGCAGGTGGATCTGGGCGCGGTGCGCCAAAAAGTCGCCGCGCGGGTCTTGTCGGGCTAGCTGGAAAGGTCACGCCCCAGGTCACGGGCGTGACTCTGGGCGTGTCGGCTGGTGTCGACACTCGACGAATGTCGAGATGAAATCGTCGAGTGGAGTGTCACGGGCTTGGGTCACGGGCGTGACTCGGGTGACACGGGCGTGACAGGCTTTGAACTTCAGAAAATTGCTGATTTCACGGCTTTTGACGTGTCACGCCCTGGTCACGGGCGTGACCCATTTGTCACGGGCGTGACATGTCAAATTTTGGCAGATTTTTGATTTTTTCCTGAAAAATTAAAATAAAATAAGTTAGTATAATATTTACAAAAATAGAAGCATTTTATTGAATAAAAATAAGTAAAAACAACAAAAATAAATGAAAACAACTAAATTAATGTACACAAAAATAGGTATATTTACAATTCATCACTCAGCCCAAGGTACGTTGGGCCTTACACTATATTGAAAAGAATTGGCCCTATGGACTATCAGTTGGAGTTACCACCAGAGCTAGAGAATCTTCACAGCGTGTTCCATGTGTCGTCACTTTGAAAGGCACTGTTGCGGCCCGATCAATATATCCCCACCACTGATGGTGCAGTAGCGACTGATAGGTCTGTGTGACTAGAGGCAGTGTGGATTGTAGACAACGAGATGAGGATTTTTCGCCGCAAGAGTGCCTCTTTGGTAAAGGTGTTGTGGTTTAATCATTGGAAGGAGGAGTATACATGGGAGCCGGTGGACTTGATCCAAAAGCACTACCCGTAGTTGTTCGCTCAAGGTAATTTTTAAAAGCATATTTTATTTTATTTTATGCTTTTCTCTCCCCATAGCCTTAGCCTGATTTCGGGGACAAAATCTTTTATTTTATTTATAGGATTTGTAACGTCCCGACTCGCGCTAGGCCCCTTGTGCGCGCTTTTGAGTCAGAAGATCTGATTTGGGCTCAGGGAAGTGCTGGCAGCTAGGCTTACACTTGTGAAGGGGAGGTGAAGTCAGCCCAGAGAAGGACACGGGTAGAGACACGGGCGTGTCCCTACCAGTGTATGTCCACCCAGTACTCGAGTAGACGACTCGAGTTATTCCAGAGAAGGACACGGGTAGTGACACGGGCGTGTCACTACCCGTGTGTATGAGGACATGGCAGAGACACGGTGTGTCCATACCCATGTGTGTCGAGTAGAGCTCGATGAAATGTGTCCCGAGGAGGACACGGGTAGAGACACGGGCGTGTCCCTACCTGTGTGTGTCAAGCAGAACTCGATGAAGCATGTCCCGAGCAGGACACGGTCAGCAACATGGCCTTGTCACTTGGATACGGGTAGAGACACAGGCGTGTCCCTGCCCATATTTGTGTATCGAAATGATAGTCGAACTATCGATGACGCTTCGCCCGAGCAAGACACGGGTAAGGATACAGGCGTGTCCCTACCCGTGTCATTTCCACATATAAGGGGGAAATGAAACCTTGGCCATTTTCATTCATCATTCCAAGCCCTTTCTCTAGAAAAACTGCTGGAGAGGAGGAAGAAGGTGCTAGATCAAGTCTTCATCCCGGGAAGAAATGCCGCCTCCGAGGAGAAGAAGATGCCGCCGAGAAGAGTAGCAAGATCCTCGGCCGAAAATGGTGGAAACGTCGGAAACGAGGTGAGCTTCCTCCACTCTCCCTTGGTGTTAGATCTTTAGTTATTTCTTAGGAGAGATATCGACTGAAGAGAGTCTAGATTTGAGAGAAGAAGTTTCCTAGGAAAGGACATGCTAGGACTTGTGTTCTAGGGTTTAGAAGTCTTCAACCTCTCCCTCCTTCTATGTGATGATGGAGGATGGTTTCTTGAATAAAAGTGTCCTTTTGAGGGTGAATAAGGGAGGAGGAAGTCTGGAAGTGATTTGGGGAAAACGGCTTGAGGAGGAAGATGAACCGATGTCGTTTCTTCCGTCTTAAGATGCGTGCAGAAATCTGTGTTCTGCAAGCAGTGACCTTCTAGGCATTTTCAAGTGTGATATGACCAGCACTGGGCTTTCGACTAAACACAAAAGTCGAAGCCCTGGAAAATACCTTTCCAACGAGTGGTTGCACGACTTCAGGCAAAGTATGTAGCCATAGGAAAGTCTGAACGAAATTGATGGCTGACAAACAAAGCATGCAGAAATTGTGTTCTGTACGCAACGGATATAAATCCAATTTCAAGTGTGTTACTCTCGGATCTGGGTTGTGGTCTGAACATGAAAGTTGTAACCCATGGAAGGCCCTTTCCAACGAAGGGTTACACGCCTTCGCCGGATTCATGTAGCCTCAGGAATCTCCGGCCAAAGTTGCTATCCAGAAGGTGTCTTGCACATAAAATTCAGGGTTGGTGTAGAATCGTGTTTGGACTCGGTAGAGACAATGTAGAAAATTGACATTAAGGTTGGGTGAACTCTTTTGCGTTAACCATCATAGTTCAATGAATGGTGAAGTTTGATCAATGGATCCCACGTAAATGATTTGTGAAGTGAAGCGTACTTAAACGAAACGATTCAGTAGAAATTGGTGAACCAATAGAAATGCGCATCATGTTAACAATGTGTTGAAGTCATTTGGAAATGAAGTGTAGGATGTTAATTTATGGCCATGTGAATAATTGTTTAACGGAATGAGTTTAGAAGTCCAATGCTTAGAGTGGTGTCTCCCTACGGGTAGCATTGTGAAAGGATGTAAGTGCGGGTGTTTGACCGCACTGGTTTGGATAGTGTTGAGAAGAGTCATAAATGGACGGTTGGGCTTCGTCCTCGGTGTTCATTCTCGAGGCTCCTTACATGCCACGATAATGTGAATTGGAAAGTGGTGTGAGTCTACTTGTGGTATCGTAATCCGTTGTTAAGGATAGTGTGGCAGATCTACGGGCTCGCCAGTCGTCACACCGACGGGAGTTGACAGTTAGACCTTGGGCGGTTGGGCTTGGTCCTAGGTGCTCATTTCCCGGGGCTCCATCCATGCCAAGTGAACTCTTGGGCTTGGTCCTCGTACTTTTTTCGAGGCTCCTTCCGAGTCACAACATAGGCCAGGTCGGGGCTTGGTTCTCGGTGCACATCTACCCGAGATTCCCACTGAGCCGTAGTACGCATGCGAGCTCCGTTGTTATGTTATTATCGTTGAGGCGTACGGAGGCCTAAGCATGGTAGTGTGGATGCCCACTTAGTAGTAGATAAGCCCGTTCTACTGTCACCACCTGGCCACGACGGTTGATGCCTGAGAGGTTAGCTACCTGCTCGAATAGTGGGAACTTCAAGTCTGTGTCGACATAGCGATTGCATGTGCGTGATCATGGGTGAGTCATTGCATTGCATACATACCATTACAATACATTGCATACATAAGATCCACATCATATAAGTTTGTATGGGCACTCCTATATGATGAGTTACTTTACTTTTAAACTGATCCTTAGCTTATAAGTTTGTATGGGCATTATTATAAGTTAAGTTACTTTTCTGTTGTAGATCTATATACTTGATGGATTGATATAGTTCGTGTAGAATTGCTAGAGTAGACTGCTTTTAATGATGTTATACATTTCTTCTATTATTGCTCACGATATGTGTACTTATTCCATCTACTTGTACTTGCTTATATTGTTATTTATATATTGTACCCATGTTCTTTTCTCCGCCCGGCACTGAGGAGTCGCCGGGGGAGCGGATGTGAAAGTCACTTAGTCTTTTGACTAACAGTTTCTACATCTTCCTTTTTAGGAGGAAACCCCGCAGGTAGAGAAGCCACAGACTATGCAGCAGGACAGCTAGGCCAGGACGATAGGGCTTGAGGGCACGGTGTCGTCGTTACCATCAGTCACCGATGTGAGTTTTGAGAGGTTTTGATGTAGCCCTTTGGGCATGTTTTAGCTGTACTCTGATACTTAAGAAACTTATTATTAGCTACTTTCCTTGTTGTACTTTGGACTTATATTACTTATGTGTGGATTGACTTCTATTATGTTTTGGTTTGGTTGGCATTTGGTTGGTATTTGATATAGCTGGCAAGATAGGCGTCTCGTGGTACAGGTTAGCCCGTGGCTAATGTTACCACAAGGCGGCTGTTCTGGGCATAAGACCCCCTTCGTGCCGTGTTTTGCGTTCCGGGAGGGGGGTCTTACACTTAGTGTGGAACAATTCACGGTTAACATTCAATAGTATATAGCAGGTCGAGGCTAGGTAGCCCGAAGTCACTTCCTTCGAGTTGCGGTTAAGCCGATCAGTTTGCCTGGTCAATCAGCGGGTTCTTGAAAGTCTTTAGTTTCAAGAGTAGCTAAACACCTAGAGGGGGGGGTGAATACGTTTTTGTGTATTTTTAGACTATCTTCTTACTTATGTGTATTGTAACTTGGTGTTATGTTAGCTTTAGAGAATACACAATCAACACACAGGTATTTATAGCAGTTCCCCAAGATTTGGGTACATCCACTGTCCCTCCTACCTTTCTAATAGTGTGTTAGACAAGGCCAACATTACCAAACTCGACTCCAAGAGCTTACAACACAGATTCCTTAGGATCTCTCAGACTCCTCCAAGTCCTACCTCAAGCCCAAGTCCCTAACACTCATACAAAATGATTCTCCTACAGCTCAGTGATCCACAAAATCACCTACCTCAGACTTTAGACAAATACCTATAGCTCAGGCTAGGAGGATAGCCATGCACTCAGATCCACAGGAGGATCCTACACTCAGTGAATGAACTCACCTACAACTCAGGTGTACAAGCTCAACCTCAGATCCACAAAGGGATACTACACTCAGCCTTTATAGACCAGGCTTACAACTCAGATCAGTTAAGATCCTACCGAAAGGGATTGTTGTTGATGGTGAAATAACTCCAGATAAAATGTTCTTTAACTCTTCTCTCTAGACTGAGATTTCTCAGCCATATCTTCTTCTCAGCTCCAAGGTAGCAGATCTTTAAGATTTTTTAGCTTGATCTAGGAATAACTTAGAAACAAAAGTTCCTGAACTTGCTGAAGAAGATTAATACGATTCTGTTCTTTGTGTGACTTCAATCTACAACCTTTGTTTGAAGTTATCAGACTATCTTTGGATGAACTTCAAAACAATCAGTTAGAAAGTTTTTCTTCAAGCTCTGCAACTCTGTCGAGAGGAAGAAGATGAAGCTCTAAAACCTTTTTCCCAAAAGTTAAGTTCCTTTTGCTTGGAAATCTGAATAAGTATTTCGCCGTCCAACGACTCTTTGAGCATTATGGACCACTATGTTTGGTAGTTGAAACACCTCCTTTTTCATCATAGTTGTACTAAAGGCAAGCGGTGCCTTTTATCTTGTAGCAAGATGATCCCGCATTATTTGAGTTTCTGTTGACGTCAGCATGACTCAGCACATGTGAACTTAGTCAAAATTCTAGTAATTCTGCTCGGGCGTTGAGTGAAGCCTTATCACTCAACGTACTGGTACTAGCTGAATTCTAACTTGTTGCATTGAGTGCATTGAGTGATCTTTTATCACTCAATGAATGTAGACAATTCTTGTCTAACAGCTTAGGCATCGAGTGAACCTTCATCACTTGACGCATCTTGACATAGTCGAATTACTCTGTGTGAGGGCGTTGAGTGAGGCTTCTTCACTCAATGATTTCTGACTTTGCCTGTTTTCTTGATGAGAATTTAAGTGGCCTTTCTTCACTCAACGCTTTTGTACTTAGTAGGATTTTTGGTCAAGGAGGCGTTGAGTGAACTACCTTCACTCAAGGCTTTTATACTTAGATACATTTCATTAACAACAACCCTGCGGTTTTGACGGCATGTTGTCCTATCGACGCTTTCGCTTCTTGGCATTGAGTGAACTGCCTTTTACTCAACGCTTCTGGACTTAACCAGATTACTGTTTTGGTAATACCGAGGCTTTGACTGTTTGAGCATCAGTCGATGCTTTTATCCTTTTGGCATTGAGTGAACTACCTTCACTCAATGATTCTAGGCTTAACCAGATTTTTGCTTTTCCAACATCCTATCATAAGTCCATCTGACTTTGTGACTTTGATAATATGTCAAATCAGTTCAATAGAGAACAACCTGCATACATTGAACTAATGACATTCATCAAATACATTCATGTTGTTGAAGCCAATAGCCCGATTTCACCTAGAGTTCGAACCTAAGTTGCTGCTCACACCTACTCTTCCCAAACCCCCCTCTTGACATGAGTCTCAGAATTAAAAACAGACCGTAGGCTTCAGCTTTGGAGTTCCCACCTCTTACCCGGAAGAATTAGAATTTCTTCCCCTCCCTAGGCGGTGCTAAGCTAGGTGCCTTGGAGGAAGAAGAAGAAAGGGTTCCTCGCCTTTTCAAGGCACCTTATCGGTCTATTTATAGGCCTCTGAGTTTGACCTGCCAATAACCATACTGAACCGACCTGAAATTACCAAAATATCTCAGGTTGGGTCTGCCAACAGCCAAACTCCGCTGTTCTGAAGGGTTAGATGTAGACCACAAAGGGTAAAAGGGTAAAATTACCTGGGGTAAAAGAGTAAAATCCCCCTTGGGGTAAGAAAGTAAAATCACCTTTTTCTCAAATGTCGAGTAAGAAAATAACCGGCGGCAGGGGGAGCCTATCTGCTCGTCTCGCGAGTCCCCCACATTAAGAGAGGTGTCTCGCCACAAAAGACTAGCATGTGCCGCTA
This sequence comes from Platanthera guangdongensis, assembly GCA_039583875.1. NCBI lineage: Eukaryota > Viridiplantae > Streptophyta > Magnoliopsida > Asparagales > Orchidaceae > Platanthera > Platanthera guangdongensis. Next base: position 125,300,911 of record CM077148.1, on the reverse strand, counting down.
GAGCCGTCTCGCCTTCTCTAATGTTCCCGTCTCGCCCATCATGTTTTGTCTCTTTTAAAGTACCGACGAGTTGACCCTATGGTCCTACTCGCCTCTACAGTCCTCTGTCTGCTCTCACCCCTAACTCAGCACTCCTCCTCGAGTTGCCTCCTACGAGCCCGAGGTTGTACACAATCCCCGCTTTTTTCGAGGTTGCCTCAAGCTCGTAAAGAAAGTCCAACAGAGTCTCGTGGCGTTGAAATTCATCTATGAGAGAATCTTTTGTGGGGCCCTCATCTGAGGCCTATAAATATGCGACACTTACCCCATCGTGGAGATCCCCCCACCCCCCCCCCCCCCCCCCCCGCCTCTCATCTATTCTACCATCGCCATGTCTCATAGTCAGAGTTTCCGCAAACATCTCGTGATGGTTCACAAATAAAACAAGGCTAACGTGGCTGCTCTGGCCCCGGTCTTAGTTAGCACCCCTGCTCCTCTACCTTCATCGTCTCGCCTGAAGAAGGCAAAAACCGCTGGCCCCCTTCTCGGCCGATGCAACTACTCCAGTATCCTTGGGAGTCAATGCACCTCCTCTCGTGTCCTTTGGGGAGAGACATGTGATTCTTGACTTCTCCCCTAGCCTCTATCTTTTCCTTTTTCTTTTATCGTCTCTCCTATTGACTTCATGTTTTTTCAGGAAAATCTCGCCCATTCCCCCCATCCTGTGAATCCACCTGAAGTTACCGACAAACATTATCAAGACTCCAACTCGCCTCAGCAATCTACTCCACCTACTGTGAAGAATGACGACCTCTCGCGCTTTACGGGGACATCTCGCAACCCGGGTAAATGAACTAACCTTTCCTTTTCGCTTCATATGGACTTTCATTCCCCCGCCAGGTGTATTCATGACCACTGGACTAGTCCTTCTATCCATAATGTTTGCGGCCTCCCGGCCTTATTACAAGAACGCCCTTCATTCTGATCTTCGACCTTTCCTGTGTAGGTATACAGAGCGACTAGGCAGCCAAGGATTTCGCTGGGCTGTCCTCCTTCTCGCCTCTCACTCACCCAGACGAGATTGAAGACTATCTGGGTGATCCTATGGATCCGGTGGAGATGAAGCGCAGGACGGCCGAGATGCTTCGAAAGTACACACACATTATCCGCGAGATGGAGCAGGACAAGCAGGCCACCGACAGGCGCATCGACTGGCTAGAAATTGAATATGCTCGCCTCTCGTCCATGATTGATGCTGGAATTGAAATAAATAAGACCGACCCCCAGGCCAGCATAAGAGAGGTCGACCAGCACCTTCGTCTCGCTCGCTGCGGTCTTGAAGTTGCTTGTGACTTTCATGTCCCTGGTCGGTCCCCATGTGCGGGTACTCGCGGTGGAGTTTGTTGGAAATGGCATGAAGAACCTCCACCTCATCTTGCTTGTTTAGTTGTCTCGCCCATTTAATTATGCCTTGTAATTCTACTACTTCTATTAATTTAGTGTCTCCCTTGTTTAATTATAACTTATAATTTAAACTTCGCGGACGTGATGTTCGTCTCGTCTGGAATGAAACAATTAATATTGTTTTTCTCTTAACTTCTTTCATGCCAGGATCTCTCATTATAGCTGCGTTAATTGATTTGTCTTCTTTCTTTTATTTTGGCCCGTTGGAAAAATCCCTGCGGGGCTCCGCACTTCGAGGTTTGGAGAGGGAGAAAATGAACTGTCGGTCAACCTCTTCAACTTCCCCTTTCATAATTTTCCCGCCCATTTTTCCACTTTCACCATCCTCTATAAATATCTCCCCCCTAGACCGAAATATTTTACACCCGCGCTTCCCCCTCCTGCAGCATCTTAGATCATGGCTTCTTGCCTACTTTATCTTGCGGCTTACTCTCGCCACTCCTTTTCCACCTCCTCTCACTCTCATCGTCTCGCCTGCCATAGGAAAGAAGAAGACCGAAGAGGGTGAGGGACACAGCCATTGCGGTAGAAGATTCGCCAACCATGACTTTCCTCCTGGCAAGATCTCTGAGGAGGACTACAACCGCTTCACCCACGATTTTCTGGTGGAAGGGTTCGAGTCGCAGCCTCTGACGGTCGGCGAGTAGATTAATACATTCTATCCCAGTGAACTCGCCTTGAGACAAATCCTGCGCGAGTAAACCCATGAGACTGACCCGCTCTTTATTGGAAATCACCTATTTTCCATTTTTATGCGAGACCTGCCCTTTGCTAGTGAGTGCCTATTCGCTATGGGCGAGACCCTCTTCACCGAGCACTCGTTGAAGATGCCTATCCCCATTTGTATTGCCCCAACTTCTTCTTCCCATAGAAGTTTTGAATTGTCTACAAACTTTCTTCGTTCCCTGATAGATACAGATATTTTTCTTTGAGGTATCTCACCATTTCCTCTGCCACTGAGTGAGCCTATAGCCCTGCCAGCTAGGTGCGAGCCTAGTCAACAGGTCTGCTCGGGGTCTCTTCTCCAAACAACCTCCAACCACCGAGTGAGCCTACAGCCCTGCCAGCTTGAAGAAAGCCTATCCAGCGGGTTTGCTCGGGGTCTCCGCTCCAAACAATCTCCAACCACCGAGTGAGCTTACAACCCTGTCAGCTTGATGAGAGCCTGGTCAGCGGGTCTGCTCGGGTTCTCCTCTCCAAACAACCTCTAACCATCGAGTGAGCCAACAGCCCTGCTAGCTTGATGACATCCTAGTCAGTGGGTCTGCTCGAGGTCTCCTCTCCAAATAACCTCCAACCACCTAGTGAGCCTACAACCCTGCCAGCTAGGTAAGAGCCTGGTCACCGAGTCTACTCGGGGTGTCCTCTCCAAACAATCTCCAACCACCGAGTGAGCCTACAGCCCTGCCATATTGATGAGAGCCTAGTCAACGGGTCTGCTCGGGGTATCCTCTCCAAATAATCTCCAACCACCGAGTGAGCCTACAACTCTACTAGCTAGGTGAGAGCCTAGTCAGTGGGTCTGCTCGGGGTCTCCTCTCCAAACAATCTCCAACCACCGAGTGAGCCTACAACCATGCTAGCTTGATGATAGCCTGGTCAGCGGGTCTGCTCGTGGTCACCTCTCCAAACAACCTCCAACTGCCGAGTGAGCGTACAACCCTGCCAGTATAATGACAGTCTGGTCAGCGGGTCTTCTAGGGGTCTCCTTTCCAAATAATCTCCAACCATCGAGTGAGCCTACAGCCCTACCAGCTTGATGAGATCCTGGTCAGCGAGTCTGCTCGGGCTCTCCTCTCCAAACAACCTCCAACCAACGAGTGAGACTACAACCCTGCTAGCTTGATGAGAACCTGGTCAGCGGTTCTACTCGTGGTCTCCTCTCCAAATAATCTTCAACCACCGAGTGAGCCTACAGCCTTGCCAGCCCATATGAGAGCCTGGTCAGCGGGTCTGCTCGGGGACTCCTCTCCAAACAACCTCCAACCACAGAGTAAGCCTACAACCCTGCCGTCTAGGTTAGAGCCTGGTCAGCGGGTCTGCTCGGGGTCTCCTCTCCAAACAATCTCCAACCACCGAGTGACCAACTTGATGAGAGCCTGGTCACCGGGTCTGCTCTAGGTCTCCTCTCTAAACAATCTCCAACCATCGAGTGAGCATACTGCCCAGCCAGCTTGATAAGAGCCTGGTCAGCGGGTCTGCTCGGGGTCTCCTCTCCTAGTAATCTCCAACCACCGCGTGAGCCTATAGCCTTGCCAGCTTGATGAGAACTTGGTCAGCGGGTCTGCTCGGGGTCTCCTCTCAAAACAATCTCCAACAATCGAGTGAGCTTACAGCCCTTCCATCTTGATGAGTGCCTGATCCGCAAGTATACTCGGGGTCTCCTCTCTAAACAATCTCCAACTACCGAGTGAGCCTACTGCCTTGCCAGCTTGATGAGAGCCTAGTCAGCGGTTCTGCTCAGGGTCTCCTATCCAAACAATCTCCAACCACCAAGTGATCCTACAGCCCTACCATCTTGATGAGAGCCTGGCCAGTGGGTCTGCTCGGGGTCTCCTCTCCAAACAACCTCCAATCGCCGAGTGAGCCTACAGCCCTGCCAGCTTGATGAAAACTTAGTCAACGGGTCTGCTCGGGGTCTCCTCTCCAAACAATCTCAAACCACTGAGTTAGCCTACAACCCTGCCAGCTTAATGAGAGGCTGGTCAGCAGGCCTGCTCGGGGTCTCCACTCCAAACAACCTCCAACCACCTAGTAAGCCTACAGCCCTGCCATCTTGATGAGAGCCTTGTCAGCGGGTCTGCTCGGGGTCTCCTCTCCAAACAATCTCCAACCACCGAGTGAGCCTACAATCCTGCCAGGTTGATGAGAGTCTGGTCAGCGGGTCTGCATGGGGTCTCCTCTCCAATTCTTGCCGAGACGAGCTTATCCTGATATGCGAGAGCGGGCGCCTGAGGTAATGGAGTTGAGCAGTCGCCCTGCTGTGAGATCCCCTGCAACATGTCTATATGCCTTTAATGGATGCCATGAATTCTTCCCTTCCTACAAATCCTCCCAGGTTCTGGGGCCCGTCCCCGTCTCCTTCTCCGAGATTTCCCGCCATGAAGTAGATCAAGATTCTTTTGTGTAGGCTGTGGTCCACGCTCACCACACCAAAAATGTTGAAGCCAGTAGCCCGATTTCACCTATAGTTTGGACCTAAGTTGCAAATCACACCTACTCTTCCCAAACCCCCCTCTTGGTGTGGGTCTCGGAATTAGAAACAGACCGTGGGCTTCAGCTTTGGAGGTATCACCTCTTACCCAGAAGAATTAGAACTTCTTCCCCTCCCTAGCCAGTACTGAGTTAGGTTTCCTTGGAGGAAGAAGAAGAAAGGGTTCAACAACCTTTTCAACGCACCTTATCGGTCTATTTATAGGCCTCTAAGTTTGACCTGCCAATAACCATAATAAACCGACCTGAAATTACTATCTCGCTGTTCCCATCTCGAACATCATGTTTTGTCTCTTTTAAAGTATCGACGAGTTGACACTATGGTCCTACTCGCCTCTACAGTCCTCTGGCCCCTCTCGCCCCTAACTCAGCACTCCTCCTCGAGTTACCTCATGTTATCCCGAGGTTGTACACATGTGTATACAATTGACTTGTCGGCCTTCTTCAAATCTGGGATATTATGATCAATGGACCCAATAATCTCCCCCTTTGTACTTGTAGGGACATGGCCCTACCAACTCTCCCAAAAGCCCGGACAGTTTAAGGACGGCGCTACCACTCCTTTATGGAGCTGGCTACCCTAGGTAGTATCTATGGGGAAGCTAGTTAAGCCCAGGGGACACGCCCTTCTATTCGACTAGTGTGGGTCATAGCGCTTGTTGGGTATTTTATGCAGAATAACCTAGATTTATGTGTAGTCACCCTTGAACTAAGATGAATTAAGTTTGTATTTGATGCCATCTTTTAGTTGAGGGCTTGCAGTGTTGGAACACCCTATTACTAATTTGGGTCAGGATCACTATGTCTTTAGGAAACCTGTTTTTGACCTCATTGTATAGATCTAAAGGTCAATTAGAATTGAGTCTTAGGGTTAGTAGTTAGGTTTGGAAGCTGCCCTCAAGACCAAGGTTTTTTAGTTTGGAGACTAAGTCATTTCGTCGAGCTCAGTACGACGAATCGTTGAACTCCATTCGACGATCGCTGAGCTCAACTTCAACAAATCGTCGAACTCCATTCGACGATCTTCGAGCTCAGTTCGACGATCTTGACTCCATCATTGATTCTCTATCTTTGAGCTCAGTTCGACGATAGTTGAGCTCAGATCGACGATCTCTGTTGTTGTCTAAGTCCAAATCACTGAGCTCAGTTCGACGATAGTAGAGCTCAGTTCGACGTTTTTCTGAAGAGTTCAACGACTTTCTAGATTCAAATTCAGAACAGTTAAGGAGTTATTGTCAGCAATTAATTCAGAAGATCTTGTAGCCGTTTTATTTATTCTTGAGCAAGTTTCAAGGGATTATCAAGGAATGTTTCATTGGACTTTCCCCCAGAAGACAATTGCAATTAAGGATGTAATTAATGACATGCTAACGACTATTCTGGACAGAGGATCATTTTTATTCAGAACAAAGGAATAAAACATAAGATTTTCTTTTGAATTCCTGACAAGAAGAGAGTGCACAAGAAGAAGAAGAACAAAATATTCTCTGCAACAACTCTTCTCTGGAACAACATCTTTCTCAACAACAATCACTCAAGAGAAAAAGAAAGAGAGCTGTAGACATTCTCTGTCTCAAAGAATTCACACAAGAACACCATCACCAAGAGGAGATCAACAAATCTGAAATCTTCAGATCTCTTTTGATTCAAGTGTTCAAGGTCATCATCATCCAAGACTCCAGACATCTCACATTTCAGCTGTTGCTGAAATCATCATTTGCTGGAGATCAATTTCTGAAGGCCTATCACCCTACAGCAAAGCTTCATTTCCTGAACATCTCAAGAACTTAGGGGGAGCTTTGACAACATCCACAAATCTTCTCTTTGACTATTGACAGAGAATATCATCTCTTTCCCACTCTCTCTCTCACTCTGCTGTACAGGGTTTTTCAAACTCCCTTCAAAAGTTTGTGTTTGGTTTTTGAGCACCTTATCAAAAGCTCATTGGAGGCAAGACACCTGATCAAAAAATCTGGTTTGGTTTTTGAGCACCTTATCAAAAGCTCATTGGTGCCCAGGACACCTAATCAACTCATCCTGCAGTGGATTCCTACCGAGGGTGGTAGAAGAGTGGATGTACCCAAGTTTAGGGGAACCACTATAGCTCCTTGTGTCTTCTGGTTGCTTATGTTTCTTTTATTTCTGGCTGTGGCTTGTGATTAGTTTCTTTTGTAGACTGTGATTATTCTGTGGTTAGATTTACTATTTGCTTCCCTGTTCACTCAGATTACAACAACTGTTGTAAAAAGTTTTTAAGCGCCATACTCTATTCACCCCCCTCTAGAGTATATCAGATCTAGGTTGCACTTTCAATTGGTATCAAAGCGAGGTTGGTAAAACATACCACACCTTGGTGGTTGCACAGGATAACACCTGAACCCAAAGATCCCTCTAGTTAGATCTGCTTTTTTAGATTTTGTTATTAGATTATTTCTTCACAAACCATGGCCCAAAACAAAGATTATGCTAGCACCAGACCTCCAGTGTGCAATCTGCCTAAGTTTGCACTTTGGAAAGCAAGGATTAGACTATACATGAATTCTATTGATGAGGACATCTTCAATTCTATTTTGAAAGTGTGTCCAAGACCTCTAGAGAATACAAGCACAACTGCTGTTCCACCTCCTTCAGGAACAGATGCAGATATCAAGAAGTGGAAGGTAGCAGATGCAAAGGATATGAATATCTTAGCCCAGACCATGTCTGATGACATATTCCAAAAGGTGGCTGAATGCAATTCAGCAAAGGAAATCTGGGATAAGCTCTCTGAAATAGTCCCAGGATCTGCTGATGAAAGAAAAGACAGAAGATCTCACCTCATATCCCAATATAAGAACTTCAAGAATGGGAGAAGCTGAGTCAGTTGGAGATATGTATAATAGACTCAGTCTGATAGTTAATGAACTCAAGACTTTGGATAAAGAGATCTCACTGACTGAACTAAATGATAAAATCCTAATGTGCTTCCCAAGCACTTGGGACTCAAGGATCTGGCCAATCAAGGATGCCAGAAGTCTGAATGAGATTACAACAGAAGCTCTCTTGGGCAAGCTCAAATCTTATGAGCTGCTCATCAGAAATAGAGAAGAAGAGCAGAAGGCTGCCTCACCAGCCACTAGAAAGGAAAAGACAATAGCTTTCAAAGCCACTGAAGATCAGCCTGAAGATAAAATCCCAGGCAATGATGAGCTACTTAGTCTACTGGCTAAAAGATTCTACAAGATGGCCAGGAAGGACTTCAGGAAGAGATCATACAAAGAGTATGACAAGCTAAGGTATGATAGATCAAATAATAAAGAAATTGTTTGCTTTGGTTGCAGGAAACTAGGGCACATTGTGCCTGACTGTCTAGAGAACAAAAATAAGGACAGAAAGGATAGAGAAAGAAGAAAAGATAAGGACTTCAAGAAGAGTAGCAATGGCAAACCCTCCTCAAGCAAGAACAAACACACAAGGAAGGGATTTATTGCTGAATCCTAGAGTGAAACTGAAGAGGAATCAGAAGCTTCATCCAGCTCCAGTGATGATGAAGATGATGCTGAAGAGAAGGAGTTCTGCATGATGACAATCAATGCCTCTCAACACAATTCAGATGCAGAAGAGTCAGAGTCAGACTCAGAGACTCAACTTGAAGAGGACCAGGTAATTAGTTCTTTTAATTTCAATTCTGAGGACTTTAAGTCTGAGTTTAAAGCATTATGTTTAGACTTACTAAAATCTGAGAAGGAAATAATTTCTCTCAGAAATCAATTATCTGAACATAGTTCCTCAAAATCAGAAAACCTCAAACTCTCTGAGGAGTTGGAGTGATGTATGGAGCAGATAGATTCACTGAAAAGTGACCTGTCAGAGGCCAAAAAGCTTGAAGAATCCCTTAATGGGAGAAGCATCAAGCTAATGGACATCACAAGCACAGTGAACTCTAGATTTAATAGTACACTGGGCTTGGGTGCTTCATCCAGCCAACCTATAGTTCTAACAACCCCAATTAAGTTTATTTCTGATAAAGGGAAGGGAGTTGTAGAGGTAGCTAGGAAAAATTCTGATCTACCTAAGAAAACCAAGTTCCAGCAGAAATCGTCGAACGGAGCTCGACGATCACCGAACGCAGATCGACGATCTCAGGCAAAATCATCAAACTCAGGTCGACGATCTCTAATTCCTGCACTCTGCCACAGTCGACCGTCGAACGGAGCTCGACGATGTGACCCAAGATCGTCGAACGCAGCTCAACGATCGTCGAACAGAGATCAGAGCTTTGGAAATTCTTTCAAGGGTAAATCAAAATCCAATCCTAGGGGTCCTTCATCCCAAAGCTTTAACCCTTATACTGAATGGATAATACCTCCAAGGAGATATCATCCTGAAGGGTATAAGAATCAACCTGGGATGTCTTTTATTTCTGAATTTAAAGGTTATCAACCTAGGCCCAAGGTAAACTGGGTCAAAAACAAATGAATTATTGTATGTGCAGGTGAAGACCTATCCAACATCAAACCAACAATGGTATTTGGATAGTGGGTGTTCAAAGCACATGACAGGAAATAGGGACAACCTCACATCCTTTAAAGCCAAGCTTGGACCCAAAGTCATATTTGGTGATTCATACTTTGGACAAACTAAAGGATATGGTGCAGTCCAGATTGGCGACAGTGACATTCAAGAAGGTAGCCTATGTGGAAGGACTGAAGCATAATTTGATCAGCATCAGTCAGCTTTGTGATGAAGGCTACCAGGTGACTTTCAGCAAAGCCTTATGCAAGATCAAGTCAGAGGACAACACAACTGTGTTGACAGGTAAAAGGAAAGGTAACATCTACTTAGTAGACTTTCTTTCAATAGAAGTAGATATTTGCCTGTTTAACTCTGTTAGTAGACCTAATGTATTATGGCATAAGATACTAGGACATTTAAAACTTAGAACCATTGCTAGGCTATCCAAGGACAACCTTGTTAGAGGACTACCTTCTGGCCCCTACAAGAAGGAAGGACTCTGCAAGGCTTGTCAATTAGGCAAGCAAACTAAAAATAGTTTCATGTCACTTAATAAGAGTGATTCACCTAGGATTTTGTATCTGTTACACATGGATCTTTTTGGACCCATTACAGTACAAAGCTTAGGAGGGTAATCTTACACTTTAGTAGTTGTAGATGACTTCTCTAGATTCACATGGGTGTTCTTTCTGAGGAAGAAGTCTGATAACTTTAAGTGTTTGACAGAGTTTCTCAAATGTATACAGATTGAGTTCAATACTCACATTGCCCTGATTAGAAGTGATCATGGGACAGAGTTTGATTCTCTTCTTATGCAAGAGTTCTGTCAGAGTGAAGGGATCAGGCATACTTTCTCAGCTCCTAGAACTCCTCAACAAAATGGGGTAGCTGAAAGGAAAAATAGAACCCTTATTGAATCTGCCACTACATTGTTGTCAGATGCTCACCTTCCTCTATCTTTTTGGGCAGAGGCAGTGAACACCTCCAACTATGTGCTGAACAGAAGTTTAATACATAAACTAAAGGGCAAGACTCCCTATGAATTACTCAAAGGGAAGAAACCTAAAGTTGATTATTTTAGAATTTTTTGTTGTATTTGTTATATTCATAATAATGACAAGAGATATTTAGCAAAATTTCAAGCTAAAGCTGATGAAGGAGTGTTTCTGGGATACTCCATGATCAGTAAGGCTTATAGGGTATATAATAAATCATCTCTTAAAATCGAGAAATCTGTTCACATATCATTTGATGAATCTAACATGTCTTTCAAGGAGAAGAATACTTCTACCATAGAACCTTTGCAGGTACATTCTCTTGCTGAAGATTTGAACAGGTTACAGATTACTCAAAAAGAGGAAAGCAGTGAAGATGAAGAAAGCATTCAACATATTGAAGATAAACAACTTGAAGAATCAGTTGTTGTACCACAAGAGGAAACAACAACACAAGTTGGTGAACAATCAACACCCCCTGTTGATTTAGTAACATCAAGAGATCATCCAATTTCCCAAGTAATTGGAGACATCTCAGCTGGTGTGCAAACCAGAAATCAGGTCAACCAAAACCTGTTGCACACTTGCTTCCTATCTCAAATTGAACCTCAATCCATTCAAGATGCAGAGCAAGATCCACACTGGATCATTGCAATGCAAGAAGAGTTGCATCAATTTGAAAGGAACAAAGTTTGGGAACTAGTGCCAAGGCCTAAGGATCACTCCATTGTTGGAACAAAGTAGGTGTTCATAAACAAATTGGATGATCAAGGAGTAATTGTAAGGAACAAGGTAAGGCTAGTTGCTCAAGGATACTCTCAAGAAGAAGGCATAGATTATGATCAGACTTTTGCACCAGTTGCAAGATTGGAAGCCATCAGAATCTTCTTAGCTTATGCAGCACACAAAGGCTTCAAGGTATATCAGATGGATGTAAAAAGTGCCTTTCTAAATGGAGATATCAAAGAAGAAGTCTATGTCAGACAACCTCCTGGTTTTATCTCTCCAACTCATCCTGATTATGTTTTTAAATTGAACAAAGCATTATATGGTCTCAAGCAAGCTCCTAGAGCATGGTATGAGACCCTAGCATGCTTCCTTCTGGAAAATGAATTTATAAGGGGTAGAGTAGACCAAACTCTTTTCATTAGAACCCATAAGTCTCATACCCTACTAGTACAGATCTATGTAGATGATATTATTTTTTGGCTCTACTGATTCAAATTTGTGCAGAAGGTTCTCTAACCTAATGCATTCTAAATTTGAAATGAGTAGCATGGGTGAGCTCTCCTTCTTTCTTGGATTGCAAGTCAAAAAACATGCTGAAGGCATCTTTATTTCTCAAAACAAGTATGCAAAAGAATTGGTTAAGAAATTTGGTATGTCTGAAGCATCTTGTATGAAAACACCCATGCCTACTAATGCTGTATTGGATGCTGATGAACATGGGAAACCTGTTGATCAGACAACATATAGAGCAATGATTGGCTCTTTACTGTACCTTACAGCTAGTAGACCTGACATAATGTTTACTACATGCATATGTGCAAGATTCCAAGTAAGCCCTAGAGAGTCACACCTAACATTAGTAAAAAGGGTTCTCAGGTATGTAAAAAGTTATCCAAATCTAGGTCTCTGGTATCCAAAAGATTCAGCATTTGTATTAACTGGATTTTCTGATGCTGATTATGCTGGATGCAGAATTGACAAGAAAAGCACCAGTGGAACTTGTCAGTTTCTTGGTGACAGACTTGTCTCTTGGTTTTGCAAGAAACAAACTTCTGTGTCAACTTCAACTGTTGAAGCTGAATATATCGCTGCAGGCAGTTGTTGTTCACAAATATTGTGGATTCAAAACCAACTCCTAGACTATGGCTACAACTTAGAGAAGTCAAAAATATTTTGTGATAACACCAGTGCTATTTCTATAGCTTAAAATCCAGTCCTCCATAGTAGGACAAAACACATAGAAATTAGGCATCACTTTTTAAGGGATAATGTTGAGAAGAACAAAATTGAACTTCAATATATCCCAACTGATTTGCAAAGGGGAGATATTTTCACCAAACCTTGGATGAAAAGAAACACACCTTCTTCCTAAATCAGTTAGGAATGTTAGATGGAGGAAGTCTAAAATAATATCCAAGATTTTAAAACTTTAAAAATTGACCAAGACTAGGCAAACTTCTTGATTTTTCTAGTGTCTAGAGTGTATTTCTGGTCTCTGAACTGCGCTCGACGATTTTCCCCCAGATCGTCGAACGGATATCGATGCTTTCCGAAATCGTCGACCGGAGTTCAGCGCTTCTCAGATCGTCTGAACTATCTTTCAGGTCAGCGATCGTCGAACGACGCTCGACGATTTTGTTCTCTGAACTATCGTCGAACGAAGCTCGACGCTCTCCAATATCGTCGAACGGAGATCGACGATGTTGATGACCTTTCAGGTTCCTTTAGAAGCCCCGATCGTCGAACTGAGTTCAACGATCTTTCCTTTTCTGCGTCAAACCCTAATATAAAATTCATTTTTCGGCCGTCGTTCTCTCTTTGCGCCTTCATTCTCTCTGCAAAAATTCTCTTTCCCTTCAAACTTCTCTACACTTGGTCGTTTGTTTGTTGATTTTTGCAGGTAACAATGGTCGTCTCAGTTGCCGTTCTAGCCGCAATGAAGTTTGATGCAGGATTTGATATAGACATGGAGTCTTTCAGCACCAGTGATCAAATCTTCCAAGACATTATGGAACTGTTCAAGGAACAAAAGCTTGTTACTATCATGTCCACAAGAATCAAATTGGCTGCTGATGAGATCAAGGAGTGGGTCTATACTGCCCACAACCAGGACCAAAATACAGTGGTTGGTTCAATTTCTGGAACCCAGGTCCCTCTTGACTTCTACTATTCTGACAGAGATTTTTGGATTGAATTCTGGAGAGGATTCTGCTGAGTTGTCAGGAGAAGCATTTTCTGATTTACTTGCTAGAATGGGTCATTCTGATGCAAACCCTAGCAAGCTGCTGAAAAAGAATTTGGCTATTGAGTACAGGTTTTTAGCTGATGTTGTGGGAAAAGTCTTGTTGGCCAAGCATTCAGCACATGATACCATCTCCAGGTATCAGCTGTGTTTGATGGGTGCTATTGTGGATAAGAAACAGTTAAACTGGGGAGAGATTTTCTTTGACCTGATTAAGAAGAAAATAAATAAGAATTTTGTGAATTATGGAAGGATACAAGGGCTATTTCTTCACAACAAATGCCCTACACTGCTAGTCTCATCTGGGATGCACATCAATGCTCTAAGAGGCTGTCCTATGCCCTGTTTGGCAAATGGGACAGACAGATAGTGAAGCCCAGCAGGCCCTCTGCAAGCACTACTTCAGGCACAAGGACTCTTGCAGTCTCTTCCCCTCAAGTCTCTGCCCCTGCAGAAGACTTTCCTGCTGCTTCTTCTCCTCCTCCACCTCTTATCTCCTCTCCACCAGTCACCTCCACCATTCAAATTTCCCCCACAATCATTATCTCAACCCCTTCTCCAACTTTAATTTCATCTCCAACTGCTATTCCCTCTCCAACTCTTCCAATAACAGAAGAAATCTTCCACCCATTACATCACTACCCTCACCCAGACATTGACACATCATCCCACATTCCATCTTTCATACTTCTAGATGATTCCTTTATGGATGATTCACCTTCATCCCCTCCTGATCCACCCTCTTCATCCACATCTTACCAACAACTTCTGCAAGATATCATTGATCAACCCTCCTTCACACCTTCTATTTCCATTCCACTATCTTCAATTTCAACAATCCCCATATCTCAACCTTCCTTTCCCCATACACCAGCTCTCCACCAACATCTCCAGCTGTTCCACCTTCATTCTCTACCTCTGCTCAAATCCCTATTGAGCATGTAGATATTCCAGCCCTAGCTGACAAACTGTATGAGCTGATAGCTCCCAGGCTCTCACTTCTGTTGGAGACCTCCTTGGCTCCACTCTTCAAGTCAGTTGCAGACTTATCTGCCAGGCTCTCCTCCATCTTTCCTCCTCAGGCAATCCCTTCCTTTGGGTGCCTTGATCCATCTCTCTAAATCTAGGCAGGGGGAGATGCCTCATGAAGATGTTCGATTGCCTGCTGCTGCTGTTACTTCAACTCAAGCTCCAGTTTCAACTCCACAGGTTGCAGTTTTCTCAGTGGACCTCAGGTCACTATTATCAAATTTTGATTCAATATATTTCAGCTGTCTTCCAGTAAGCACTGCATTCCAGCCATCTGAAGACCTCTGCAAGGCCATTGTGCCCTTTTCAAGTTGTGACACCAGTGTTATACATTCCTTTGTAAATTCAGTTTATGCTGCTGCAAATGTTGTTGTTTCTGTTTGTTATGATGCTGCTGATGTTTCAGTTTCTGAGGATATGCAGACAGAGGAATTTGATTTTGAGTCTACTGTTATTACTGATGTTATTACTGCTGTTTTTGCTGATGCTGAAACAATTGTATCTGAAAGTAGTGTTTCTGAAACTGTTATCTCTGTATCTGCTGTTGCCCTAGTTACTGGTGTTACTACTGCTGTTGTATCTTTTGAGAATGTTGCTAATGAAAGTTTTGTATCTGCTGATGTAATCTCCTCTGCTAGTGCTGCTTCTCTTTCTCCTTCTACTGCTGCTGCTACAATTGCTGTCACTACTGTTTCATCTGCTCCAACCCAACTTCAAAAAGACTATCTGAAAAGGATTGATGCTTTATATGATGAACAAAGCTCTGAAAGTGATCAGTTCAGAACTGATTCTGATGATTCTTCTGCTACTATAGCCAGGAAAAGAAAAGCAAGAAGCAAAGCTATGAAAAGAGTTCCACCAGCTAAAGTCAAAGATACCAATGATATTCCCTATTATATTCTTCATGACTGCCCTATAACTGAACATTGGATGCAATATTCCAAGAATCAACTAAAGGCTATGAAGAAGAATAGGAAATATGAGAAAGGGTCCTCTCAGTTCCATCATCCTCATCCACCTCCACCTTCACCTGGTGCAGGTGCAAGTGGTAGCTCTGCATCTTAACCCTCTGCCAGAAGTCAAACCCCCTATTAGCCTCAAGGAAGATCTCAATATAGGGGGAGCCAATCCAGAGGATATCAATCTAGGAGAGGACATTATAGAGGAAACCAAAGGGAATTCCAAGTTTACTCCAAAGGCTATTCTAGACAGCATCCATACTCAAGTGAAGGACAAGCTCCATCTGATACAACTTCAGGCCCTTTTCCCTACAAGCTGAAAGAATTAGTCTCATCCAGAGCTCCTCCAGATAATCCTTCCAACAGATATGAACCTCCAGTGCCTTTTGAGGATCCAGAGAACAATCCTACTGCATGGACTGCTAGGATGAAAGAGTTAGCTACTTTGGACCAGATTAAGAAAGCCAAAGATCAAGGCAAGGACACCTCCAACATTACTACCTTGTTAGAACAAAGAAAGAAGGAACTTGAAAGATATGCTTCCAGCAAGTTTTTTGATTCTAAAAGATACATGGAGCTGCACCCTGAAGCTGTAGTACCAAGGCCCAAACAACAAACATCTCTAGGTGCAGCTGATGACAGAAGATAAAAGAAGGAAGCTCTTAATCCAAATAGAGAAATTAAACTTATAAAGAGCAAGGAGAAAGAGTAATTCTGTAAGCTGACAATTATTCTGATTTCTGATCTGTCTGAGATATTTTATTTGTGATTCTGCAATGTTGTTGTTTGTTATATTGTTACTTTGTATGATGTTTTTAATTTTTCCAATTTCTGTAAATAATAATCCTAACCCAAATAGGGGGAGATTGTTGGAACACCCTATTACTAATTTGGGTCAGGATCACTATGTCTTTAGGAAACCTGTTTTTGACCTCATTATATAGATCTAAAGGTCAATTAAAATTGAGTCTAAGGGTTAGTAGTTAGGTTTGGAAGCTGCCCTCAAGACCAAGGTTTTTTAGTTTGGAGACTAAGTCATTTCGTCGAGCTCAATACGACGAATCGTCGAACTCCATTCGACGATCGCTGAGCTCAACTTCAACAAATCGTCAAACTCCATTCGACGATCTTCGAGCTCAGTTCGACGATCTTGACTCCAGCATTGATTCTCTATCTCTGAGCTCAGTTCGACGATAGTTGAGCTCAGATCGACGATCTCTATTGCTGTCTAAGTCCAAATCGTTGAGCTCAGTTCGATGATAGTAGATCTCAGTTCGACGTTTTTCTGAAGAGTTCAACGACTTTCTAGATTCAAATTCAGAACAGTTAAGGAGTTATTGTCAACAATAAATTCAGAAGATCTTGTAGCCGTTTTCATTTATTCTGGAGCAAGTTTCAAGGAGATTATCAAGGAATGTTTCATTGGACTTTCCCCCCGAAGACAATTGCAATTAAGGATGTAATTAATGACGGGCTAACGGCTATTCTGGATAGAGGATCATTTCTACTCAGAACAAAGGAATAAAAGATAAGATTTTCTTTTGAATTCCTGACAAGAAGAAAGTGCACAAGAAAAAGAAGAACAAAATATTCTCTGCAACAACTCTTCTCTGGAACAACATCTTTCTCAACAACAATCACTCAAGAGAAAAAGAAAGAGAGCTGTAGACATTCTCTATCTCAAAGAATTCACACAAGAACACCATCACCAAGAGGAGATCAACAAATCTGAAATCTTCAGATCTCTTTTGATTCAAGTGTTCAAGGCCATCATCATCCAAGACTCCAGACATCTCACATTTCAGCTGTTGCTGAAATCATCATTTGCTGGAGATCAATTTCTGAAGGCCTATCACCCTACAGCAAAACTTCATTTCCTGAACATCTCAAGAACTCAGGGGGAGCTTTGACAACATCCACAAATCTTCTCTTTGACTGTTGACAGAGAAGATCATCTCTTTCCCTCTCTCTCTCTCACACTGCTGTACAGGGTTTTTCAAACTCCCTTCAAAAGTTTGTGTTTGGTTTTTGAGCACCTTATCAAAAGCTCATTGGTGGCAAGACACCTGATCAAAAAATCTGGTTTGGTTTTTGAGCACCTTATCAAAAGCTCATTGGTGCCCAGGACACCTGATCAACTCATCCTGCAGTGGATTCCTACCTAGGGTGGTAGAAGAGTGGATGTACCCAAGTTTAGGGGAACTACTATAGCTCCTTGTGTCTTCTGGTTGCTTGTGTTTCTTTTGTTTCTGGCTGTGGCTTGTGATTAGTTTCTTTTGTAAACTGTGATTATTCTGTGGTTAGATTTACTATTTGCTTCCCTGTTCACTCAGATTACAACAACTGTTGCAAAATGTTTTTAAGCACCATACTCTATTCACCCCCCCTCTAGAGTATATCAGATCTAGCTTGCACTTTCATGCAGGTTATTATTGCTAAGTGTAGAATAATATCAGTTTACAATTTGTCACTAAACAGAGGATCATGCAATGTAATCCCTTATTGTGTGATCCATGGTGTTGACTCATGTGTAACCTCTCTATTGGGTTGCACTTCATTTTCAAGTACTAAAGAAATGGAAGAAATGAAGGGTTGCTGGTTTCAACTTCGAAGAAAAGAAAATTTTCTTTAAAAATTTTCTAAGTCCTTTTCTCGAGAAATGTCTTGTAGATTTCTCAAGAAGCTAAGTTGTTCTCGAGAAAAGCAAAGAAGTTCTCAAGAAGGCCGAATTATTTCTCGAGAAAGCTAAGTCTTCTTCTCAAGAAATCTGTCTTTAGTTACAGTATTTGAGCTAAGTAAATTTCTCGAGAAGACATATTATTTCTCGAGAAAGAAATTCTTTTCTCGAGAAATCATGTTTTTCTCGAGAAATAAATTCTTCACTTCACGAATTTTGCGATAAGTAAATTTCTCGAGAATCCGTATTGTTTTTTGAGAAATCAAATCGTTTCTCGAGAAATATTGTCCTTCTCGAGAAATCAGATTGTTTACTTCAAAGAAATTTTTGCCAAGACTCTTTTCGAGAAGCCATGTCATTTTCTCGAGAAAGATAATGATTTCTCGAGAAATATAGTTCTTCTAGAAAAATGGACTTATAGAATTTTCTTCCTAAATCTTCTGACGGGATTTCAAGTTAACCTAAGTTTAGTATGATTGATCTTTCCATAATCACATGGATCATTCCTTAATGACATTTGACTGTTGGACGATGATCTATATAGCATCATTTCAAGGAATCTCTAACCCTAATAATAAGAAGAATCATTACAGAAAACACAATTCGCACTTTCCATTTTCGAGGGATGCAGCACATCTTTATCGCCATTCTTCTTTGCCGCTAATCTCCAGATCCAGCGATTAAATTGAAGAAAGGATTCGACAGATCCAAGATTAACATATTCTTCAACATTAATTTGATCATGTCACATCATGGTTTTCAGATCCAATTTTCTCAGTTTTCTTCCTCAACATATTCACCAAGATTTCAGATTACAAGAAGGAAGATCCTTGGAAATTTCAGATCTAGAAGAGTAAAATTTTATTGTTGATTGTAAATTATATTTTTAACCTTATAGGAGATTTGACTCTGAGATTGTAGGAAGTTTGTTCTTCCGAGTTTGTAGATCCGTTGGTGGATCGAGTTTGTAGATCCGTTGGTGGATCGAGTTAGTAGATCCGGGATGTGGATCGAGTTTGTAGATCCGTTGTGGATCGAGGTGTAGGAGTGTTGCTCCGAAGTGTAAGATTGTGATAATATGAGAAAGGTGAAGTAGCTGAATCGCACCCTTTGTGGTAGATAGGCGAGGCGGGATAGTAGACGTACCCAAAACGGGGAACCACTATAAAAATCTCTTTATTTGTGTGTTTTTCTTTTAGAGAATTTTTATTCCGCAAAAAGACGTAAACATCACCTATTCACCCCCCCCCCCCCCCCCGCTAGGTGATTTAGGAAGATGCTAGATACTTTTAATTGGTATCAGAGGGAGGTTGTTCAATAAGGTTAACACCTTGATCAAGATCCCTGATCTAGCGTTCAGAGATTCCACACTTTCACCATGGAAAGAAGTAAAGACATGTCATCTATGAAGCTACTGGTATGCACAAAGGAAAACTTTCCAGAGTGGAAAGAACGAGTACGGTTCTACATGGAAGCCGCTGATCTGAGGATTTTCCAGATAGTGGAAGAAGAACCTCACATTCCTACACAATCATCAAGAAATAATCATGCAATCATGATTCCCAAAAAGATGATGGATCTCACCAAGGATGAGATTGTCTTAGTCGCCCTTGACAAGAAGGCTAATAATATCATAGCTAGTGCAGTAGATTATTCAATGCTCCAGAACTTGTTCCACTGCAAATCTGCTAAAGAGATGTAGGACTGTCTTGTTGTCCTGATGGAAGGTACTGAAGAAGTGAGAGATGATCGTAGATCGTTGTTGAACCAGCAGTACGAACCCTTCAAGCAAGGTGTCGATGACTCCATAGCTGACAGTTTTGAGATGTTCTTCAAGATAGTGAACGGTCTCAGGAACTGCGGTTGCGTCTTCACTTATGGTGAACAAAACGACAAGTTCCTCAAATCCTTGACAAAGGACTGGGACACAAAAGTTGTTTCCATTACTGAATTCGGGAAGCTGCCGGAGATAGACCCTCAAAATTTGTTTGGAAAGTTGCTTTCCTATGAGATACAAATGAATACACGAAAGAAGGAGGAGAAGAACAACAGAACTTCAAGCAGAGGAAAGTTTGTGGCCCAGAAGGCAAAAGGTTCAAAGAAAATCTAAAGTTGTGTCACTTGTAAGGACACAAGCTCCTGACACTCCTGAATACTCTGAGCCTAGCACGTCTGGCCCCGAGCTATCGGATGGAGAATTCTCCCTCCTCTCCAAGCAATTAAAGAAGTTACTAAGCTAGAGGAGACAGATGAAAAATAAGTCTTTCTCTTCATACTTCAGAAGATCATGACGTGACAGTGATTGAACAAAGAAAATCTACAACAAGGAAGATAGGAATAAGTCTAAACCGAACAAACAGTTTTCTTCTGACGTTGTTTGCTATTGCTGCAATAAATCAGACCACATGATTGCAGAGTGTCCTTACAAAACGAAGGATGGCTCACAGAAGGACGAAAAAATATCCTTCAAAGGGAAGAAGAAAGAAGAAAAGAGCTTCGTCGCCAAAAAGTCGAAGACTCTCAGTGACAGTGACTCGAGTGGGTCAAGCTCTGAAATTGAAGAAGCTTACTTTGGACTTATGGCTCAATCTGACGAGGATGTGGGCTACTCTAAATAACATGGGAAGGTAAACTCGCACACCATTCTCTCAGAATCTGAAACGTACTCCAATGTTCATGAAGACTACTCCTCTGAGGAGAACGAATCAAAGTTGATGGCTCAGAACGAGCACTTGTTAAAGGCTTTCAACAAATGCCATAAGGTAGTCCGAAAGCAAGTAAAAGAGATTGCCTCCCTTAAGGAAGTGGAAGCAAATCTAAAGGAAGAAATTGCACAATTACTTCTTCTAAGAGATCAAGTACACTCCTTGAAAGAGGAACTCAAGGACTCTACTAAGCTGTTAAAACTGAATGATAAGTATCTTATGAGCTAGCAGAAAAGCTCGCGGTGTAGATAAAACTCATTAAGAGTTTCTCAAAGCCGAAGACTAGTCTCCCTCTCATCGATGAGTTCTTAGCCAAAAAGAAGGGTAGTGGTCTTGGCCACGTCGGTGGAAAAGTTAAGGCTGCCAAGATAGCTAGCGCCAAAGAAAAGGGGAAAGCCGCCATGAGTCAACCTTCATTCAGGAAAGTAATCTTCCCAGCGAACAAGATTGACCTTGAGTCATCCTATGGTCATCATGCAAGGCCTACTCATGTAGAGCCCAAGACTAGATACTAGGGTTGGAGCCATTCCCGTGACTTTGGTGCCAACGTGTTCAAAGCACCTTATGAGGAGATTCGAATGAGGAATATGGTCCGTATGTACATCGCCATAACAATAAGAATGCACTGAAAGCTAAATCTACTGTGCCTAAGGCTAAGGAGATGGAAAGGCCCTATGTATGGTACAACCAGGAGGCTTCCACCTCTAAGAATGCTACCCCAACTAGACCTCACGTTCAAAGGGTAAAGCAGGAGTACAAAAGGAGATACAACAGATTTGATTGTTGGTGCTGCAGCAAAATTGGTCATTTTGGCGCAGATTGTTGGTACAACCCTACCAATTTTGTAACTCCACGAATTAGTTATGCAAGACCGTCCACTCACAATGTTAATATTCCTCGGGGAGTATGCTGACCAGGAACTAAGGACCCAAATACATTTGGGTTCCTAAGGTATTATTTTTGCAGGTATGTCCAAAGGCCAATAGAACGCCAATCTTGTATTTGGACAGCGGATGCTCTCGACACATGACCGGGACAAGAAGCCTTTTGCGTGATTACACCCCAGTCAAAGATGGACCAAAAGTCATTTTTGGAGGCTCGGACAGGGGAACAATAAAAGGTTACGGTATGATATCCAACGACTTTGTCTCTTTCACATATGTTGCTTATATTGAGGGATTACACCATAATCTCATAAACATAAGTCAACTATGTGACAAAGGCTACATTGTTGAGTTCTGCAAGGACAAGTGTTTGATAAAATCGTCTACAAATTTTGAGATGGTCTTAACAGGCACTCGGAAAAGAAATATTTTCTGTTTAAATTTCCTTTGCTTAGACAATTCTACCCCAGTGCGTTTTATTGCAAAAGATAGTGCGTATCTCTATGACCAATGACACAAGAGACTAGCACATATTAATTTCAAAATCTTAAATATGCTATTTTCTCACAACTTGGTGCGTGATGCCCCCAGCATTATGTGTCATAAAGAGAGTCCATGTCACTCCTATTAAATGGGTAAGCAGACACGGGCTGCCTTCAAGGGCAATGCTAAGAAAGATTCTTCCAGAAGCTTATACTTGCTTCATATGGACTTATTTGGTCCTATACCTATTCACATCTTAGGAGGTAAGGTCTATATATTAGTAATTATCGATGACTACTCGCATTTCACTTGGGTGTTCTTTCTGAAACACAAGTCATACATCTTCGATTCCTTCACTAACTTTGGCCGGCAACTTCAGAACGAATTGGACTGCTCGGTGGTCAAAATCAGAAGTGACCACAGAATAGAGTTTGAGTCTGGTGCCATGACAACGTTTTGTGAAAGTCAAGGTATCTTTCATGAGTTTTCCTCCCCGCGCACTCTACAATAAAATGGAGTTACTAATAGAAGGAACAAAACCCTAATTGAAGCATGTACAACCATGTTGAGCGATGCTTCTCTTCCAGAGTACTTCTGGGCTGAAGCAGTAAACACGGCTTGTCACGTGCAAAACAGGTCACTCATCAACAAAAGCTATCATAAGACCCCCTATGAGCTACTGAAGGGAAGAAAGCTGACTGTGTCATACTTTGGAATCTTTGGAAGCAAATGCTTCGTACTTAATAATGGGAAGTATTACCGAACTAAATTTAGTGAAGAATATTTTGAAGGTATCTTTGTAGGATATAGTAGTCATTGTAAGGTATATAGGATTTTCAACACGAAAACTATGGTGGTAGAAGAATTGATAAACGTTGTATTTGATGAGACTAGCCTGCTTCATAGCAGCTCGTCTAGTGTGATTGGTGTAGATGCAGGTACCAGGTTCAAGCAACTAAGCTTGGAAGAAGCTGTTAAGGAAGAAGCTCCAAGTGCAGTCAAACTCATCAATCCAGGCTTGGTGAATGAAGAACACATAGAGGAAGAATTATGTCAACCTACAAAGGCAGCACCAGATGTTGCGGAGTTTGCTGGGGGAAGAGCAAGAAACCTAGGGTTCAGACACCTAAGAGATCATCTAATTGATCAGATAATTGGAGAGCTAGGCAATGGTGTTAGAACCAGATGAGGTACAACTAATGAAATTATGCATCTGAGTTTTCTATCTCAGGTTGAATCGAAGAGGTTTGATGAAGCAAACAAAGATGCCTCTTGGTTCATGACAATACAAGAGGAGCTCAACTAGTTTGAACGATGCAAAGTCTGGGAGCTGGTACCCAGACCAAAGGGACAGAACGTGATCGACACCAAGTGGATATTCAGAAACAAGCTGGACGAACACGGAGTAATTATCAAGAACAAAGCTAGGCCTATAGCACAAAGATACAAATAAGAAAAGTGGATCGACTTCAACCAGACATTTACTCCAGTGGCTCGGCTCGCGGCGATCTTGTTGTTTCTTGTGTATGGTTCCGTCAAAGGCTTCACTGTCTACCAAATGGACGTGAAGTCCGCATTCCTCAATGGGAATCTAAAAGAAGAAGTATACGTAGCACAACCCCCAGGTTTTGTTAATTCTCAATTCCCTGATTATGTTTATTTCTTAAACAAAGCATTATATGGTTTAAAACAAGCTCCCCGAGCTTGGTATAAGACGTTGTCTAGCTTTCTTCTTGAAAATAAGTTCATAAGGGGAAAGATAGACAAGACATTATTTCATAAAGAAGTTAAAGGCAAGATTTTGCTAGTGCAAATCTATGTCGATGACATCATATTTGGCTATACAGAAGACAGCCTTTGCAAAAAGTTTTCAAAACTTATGGAAGGGAAGTTTGACATGAGCAGTATGAGCGAGCTGAAGTATTTCTTAGGACTTCAGGTGAAGCAATCTAAAGATGGAATTTTCATCTCTCAGATGAAGTTCACCAAGGAGCTTCTTAAGAAATTTAGAATGGAGAGTGCATCCTATATAAGGGCTCCAACGGGTTCAACTGTGTCTCTGTACAAGGATGAGAAAGAGAAACCTTTTGATGAAACCAAGTACAGAAGAATAATTAGATCCTTGATTTGCCTGACTGCAAGTAGATCAGATATAATGTCCTCAACATATGTCTGCACTAGATATCAGGTGAACACTAAGGAATCTCATTACGTCGCTGCGAAGCAAATTTTAAGATTCCTTAAGGGTACACCTAATCATGGCATATGGTACCTAAGAAGTAATGACGTCGAGCTAGTTGGCTTTTCAGATGCTGATTTTGCAGGAAGTAGGGACGATAGGAAAAGAACTTCTGGGACATGCCAATTTCTTGGAAGACAACTTATCTCTTGGAGCAGTAAGAAGCAAAATTGTGTGGCAACATCTAATGTCGAGTCAGAGTATATCTCTGTGGGTAGTTATTGTGGACAGCTTCTATGGATCAGAAATCAACTCGAAGACTATAATTTGAAGTTTAGTGAAATTCTGATGTATTGCGACTCTTCCAGCACAATAGCTATCGCCAACAATCCAGTCTCCCATAGCCAGACCAAGCACATCGAAGTACGCTACCATTTCATCTTGGAGCATGTGGAGAATAAGGACATAGCCCAAAAATATGTCTCAACAGACAAGCAGGTAGCAGTTATTTTCACGAAACTGCTGGATGAGGCCAAGTCTCTTTTTTCAAGATAGAACTTGGTATGCTCAACATAGAGTCTTGAAAAGCTCAGGTTATGAATTTCTCAAGAAAAACATAGTGGATTTCTCAAAATGCTACAGGACTTCACGAAGCCTCTAGATTTATCGAAAAGCTCCCTTATTTATCGAGACAAGAAGTCTACTTCTCGAGAAAAATAAATATGATTTCTCGAAAGCCTGTGGATTTCTCGAAAAGCTTCATGTTTCTCGAGAAATGCCCTAATCCTCCTGGTATCCATTTTTTTCTTTCAAAAAGCCAGAACAAATTTCTGAAGCATCTGAACCGCCATTCCAGGTAAGTCCATAGATAAGTCCATAGAAATACTCAAACCCACAAATTCGAAAAATTTTCCCAAGAAAAATGCTTCAGTTCCGCGAAGGTCACTGTCGTTCTTCTCACAAAATCCACTGCTTCTGTAATACCCCCTATCTGTCACATAGCATATAGCAGTAGGTCCGGCCGGGGACCGATGCCATATAGCTCAGACAGACCGGGCGGTTACTCAATGGAAACCATCCAACAAATAACAACATCCTACACAGAGCATTCTAGCGGAAGCAATTTTAATGGCTACATTAATAAAAAACCCAACACTAGCATGAATGTCCACTAACAAGCCACGGAATGAACGTACAAATACACAAGTACAATGGACTTAAGGCCTTACAATTGTTTACTCAAACAGAAGTGTTTTCCAAACCTCGGCACGCAGGCCGGCCATACATGAGTAAAAGAAAACACTAGGCATTAGGCCTTTGAGGGCTGACACTGCAACTTGGGCTTTAGCCCGCTATTTACCTCTCGGCTCCGCAGCACCTACAAGCACAATCCACCGCAACGGTGGCAAACCAAAGAAACGGTCAGCAATGCTGACCAAATTATAACGATTCCGCCCCCAACTCGGGGCGGCAATGTT
Organism: Platanthera guangdongensis; assembly: GCA_039583875.1. NCBI lineage: Eukaryota > Viridiplantae > Streptophyta > Magnoliopsida > Asparagales > Orchidaceae > Platanthera > Platanthera guangdongensis. The sequence continues at coordinate 125,275,401 of CM077148.1, read as the reverse complement.
GCTTCCCTGCACTTTATCAGCATAACCAAGCAGTATAAAAATACACTACATCACAGGCGTGGGCATGCACGACCACACACCCCATGTACTCAGGGCACATTCTCGATGAACCGGTCAATGTCACATCAATTTAAGCTATAGACACCCCAATCTCACCACAGCCACTTTGACGGCCAAACTATAAGCATTTTGTCTTCCCGACATGGGTCACGTCAATTTAAGCCTGTTAGAAAGTAGAGAACAAGAAGCGAAAAGTAGAGAACAAGCGAACAAACTTTTGAATAATTGAAATTTTATTATCCAAAAAAGATATCATTTACAAAGGTATGGCCTCCCTTATATAGAATGGAGGAGATAAGAAAGAGAGTATACAAACAATGTGGGACTAAACATTTACAGTACTGAGTGGCTAGAATAATGGAGACCGCATAGGCCGCGCGGTTAGACAGATGGGCTAACCGCTCGACAACTCCAGCAGGATAGAACAAACCGCAGAGGTAGACCGACAGACCGCCCGGTATACAAACCGCTGGATCAGACCGCTAAGCCGCTCGGTCAACAAACCGCTGGATCAGACCGCCAAGCCGCCCGGTCTAATACTTCAACACTCCCCCTCAAGCTGGAGCATAGATATCAATCATGCCCAGCTTGTCACAAATGCGGAAGAAGGAAGTAGAAACCGGCTTGGTGAAGATATCTGCCAACTCCTTGTCAGAGGTGACAAAAGGAGTACAAATCTGATTCTTCAAAATCTCCTCCCGAATGAAGTGACAGTCAACCTCTATATGCTTCGTTCTCTCATGGAAGACCGGATTTCTGGATATGTGTATAGCGGCCTTGTTGTCACAGAACATAGGGAGAGGACAATCATATACCTCGCCCAGGTCAAGCATGAGAGCCCGCAACCACTTTAACTCACACGTAGTTGACGCCATACTCCGGTATTCTGCTTCGGCACTGGATCTGGAAACAACAGACTGTTTCTTGCTCTTCCAACTCACGAGATTACCTCCAACAAAGGTACAAAAACCTGACGTGGATTTACGATCGCCTTTGTCATCCGCGTAACTTGAGTCTGAGTAGGCCTCAACCCTCAGATGGCCATTTTTCTGGAAGAGTAACCCTCTGCCCGGTGCTGCTTTGATATACTCTAAAATCTTCAGGGCGGACTGAAGATGACACTCCCTGGGAGCTTGCATAAACTGACTGACCTTTCCTACAGCGTAGGCGATGTCGGGTCTAGTCACTGTGAGATAGATGAGTTTCCCTACCAAACGTCTGTACCGTGTGACATCAGATAGAGGAGGCGATTCATCCGTCCACGTTTTGTCTTCTCCAACAGCCATGGGAAGATGAGATCGTTTGGCACCTGTCAAGCCTGCTTCTCAAAGAAGATCAAAGGCATACTTCCGTTGAGAGAGAACAAAGGAGTCAGGTTTCTGAGAGATTTCTATCCCCAAAAAGTATTTTGGGGAGCCCATATCCTTCGTGACCAAGTGCTGACGGAGGTGCTTCTTCGTCAAGTCCACCCCATCTCGGTCATCACCAGTAAGGAGAATATCATCCACATATACGGCCAAAACCACCAGTCCCGAGGCCGTTTTGCGAATGAATAAGGAGTGATCGGCCGAACTCCTTTGAAAGCCGATGGTTGCCACAATACCACTGAATTTTTCGAACCATTCCCGAGGGCTCTGCTTTAGGCCATAAATGGCCTTCTTCAAATGACAGAAACGTGTCTCCCCCTGAGCAACATACCCAGGAGGTTGCTCCATATAGACGTCCTCCTGAAGATCGCCATAGAGAAAGGCATTCTTCACATCAAGCTGGGAAATAGCCCAAGCCCGGTTAACAGCCACAGAAAAGAGAACCCGGATGGTGCTAAGGCGAGCAACCGGAGAGAAGGTATCAAAGTAATCAACGCCATAAGTCTGAGTAAAGCCCTTGGCCACCAGCCGGGCTTTGTAGCGATCCACAGTGCCGTCGGGGCGAAACTTCACAACAAAGACCCAGCGACAGCCAACCACATCAGTGCCCACGGGAGGAGGAACCAGGGTCCAGGTACCCCGTTCAGTAAGAGTAGCCATCTCCTCATCCATGGCAGACTTCCAATGAGGGAGAGCGAGAGCCTCCTGGTAGGTACGAGGAGTAGAAGTAGCAGAGATAGCCAAGGCAAAACACCTGCGAGAAGGAGAAAGCTGATCATAAGAAACAACAGCCGTGAGCGGGTGTTGAGTACACGCCCGCACCCCTTTGCGAAGGGCAATGGGAACATCCAGATCATCGGGAGCGTCGGCGACGGGAGCGTCAGCGACCGGAGCGTCCGTGGCGGAGAAGGCTGGCCCGGGACTAGAGAGAGACGGCAGCGGAGAGGAGGGTGGAGGGGTGGGTGGGGAGACGGACTGAGAAGGAGTCGGTGGAGGAGGAGACGAAGGTGGGAAAACGTCGAGAGGTGTGGAAGGAACAGAGATATCAGAAGGAAGAGAAGGAAGAGAAGAGGAAGGAGAGAAATAGGAAGCATTTTCGAAAAAAGTCACATCTGCGGAGACAAACTGCTTGCGGAGAAGGGGGTCAAAGAAGCAATAGCCTTTTTGAGTGATAGAGTACCCCAAAAAAGACACATTTGGTGGAACGGGGGGAAAGCTTGTCGCGGGTAGCGGAGGGAGCGTGAACAAAGGCCGTACAGCCAAAGACACGGAGAGGAAGAGGAAAAGGTTCCTGGTGGGGGTAGAGAAGGGAGAAGGGAGTCCGGCCGTGGAGGACCGTGGAGGGAATGCGATTGATAAGATAGCAAGCGAGGAGCACAGCGTAGCCCCAGTAGGAGCGAGGGACGTGCATCTGTGCCATGAGAGTACGCGCAACATCAAGCAGGTGACGGTTTTTACGCTCCGCCACGCCATTCTGTTGGGAGGTGTAAACACAAGTCGTTTGATGAATGAGGCCGTGTTGGTGAAAGAACGCGGAGAACTCATGAGACAGATATTCCTTGGCATTATCAGAACGTAAGACTTTAATAGAGATAGCAAATTGAGTCTTAATCATAAAGTAAAAAAGATTGCCAAACAGAAAATAGTTCAGAGCGATCCTTTAAGAGATACACCCAGGTACATCGAGTAAAATCATCGATAAAAGTGACAAAATAGGAACTGCCCCGACCAACTGTGAGGGTAGGAGCAGGACCCCATACATCAGAATGAATAAGATCAAAAATGCGAGAGGAGCCACGGCCTTGCTTCGGCGGGAAGGAGGAGCGATGATGTTTGCCAAGCTGACACGCATCACAGTTGAGCGGAGAACTGGTGGGAGGTAAGTGGGGCAAAGCTGACGAATAAGCCGAGGAGGAGGATGTCCAAGACGAAGATGCCACTGAAGGAGATCGGTGGAGGAGGAGTAGGCAGAAAGAGCGGAAACATCGTCGAGGAAGTAGAGGTCGCCGCTCTCAGTCCCAGTAGCAATCGTCCGCTGGGTCCTCGGGTCCTGAAAAGAACAAGTAGTGGGAGTGAATAAAACGGAGCACTGAAGTTGCCGGCATAAAGTAGTAACAGATAACAAATTGCACGGGAACTTCGGGACATAGAGGGTATCCTCCAAGCAAAGCGATGGAGTGAGTTGAACCATGCCCGTCCCATGAACCGGAGACGGGGAACCATCCGCCACACGAACTGGGGGTAAGCGGTCATGGGTCTCAAGACGGGAGAAGCAATGAGGGTTGCCCGTCATATGATTGGTGGCACCGGAGTCAATCAGCCATTTACCTTGGGTAACGACGTGGGCACTACCTGACATCGTGGCCACAGAGGCAGACGGCCTAGAAGAGGCGGAGGCCGAAGGAGCATCACCGGAAGGGCGAAGATGAGGATGTTTCTGCCAGCAGCGGTCAACAGTATGACCAGTACGATTACAGTTAGAGCAGAAGAACCGGGAGGAACCCCGTCCGCCAGAGGAGCTTCGGCCACTCGGGCCCCCCCGCTGAGCTTGGTGAGCAGAGGAGTCCTGGGAAGGGGGGAAGGCTAACAGAGGCCGCTGGAGGAGCGAAGTAACGGCGGCAATGCGAGCCGCAGTGGCATCCAAAGTAGGAGATTCCGCCTCACCCAAGATCTGCTGGCGGATCATATCATAAGAGTCGGGAAGACAAAGAAGATAACAAACAACCAGGAGTTCCTGGAAGTGTTTGTGCTGGTCGGCCAAGTCCGCGGAGAAGGGGCGATTCTGGAGGATTTCAGCCCCAAGGGCCTGAACCTGCTGATAAGCCGCAGCTGGGGACATGGAAGGGCGGGCGAAGAGGTCCGCATAGAGAGTATAAATGCGGGACGTCTGGCCCCCCTTAGAATAGAGAGCAGCGAGGTGAAGCCATGCGGCCTTGACCGTCTCATCATGGCGAATGACGGGAAGGCACTCATCAGAAAGGCTGTTGGTCAGCCAGGTGCGAACAAGAGCATCACTCGCATCCCAGTCATCAAACTCAGGAGAGGTGCGAGGAGGAGGGTCATCGGTGAGGTGATGACGCTTGCGTTGAGAACGAAGGAGAAAGGTGAAAGAGACGCTCCAATCGGGATAGTTGGAGCCCACAAGCTTGGAAAGGGTGCCATGGTTGCCCGAAGGAGGAGGAGGAGAAGGAGCTGCATGAGTAGTGGTGAGACCGGAGGTAGTCATAGAACCCGGAAGCAGAAGAAGCCGCACGAACAGGAGCGGTTAGAAAACAGAGGAAGCCGCGCGAACAGTAGCGGCTAGAAAGAGGCACGGCGGGGAAGAGGTCGCGCGGACTGAAAAGGCCGAGCGAACAGAAGAGAGGAGAAGAGCAGGTGACCGCGACCAAGATGCGGGTAAGAAAGAGACAACCCGCACGGTCAGGCAGATCACAGCAGCGGCTAGAAGGTGGTCAAAGGCTCGGCGGGGAAGAAGTCGCATGAACTGAGATGCCCGAGCGAACAGAAAAGAGGAGAAGAGCTAGCGACCGCGACCAAGATGCGGGTGAGAAAGGAACAACCCGCACGGTCAGGCAGATCACAGCAGCAAACCGCGAGTAGAGAGACAATACACACGCGGACAGGGACAGACCGCAACGACTAGGAAGTCGGAGAGGCAAGAAAGAACAAGGAGCGCGGCGACAACGAAACAGGTCGCTGCGACAACAAGGAGAAGGAGAAGAGAACTAAGAAGGAGCAAGCCGCGCGAATGGGTTGGCGGACAAAACCAAGCCGCGTGGATAGAAACAGAGGGCAAGCCGCGAATCAAGTCGCAGAGCGCGGAAAAGAAGTCGCGAACAACAGAGGGCGCACAGAATCAAGAGGAAATGACCGTGTCCTCTGATACCATGTTAGAAAGTAGAGAACAAGAAGCGAAAAGTAGAGAACAAGCAAACAAACTTTTGAATAATTGAAATTTTATTATCCAAAAAAGATATCATTTACAAAGGTATGACCTCCCTTATATAGAATGGAGGAGATAAGAAAGAGAGTATACAAACAATGTGGGACTAAACATTTACAGTACTGAGCGGCTAGAATAATGGAGACTGCATAGGGCGCGCGGTTAGACAGATGGGCTAACCGCTCGGCAACTCCAGCAGGATAGAACAAACCGCAGAGGTAGACCGACAGACCGCCCGGTCTACAAACCGCTGGATCAGACCGCTAAGCCGCTCGGTCAACAAACCGCTGGATCAGACCGCCAAGCCGCCCGGTCTAATACTTCAACAAAGCCATAGACCATCGAAGAGCATCATCTATGCCAACAGCTCACATCGAACGACATAGAATGGGTACGTTTCTGCCTGACCCATTCCTCACGTCGCAACTTCAACTTAATCCATATGCGCGGGTCAAACCTCCCCGAGTCCCGTTTCCGTCACACAGTTCACATAACCCGGTTATGTTCAAGTTGGCTCCCAGGCCACCATGTTAGCAGAATCACGCATCCGCCCAGTTTTCTGGGTGCACCTTGGAGTTAATCCCCAAGGCTCCCTATTGCAATCTACCGCGTAGAAAACCCGAAAAACAAACATTCGCACGGAGTCTTCTCCAGCCTTCTATGCAATGCTACATCAATGATCCAGACCAACTTGTCCGGGTAAACTTCACACAACATGCCTATATCCATTCTCGATAACGGACTCTATATGTACACAACGGGGACTATTCATGTCTAACCGAAGGAACGCCTCAAACTCATCGCAAACTCGCGAGAGCGGGCTTCCCTATGCAAAGGAAGTAGAGCTTCACATGCTCGAGTAGAGAATTGTTACCCTAGCATTCTTCCTTGGAGCCATGGAAATGTACACGGATGAAAAGCACCGCAATCTCCTTGCCTCCATAGATCCGAAGTCAGCTTGCGATTTGGAGCTCCGAAGCTCCGCCGGTGACCGGATCTAGGCTTCTTCTTCCTCCTTTGCTCTCCCCTCTCTCTAGACTTAGAAAGAGAACCACTCAAGTGAAATGAGGGTTTCAAAGGCCCAATCCAAGGTATATCCAAGCACTAGCAGCCCCTAGCCGTCGGATCCCAAATTAAAGAAACGAACGTGAAAGTGCAGGTTAGATCTGATATACTCTAGAGGGGGGGTGAATAGAGTATGGTGCTTGCTAACAAATTTTTACAACAGTGAAGCTTTGCAGTAGGGTGATAGGCCTTTAGATGATTTGATCTCCAGCAAAAGATGATTTCAGCAGCAGCTGAAATGTGATGTGTCTGGAGTCTTGAATGATGATGACCTTTGAACACTTGAATCAAGAGAGATCTGAAAATTTCAGTTAATTGATCTCCTTTTGTGATGTGTGTTCTTGTATGAATTTTTGAGACTGAGAATGTCTGCAACTCTCATTCTTTCTCTTGTGTAATTGTTGTTGTAAGAGTTGTAATTCTTGTTGTTGCAGAGAATTGTTGTTGCAGAAGTTGTTGTTGTTGAATAATAATATTTCTTTTATTCCTTTGATCTGAATAGAAATGATCCTCTGTCTAAGATGGCCATTGCCTATCATAAATGACTTTCTTAACTGCATTTGTCTTCTGGAGGAAAGTCCAATAAAACATTCCTTGAAAATTCCTTGAAACTTCCTCCAGATTAATTAAAAATAGCTACAGGATCTCTGACATAAATGCTGAGAATAATTCCACAACTGTCTGAATTTGAATCTTGAAAAACGTCTAACTCTTCAGGAAAACGTCGAACTGAGCTCCACTATCGTTGAACTGAGCTCAGAGACTGAACTTAGATAGAAACAGAGATCGTCGATCTGAATTTAACTATCGTCGAACTGAGCTCAGAGATAGAGAATCAAACTGGAGTCAAGAACGTCGATCTGAGCTCGAAGATCGTCGAATGGAGTTCGACGACTCGTTGAAGTTGAGCTCAGAGATCGTCGAATGCAGTTCGACGATTCGTCGAAGTTAGCTCAGCGATCGTCGAATGGAGTTCGGCGATTCGTCGTACTGAGCTCGACGAAATGACTTAGTCTCCAGTATTGAAAACTCTGGTCTTGAGGGCAGCTTTCAAACCTAACTACTTACCCTTAGACTCAATTTTAATTGACCTTTAGATCTATACAATGAGGTCAAGACAGGTTTCCTAAGAGACATAGTGATCCTTGCCCAAATCAGTAATAGGGTGTTCCAACAATCTCCCCCTATTTGGGTTAGGATTACTATTTATAGACATTGGAAAAATAAAAACATACAAAGCAGAATTGCAGCAAATAAGACATAGCATAAACACAGACATTATCTCAGATATTTCAGAAAATAAAATATACTGTCACCTTACAGAATCATTCTTTTTCTTTGCTCTTTATAAGTACTATTTCTCTGTTGGGATTGAGAGCTTCCTTCTTAGATCTTCTATCATCAGCTGCACCTAGAGAGGTTTGTTGCTTTGGCCTGGGCACTACAGCTTCTGGATGCAGCTTCATGTAGCTTTCTGAATCAAAAAATTTACTGGATGAGTATCTTTTAAGTTACTTCTTTCTTTGATCTGATAAGGTAGTTATATTGGATGTATCTTTTCCTTATTCTCTAGCTTTCTTGATCTGATCTAAAGCAGCCAATTCTTTCATCTTAGCTGTCCATGAGGTGGGATTATTTTCAGGATCCTCATATGGAACAGGAGGCTCCTATCTGTTTGAAGAAATATCTGAAGGAGCTCTGGAAGAGACTGGTTCTTTGAGCTTATAAGGAAAGGGACCAGAAGTAGTATCAGTGGAACCTTGTCCATCCCTTTGGTAAGGATGTTTCCTGGAATATCCTTTAGAATAAACTTGGAATTCTCTTTGATTTCCTCTGTAATTTCCTCTTCTTGACTGGTAGCCTCTAGATTGACTTCCTATGTATTGGGATCTTCCTTGATGTTGATAAGAGATTTGGCTTCTGGCAGAAGGTTGAGATGCAGAACTTCCACTTGCACCTGCATCAAGTAAAGGAGGAGGAGGAGGAGGATTGAACTGGGATGATCCTTTATCATATTTTCTCTTCTTCTTCATAGCTTTCAATTGATTTCTGGAGTACTGCATCCAGGGTTCTGTGATAGGGAAACTATGCAGTATATAGTATGGAATGTCATTTGTGTCTTTCACTTTTGCTGGGGGAACTCTCTTCATTGCTTTGCTTCTGGCCTTTCTTTTCCTTGCAATTGTTGCAGAGGAATCATCTGAATCAGTCCTAAACTGATCACTATCTGGGCTTTGATTATCATATAATGCATCAATCCTTTTGAGATAATCTGTTAGTTGTTGAGATTGAGCAGAAGTAACAGCAGAGACAGCAACAGTAGCAGCAGCAACAGCAGGAAGAGGAATAGAAGTAGCACTGGCAGAAGAAGTTATGACAGCAGCAGATTCAGATACAACATTTTCAGCAACAGGAACAACATCAGCAGTAACAGCAGGCTCAAAATCAAATGCCTCTATCATATGCATATCCTTAGAAATAGTTGTAATAGAACTAATAGAAATATCAACATTAGCAGTAGGAGCAGTAGTATATAGGGAATTTACAAAAGAATTTATTAAACTGGTGTCACAGCTTGAAATAGGAACATTAGCAGTAAGAGCAACAGAAACAGAAGGAGCAGTAGTATATAGGGAATTTACAAAAGAATTTATTAAACTGGTGTCACAGCTTGAAATAGGCACAATGGCCTTAGAGAGATCTTCAGATTGCTGGACTGGAAGATAGTTGAAATAAGCAGAATCAAAAACTGATAACAGTGACATGAGGTCCACTGTGATAACTACAACTGGAGCTGTTGAAGCTTGGACTGAAGATATAGCAGCAACAGGCAATCTTTCAACTTCATGAGACATCTCCCCCTGCCTAAATTCAGTGAGAACTTGATTAAGGCACCCATAAGAAGGGATTGCCTGAGGAGGAAGAATGGAAGAAAGCCTGGCAGACAATTCCTGAACTGTTTTTAGAAGAGGAGCCACAGAGGTTTCCAGCAAGAGGGATAGCCTGGGAGCTATCAGCTCATAGAGCCTGTCTGCAAGAGCTGGAAGATCTACTTGCTCAAGATGGACTTGAGTAGAGGTAGGAGTTAAAGTTGGGGCAACAAGAGGTGTTGGTGGAGAACTTGTGGATGGTGGAAATGAAGGTTGAGAGATGAGAATTATGGAAATGGAATATAATGGAATGGAAACAGATGGTGTGAAGGATGGTTGTGCAATTATGTCTTGAAGTAGTTGTTGGAATGAGGTGTATGAAGATGGTGGCTTAGTAGGGGATGAGGGAGAATCATCCATATAGGAATCATCTATAAGGTTGAACGATGGAATGTGAGAGGATGAATCAATATCTAGGTGTGGGTATTGATGTAGAGGATGGAAGAGTTCTTCTGTGAGAGGTGGAGTTGGAGAAGGAATGGAAGTTGGAGATGGGGTGGAAATAGTGATGGTGGATGTGACTACTGTAGATGATACAGGAGGTGGAGGAGAAGAAGAAGAAGCAGGCAAGTCTTCTACAGGGGCAGAAACCTGAGGGGAAGTGACTGGAGTAGTCCTTGTGCCTGAAGTAGAAATTGCAGAGGGCCTGCTGGGCTTCACAATTTGCCTGTCCCATTTTCCAAATAGGGCACAGGTGAGCCTCTTCGAGGCATTGATGTGCATCCCATTGGAAACAAGCAGTGCAGGGCATCTGTTCTGAAGAAACAACCCTAATATCCTTCCAAAATTAACAAAATTCTTGTTAATCTTCTTCTTAATCATGTCAAAGAAAACTTCTCCCCAGTTCAGTTGTTTCTTGTCCACTAGGGCACCCATCAAGCAGAGCTGATACTTGGATATGGTATCATGAGCTGAGTGTTTGGCCAACAATACCTTCCCAACAACATCAACTAGAAATTTGTACTCAACAGACAGATTTTTCTTCAGCAATTTGTTAGGGTTTGCTTCTGAGTGTCCCATCCTTTCAAGCATATTAGAAAACTCTTCTCCAGAAAGTTCAGCAGAGTCTTCTCCAGATTTCAATTCAAAAACCTCTGTCAAGGCAGCAGGTGTTAGGGATACCTGGGTTCCTGAGATTGTTCCAACCACTGTATTCTGATCCTGATTGTGGGCAGTATACACTCATTCCTTGATCTCATCTGCAGCTAATTTGATCCTGGTAGTCATTATGGTAACTAGTTGTTGTTCTTTGAAAAGTTTCAGAATGTACTGGAAGATTTGATCAATGTTGTTGAACGAATCCATATCGATGTCAAATCCAGCATCAAATTTCATTGCGGCCAAGATGGCGACTGAGACTGCCATTGATTCCTGTAAAAACTAACAAACAAATGACCAAGTGTAGAGAAGTATGGAGGGAAAGAGAAAATTTGCAGAAGGTATGAAAGCGCAAAGGGAGAATGACGGCCGAAAAATGAATTTTATATTAGGGTTCGACGCAGAAAAGGAAAGATCGTTGAACTCTGTTCGACGATCTGGGCTTCTAAAGGAAACTGAAAGGTCATCAATAGCGTCGATCTCCGTTCGACGATATTGGAGAGCATCGAGCTCCGTTCGACGATAGTTCAAAAAACAAAATCGTCGAGCTTCGCACGATGATCGTTGACCTGAAGAAAGATAGTTTAGCACTATCTGAGAAGCGCTGAACTCTGGTCGATGATTTCCGAAGTCGTCGATCGCCGTTCGACGATCTGGGGGAAAATCGTCGAGCGCAGTTCAAAGATCAGAAACACACTATACACTAGAAAAAAGCACTTTGATTTGCCTAGTCTTGGTCATTTTTAGATTTTTGAAAATCTTGGATCTTATTTTAGACTTCCTCAATCTAACATTCCTAACTGACTCAGGAAGAATGTATGTTTCTTTTCATCCAAGGGTTTGGTGAAAATATCTCCCCTTTGCAAATCAGTTGGGATATATTGAAGTTCAATTTTATTTTTCTCAACATTATCCCTTAGAAAGTGATGCCTAATTTCTATGTGCTTTGTCCTACTATGGAGGACTGGATTTTGTGCTATAGAAATAGCACTGATATTATCACAAAATATTTTTAACTTCTCTAAGTTGTATCCATAGTCTGGAGTTGGTTTTGAATCCATAATATTTGTGAACAACAACTACCTGCAGCCATATACTCAGCTTCAGCAGCTAAAGTTGACATAGATGTTTGTTTCTTGCAAAACCAGAAGACAAGTTTGTCACCAAGAAACTGACAAGTTCCACTGGTGCTTTTCCTGTCTATTCTGCATCCAGCATAATCACCATCTGAAAATCTAGTTAAGTCAAATGCTGAATCTTTTGGATACCAGAGACCTAGATTTGGACAACTTTTTACATACCTAAGAATCCTTTTTACTAAGGTTAGGTGTGACTCTCTAGGGCTCACTTGGAATCCAGCACATATGCATGTAGCAAACATTATGTCACGTCTACTAGCTGTAAGGTACAATAAAGAGCCAATCATTGCTATATAAGTTGTCTGATCAACAGGTTTCCCATGTTCATCAGCATCTAATACAGCGTTGGTAGGCATAGGTGTTTTCATACATGATGCTTCAGACATACCAAATTTCTTAACCAATTCTTTTGCATACTTGGTTTGAGAAATAAATATGCCTTCAGCATGTTTTTTGATTTGCAATCCTAGAAAAAAGGATAGCTCACCCATGCTACTCATTTCAAATTTAGAATGCATTAGGTTGGAAAACCTTCTGCACAAATTTGAATCAGTAGAACCAAATATAATATCATCTACATAGATTTGTACTAGTAGGGTATGGGACTTATGGGTTCTAATAAAAAGAGTTTGGTCTACTCTACCCCTTATAAACTCATTTTTCAGAAGAAAGCATGCTAGGGTCTCATACCATGCTCTAGGAGCTTGCTTTAGACCATATAATGCTTTATGAAATTTGAAAACATAATCAGGATGAGTTGAAGAGATAAAACCTGGGGGTTGTCTGACATAGACTTCTTCTTTGATATCTCCATTGAGAAAAGCACTCTTTACATCCATCTGGTATACTTTGAATCCTTTGTGTGCTGCATATGCTAAAAATATTCTTTTGGCCTCTAACCTTGCAACTGGTGCAAAGGTCTGGTCATAATCTATCCCTTCTTCTTGAGAGTACCCTTGAGCAACTAGCCTTGCCTTGTTCCTTACAATGACTCCTTGATCATCCAACTTATTTCTGAACACCCACTTTGTTCCAACAATGGAGTGATCCTTTGTCCTTGGTACTAGTTCCCAAACTTTGTTCCTTTCAAATTGATGCAACTCTTCTTGCATTGCAATGATCCAGTGTGGATCTTGCTCTGCATCTTGAATGGATTGAGGTTTAATTTGATAAAGGAAGCAAGTGTGCATCAGGTTTTGGTTGACCTAATTTCTAGTTTGCACACCAGCTGAGATGTCTCCAATCACTTGGGAAATTGGATGGTCTCTTGATGTTACTAAATCAACAGGGGATGTTGATTGTTCACCAACCTGTGTTGTTGTTTCCTGTTGTGGTACAACAACTGGATCTTCAAGAAGTTTCTCTTCAAGATGTTGAATGTCTTTTTCATCTTCACTGCTTTCCTCTTTTTGAATGATTTGTAACCTGTCCAAGTCTTCAGTAAGAGAGTGTACCTGCAAAGGTTCTATGGTAGAAGTACTCTTCTCCTTGAAAGACATGTTAGATTCATCAAAAGATATATGAACAGATTCTTCAATTTTGAGAGTTGATTTATTATATACCCTATAAGCTTTACTGATCATGAAGTATCCCAGAAACACTCCTTCATCAGCTTTAGCTTGGAATTTTGCTAAGTATTTCTTGTCATTATTGTGAATGTAACAAATACAACCAAAAATTTTAAAGTAATCTACTTTAGTTTTCTTCCCTTTGAGTAATTCATAGGGAGTCCTGCCCTTCAGTTTATTTATTAAACTTCTATTCAACACATAGTTGGAGGTGTTCACTACCTCTGCCCAAAAGGATAGAGGAAGGTGAGCATCTTACAACAATGTAGTGGCAGATTCTATAAGGGTTCTATTTTTCCTTTCAGCTACCCCATTTTGTTGAGAAGTTTTAGGAGCTGAGAAAGTGTGTCTGATCCCTTCACTCTGACAGAAATCTTGCATAAGAAGAGAATCAAACTCTGTCCAATGATTACTTCTTATCAGGGCAATGTGAGTATTGAACTCACTCTTTATGCATTTGAGAAACTCTGTCAAACACTTAAAGTTATCAGACTTCTTCCTCAGAAAGAACACCATTGTGAATCTAGAGAAGTCATCTACAACCACTAAAGTGTAGGATTTCCCTTCTAAGCTTTGTACTGTAATGGGTCCAAAAAGATCCATGTGTAATAGATACAAAATCCTAGGTGAATCACTCTTATTAAGTAACTTGAAACTATTTTTGGTTTGCTTGCCTAATTGACAAGCCTTGCAGAGTCCTTCCTTCTTGTAGGGGCCAGAAGGTAGCCCTCTAACAAGGTTGTCCTTGGATAGCCTAGCAATGGTTCTAAGGTTTATATGTCCTAATCTCTTATGTCATAACTCATTAGGTCTACAAATAGAATTAAACAGACAAATATCTACTTCTGTTGAAAGAAAGTCTACTAAATAGATGTTACCTTTCCTTTTACCTGTCAACACAGTTGTGTTGTCCTTCGATTTGATCTTGCATAAGGATTTGTTGAAAGTCACTTGGTAGCCTTCATCACATAGTTGACTGATGCTGATCAAGTTGTGCTTCAGTCCTTCCACAATGGCTACTTTCTTGAATGTGACTGTGCCAATTTGGACTGCACCATATCCTTTTGTTAGTCCAAAGTTTCAATCACTAAATATGACTTTAGGTCCAAGCTTGGCTTTGAAGGATGTGAAATTGTCCTTGCTTCCTGTCATGTTCTTGGAGCACCCACTATCCAAATACCATAGCTGGTTTGATGTTGGATAGGTCTTCACCTGCACATAAAGCAATTTACTTGTTTTTGACCCAGTTTACCTTGGGCCTAGGTTGATAACCTTTAAATTCAGAAATAAATGACATCCCTGGTTGACTGTTATAACCTTCAGGATGATATCTCCTTGGAGGTATTATCCATTCAGTATAAGGGTTAAATCTTTGGGATGAAGGACCCCTAGGTTTGGATTTTGATTTACCTTTGAATAAGTTTTCAAAGCTCTGATCTCTGCTCGACGATCGTTGAGTTGAGTTCGACGATCTTGGGTCAGATTGTCGAGCTCTGTTCGAAGATCAGCTGTGACAGAGTTCAGGGTTTAGAGATCGTCGACCTGAGTTCGATGATTTTGCCTGAGATCGCTGATCTCCGTTCAGCGATCGTCTAGCTCCGTTCGATGATTTCTGTTGAACTCTTGTTTTCTTAGGTAAGTCAGAATTTTTCCTAGCTACCTCTACAACTCCCTTACCTTTATCAGAAATAAACTTGATTCGGGTTGTTAATGCTATAGGTTGGCTAGATGAAGCACCCAAGCCCAGTGTACTATTAAACCTTGAGTTCACTATGCTTGTGATGTCCATTAGTTTGATACTTCTCCCATTGAGGGATTCGTCAAACTTTTTGGCCTCCGATAGTTCACTTTTCAGTGGGGCTATCTGCTCCCTACAACATTCCAACTCCTCATAGAGTTTGAAGTTTTCTGATTTTAAGGTACTGTATTCAGATAATTGATTTCTGAGAGAAATGATTTCCTTCTCAGATTTTAATAAGTCTAAACATAGTGCTTTAAACTCATACTTGAAGTCCTCAGAGTTTAAATCAAAAGAACTTATTACCTGGTCCTCTTCAAATTGAGTCTCTGATTCTGACTCTGACTCTTCTGCATCAGAATTATGTTGTGAGACATTGATAGCCATCATGTAGAATTCCTTTTCATCAGCATCATCTTCATCATCACTTGAGCTGGATGAAGCTTCTGATTCTTCTTCTTTCTCACTCCAAGTTTCAGCAACAAATCCCTTCCTTGTGTGTTTGTTCTTGCTGGAGGAGGGTTTGCCATTGCTATTCTTCTTGAAGTCCTTGTCTTTTCTTCTTTCTTTCTTGTCCTTTCTGTCCTTATTTTAATTTTCTGGACAGTCAGGCACAATGTGGCCTGGTTTCCTGCAACCAAAATAGATAATCTCTTTGTTATTTGATTTATCATACCATGGCTTGTCATGCTCTTTGTATGATCTTTTCCTGAAGTCTTTTCTGGTCATTTTGTAAAATCTTTTGGCCAGGAGACTTAGCAATTCATCATTGCCTGTGACCTTGTCTTCAGGCTGATCTTCAATGGCTTTGAAAGCTATTGACTTTTCCTTTCTTGTGGCTGGTGAGTTAGCCTTTTGCTCTTCTTCTCTATTCTTAATGAGAAGCTCATAAGACTTGAGCTTGCCCAAGAGAGCTTCAGTGGTGATCTTATTTAGACTTCTGGCATCCTTGATTGGCCAGATCCTTGAGTCCCAAGTGCTTGGGAAGCACATTAGGATTTTATCATTTAGCTCAGTCAATGAGATCTCTTTGTCCAAAGTTTTCAGCTCATTGACTATGAGATTGAGTCTGTTATACATGTCTGCTACTGACTCAGCTTCTCCTTTCTTGAAATTCTCATATTGGGTTATGAGGTGGGATCTTCTGTCTTTTCTCTCATCAGTAGATCCTGAGACTATCTCAGATAGCTTGTCCCAGATGTCCTTTGCTGAGCTGCATTCAGCTACCTTTTGGAATATCTCATCAGACATAGTCTGGGCTAGAATGTTCATAGCCTTTGCATCTGCCAATTTCCATTTCTTTATTTCAGCATTTGTTCCTAAGGGAGGTGGAACAACACTTGTACTTGTATTCTCTGGAGGTCTTGGACACACTGTCAAAACAGAATTGAAAATGTCCTCATTAATAGAGTTTATGTACAGTTCAATCATTGCCTTCCAAAGTGCAAACTTAGATAGATTGCACACTGGAGGTCTGGTGCTAGCATAATCTTTGTTTTGGGCCATGTTTTGTGAGGAAATGATCCTAATAACAAACTTACAACAAGCAGATCTAACTGGAGGGATCTTTGGGTTCAGGTGTTAGCCTGTGCAACCACTAAGCTGTGGTATTTTTAACCAACCTCCCTCTGATACCAATTGAAAGTGCAGGTTAGATCTGATATACACTAGAGGGGGGGGGTGAATAGAATATGGTGTTTGCTAAAAAAAGTTTACAACAGTTGTTGTATTCCTAAGTGAACAGGGAAGCAAATGAAATAGAGCAATTATCTAAACAAAAAACAATCACAAACCATAGCAAGAAAACAAAAAGAAAGTAAGCAACCAGAAGACACAAGGAGCTATAGTGGTTCCCCAATCATCCTGGGTACATCCACTCTTCTACCACCCTAGGTAGGAATCCACTGCAGGATGAGTTGATCAGGTGTCCTGGGCACCAATGAGCTTTTGATAAGGTGCTTAAAAACCAAACTAGATTTTTTGATCAGGTGTCTTGTCACCACTAAGTTTTGATAAGGTCTCAGAAACCAATCACAAACTTTTGAAGGGAGTTTGAAAAACCCTTTACAACAGAGAGAGAGAGAGAGAAAGGGATGAGATGATCTTCTCTGTCAACAGTCAGAGAGAAGATAGTGGATGTTGTCAAAGCTCCCTCTGAGATCTTGAGTTGTTCAGGAAGTGAAGCTTTGCAGTAGGGTGATAGGCCTTCAGATGATTTGATCTCCAGCAAAAGATGATTTCAGCAACAGCTGAAATGTGAGGTGTCTGGAGTCTTGAATGATGATGGCCTTTGAACACTTGAATTAAGAGAGATCTGAAAATTTCAGTTAGTTGATCTCCTTTTGTGATGTGTGTTCTTGTATGAATTTTTGAGACTGAGAATGTCTGCAACTCTCTCTCTTTCTCTTGTGTAATTGTTGTTGTAATAGTTGTAATTCTCGTTGTTACAGAGAATTATTGTTGCAGAAGTTGTTGTTATTAAATAATAATATTTCTTTTATTCCTTTGATCTGAATAAAAATGATCCTCTGTCCAAGATAGCCGTTAGCCTGTCATAAATGACTTCCTTAACTGCATTTGTCTTCTGGAGGAAAGTCCAATAAAACATTCCTTGAAAATTCCTTGAAACTTGCTCCAGATTAATTAAAAACGGCTACAGGATCTCTGACATAAATGCTGAGAATAATTCCACAACTGTCTGAATTTGAATCTTGAAAAACGTCTAACTTTTCAGAAAAACGTCGAACTGAGCTCCACTATCGTTGAACTGAGCTCAGAGACTGAACTTAGATAGAAACAGAGATCGTCGATCTGAGCACAACTATCGTCGAACTGAGCTCAGAGATAGAGAATCAAACTGGAGTCAAGAACGTCGATCTGAGCTCGAAGATCATCGAATGGAGTTCGACGATTCGTTGAAGTTGAGCTCAGAGATCGTCGAATGGAGTTCGACGATTCGTCGAAGTGAGCTCAGCGATTGTCGAATGGAGTTCGACGATTCGTCGTACTGACCTCGACGAAATGACTTAGTCTCCAGTACTGAAAACTCTGGTCTTGAGGGCAGCTTCTAAACCTAACTACTAACCCTTAGACTCAATTCTAATTGACCTTTAGATCTATACAATGAGGTCAAGACAGGTTTCCTAAGAGACATAGTGATCCTTGCCCAAATCAGTAATAGGGTGTTCCAACAGAACGACCACGATTCGGGACTGAAATGCAAAATCTGGGCCGAACACGGCCTGTGACACGCCCGTATCCAGGGTTGTGTCCCCCATTCGCCATCGAAATCGACGCGTCTCGAAAATTACACGGGCACTCGACACGCCCGTGTTTGACCTGACACGCTCGTGTCATCTAGTACACGACCGGGTTCCCGGCTATGTTCCTACATCAATATAGGCCGGCAGCGACCCAAGACACACACGGGTATTGGACACGCCTGCGTCCCATTTGACACGGCCGTGTCACCACTGAACACGCCTGGGCTTCCAAGCCGTGTTTCACCTGTGAATAAAACCGGCCAACCACCCGAGACACGCACGGCCTATGACACGCCCGTGTCCCAGGCCGTGTTCGCTGCTCAACGATCGTCGACTCCAAATTTCATCGTCCACACGACCAGGTCGTCGACCCAAGCTAGAAACGCGCTGGGACACGCCCGTGTTCCAGGCTTTGTGCCCCCTGCCAAATTCCAAACTTGGCTCAAAACGCCTCTCGTCGCTCTTTTGAGTTTCGGGGCGTTACAACTCTCTCCCTCTTAAAAGAATTTCGTCCACGAAATTACATAAAGGAAAGATAAGCATAAAACTTAAACGGTACCTGAGCAAAACAACTCCGGGTACTCCTAAAGCATAGTCTGCTCTCGGTCCCAAGAGATCTCCTCCCGACCGCAATTTTCCCAACGGACCTTGACCATCCTGATCTCTTTATTGCGTAGCCGCTTAACTTCCGAGTTCTCAATACGTACGGGCTTGACCTTCGTCGTCAACCCACTACTGACCGACACTTAATCGACCGCGATCACTTGCGTAGGCTCTTGCACCGCCTTCCGTAGCACCGATATATAGAATACATCATGTAGACCACTAAGCTCCACTGACAGCTTCAACCGGTACGCTGCTTCACCAATCCGCTCCAGAACCTCAAACGGTCCAAGGTATCTCGGGCTTAGCTTCTTCAAGCGCCGCACCCGCGAGACACCCTTGAACAGCTTGATTTTCAAGTACACACAATCGACGACAGCGAACTCCACGTTCCTGTACTTGGCACTATAGTACTTCGCCTGCCGGTCCTGAGCGATAAGCAACCTCTCTTGAATCGTTCGAACCAAATGACGTAGCATCATCCACCTTATTGAAGTATTAGACCGGGCGGCCTTGCGGTCTTGTCTGGTGGTTTGTTGACCGCGCGGTCTAGCAGTTCCTTCCCAGCGGGTTCATATTCAGACTGTTGATGTTTGTAGTCTGAGCGGTCTGGCGGTCTCTCTCAGAAGCCTGGAGACCGGGCGGTCTATCGGTCTCCTATTGCAGCCTATTCTTATCCTGCTGGAGTTGCCGAGCGGTTATCCCATCTGTCTAACCGCGCAGCATGTGCGGTCTCTTTTATTTCTAGCCGCTCAGCCCTGTACATGTTTAGTCCCACATTGTTTGTTTCTACTCTCTCTTATCTCCTCCATTCTATAAAAAGGAGGTCATACCTTTGTAAATGATATCTTTTTTGGATAATAAAATTTCAATTATTCAAATTTCTGTCTGTTTGTTAGCCGCGTGTTCGCTACTTTTACATGGTATCAGAGGACTCGGTCCTTTCCACCTGACTAAGCTCTCTCTGCACGTGCAGCTTGTTTCTTCTTTTCGCGACCTGTTCTCGCGGCTTGTTTTCTCTTCTGACCGCTGTGCTGTTCGCGCGGCTTCTCCATGTTCGCGCGCCTTTCTTCGGTCTGTTCTAACCTTGTTCTCTTGGGTCCTTTGCTTCCTCTTCTATTTTGTTCGCTCGAACTTTTTCAGTTCGCGCGACCTCTTACCGTGTGCCTTGGTCTACTTCCTGTCCGCTGGTGTTCTGCCACCGTGCCGCTGCAGCCCGCTACGGTTTCGTCCTTGTTCGCTGCGGTTTCTTTCTCGTGTCCCGGCCCCCTCCTTAGGTCGTGCGGCTAGCTCTCTTTTTCTCTCTCCCCGCGTCTTCTCTTCTTCTCGTGCGGTTTCCTGCCTCCTCTATGGCCACTTCCAGTCTCTCCACCCCCGTTATCTCTACCTCCACCACTCCTGCAGCTCCTCCTCCTCCTACTCCTTCGGGCAACCTTGGCACGCTTTCTAAGCTTGTTGGCTCCAACTATCCCGATTGGAGCGTTTCTTTCACCTTTCTTCTTCACTCTCAGCGCAAGCGTCATCACCTCACCGATGACCCTCCTCCTCTCAATTCTCTTGAATATGATGACTGGGATGCGAGTGATGCCCATGTCCGCACTTGGCTGGCCAACAACCTCTCTGATGAGTGCCTTCCTGTCATTCGCCATGATGAGATGGTCAAGGCCGCCTGGCTTCACCTAGCTGCTCTCTATTCGAAGGGGGGCCAGACGTCCCGCATTTATACTCTTTGTGCGTACCTCTTCGCCCGCCCCTCCATGTCTCTTGCTGCGGCTTACCAGCAGGTTCAGGCTCTTGGCGCAGAGATCCTACAGAATCGCCCCTTCTCCGCGGACTTGGCCGACCAGCACAAACACTTCCAGGAACTCCTGGTTGTTTGTTATCTTC
The DNA here is from genome assembly GCA_039583875.1 of Platanthera guangdongensis. Lineage (NCBI taxonomy): Eukaryota > Viridiplantae > Streptophyta > Magnoliopsida > Asparagales > Orchidaceae > Platanthera > Platanthera guangdongensis. The sequence continues at coordinate 125,254,740 of CM077148.1, read as the reverse complement.
TCCGTCTTCCCGACTCCTATGATATGATCCGCCAGCAGATCTTGGCTGAGGCGGAATCTCCTACTTTGGATGTCACCGCAGCTCGCATTGCCGTTGTTACTTCGCTGCTCCAGCGGCCTCTGTTGGCCTCCCCTCCTTCCCAGGACTCCTATGCTCACCAGTCTCACCGGGGGGGGGGGGGGGGCCTAGTGGCCGCAGCCACTCCGGCGGGCGTGGTTCGTCCAGGTTCCTCTGCTCTCACTGTGGTCGTACCAGCCATTCTGTTGACCGCTGCTGGCAGAAACATCCTCATCTTCGCCCTTCCGGTGATGCTCCTTCCTCGACCTCCGCCTCCTCTCAGCCGTCTGCTTCTGTGGCCACGACTTCAGGTAGTGCCTACGTCATTACCCAAGGCAAATGGCTGATTGACTCGGGTGCTACAAATCATATGACTGGCAACCCTCATTGCTTCTCTCTCCTTCAAACACATGACCACCTACCCCCAGTTCGTGTGGCGGATGGTTCACCCTCCCCGGTTCTTGGGATGGGCATGGTTCAAGTCACCCCGTCGCTTCGCTTGGAGGACACTCTCTATGTCCCGAAGTTCCCGTGCAATTTATTATCTGTTACTACTTTATGCCGTCAACTTCAGTGCTCAGTCTTATTCACTCCCACTTCTTGTTCTTTTCAGGACCCGATGACCCAGCGGACGATTGCTACTGGGACTGAGAGCGGCGGACTCTATTTCCTCGACAACGTTTCCGCTCTGTCCTCCTAATCCTCCTCCTCTACAGATCTGCTTTAATGGTATCTTCGCCTTGGACATCCTCCTCCTCGGATTCTTCGCCAGCTTCTGCCCCACTTACCTCCGACCAGTCCTCCGCTCAACTGTGATGCGTGTCAGCTTGGCAAACATCATCGCTCCTCCTTCCCGTCGAAGCAAGGCCATGGTTCCTCTCGCCCGTTTGATCTCATTCATTCTGATGTTTGGGGTCCTGCTCCTACCCTTACCATTGGTCGGGGTAGTTCCTACTTTGTAACTTTTATAGATGATTTTTCTAGATGTACCTGGGTGTATCTATTAAAAGATCGCTCTGAACTCTTTTCTATCTGGCAATCCTTTTATTTTATGATTAAGACTCAATTTGGCATTTCTATTAAAGTTTTACACTCTGATAATGCTAAGGAATATCTTAGTCATGAGTTCTCCTCTTTCTTTCGACAACATGGTCTTCTTCATCAAATCACCTGTGTTTACACCTCCCAGCAGAATGGGGTGGCGGAGCGTAAAAACCGACACCTCCTTGATGTCGCTCGCACTCTCATGATGCAGATGCAAGTACCCCGCTCCTACTGGGGCTACACTGTGCTCCTCGTCTGCTATCTCATCAATCGTCTTCCCTCCACGGTTCTCCACGTCCAGACCCCCTTCTCCATTCTCTACCCCCAAAGGAACCTTTTCCTCTCCCTCTCCAAGTCTTTGGGTGTACGGCTTTTGTTCACGCTGCATCCGCTACCCGCGACAAGCTTTCCCCCCGTTCCACCAAGTGTGTCTTTTTGGGGTACTCTACCACTCAAAAAGGCTATTGCTGTTTTGACCCCGTTCTGCGCAAACAATTTGTCTCCGCGGACGTGACATTCTTCGAGAATGCTTCCTACTTCTCTCTTGACTCCTCTCTTCCTCCTGATGTCTCTACTTCTCCACTGCCTCTCTCGGTTCCTTCCACGCCTTTCGACGTCTCCACTCTTCCCTCATCTCCTCCTCCATCTCCTTCTCCTTCTCGCAGGTGTTTTGCCTTGGCTATCTCCGTTGCTACTACTTCCTGCCCCTACCAGGAGGCTCTTGCTATTCCTCATTGGAAATCTGCCATGGATGAAGAGATGGCTACTCTTACTGAACGGGGTACCTGGACCCTTGTTCCTCCCCCAGTGGGTACTGATGTGGTTGGCTGTCGCTGGGTCTTTGTTGTAAAATTTCGCCTCGATGGCACTGTGGATCGCTACAAGGCCCGGCTAGTGGCCAAAGGCTTCACTCAGACTTACGACATTGATTACTTTAACACTTTCTCTCTGGTTGCTCGCCTCAGCACCATCCGGGTTCTTCTCTCTGTGGTTGTTAACAAGGATTGGGCTATTTCCCAGCTTGATGTCAAGAATGCCTTTCTCTATGGAGATCTTCAGCAGGACGTCCACATGGAGCAACCTCATGGGTATGTTGCTTAGGGGGAGACACGCGTATGCCGTTTGAAGAAGGCCATTTATGGCCTAAAGCAGAGCCCTCGGGCGTGGTTCGACAAGTTCAGTGGTATTGTGGCTACCATCGGCTTTGCAAGGAGTTCGGCTGACCACTCCTTATTCATTCGCAAAACGTACTCGGGACTGGTGGTTTTGGCAGTATATGTAGATGATATTCTTCTTACTAGCGATGACCAAGCTGGGGTGGACTTGACGAAAAAACACCTCCGTCAACACCTGGTCACGAAGGATATGGGCTCCTCGAAATACTTTTTGGGGATAAAAATCTCTCGGAAGCTTGACTCGTTGGTTCTCTCCCAACAGAAGTATGCCCTTGATCTTCTACAAGAGGCAGGATTGACAGGTGCCAAACCGGCCCGGTTTCCCATGGCTATTAGAGAAGACAAAACATGGATGGATGACTCGCCTCTTCTATCTGATGTCACAAGGTACAGACATTTGGTGGGCAAACTCATCTATCTCACGGTGACCAGACCCGACATCTCCTATGCTATAGGCAAGGTCAGTCAGTTTATGCAAGCTCACAGGGAGTGCCATCTTCAGTCTTCCTTGAAGATTTTAGAGTATGTCAAAGCAGAACCGGGCAAAGGGCTAATCTTTTAGAGGAATGGTCATCTGAGGGTTAAAGCCTATTCAGATTCAAGCTATGTGGATGATAAAAGCGATCGTAAATCCACATCAGGTTTCTGTACTTTTGTTGGAGGAAATCTTTTGAGCTGGAAGAGCAAGAAACAGTCGGTTGTCTCCAGATCCAGTGCAGAAGCCGAATACCGGAGTATGGCATCAACCACGTGTGAGTTAAAGTGGTTGTGGGCTCTCATGCTTGACCTGGGAGAGGTCTATGACTATCCTCTTCCTATGTTTTGTGACAACAAGACCGCTATATACATATCCAAAAATCTGGTCTTCCATTAGAGAACAAAGCATATAGAGGTTGACTGCCACTTCATTCGGGAGGAGATTTTGAAGAAACAGATTTGTACTCCGTTTGTCACCTCTGACAAAGAATTGGCGGATATCTTCACAAAACCGGTCTCTACTTCCTTCTTCCACATTTGTGACAAGCTGGGCATGGTTGATATCTATGCTCCAGCTTGAGGGGGAGTGTTGAAGAATTAGATCGGGCGGCCTTGCGATCTTGTCTGGCGGTTTGTTGACTGCGCGGTCTAGCGGTTCCTTCCCAGCGGGTTCATATTCAGACTGTTGCTGTTTTTAGTCCGAGCGGTCTGGCGGTCTCTCTCAGAAGCCTGGAGACCGGGCAGTCTATCGGTCTCCTATTGCGGCCTGTTCTTATCCTGCTGGAGTTGCCGAGCGATTAGCCCATCTGTCTAACCGCGCAGCCTGTGCGGTCTGCGGAAGGAAGGCTGTGCTAAAACTCAGCTTCGTTCCCAACAAACGACCGTACAACAATTAGGCCCGCAAATTGCCCACGTTTGGAACCCACAGACGACCGTCCTTCCAAAGCAATCCATCCTCAATGATGAATTGGGAATTTTACCCATCCAGAGCTTCAACCATGATCTGCTTTATGTGGCCATCCAAATCCAAAGCCTGCCGAATCCGATCAGCCAGGTCATACTGTACTTCGGTCCAATTCAATAGTGCTTCAGCACTTGACTGCTTATCCACGCAAAAGATCTCCAGCGCCTCCAACTCCCAAACCAACCGCTCGTCATGGAGCGATAGCCAATTAGCTTGAGCTGGGGCCCAGCGACTCAATGCGTCCTCAACCGCATTGCCTTTATCAGGCACGTAGTGGATGTTGAATGTATAGTCCCCCAGGAACTCCATCCATCTACGCTACCATATGTTCAGATCTTTCTGATCCAGCAAATATTTCAGGCTCTTGTGATCGGTGTAGATATCAATCTTCACACCGTACAAATAATGTCTCCATAGCTTCAAGACAAAAATCATGGCCGCTAACTCCAAGTCGTGGACCGGATAATTCCTCTCGTCCACTTTCAGCTTTCTCGAGCCATAAGCTATAACGCTTCCAAACTGCAGTAGCACGCAACCCAAACCACTGCCTTACGCATCGCTATAAATCTCAAAACCTTCAGTCCCACTCGGCAAACTCAGCACAGGCGCCGTGGTCAACGGGCACTTCAACTCCTCAAAAGCTCGTGCGCACTCCGGCGTCCAAACGAACTTCTTCACCTTCCTCGTCAAAGTAGTGAGAGGATACGCTACCCGCGAGAAGTTCTGCATGAAGCGCCTGTAATAGCCGGCAAGCCCCAGAAAACTCCGGACTTCCACTACTGTAGCAAGCACAGGCCACTCTCGGATCGCAACAATCTTCGCCAGATCCATCGCAATACCCTCTCCACTCACTATACGACCGAGGAATGCCACTGAGGACAACCAAAACTCATATTTAGAGAACTTGGCCTACAACTGATTCCTCCTCAGCGTCTCCAAAACCAAATGTAGATTACTGAAGTGATCCTCCTCACTCTGTGAGTACACCAATATATCGTCAATGAAGACGATCACAAATTGGTCCAAGTACTCCCGGAAAGTCCTGTTCATCAAATCCATGAACACCGACGGCGCATTGGTCAGCCCAAACGGCATGACCGTAAACTCGTAATGCCCGTATCTCGTACTGAATGTTGTCTTAGGGATATCACTCTCCCTTATTCTCAGCTGATAATAACCGGACTTGAGGTCCAACTTTGAGTACACCGTCAACCCGACTAACTGATCAAAGAGATCATCAATCCTTGGGATCAGGTACTTGTTCTTTTCTGTTAGCTTGTTTAGCTCCCGATAATCGATACATAGCCTCAAGCTCCCATACTTCTTCTTAACAAAGAGGACCGGTGCGCTCCAAGGCGAAGAACTTGGACGCACATATCCTTGCTCCAACAACCCTTCAGCTCTGTCATTTCCTTAGGCGCTAGCCGATACGGAGATCGTGACACAGGCTTCGCACCTAGCACCAGCTCAATCGTGAAATCTATCTCCCGCTGCGGCGGGGCTCCAGGAAGATCACCAGGGAACACATCAGGGTACTCCGATACCACTGAAATACTATCCAACGTAGGCTTTGGCTTTGCAACCTCCACTAGCGTAAAGAACAGCTCTGCTCCAGCACGAACCGCCTTCACCACCTGAAGGGCAGACATCAACTTCTTGCTCGACCCTTTCAAGCCCGTAAAAGTCGTATCACAACCTGCTCCCAACTTGACTTCCTTGCGACCAAAATCAATATAGGCTTGCTGCTCCGAGATCCAGTACATGCCAAATATAACGTCGAACTCCACCAGCGGTAGTAACGATGCCTGCAGATCGAACTCTTAATTCCCAATGCAAATCTTAACGCCGCAGATTTTATCCGCACGTATCGAACACCATTCGGTAACAACGCATCCAACTTGTCCTTCGCCATCGAAGAAGGTACTCCGATGCGCTATATGAATCCTTCGGACAAGAAGGAGTGTGAAGCTCCCGTATAAAAGAGTGCACTTGTCGGATTCATACAAATCAAAACAAATCCTAAACAAGCAGTGGTAAGGTAACACGCACATAACAAGTATAAAACAGTTTGAATTGCTATAAATTTAAACCATACCTGTCATCATATCCGCTTGTTTAATGGCCTTCTTTGGCCAAGATTATAAACCCTTGGTTGAGCCGGAGCATAATGGGACGTGGTTGACTCCACCACCTTGCCCTTCTCGTCATAAGTTGCTCTCGGCTTCCTTTCAGACTTGGGACGTCCGCTCCAGCAGTCACGGGCAAATTGCACCATCTTCCCACAAATAAAACATGCACCCGGGGTCCGACCCGTAGTCGCCCTAGAAGCACCGGAAGAAGGAGCTGGACACGAACTCCTAGCCTTCGTAAAGAACTTACGGTACCCAGACTTTGAGGTAGTCGGCACCTTGAACTCAGACTTCTTATCACCAAAGCCTTTCTTTGCTTGTACATTCTTCATATCCATCTCCAAATAGCGGGCCGTGTTGAGCAGGGTTAAGAAGCCCTGCGTCATATGCCCCGAGAGCAGTAGCCTCAAGACATCTCTCAGTCCTTCGTAGAAACGATTCATCTTGTGCTCCTAATCCGCGAATGTGGAGCCAACGTACCGACCCAAATGAGTAAACTCGTGGAGATACTCATCCATGCTACTCTCCCCTTGCACCAATTTCAGAAACTCATTCTCCAAAGCAATCCTCTGAGTCGGAGGGAGGTACCTAGCTAAGAACAGTCTTGAGAACTCCTCCATCAAGATGTCAATAATTTACCTTCCCCTCAAGAGGTGCAGCTCCAAGCCTTCCCACCACTACCTAGCATCACCGCTCGGAAGGAACGTAGCTATAGAGTTCATATGCCACTCCTCTGTTTCAGTAGTTGTCACTTAAGAGGTGTAGCTCATAACGTGTTAGAGCTGCCTTTCAGTTGCTGGCCTCGGCACCAAAGGCTCCACTACTACCTGCTCCACTCTTCTCGGCTCAACCTCTAGAAGAGGTACCTGCTCCATCGCAGGAGTGGGCTGCTGCATTTTCCTTGCAGGCTGCGCATTAATCATGGCAAACACTGCTTCGGCAACCAATCATATGGTTTCAGCCGATGGAGGTGTTGCAGGAGCATCGTTTGGTGCACTACTAGCCTCAAAAACTCGGCGTTCTGACGGCCCAGCACCGCTTCTGGTCACCTATAGTTGTACAAAACACCGTTAAGAGACCATACAAAATTGCAAAAAGTAATTATAGGAACACACAGGTTCCTCAAACACGTGTATTTTCATTCCTAAGTGGACATTCATGGGTTCTTTTGCTGTTATAACGATGACGCGCACACACGTGCTCACCACCCCTTAAAAATAATTCGCCCACAAATTCATTTAAGTCTGACCAAAACCAGTAGTCTGATACAAAATTGTAACACCCTCTATCCATCACATAGCATATAGCAGTAGGTCTGGCCGGGGCCCGACGCCATATACCACAGACAAACCGGGCGGTTACTCAATGAAAACCATCCAACAAATAACAACGTCCTACACAGAGCATTCTAGCGAAAGCAATTTTAATGGCTACATTAATAAAGAACCCAACACTAGCATGAATGTCCACTAACAAGCCACGGAATGAACATACAAATACACAAGTACAATGGCCTTAAGGCCTTACAATTGTTTACTCAAATAGAAGTGTTTTCCAAACCTCGGCACACAGGCCGACCATACATGAGTAAAAGAAAACACTAAGCATTAGGCCTTCGAGGACCGGCATTGTAACTTGGGCTTTAGCCCGCTATTTACCGCTCGGCTCCGCAGCACCTGCAAGCACAATCCACCGCAACGGTGGCAAACCAAAGCAACGATCAGCAATGCTCACCAAATAATAACGATTCCACCCCCAACTTGGGGCGGCGATGCTCCTTCCCTGCACTTTATTAGCATAACTAAGCATTATAAAAATACACGACATCACAGGCGTGGGCACGTAAGACCACACACCCCGTGCACTCAGGGCACATTCTCGATGAATCGGTCAATGTCACGTCAATTTAAGCCATAGACACCCCGGTCTCACCACCGCCACTTTAACGGCCAAACTATGAGCATTTTGTCTTCCCGGCATGGGTCGTGTCAATTTAAGCCATAGACCGCCGAAGACCCTCATCTATGCCAACGGCTCACACCGAACGACATATAACGGGTACGGTTCCGCCTGACCTGTTGCTCACGTCGTAACGTCAATTTAAGCCATATGCGCGGGTCAAACCTCCTCATGTCCCATTTCCGTCACACAGTTCACATAACCCGGTTATGTTCAAGTTGGCTCCCAGTCCACCATGTTAGCAGAATCACGCATCCGCCCAGTTTTGTGGGTGCATCTTGGAGTTAATCCCCAAGGCTCCCTGCTGCAATCTACCGCGTAGAAAACCCGAAAAACAAACAGTCGCACGAAGTCTTCTCCGGCCATTTATGCAATGCAACATCACCGATCCAGACCAACTTGTCCAGGTAGACTTCACACAACATGTCTATATCCGTTCTCGATTACGGACTCTACATGTACACAACGGGGACTATTCATGTCTACCCGAAGGAATGCCTCAAATTCAGAGCAAACTCACGAGAGCGGGCTTCCCTATGCAAAATAAGTAGAGCTTCACATGCTTAAGTAGAGAATCGTTACCCTAGCGTTCTTCCTTGGCGCCATGGAAATGTATGCAGATGAAAAGCACCGTAATCTCCTTGCCTCCGTAGATCCGAAGTCGGCTCGCGATTTGGAGCTCCGAAGCTCCGCCGGTGACCTGACCTAGGTTTCTTCTTCCTCCTTTGCTCTCCCCTCTCTCTACACTTAGAAAGAGAACCACTCTAGTGAAATGAGAGTTTCAAAGGCCCAATCCCGGGTATATCCAAGAAATAGCAGCCCCCAGCCGTCGGATCCCAAATTAAAGAAACGAACGGCCACGATTCGGGCCTGAAATGCAAAATTTGGGCCGAACACGGCCTGTGACAAGCCCGTGTCCAGGGCCGTGTCCCCCATTCGTCGTCGAAATCGACGCGCCACAAAAATTACACGGGCACCCGACACGCCCGTGTTTGACCTGACACGCCCGTGTCATCCAGTACACGGTCGTGTTCCCGGCCGTGTTCCTCCATCGACATAGGACAGCAGCGACCCGGGACACACAAGGGTATTGGACACGCCCGTGTCCCATTTTACATGGTCGTGTCACCACTGAACACGCCTGGGATTCCAGGCAGTGTTTCACCTATGAATAAAATTGTCCAACCACCCGAGACACACACGGCCTATGACACACCCGTGTCCCAGGCCGTGTTCGCTACTCGACGATCGTCGACTCCATATTTCATCGTCCACATGGCCAGGTCGTCGACCCAAGCTCGACACACCCTGGGACACGCCCGTGTTCCATGCCGTGTGCCCCTGCCAAATTCCAAACTTGGCTCAAAATGCCTCCTATCGCTCTTTTGAGTTTCGGGGCGTTACAGCTTCTCCTCCAGCAAATCAGACATTTCTCATTCTCTGCAATCGATGGCTCCATCTTCCAAGATCAGTGTGGGCAGTGAATTAATTCATGCAGGCATAAAGGAAATTTCAGACGACTTTAAGAATGTTTTGCTACTTCTAGAATCTATCGGCCTCTCCTTCTTACTTGAACATTCATGCAAGGTAATGATAAAAGATGTAGAAGAGTTCTTCAAAAATGTGAAGCTCAAGAGAAGCGGGAAATTGCTGAAGAGCTCAGTCCGAGACATCAAGATCAAATTCAAGCCATCTTCCTTGACATAATTTCTCAGATTACCATCAATTGAAGAGGAAGACTATCTGGAAGAAGATGATTATTCAAGTGCCTACTCCTTATGTGGTCTTCCAAAATCCACCACTTCAATTAAAAGACAGAACATGTCAGATGAAAGTAAACTTTTGTCCGATGTTCTAGGAAAGGTGTTTCTCTGCAAAACGGGCTCCATCAGATACATTTCTTCAGATTTCCTTGATATGATGACTGCAGTTGTGTGCAGAAAGAAGTTCCAGTGGGGATACCTATTATTTGAAAATATCAAGGAAAGTCTGAAAGTACCAAACTTTGGAAGAATAATTTCTCTGTATCTAAATCAAGCTCATCCGGAGATCTTTAACATATCCAAAGGTGTGGCAATTCAACACCTCAATAAAGCCACTATCTCTCTCATCAGTCGATGAGAGATCAGAAGTCCTAAGACAAGACAGGCTCCACCAGTTCCAAGAATTATATTTGATGATGAGGACAGGATCCCATCTCCTCCTCTCACTGATATAGCTGGTACATCTGATGCAGCTGTTGAGGGGGAGCCTGCTCCTTCAGTTCATGAAGTACCAGAGACAAAGATCCAGTCAGATGTTCCTACAACTAAGATTATAGAGAAAGCTGTTGATGTTGATGTAGAAGTGGAAGAGGAAAACATATATCAGTCTGATGATGAGCAGAGCACCTCTGCACATGATGATGGCTCAGGTATGAATTTTCACTCCTCTTATGTCCAAGATACTCTACTGGGCACTACTACAGAGGACATTAATAGGATGATTGAAAGTCTAACATCAGATGACCCCTTGTTCTTCTCTCCTGAAAAGACTACTGAAAAGTCTCCTGCAAAGATCACTAAAGAAATCCCTGAAGAAATTTCTGAAGAAATCCATGATGAAACTCCAGAAGATTCTCAGCCCCAAGCACAAGTTGAGGGAGAGAATGTTAATATGCTTTTTGATGCTGATGATGAAATTACACCAGAGCTGCAGAACCTCCCATGAGGAGTTTAGATTTCTCTCTCCCTACTATCCTAGGTGAGGAAGTGGATGAGACGACTTCATTCCAAAGAGGTACAACCTCAGTTATTATTGAAGAAATTCCAATCAGGACAGTTCTAGCTCTACCTCCTCCAGTAGAAATAATCCCTGATGATACCCTATTGGGTGAGAATCTATTTTGACAAAACAAAGAGATACTTTGACAAGTCTCTCTAAGAGGTCACTGATAAAGTCACTGCTCTTGAAAAAGAGATGAGCAGTGGCTTTGCTGAAATTCAACACAACACAGATGAATTCAAAAGGCTGTTGCAAATTTGTGGAAAAGCCTTAGACCACACCATCACTAGTATTGGTGAAGTAATGGAACAATCAGTCACTCTAGCAAACAATCAGATCCAATTGGAGAAGAAAACTAAGGAATAGAATTTCAAAACTTATGAAGAGGTTGTCAAGTTTAAGGAAGATGTCATTGCGACCCTCTCTGTAGAAGTCAGAGAGGGGAGGATAAAGTAAAGGAAAATCTCGATAAGATAGTTCAAGACATGAAAAATCTGTGGGGTGATCAATTAAAGGAGATCCATACTGGTGTAGTGAAGCAAATTAAAGGGGAAAACTTATATACTTATGAGACTGTTATCTGGATGCATAATCAGATCTTTCCAGACTTTCAGTTTGATCTAAATGAAGCTCCACCCCCACATCTAGATCCAAATACTTTCAAGCCTACCTTCTCTCCTAGACCTGAACAATATGAACTTCCTCCTAAAAGGTATTCCCTGGTATGGACTCATGAGCAACCAGAGATTCCACAAGAAATACCTCCTAAAGTATATGTACAAAATAAAAGAAAATATGATGATGGTGCTTCTGCAAGCAGATCCATTCCCAGTCAAGGTGCAGCTAAAAGGATTGAAAAGGAATTTGCTGAAGTCTAGTGTCTTACCTCAAAGTTACTTATTCTTGATACTCTAAAGGTGGTTGTAGATTTTAATGAAGATATAAATTCTTAATAAAAAGAAGAATTTATGATCGTGAATATGGATGAAATAATCCCAGTGCCCTTCCTAAACCTCCAAAGTATTATCCCAAGCCATGGTATTATCAGAAGAGACAACAAGAGAAGAAAGAAAGATTGCACTAACAACAATTCAAATTATTCTATGTTTATCAGTTTTATAGAATTTTGAGAACTAAGATATTTCTGTGAACAAACTCTATATAAAATTTTGAATTTTGTTGAACTTGTTATTTCCTATCTGTCTTTACATACATTATCTTGCTTGCTTGTTATTTCTTTATTTATCTTTATATAATCCACCTTAGTGTAGAGGGTTCTAACTTCTGCAAATTGGGGGAGATTTTTGAGTATTTTATCCACAATAACCTAGATTTGTGTGAAGTCACCCTTGAACTAAGATGAATTAAGTTTGTATTTGATGCCATCTTTTAGTTGAGTGCTTCAGGTTATTATTTCTAAGTGTAGACCAATGTTAGTTTACAATGAGTCAATAAACACATTATCATGCAATGTAATCCCTCATTGTGTGATCCATAGTGTTGACTCATGTGTAACCTCTCTATTGGGATGCACTTCATTTTCAAGTACTAAAGAAATGGAAGAAAGGAAGGGTTGCTGGTTTCAACTTAAAAGAAAATAAAAATTTCTCTCAAAATTTTCTAAGTCCTTTTCTCGAGAAATGCCTTGTAGATTTATCAAGAAGCCAAGTTGTTCTCGAGAAAAGCAAAGAAGTTCTCGAGAAGGCCGAATCATTTCTCGGGAAAGCTAAGTCTTCTTCTCGAGAAACCTGTCTTCAGTTCCAGTATTTGCGCTAAGTAAATTTCTCGAGAAACCATATTATTTCTCGAGAAAAAATTCTTTTCTCGAGAAATAAATTCTTCACTTCACAAATTTTTTGCTAAGTAAATTTCTCGAGAAGTCGTATTGTTTCTCAAGAAATCAAATTGTTTCTCGAGAAATATTGTCCATCTCTAGAAATCAGATGGTTTACTTCAAAGAAATTTTCGCCAAGTCTTTTCTCGAGAAGTCATGCCCTTTCTCGAGAAAGATAATGATTTCTCGAGAAATATAGTTCTTCTCAAGAAATGTACCTACAGAATTTTCTTTCTAAATCTTCTGAAGAGATTTCAAATTAACCTAATTTTAGTATGATTGATCTTTCTTTAATCACGTGGATCATTCCTTAATGACGTTTGACTGTTGGATGATGATATATATAAAGTCATTTCAAGGTCTCTCTAACCCTAATAATAATAAGAATAATCACAAGACGAATCATTACAAAAAACACAATTCGCACTTTCCATTTTCGGGAGAAGCCGCACATCTTCATCACCATTCTTCTCTGTCGATAATCTCCAGATCTAGCGATTAAATCGAAGAAAAGATTCGGCAGATCCAAAATTAACAAATTCTTCAACATCAATTTGATCCTGTCAGATCCAAGGTTTTCAGATCCAGTTTTCTCGGTTTTCTTCCTCAACATATTCACTAAGATTTTCATATTTCAAGAAGGAAGACCCTTGGAAATTTCAGATCTGGAAGAGTAAATTTTTATTATGAATTGTAAATTATATTTTAACTCTTGTAGGATCTTTGACTCCGAGATTGTATGAAGTTTGTTCTTCCGAGTTTGTAGATTCTGTTGATGGATCGAGTTTGTAGATCCGTTTGTGGATCGAGTTAGTAGATTCGGGCTGTGGATCGAGTTTGTAGATCTGTTGTGGATCGAGGTGTAGGAGCGTTGCTCCGAGGTGTGAGATTGTGATAATATGAGAAAGGTGAAGTAGCTGAATCATACCCTTTGTGGTAGATGGGCGAGGCGGGATGATGAGTCCCGTTTATATAGGGTTTTGCGGACTCATCTGTGCTGGTTTTCATGGCTTTGCACTTCACTTTTTGGTTGTTTTCAATAATATTTCATTCCTACTGTGTTTCACGATTAGTGCACTTTTCAAGCCCGTGAATGCGCAAATGGGCATTCAATCGCTAGGGGTATGCACTTGGTACTCCCCAGGGCTCATTCCAATAGTTTTTATTGTATTTTGTGGATTGCTGGAGGGTCCTCTTTTTTGAGTTTTTATTGTGTGCAGGTGGTGCATTTTCGCCAAGTTTGGAATGTAGTTTTGAGGAAAACGCACGGTCGTGCGTTTTCTTAGCACACGGTCCTTTGTGATCATGCGTTTTGTTTGTGTAGGAGAAATGTCAAGCTAAGCTCGATGATCTTAACGCACGGTTTCTTCGGAACAGTGCGCGAAGGAAACACACAGTTTTCCTGTAGCCTTCTGGTTTTACTCTAGGATGCCTGCAGTTTCAGCTTTCTGTCATTACCTGCGCGAATTACTTCGCGCACGGGCAGATCGCTCATGTGCGAAGGAAACACACGTGTCAACGCTTCTTCTTCCTAAGGCATTTTCTGTATATTAATATTGCACGGTTCACGCACGGTCGTGAGCCTGACCGTGTGTGACCATTTTTTTTTTGACTTTTACTATTTAAGCCGCAGATTTCTTATGGACCAGGACTTCTCCGTTTTCCCCACCATTTCCGCCCCTTGGAGCAGGAACTCATCCTTCCAGCCATCATTTTCTCTCTCCTCCTTGGAGGGTTCATCCGGCCACCCATTCTCCTCCAAAGAGCTTGCTAAAGCTTCGTCTCCAACCGCCATTGCCATTGCTGACCACCAAGCTACCGTTTGAGTTCTTAGTTGTAGATCTCGCGAAGATTTTTGCTCTGATTAGAGTCAGCGACCACAACACGAAGAAGACGGGTGTAAAGAAGGAAGTGACAGCCTTTCGGGATCCCGGATACCTTCCAAAGAGCGAGCTAGGACGAGCCTTAACAACCCTCGCTTCCGGCCGAGAATCTTGGAGAGCCTTCAAGTGCTTGGTTGTATTTCACTCCCTCTTTTCTTGTATTCGCTTTAACCTGAACTTGTGCTAGCATGCTTGAGGTTTAATAACCATGTTTTGCTCAAGGTCTTGCTATGGTTTGGTGTGGTGATTTTTTGATGATGATGTGTGTTGATGAGCTTCGTCTTTGTTAGATAATGTGGTATTTGAGCCGTTCTAGCGACTGCTAGAAGCACGTGTAGCGAAGAGGTGTTTACGACTCTCGTTAGTTTGTTCATCTCCGCTATTACTGTTTTGAGTAATTCACCCTGGCGACGCGGTGACAGCGACCCGCACTAGATTAATGCTGCTTAGTGTAGGAAACACAAAATCAAACCCCCTCGTTTTTGCTTAGCACTTTCATTCATTTCTCAGAAAGCGGAATCCATGCTCCCTACTTGCACTCCACGTGAGATCAATACTTGGGGAAGCTACTCCTCCCTTTTATTACTTTGCCGTGAACGGTAATCTTACCACACGCGCATCAAGTTTTTGACGCCGTTGTCGGGGAATGCAACTGTTGCGTTGATTTTGTTTCTTTTGGGAAAAGTTGGTGAGTGTTTTGGTGCTTTTAGTGTTTTATTTTTGTGGGGGTTGTATGACAGATATGAACCCTGGTGGAAGCGGCGAAGATTTGGGTGTTGATCCTGAGACTGCACAAGCACAGAGAGCTCGCTTGCATGCTGATGCAGCTGAGGGAAGGATGGATGACTTGGGCCATTTGGGGACTGGCCAAGGGGAAATAATCGTTGAGAACCAGGATGTGGCCAGCCTCGCATTAGGACAATACGGGATTTCACTACCCCTACAGTGGGGAGTGTTTATCCAGGGTTCGTGCCAGCCATAGCCAATAATCATTTTGAGATCAAGCCGATGATTTTGAATATGATTAGGAA
Source organism: Platanthera guangdongensis (assembly GCA_039583875.1). Taxonomy (NCBI): domain Eukaryota; kingdom Viridiplantae; phylum Streptophyta; class Magnoliopsida; order Asparagales; family Orchidaceae; genus Platanthera; species Platanthera guangdongensis. The sequence continues at coordinate 125,239,424 of CM077148.1, read as the reverse complement.
CAATACTCAGTACTCGGGTCTGTCGAGCGAGGATCCTCGACTACATTTGGCTGAGTTTTCTGAGATATTCAGTACTTTCTATTTTGTGGGCATTGCGGATGAAGTTGTGAAACTAAAGTTGTTCCCTTTTTCACTAAGGGATATGGCCAAGACGTGGCTGCATAGGATCACGCCTGGCACCGATGCCACCTGGGAAGCTTTATCTTCTATGTTTTTGGCTAAGTTTCATCCTGTTTATAAAATTGTTAATGCTCGCAAGGAAATAGCCACGTTCAGACAGCTGGATCAAGAAACTCTTTCTGAGGCATGGGAGAGATTTGCAGACCTGCAGAGCCGTTGTCCTCAACACGGGTGTGAGCCTTGGAATTTGGTTGAGATATTTTATTTTGCCATTGAGACAAATTTCAGGGCAATGATCGATGCAGCAGCGAGTGGCACGATCATGAACTAATCTCCTGAGGATGCATTGAGACTCCTTAAATACACGGCCTCCCACATCAGGTACTCGACAGCAGGCAGGAATTCTCCTAGAGGGGCGAGAAATTTGTTCGATGTAAATGCAGTGGGGCTGCACGCCGAAACGAGCCATCCTACCTTGGATGGGAAGATGATGTTGGCCCGATCGACCCTATCGCCTGCCCCTGTGATGAGCATATCGTGTCAGGGTTGTGGTAACTCTGGCCCCCACGCTTATGAGTGCCCCGCGGGTGAGTTGTTTGCTGACTAGACAGGTATGACTTGTGAAGAAAATGTTAATTTTATAAATAATCAAAATCGTGTTGTGCCTTACAATAATACTTATAACCCTAATGCGAGAAACCATCATAATTTCTCATGGAACCAAAATGTGCCAGGTCAAAGATGGCAGGAGGGCCAACATCAATTCGATGCTCAGGCTTCTGGTAGCCAGCCGAGACCTTCTCAGCTAGATTATAATCAGAATTTGCAAGGTGTTGGGTACATTGGAAAATATGTACCTGATTTGAAGAAGCCTCACCCCACTCAATGATATACATCAAAATGTATTTGATGTATTTTGAGTTACCTTGTGCAGGTTAAGTATTTGCAGGGACAGCTGAAAAGTTTCTAAGTCCATGTGTCGACACCCAGAAGAAAAGTGTCGACACTTAAGAAGACTTGTGTCGACATCTAGAGAAGCAGTGTCGACACTTGGAGTAATTGTGTCGACACCAGGAATGCAGAGTCGACACCAGAAGGAAAGTGTCGACACAAACAGACTGTGTCGACACTCATTGAAGAAATGTCCAGTAAAGCAGTGTCGACACTTAGAAGTAGTGTCGACACCCAGTGGAACTTTGTCGACATCAGAAAGTGTCGACACTTGGAGAATGTGTCGACACACAGCAGAAGACTCAACACATGAAGAAAGTGTCGACACTTGGAGGCTGTGTCGACACTCAGCAAAAGTTCAACAAATTCTAAGTACAAGTGTCGACACCAAGCAGATGTGTCGACACTCAGCAAAGTCTCAACACATGAAGAATATGTCGACACACAGCAGAAGTCTCAACACATGAAGAAAGTGTCGACACAAGGAGCTGTGTCGACACTCAGCAAATTTCTATGAAGACTAAGTACAAGTGTCGACACCAAGCAGATGTGTCGACACTCAGCAAAAGTATCAACACTGAAGGCATGTGTCGACACCAAGAAGATGTGTCGACACTTAACAAGTTCAACACAAGAAGATGTGTCGACACAAAGGAGTTGTGTCGACACTTACAAGAAATCAACAAAGTACTGAAGAACAAGGAGTTGTGTCGACACACATTATCAGTGTCGACATATGTTGAAGAAGCAGTGTCGAGAAGCAAATTCTACAACACAAGGAGTTGTGTCGACACCATGAAGTCTAGTGTCGACACTTAGTCTACTTGTGTCGACACTTAGTCTACAAGTGTCGACACTTATAGACAGACTCTCTCGACACTTTCAGACTGTTACAGATATTTCAAGAAGTGACTGGATGACATGACAGCTGCCATTCCAGCCGGTCTACTGCAACTGTCAGAGATGTCAGAAAGTTGTTAGGAACCGGATCAGCCGGTCACCATGAAGAAGGCCTATATATAGGCTTATTCTGTCAACTGAAGAAGAGGGATTCACACAAGATCAAGCAATTCATTGAAAATTCAATTGAAGATCTAAGTAGTTGGAGAGAGAGAGCTCCTTCCAAGAAGACAGCTGTTGGAACCAGGCTGTGAAGAAAGTTTCAGAATTAGTTCTGATTCTTAAGTTGCAGTGATTGAAGATCAGCTGCAGAGAGTATCAACCCTATTGTGTTCTACATTCAAGAAGCTTTGAAGAAAGCCAAGTGAGGTTGATCTCAGTAGAGTTCTTCCAAGAACACATCAAGAAACCTGTCAACTCTCCTCTCTTATTCTGAGTTGTAGGTATATACATTGTATTCTTAATTTCTTGTAGGATCCTTAGGGATCTGAGTTGTAAGCCTGAAATTATAAAGGCTGAGTGGTAGGGCCTGTGTGCCTGAGTGTAGGAGATCTATTTCTCTGAGTGTAGGCCTGTTGTAGGCTGAGTGTAGGCCTTGTGGCTTAGTGTAGGTCTTTGTGAAGACTGAGTTGTAGGTCTGTTGAGCCTGAGTTGTAGGAGTGGGATCACTCTGAGCTGTAGGAACCATTTGGGGTTCTGAGTGTAAGATCTGAGGATCTGAGGTATAGTGGAGGAGTTTGGCCGAATCTAGTACACTACTAGATAGGCGAAGGGGGAAAGTGGATGTACCCAAACCTTGGGGAACCACTATAAAACTGTGTGTACTCTGTGTATGTGTGTGATTCTGTGATTGATGTTTATAGTTCTGTGAAATCTGAGGTATAATCTGCCTAAAAGTTTAAAAAGAATAAGTCACCTATTCACCCCCCCCCCCCCTCTAGGTGATTAGGGTACAATTTCTTTCAAGTGGTATCAAAGCGAGGTTACTCAAAAGAGGACATAACTGTCTGAGTAGATCCTGTTGGTAGATTCAGTTTAATCAAGTGCAGAATCAAGAAAATCAAGAAAATGGGTTCAACAGAGAATCATAAGGAACTTGGATCCATGAAGTTGCCAATATGCAGAAAGGAGATTTTTGTCATCTGGAAAGAAAGGGTGAGACTATTTATGGAAGCCTCAGACCCTAGAATCTATATCATAGTTAAAGAGGGGCCATATGTGCCAATGAAGGTATCTGTGTTGGATGCAAATCAGAGAACACCTAAAGACTTTTCTGAAATGACAAAAGATGAGATTATTCTGGCCACCATGGACAAGAGGGCTCAGAATATCATTGTAAGTGCCATAGATGAATGTTACATTTCAGAACTTGATACACTGTAAAACATCAAAGGAGATGTGGGATACTCTGATAATGTACATGGAGGGTTCAGAAGAAGTTAGACAAGACAGGAAGTCTTTGTTAAACCAATAATATGAGAGCTTCAGACAAGGCAGGTCTGATAGTATAACAGAATGTTATAAGAAATTCTATAGGATTGTCAATGAGTTGATGTCCTATGGAAGAGAATTCAGCAATTATGAGCTGAATGATAAGTTCTTGAGGTCCCTAACAAAGGACTGGGACACCAAGATCTGTGCCATAAGGGAAATGGCCAAGTTAGCAGATATTCCTCCTCCAACATTGTTTGGAAAGCTGTTGTCCTATGAAATACAGCTAATGGTAAGGAAAGAAGAGGAGAAGACTACAAGAACTGAGCATAAAGAAAGAGCAGTGGCATTCAAGACAGAAGCCACCAAGAAATATAAAAGTAAGTCTCCATCTCTACCTCCAAAAGTGGCTGAGACTGAGTCAGATGAATCAGAAGGTAGGAATTCTGAAAGCAGTGAGAGTGATGAGGACTTTGCAGCTTTCACAAGACACTTTCAGAAGTTTCTAAAGAAGAAACAGTGGAGGTCAAAGCCATCCACTTCACAGGGAAAAGATGACTATTATCAGAACAAGAAGTCATCAAAGAAAGACAGGAGAAAGCCCAAGTCAAGCAAAGCAACTTTATCAAAAATTGTATGTTATTGCTGTAACAGACAAGGACATGTTTTTGCTGACTGTCTAGAGAAAAGGAGAGTCTACTGATAAGAAGAAGACTCAAATCAAGGGCAAGAAGGAAAGGTCCTTTGTAGCCAAGAAGGACAAAAGTCTGTCAGATATATATTCTTCAGAAACTGAGTCAGAAGCTGAAGCTTACATTGGACTGTTTGCAGAAGAAGAAGAAGAGGAGTTCATCCAGTTAATGAACTCTATATATGAGCAAGAGGACAATCAGTTCCAGGGACTGATGTCATTATCTGAAGGTGACAAAATCCAGGAGCAGCCTGGACATAGTCAGGTACAAAATTGTTCTTTAAGTTCAATTTCTAGTGCTAGTTCAGACTCAGTTTCATCTTCATCAAGTGATGAGAGTGCATCTGAATCTGAAGGAGACATTCATCAATTAATTGATGAATATAGTGTACTGTTGTAAGCTTTTAAGAAAAGCAAATCCTTGGCCAAGAGTCAGGCAAAGGAGATTGCTATCTCAAAGAGGCTGCAACTGATTTTGAGAAGTTGATTGATCAAAAACTAAATGAAATAGCCAGACTGAAGCACATAACTGTTATTCAGATGGGGACTATAACATTTAAGAATGATCAAATCAAAAATCTGGATATTAGTCTTCAGAAGGAGAGAGATATAGAAGCAAGGTTCTCTAAACCAAAATCAGTTCTACCTTTGATAGATGAGTTTATACCTCACAAGGGTAAAACTGGATTAGGGTTTACACAACCTGCTAGGACTGTAAAGTCCAAGTCTAAGGGCAAAGCCCCAGTACTCAACAAGCCTGCTGTAGATTGAACAGCTAGGGTTGTACCTGAGCAAAGGTACAATAGATTTGAGTGCTGGTGCTGTGGCAAGGTAGGCCACTTTGCCATGGACTGTTGGCACAATTCAAGTGCCAAAGTGAGTAGCAAACTGCCTGTTGGAAGATCTGCAGGTAGCTTTGTTAAGAGGCAAACTAACCAGCACCAAGGACCCAAGAATTCTTTGGGTTCTAAGGTCAACTAATCTGTTTTGCAGGTGAGTCCAAGTGGCCATGCCCCAATATGGTACTTGGACAGTGGGTGTTCCAGGCACATGACTGGAACTAAAGGATTGTTAAAGGACTTCACACCAATCAAGGATGGTCCTAAAGTCACCTTTGGTGGTTCTGAAAAACGAATCATCAAAGGTTTTGGTAACATTTCTAGCAATCTTATAACTATTACTCAAGTGGCTTATGTTAAAGGTTTGAAACATAACTTTATTAGTATAAGTCAACTGAGTGATTTAGGATATGACATCTCATTTGTCAAAGATGGTTGTCATATCAGGAGATCAAATGATCAAGAGATCATTTTGACTGGTTACAGAAAAAGAAATGTCTATTGTCTAGACATTATGTGTGAGAACAATGCTTCTCCAGTGTGTCTTGTAGCTGATGAGAGAGTCTCTCATTGTGTCAAATGGCACAAGAGGATAGCTCATCTTAACTACAAGACAATTAGCCAACTATATAGCAAAGAGTTAGTGAGGAATGGTCCTCAGGTTAAGTGTATTAAAGATGGGATATGTTCAGCTTGTCAAAAGGGCAAGCAGACTAGATCCACCTTTAATAGCATTGAGAACAAAGATGCTGTGAGGTGCTTATACCTCTTGCATATGGATCTCTTTGGTCCTATGCCAGTTCACAGCCTAGGTAGGAAGGTCTACACATTTGTGGTTGTAGATGACTACTCAAGGTTTTCCTAGGTGTTCTTCCTTAGACAGAAATCTGAAACACCTAGTATCTTCTATAGTTTTGTCAAACAAATTCAGAATGAGTTAGACAGTACAGTGGTCAAAATAAGAAGTGACCATGGTACTGAATTCCAATCTGATAGTATGACAAAACTATGTGAAGAGTTTGGGATATTTCAGGAATTTGCTTCACCAAGAACACCTCAGCAAAATGGCATTGCTGAAAGGAAAAATAGAACCTTGATTGAGGCTGGTAGAACCCTATTAAGTGACACATCTCTCCCAGAATATTTCTGGGCTGAGGCAGTTAATACTGCATGCCATGTAATTAATAGGGCTACCATTACTAAGAGCCACAATAAGACCCCCTATGAGATTGTGAAAGACAGAAAACCAAACCTATCCTATTTCAGGATCTTTGGTTGTAAATGCTATATACTTAACAATGGTAAGTCTTACTTAACCAAGTTTGCTGTCAAATCACAAGAGGGGATCTTTGTTGGGTACAGCAACAATAGTAAGGCTTATAGGGTCTACAACTTGACTACTCAAGTTGTAGAGGAATCAGTACATATAGTATTTGATGAAGCTAGACTCATTAACCATGAATTGTCTAGTAGTATTTGCAGCTCTACAGGTGTGACTAAGAAGATGGACAAGCTCTCTATTGAAGAAGGATCTACTGCAAGTCAGCATGTAGATGATAGTGGCTGTTGTCCAGGGGGAGTACTAGATGCACCTGATGCTGAATAAGACCAAGGAGTGCAACAAGTTGAAGAAGCTGAAGGAGTTCAACATGAAGCCAGGCTGCCTCCAGCTACTAGGCATCTAAGAGATCATCCAGCAGATCAAATTATTGGTGATCTAAGATAAGGGGTGCAAACAAGGAGCAGAAATCTAAGTTCAGTACTCTACTCCAGTTTTCTATCCCATGTTGAGCCAAAGAAATTTGAAGAAGCCATCCTAGACCCTCATTGGATTGAGGCAATGCAAGAGGAGCTGAATCAGTTCAAGAGATGCAAAGTCTGGGAGCTTGTTCCTAAACCAAAAGACCACAACATAATTGGAACCAAGTGGATCTTTAGGAACAAGATGGATGAACATGGAGTAATTATTAAGAACAAAGCAAGACTGGTTGCTAAGGGATATAGGCAGGAAGAAGGTATTGACTTTGATCAAACCTTTGCTCCAGTAGCCAGACCGGAGGCAATAAGAATGTTCTTGGCCTATGCAACCTATCAAGGGTTTAAAGTATACCAAATGGATGTTAAGTCAGCATTTCTAAATGGAAATCTGAAGGAAGAGGTCTATGTGGAACAGCCATCAGGTTTTGTTGATTCAACTCAACATAATTATGTCTATAGACTTAGGAAGGCTTTGTATGGGTTAAAACAAGCCCCTAGGGCTTGGTATGAAACCCTGTCTAGTTTCCTCATTGAGAATAAATTCACAAGGGGGAAAATAGACAAGACTCTATTCCTTAGGGAATCCAGAGGCAAGATCATACTAGTCCAAATATATGTAGATGACATCATATTTGGGTCTACTGAAAGTAGTCTTTGCAAGAAGTTTGCAAAACTTATGCAAGGACAATTTGAGATGAGCAGTATGGGGGAACTTAAGTTCTTCTTGGGTCTCCAAGTTAGACAGACTGATAATGGTTTATCCATATGCAAGTCTAAGTTCACCCTAGAATTAATAAGGAAGTATGGTATGGAATCATCCAGTACCATGAAGACTCCTATGGGGTCAAGTATGTCTCTTAGCAAAGATGATGTAGGGAAACCTGTAGATGAGACTTTGTATAGAGGGATAGTTGGCTCCCTATTGTATTTGACTGCAAGTAGACCAGATATCATGTATGCTATATGTGTCTGTGCTAGGTACCAAGCTTGCCCTAAAGAATCTCATTTGACAGCAGTCAAAAGAATTCTGAGATATCTAAAGGGCACTCCTTATCTAGGCCTTTGGTACCCTAGGAATGGAGACTTTGAACTGACAGGTTATTCAGATGTAGATTTTGCAGGCTGCAAAGAAGATAGGAAAAGTACATCTGGTACCTGTCAATTCCTAGGTGGAAGACTGATATCTTGAAGTAGCAAGAAGCAAACAAGTGTGGCTATCTCCATAGCAGAATCAGAGTATGTGGCTGCAGGAAGTTATGCTGTGCTCAACTTCTATGGATACAACATCAGCTTGAGGATGATGGTATTCAAGTAAGTAGAACACCACTATTTTGTGATTCTACTAGTGCTATATCTATTGCAAACAATCCTGTTTCCCATAGTAAGACTAAGCACATAGAGATAAAATATCATTTTCTAAGGGAACATGTTGAAAAAGAAGATATTTCACTAGTGTATGTTAATACAGATAATCAACTAGCTGACATGTATACTAAGCCTTTAGAAAAAACCAAATTCAATAGGTTTAAAATTGAATTAGGTATGATAAACTTAGAATAAGTTTACAAAAGAAAATTAGCTAAGTAAAATAGTGTCGACACACAGAGTTGTCTGTGTCGAGACAGAGAATTGGTGTCGACACTTCAGAGAAAAGGTGTCGACACATCTAGGAAGTTAGTGTCGACACTTCAGAGATTTAGTGTCGACACATGCAGGGTAGGTGTCGACACATCCAAGGTGGTGTCGACACTTAGACTTTATGCAGAATTAGTGAAGTAAAGTCTCGACCAAGTGTCGAGCTAAGCAGTGTCGACACATAAACAAGTGTCGACACATATATTCTGTCGACTAAACTTGCGTCGACACATAGTTGTCAAGATATTATAAGTCTGTGTCGACACTTTTCCACAGTGTCGACACAATTTAAGTATTTTGACGCGCCCTTTCATCTTCGATCCTAGAAAGGTATAAATAGGATTTCACCATTGTCTGTAGACACGCTCACCAAAGTTTCGAGACCAAACTTGTGTGTCGACACCTCTCTTCTCTCAATTCAAAATTCTTCAAACCCTAATGGCGCCCAAGCTCGAAGATAACGTGAATGAAGGATATGAACTGGTGCGGCACGCATTTGATGAGGCGGAACCCGCGATCAAAGGTATGGTAACCCTAGTTGCAGAATCAGGGTTAGATTTTCTTGTTTCAGAGCCGACCAAGATATGGAAGAAAGAAGTTCTGGAATTTCTGAATGGCGCAACCCTAGATGAATTAGGACTAAAGATTAAGTCAAGGGTTCATGGAGAAAAGGTGAAAGTTTCTCCTAAAAGTCTGAGAAAGGTACTACAACTACCAAGAACCAAGGAGGAAGAAGATGTTTCTGCATCTAAGACAAGAGAAGCTTTGACATGGTGTGGACTGGATTCCAAGATGAAAATAGGATTGTTTTCAATCGGAAAGGAATGAACAGCCAAGGCAAATTTCTCTCTGAAATTGTTGGCAAGGTGATCTTGAGTAAGTCTGGAGGGCATGACAGAGTTTCAGCTCATATGTTTAGTCTAATGACAAGAATTATCTTCACACTACAAACTGATTGGTCTGTAGTAGTGTTTGAGAAGATTAAGGAGAGCCTGAAGAAACCCAATTTGGGTAGGATTCTTAGTCTATACCTAGCTGGTAGTATACCAGAAGTAATGAGTCAAGCTGTTTGAACTAAGATCAATCACATGAGGAAGATGGACATGAGAATCTTCTCTATATGGGATAGAGTCTTGACTAAGGAAATGCCAACTCCTGAGAAGGTAACACCCCAGAAAAGGAAGAAGAAGTCAGCCCCTGTGGCTCAAGATTCATCAAGCAGTTCTGAAGAGCAAGTTGTCTTTACTCCAGATGATGAACAAGACACTGGAACTGGTGGACAATCTCCTGCTAGACAAGAAGATGCACCAAGGCAGGGGGAGCTACCTCAGGCAATCCCAATCCACCAGGATTCCATCCAGGGGGAGCCCTTACTTGTGGATGAGCCTAATCCTCTAAAAAGTGAAAGAGCTACACAAACCATACTTGAGGTAATAACTGAAATAAACCAATTAGATTTCTCTATTGAGAATGCAGTTATAACTGACACATTATCTACTGTAAATCAGCAACCTCAGATTCCTAGTCAACCCCAAGATGTTGTCATGGAGGACACATCTGTTGCAGATCAAGTGGTTGCTGATCAAGTTGTTAATGAGATAAGAGTCTCTCCACCCCATCCTCAACAAGAATTTACCCTAGAAGAGCTATTCCCAGACCTTCTACAAACAGACTTTGAGAAAGAAAGTGCATCTGCTGAGGGGGAGAAGGCCCATGTTGAGGGGGAGCATGTGGATTTTGTTGAAGAAACTGCAAGCAAAGAGACTGAGGTGCCAAGAGATGCTGAGCAGGTTCAAAGGACTGAGAAGGAGTTACCTCTAAGTCCTAAGGACAGAGTGACTATTGATAGCACATCTGCTTCAGAAGATGAAGAGGCTGCAAGAGCCAAAAAGAGGAAATTCCAAGTCTTTAAGAGAAGGAGCCAAACTTACAGAAAGGCTTTACAAACAATTGCACCACAGCCTGCACCACAGCCAGCCCCATCTGCAGATTTTAGTTCTTTGATGGTTGCAATGCAGATAAAGATGGATGAGCAAAGACAGGCTTTGCAATCTTATATGGATGAAGGGCATAAGTCTCTACAGTTTGATCTGGCCCAAGATATTAAGTCCATCAGATTTGAAATGAATCTGAATAAGAAAGAGATGACTGACTGCTTCCATAAAGGAGGGAATGCAGTAGTCTATCTAGCCACTCATCAGGAAAAGATCAAAGCTCAAGTGGATGAAATTGCAGTGAAGCAAGGCTATGTCCTGGAGAACCAGCTGAGAATGAATGACAATCTCACTGCTTCACACAATGCAATAGTCACAGAAATGAAGAATATAGCTACTGGTCAGACTACAGCTACTGCTACAGCTAAGGCAGAATTTGATAAAGCATTACAAGAGGGAATAACTGCTGTTACAACTATTATAGTAGACTCTCAAAAGGCTATAACTGACAGACTTCAAAGGTTGAAACCTTTCTTTAAGGATGGAGTAAACTATTTGGATGCACAAATAAGATTTCAGAAAGATGATCTGAGGGATCATGTTGAAAGAGAAGTCATAAAGGGGGAGAGGGTGTTAGTCAAAGCAGGCTCTGATCATGCAAAATGGATTTCAAATTCCATCAGAGCCACCCTTGGGTATCCTCCATTATGTGATGATGACAATGTAGCAGAGTCTGGGATTAATCCTGCATATCTTGGAGGGGAGCAAGCTGAAGTGTTTCAAGTAATATACCCTCCACCAGACTTTGATATGATACATGCAGACATACAATCAATGTATAGCCCTCCTGATGGAAAGCAAAATGTCATCATAGAAAAAGTGGTTCAGCCAGTATCTGAGGTTATACAAGAAGCTTTGCAGAAAGAACAAGAAGCCAAATTGTCTAAGAAGAGATTCAGGGAGCAAGCTGAACTCAGGCCTGACTTTGAACAATGGAGCCCCACCTCCAGGAATATCATTCTGACTGCATAGAAGGCTGCCAAAGACAATATTGTGGATAGAGGCAAATTGTATTCTGATGTGGAGTGGAGGAAGCATGAGAACATGCAAGAAGCCATTGTGCAATACAGAAGAAAGGCTAAGATGGGAAAGCTACCTCCTACTGCCCAGGATCCTAGCAAGTACTTTCCAAAGCCATATCATTACTTTGAAAGACAAAAGATCAAAGCTGAAGATCAGAAAAAGAAGGATCTGAAAGGCAAGAAGCCTGCTGCTGCTGAAGATGCTGAAGCCCCAGTCCAAGCAAAGATACAATCTGGAAAGGGCATAGTGATCAAGGAGACTGAGAAGCAATAAGATAGAATTTATCTTTAGTTTACAGTTGTAATCAATTAATTTTAAACTTTCTGTAAAATTTTGGATAATGATAATGTTGAAGTTCTTAGAACTATGTGATGTGTGATAAATCTATTACATTAATTGTTCTGAGATATTTGTTATACATGTTTTGCTTATACATGTTTATGTACTTACCCTGTCATTTAATATTGTTTTACATCATACTGTGATTTTATTATGTATGGTGTATATCATTGACTAAGGGTTATGACTTCTCCAAATAGGGGGAGATTGTTGGGTACATTGTAAAATATGTACCTGATTTGAAGAAGCCTCTCCCTACTCAATGATATACATCAAAATGTATTTGATGTATTTTGAGTTACCTTGTGCAAGTTAAGTATTTGCAGGGACAGCTGAAAAGTTTCTAAGTCCATGTGTCGACACCCAGAAGAAAAGTGTCGACACTTAAGAAGACTTGTGTCGACATCTAGAGAAGCAGTGTCGACACTTGGAGTAATTATGTCGACACCAGGAATGCAGAGTCGACACCAGAAGGAAAGTGTCGACACAAACAGACTGTGTCGACACTCATTGAAGAAATGTCCAGTGAAGTAGTGTGGACACTTAGAAGCAGTTTCGACACCCAGTGGAACTTTGTCGACATCAGAAAGTGTCGACACTTGGAGAATGTGTCGACACACAGCAGAAGACTCAACACATGAAGAAAGTTTCGACACTTGGAGGCTGTGTCGACACTCAGCAAAAGTTCAACAAATTCTAAGTACAAGTGTCGACACCAAGCAGATGTGTCGACACTCAGCAAAGTCTCAACACATGAAGAATGTATCGACACAAAGGATCAGTGTCGACACACCAGCAGAAGTCTCAACACATGAAGAAAGTGTCGACACAAGGAGATGTGTCGACACTCAGCAAATTTCTATGAAGACTAAGTACAAGTGTCGACACCAAGCAGATGTGTCGACACTCAGCAAAAGTATCAACACTGAAGGCATGTGTCGACACCAAGAAGATGTGTCGACACTTAACAAGTTCAACATAAGAAGATGTGTCGACACAAAGGAGTTGTGTCGACACTTACAAGAAATCAACAAAGTACTGAAGAACAAGGAGTTGTGTCGACACACATTATCAGTGTCGACACATGTTGAAGAAGCAGTGTCGAGAAGCAAATTCTACAACACAAGGAGTTGTGTCGACACCATGAAGGCTAGTGTCGACACTTAGTCTACAAGTGTCGACACTTATAGACAGACTCTCTCGACACTTTCAGACAGTTACATATATTTCAAGAAGTGACTGGATGACATGACAGCTGCCATTCCAGCCGATCTACTGCAACTGTCAGAGATGTCAGAAAGTTGTTAGGAACCGGATCAGCCGGTGACCATGAAGAAGGCCTATATATAGGCTTATTCTGTCAACTGAAGAAGAGGGATTCACACAAGATCAAGCAATTCATTGAAGATTCAATTGAAGATCTAAGTAGTTGGAGAGAGAGCTCCTTCGAAGAAGACAGCTGTTGGAACCAGGCTGTGAAGAAAGTTTTAGAATTAGTTCTGATTCTTAAGTTGCAGTGATTGAAGATCAGCTGCAGAGAGTATCAACCCTATTGTGTTCTACATTCAAGAAGCTTTGAAGAAAGCCAAGTGAGGTTGATCTCAGCAGAGTTCTTCCAAGAACTCATCAAGAAACCTGTCAACTCTCCTCTCTTATTCTGAGTTGTAGGTATATACATTGTATTCTTAATTTCTTGTAGGATCCTTAGGGATCTGAGTTGTAAGCCTGAAATTATAAAGGCTGAGTGGTAGGGCATGTGTGCCTGAGTGTAGGAGATCTATTTCTATGAGTGTAGGCCTGTTGTAGGCTGAGTGTAGGCCTTGTGGCTGAGTGTAGGTCTTTGTGAAGACTGAGTTGTAGGGTTGTTGAGCCTGAGTTGTAGGAGTGGGATCACTCTGAGCTGTAGGAACCATTTGGGGTTCTGAGTGTAAGATCTGAGGATCTGAGGTATAGTGGAGGAGTTTGGCCGAATCTAGTACACTACTAGATAGGCGAAGGGGGAAAGTGGATGTACCCAAACCTTGGGGAACCACTATAAAACTGTGTGTACTCTGTGTATGTGTGTGATTCTGTGATTGTTGTTTATAGTTCTGTGAAATCTGAGGTATAATCTGCCTAAAAGTTTAAAAAGATTAAGTCACCTATTCACCCCCCCCCCTCTAGGTGATTAGGGTACAATTTCTTTCACAAGGGACGCGCAAGAGCGCGTTAGAGGAGATGATGGAAAGGTTTGTTGAAATGGCCCAGTCAAATATGGCTACTCAGGCTGCTTCCATGAGAAATTTGGAAACGCAATTGGGACAATTGGCCCACATTTTTTCTGAGCGCACCCGCGGCACTCTTCCTAGTGACATGGAGAAGAATGCCCGTGAGCAGGGGAAGAGTGTTGAGGATGTGGGGGGAATGTAATACCCGTGAAACGACTGTTAAATGTGAGATTAATGTCATAGAAACTCTAGCGCTATGTGATTCTGGTTCATCTTGCAACATTCTTGCTTTGCAAGATGTTGAGAAGCTGAATTTGAATATCAAATCTGATGGAAGAAAATCCTTAATGCTAGCTGATGGATCTGTGGTTGAGACCAATGGAGAGGTGAAGTGTGTAGAAGTGGTTTTGAATAGGGCGGCTATCTTCGCAGACTTTCAGGTGCTGGGGCCCAGGGGTAACACGTCAAAACCCATCCTCGGGGTCCCCTTCCGTAAAGCCGGTGAGGCGACGTTGCATTTTGATGCTAGTGGAGTCACTGTTGCGCCCAAAGTTAATGCACCTTTACCACCTTTGCCTCCTCAATTAATTTTTGTTGACCCGTAAAATCGGTGAACTTAACTATCGTGTCATCTAATGATGTTCCTAGTGCTGTTAAGGCAGATTTTCAATCGACGGGACAAGAACAGGTTGAGGAAGTTTTTGAAATGCCAATGACAACTAAAGGGAAAGAAGTAACATAGGTCCTTGATATGAAGCTTGATGTTGCTGCAAATATGGATGTGTTGTGCACGCCGAATGTGGGTGTGCAGAATTTCGATTTAAAAACTGCCAAATGTTTAACCAAAGTCTGTAAAACTATGAAACAGGTAACATGGGTTGATCTTTCACCCTCAGCGGGTGAAGAAAGGATGCCCCCGGTTTTGGATGTTAATCTAGCTGCTGAAAAGCCGGGTATGACCTTGCCGCCCTGGCGCTCTTCTTCTGTAGAATTAAAACGAAAGGAGTTGCTTCTGCGTAAAGCGCAGAGTTTTGCCCGCAGGCGCGGGACGGGGGAGGGTAGGGGCAGGGGAGACTTGTCTTCCTTGGGCCCTAAAGCTCTCCCCTCTTCCTCATCTCGCGTGTCTGGGATCTATCACAAATCGGCATTTAGCTGAAAAGTGAGGGATCTCCGGGGCTATCTCCTTTTGTCTTGTTGCTGCTAGCATTTTATTTGCTTAATGTTGTGTGTGACTTTGAATTGTCTTTCTCTGCGTGTTCAGCTTTTGCTACCCGATCATTATATAAAACTGTTAATATAGTATTTGGTTCACCTTAAGGACGGTAAAGAAAAGGGCTTTTGGGAGACAACCCAATTTAGTTGAGTTTAATTTGTTTGTTTAGCTTTTTTGAGTGTGCATGCCTATTATTTGCTTGGTTGGAGATGTGCTTCTTGCAGGTGATTTTGACTGGGCCGTGGGCTTATTGATCAAGTTTAAAGCCAATCTTCTGGTATGCTCATCATCTGAGCATTGGGTAACTTCTCCCCTTATCTCTTTTTGATTTTAACTTCAACATATTTTGATTTGCTTCTTAGCTTAAGTCTGGGGGAGAGCTTGCCGATGTTACCTTTGCACGTGCACTTTATTTGCATACCAGTAACTATTTTTAATTTATTTGTTTAGTTCACTGCATTGTGCATTGTTGCACCCACATTAGCGTGTACTTAATGTTTTGCATACGGCGAGTCAAACTTGTTTCTTTCGTTAGATTTAGGAAAATTACCTTTCTAACATAGGATTGTGAGACTGGATAAATTGTTGACCTTGCTGTGCTCCTAGTCGAGTGTTCCCATCTCGTGTAAAATTAGAGTAGAATTAATTTTTCTGCATGCTTTTAGTTTTATATTTTTCTAATTGCGTAAATTCTTTTTATTCTACTCGAAAATTGTTGAATCTGGTATGAATCTGACGGTAGCATAGGGTTGTGTGTAGACTGCCGTTAGATTCGTATTGCTCGAGTCGGGAGGATGGATAGTCTTTCTCGTTGGCTAAGACCATGCCCCAAGCTACTCTCGAAGCATTAGTGCATGGTTAGTTAAGCGTGAGCATGATGTAGGATATCATTTTGGCTAGGTTGAGCTTTGTACCCGTTCCTAACATCTTATCCTCGCTAGCCCCGTTGTGTCTACCCCTCCTTTGATTCAGCTCCACTTTTATTTTACCAAAGCCTTGTACCCGACCGTAGTCACACACCCTAGTCTAGCTTTACTGTTTTCTAATTTCAGGATGGGAGTGATGTTGAGGTGTTGTTCTTTGTGAAATATGTGGTTGTGCTCCCATGAATTTATTTGCTGGAATTTTGTAAAAAGAAAAAGAAGAATTAAGAAGAAGAAATATAAAAGGAAAATTTGAAAAAGAAAGAAAAAGAGAAAGGAAAAGTATAACTGAAAATCTGATTTGTGTTAATTTATTTTTTGGAATTGGCGGTATGCACACCCGTATTTTAAAAATTAAGTCTAGGGGTGTGGTGTACCCGCGTGTTTTGTGGGTAGCGGATAGATTCTTTTGTGCTAGCTCAGTTGGGTTTTGTGTGTAGCCATCATTTTTATCCTTGATTACCTCACCTTAACCCAATCCCCATTACTACCCGAAGTCCTACGGACTCTCGCTAAAAGCAAACTAGCGCCGTGGAGAGAGTGCGAACAGACAAGCATATGGTCACCGACATTGGTGGATTCCTTTGGAGGTTGTCCCGAATCCCGATTTTTGGCAATACTCGCCTTAGCGGTTAGTCTATTTTCTCCCCACGCGTGACCGGAGGAATCACCGTGATTCTGTTTTTGAGTAGTCATAGAATTTTTGTTACGTAGGCTGAAAAGTATAAATTATTTTGTATGCTTAGAAATTTTCTCTACTATATTTTTACGCCCGCGAGCGTGCGACTTCGCATGGTACTCCGGATCATAATTACTGTGTTAGTTAGTTCTTTTTTCTAGTCTGCAAGGATCTTCTTTGCTCAGGACGCGCAAATAGGTAAGTCCGGGGGTGTGATGAGTCTCGTTTATATCCGGTTTTGCGGACTCATCTGGGCCGGTTTTCAAGGCTTTGCACTTCACTTTTCGGTTGTTTTCATTAATATTTCGTTCCTACTGCGTTTCACGATTAGTGCACTTTTCAAGACCGTGAATGCGCAAATAGGCATTCAATCGCTGGGGGTATGCACTTGGTGCTCCCCAGGGCTCGTTCCAGTAGTTTTTATTGCATTTTGTTGATTGCTGGAGGGTTCTCCTTTTTGAGTTTTTATTGTGTGCAGGTGGAGCATTTTCCCCAAGTCTGGAATGCAGTTTTAAGGAAAACGTACGGTCGTGCATTTTCTTAGCACACGGCCCTTTGTGATCATGCATTTTGTTTGTGTAGGAGAAACGTCGAGCTAAGCTCGACGAACTGAGCTCGACGATCTTAACGCACGGTTTCTTCGGAACCGTGCGCGAAGGAAACGCACGGTTTTCCTGTAGCCTTCTGGTTTTACTCTGGGTTGCCTGCAATTTCAGCTTTCTGTCATTACCCGTGCGAATTAACTTCGCGCACGGGCGGATCGCCCATGCGCGAAGGAAACACACGGGTCAACGCTTCTTCTTCCTTAGGCGTTTTCTGGATATTAATATTGCACGGTTCACGCACGGTCATGCGCCTGACCGTGCGTGACCATTTTTTCTGACTATTACTATTTAAGCCGCAGATTTCTTCTGGACCAGGACATCTCCGTTTTCACCGCCATTTCCGCCCCTTGGAGCTGGAACTCATCCTTCCAGCCATCGTTTTCTCTCTCCTCCTTGGAGGATTGATCCAGCCACCCATTCTCCTCCAAAGAGCTTGCTAAAGCTTCGTCTCCAACTGTCATCATCAATGTCGACCACCAAGCTACCATTTGAGTTCTTAGTTGGAGATCTCGCGAAGCTTTTTGCTCTGATTCGAGTCAGTGACCACAACACGAAGAAGACAGGTGTGAAGAAGGAAGTGACAGCCGTTCGGGATCCCGGATACCTTCCAAAGACCGAGCTAGGACGAGGCTGGACAACCCTCGCTTCCGGCCGAGAATCTTGGAGAGCCTTCAAGTGCTTGGTTGTATTTCATCCCCTATTTTCTTGTATTCGCTTTAACTTGAGCTTTTGCTAGCATGCGTGAGGTTTAATAACCATATTTTGCTCAAGGTCTTGATATGGATTGGTGTGGTGATTTCTTGATGATGATGTGGGTTGATGAGCTTCGCCTTTGTTAGGTAAAGTGGTATTTGAGCCATTCTAGCCACTGCTAGAAGCGCGTGTAGCGAAGAGGTTGTTGCGACCCTCGTTAGTTTGTTCATCTCCGCTATTACTCTTTGGAGTAATTCACCCCGGCGACGCGGTGACGGTGACCCGCACTAGATTAATGCTGCTTAGTGTAGGAAACACAAAATCAAACCCCCTCATTTTTGCTTAGCACTTTCATTCATTTCTCAGAAAGTGGAATCCATGCTCCCTACTTGCACTCCTCGTGAGATCGATACTTGGGGAAGCTACTCCTCCCTTTTATTTCTTGGCCGTGAATGGTAATCTTACCGCCCGCGCATCACGGGACAGTGGATGTACCCAAAATAAGGAACCACTATAAAAATCTCTATGTTTGTGTGCTTGTCTTTTAGATAATTTTTATTCCACAAAAGACGCAAACATCACCTATTCACCACCTCTAGGTGATTTAGGTAGACGCTAGATACTTTCAGCGCATCACGCCATACCTCCCAACAATGGGGGCATTGCTGGACACCAACAACCCCCCCCCCCCAGAAAAAATGACCCTGGGGTTTTGAACCTATGAGCTCCTCTGATACCACTTGTAGGGACATGGCGCTACTTCTAAGACCCCCCCTTTTTCTTTTTAAAACACCGGGGTCTTAGGCCCAGAACCGCCGCTTTGCGGGGACACCTTCGCACTCGGGAAGGTCATCACTACAAAACGGCGATCCTGCCGGCCAAATCGATCACAACTGTAGTTAAATAGTAAACATGTCCACATAAATCACATATATATGTAAATAATCTCCATGAAGGGAGTGTCCACAGATACACAGAAATATAAGATCTTGGGCTCATGCCCAGTACATCATGTCCTCACTACAAATCTCTCAATGCGGAAGCAAATACTATAACTAATAATGATCAGGACTCACAGTCCCTGCCGTCTGAACTCCAGAACTAGACTGCCCGATCTCCAAGCGTGCTGACCTACGGGGCTGCTCCTCCATGCTAGGCTCCGTGGTCCCCTAAAATGATGTGGTTCGAAAACTATTAATCTAAAAGACTAAGTCCTATCATCCCCCACCCCTTCCCCCATGGCCCCTAGGCACCGAGCGGAGATGAAGAAATGGGAGGACTTGAAGGTGGAGAGTAATCAAGAAACAGGTGGCAGCGGACCTATACTAGCAATTTTTATAGTACATGTGGCAGTAATGTAAAGTATGAAAAATAACCTTAACTTATACGGCACATATAAGCAAGGGATCTTTTACAGGGCTCCCATCGTATAAAAAGTCTCATACCAATTTATACGTTGGAGTGTCGGTTAATAACATCAATATATATATAAAGAATTTAACCTTAATTTATAAACTTGCCCACACAAGCTTATAGACCAAGGGGTCGTTTTGCAGGGCCTATTGTATAAACGTCTCATACCACTTATACAATAGGTGACAGGGGTTTTATGCTATGACATGCAAGTGGGTTATGATGCGATCATGCAAGTGCAACTCACCCACCCGACTCTGTGCACACAGACCTTTAGTTCCCCCTTTCTAGAGCCTCACCTCCCAGGATACCTCCGTAGTGGTAGACGGAAGCGGTGGGTTGGGCCTCGTCCACCTCTAAACCAGTAAAGCACTACCGGTCAGACCTATCGTACGCCTCAACGTTGGTGCACAAAGCAGACTCCTGTGTACTCTTGCCGGCTGGCGCACCGGTCTTTATTTGGCCAAGTGCTAAAGCACACTCATCGAGTCAACGTGTTGGCGTCGGTGCATCGACCCTCCAACACCGAAGACCCAGCACCTTTTCCTTTATGCACATGCAACCTTAAGTATCAGCTACCGAGCCAAAGCTCCCCGGACCATCCCGTCCGTCATAAATAACAACCAAGCCAAAGCTCGCCGGGCCAACCCGCCCATCACAAACTATTACTGAGCCAAAGCTCGTCGGGCTAACCTGCCCGTCACAAACCATTACCGAGCCAAATCTCACCGGGCCAACCTGCCCTTTTACCAAACCACTGGGCTTACTGCCCGAGTGACCCAACCTATCTCCCCGAGTCATCGAGGAGTGAGAAAGTGAAACCCTAGATTTACTAGCTACCCTTAAATGTTGTGTTGGATCTAACCCTAGTGCAATTGACACTTCTTCCCTACGGGAAAGACGATCTTTCGTCGATCCCGACACCGCCTAACTCTAGCCAATCCATCCCTCTACTCATCCTATTACCAATAATGAACTTATTTTTTTATCAATCCAAACCAGCAGACCACTAATCCCAATACATGCATCACATTATACTCCAACGTAATTTCTGCAATTTTTACTATATGCAGACCACTTAAGTTATATGACCCGTAAAATGGGAGGTACAACAAATAATCATCCAGTACTCCTATAATAATTATTGGAGGGCCATTATGAGCTTTGTGGACAAAATCCAGAATTTCACAATTTTCCTATTTATCTGATAATTTATTAAATTAATTTAGTAGCCAAAACTCCCAAGTTTGAACATGAAGTACCAATTTCATATAAGATAATACTCCACCAATTTTTTTGTTAAATACAATATGAATATATAACTCAAAATCCAAAGCCTCAAAATTTTCTAGTAAGATTTAACCCCTTAATGTTAATTTCAAATATATCCCGTAATAATTCATTTTAAGATAATTTACAGCATTAATAATTCCAAAATTTCAGAGAACATTCATGGATGCTTGTAAGGGCATATAAGTGCTCTAGATCAAGTTTCACAATTAATCATTGAATAATAAAGTCTATATTTGATTTTCTCATAATATTTCAAATTAAGGGGTTAATGAACTAAGTATAGCAATTATGAATATAAAAATTCCAAATAAATTCTCATATGAGCATACGGAATAGGAACACTAATTCTCAAGTTTCATAATGTTTCAACAAGTATTGAGCTCTGTAAGAATTATTTAGGAAGTTCCCCAATATTTGAGGTTGTGAAGTAGGTACCCTAATAATGTATCCAAAAATTCAATTAAAATTCACATATGATTAGTATAGTCTAAGACTCCCTCTGCCAAATTTTCATGATTGTTCTAAGAATCTTGCTAACCTATTCTAGCCCCAAAATATTTGTGCCGTAGGCTAGGGTTAGGGTTTTGTGGGCCCTAACCTTTCCACAATCCCTTAAGATTTTTATCAGAGGGTTTAATCTATCCTATAACACTCCCTACAAAGTTACAAGATCATTCAAGGTGTGTTAGCCTCATCCCCTTCACAAGGCACAAAAGCCCTTCCTTAGGGTGTGGCCTTAGATCTTAGGGCAAACCAATTCCAATCTACCCCATCTTTCATGATATGGTGAAAGAAGCCATGCCAAGATAGTGGCCCCTATCCCAACCTATTTTGAGGTGATTTGGCCACTCAAAACCCAAAATACACCTTTTGACCAAAATACCCCTTTTAGGGCAAATCTAGGGTTTGCATGATTCCTATTCAAACAACTTCCAAATGTGATGAAATTTTAACCAGAGATTTATATTGACCCTAAACACCTCTCACCAAAATTTGGGTGAGTTTGGAGGTTATTTGACCCTTAAATTAATTAACCCTAGATAAATTAATTATTTTCTAAAACTATAGAAATATTGTCCCCAAAAATTCCCATCTTTCGGCAGCCCTAGATATGGTCCAGAGGACTCCCTGCCAAAATTTTAATTAATTTGGACCAAGGATGAAGTGTGGGCACTGAGTTTAATGTCTGCCTAGCCCTAGGTGTAGGTCCCACCAAAATGAGTGCCCTGGTCAAACCAGGCACCTAAATTAGTTTAAACTAATTTTATATTATAGTAGACTTACTGGGCTACACTTTTCATGTTGATGACTTTTTATGAACAGCCTCTATGTATTTTTAAAAATTAGAAACATTAATTACAAAAATGTGTGACATAATTTAAATAACAGAATTTAATTCCTATAGTTTAAATATCCCTCTGCACGAAACTTGGCTCGTAGATTGATGAGATCCCGTCATCTCCTTCCTCCAGCCGAGGGCTCCAATTCATCCCGCCTAGAGCATCTTCCAGCAGCTGCCGCCGGCGATCCAGCCACCTCCCCGGCCGGCCACCGCCACCACCACCTCCGTTGAGGTGGTGGCCGTCGCCAGGCGGCTGCACCGCCACCGGAGAGCCGTTTTCCGGCGATCCCGAGAAGTGGATTTCGGTGGAAAAACCAAGAAAAATTGAACTTGGATCGGGCTCAGTTGAGCCCGAACCTTGGCCCTAATGATTCCTAAGAACTACCCATGGAAGAAGGAGTGGAGGAGGACCTTGCTGGGCGGCTGTAGCCTTACCGATCGCCGGGAAGCCATTTTGGTGGTGGTGGTGGTAGGATTTCTACAACAGCACTATGAAACTGCTTGGCTCCTTCAAGTAAATGGTGGGACTGACTCCTTGGAGTCCAGTGAAGGTTTTAAGATGAAGAGAAGGGGTGTTAGGTGGCTGTAGGGAGCTTTGCCATTATTGGTCTTAGTCAACAATGGCGGCCATGGTAGGTAGGGGGGAAAGCTGGCTCCAGCCAGTCAAGGAGTAGCTGGTTGGATTGGGGATGCATTCCTGGTCTTAAAGCAATGAATGGGAGGTTGGGGAAGGGGAAGGAGGAGCCCAAAGTCTTCCTCCATTATCGCTTTCACTTTGTCTCTCTTCCCTTAGGTGGATTTTTCTCTCTCCTTCATACCAAGCTGAATTGACTCCTACCTAACCCTATGGCAGCCCACATGTTTATTTCATCCACCAAAACATGGTTAGCCCAAGTGAATTGGGCTTTAGCTTGAGTTAGCCCATTTGGGCTAACTTGACCTAAACTTTGACCATGGTTGACCTTGGTCAATTTGGTCTTTGAGGTTGCCCCTAATGGGTCCTTGGTGACCCATTTGCCTCCCCTATGGCCTATGTAGGGTTGTGTTGGCCCTTGGAGGTCACTTGACCCTTAAGTAGGGCACTTTGACCACTTTGGGGCTAGGGTTGACTTTGGTCAACTTAGCCTTTTTGGTTTGTCCCAATGGGTCCTTGGTGACCCATTGGCCTCTCACTAGGGTTAGGATGGTATATTTGGGGTCCACTTGGCTAAGGGAACTTCAATTGGCCCATGTGTAGGTCAGTTTGACCCAATGTAGGTTAGGTTGACCCATTTATGGTTAGATTTGACTTTGGTCAACTTAACCACTTTGACTTCCCTCCATGGGTCCTTAGTGACCCATTGATCCCACTTTAGGTCTAGAAAGTCCTTGGTAGGGTTAGTTGGGCTTTACCATGGCACACTGCCCTTAGTTAGGGCACCTTGCCCAATTTAGGCCTATGGTGGTTCTAGGTCAACTTAGGCACCCTGGGTTGACTTCAGTGGACCCTTAGGGCTCTACTAGACCTTACAATGGGATGATGAGACCATGGTGGGCTCTTGGAGTCTTGGTGAAGCCCCATGATCACCTTAAAAAAGAGTTCAAAAATTTACTATGTGCAGACCATAGTGGTCTCACCCACATTCTTAGGTTGACTTGGTCTTCTTGGGCTTCCTAGGGTTTTGTCATGATCTAGTCATGGCCAAAACCACTCTTAGGGGTCTAGTTGGAAATTGTTTTTTATAACGGCCGTCGGCACACCCAGCACCACGCTCGAAAGGGTTCAGCCTAACCAGGTCTGCAGACCATGCACCCCAACCCCTCTCCATCCACAGGCGGGTTGTTGAGGCTGGGGATCGAACTCGAGACCTCCTTGATAAGGAGTTTTCAAACCACTCCTCATCACCAACTGAGCTGCAGCTCAGTTGGGGATGAGGGAGTTGCGGAAATCTCTCTTATCAAGGTCCTAGGTTCGAGACCCAGTGGCAACAACCTACCGTGCTGATAAATAGGCCGGAGAGGGGTTGGGGTGCATGACCTGTAGGCTTGAATGTGAAAGGCTGACTACCAGTGGTGGGCCCGGGTATGGACCATGGTAGGCCGGCGGTGCCAGCGGGTTCCCATGGGATTGGCCTGGACCGTTATAAAAAGTGCACTTTTTGTAATGGCCTCCCCAGCCCATGCTCGAAAGGATGGCCGCCGGCAACCCCAGTACCACGCTCGAAAGGGTTCATCCTAACCAGGTCTGCAGACCATGCACCCCAACCCCTCTCCATCCACAGGCGGGTTGTTGAGGCCGGGGATCGAACCCGAGACCTCCTTGATAAGGAGTTTTCAAACCACTCCTCATCACCAACTGAGCTGCAGCTCAGTTGGTGATGAGGAGTGGTTTGAAAACTCCTTATCAAGGATGTCTCGGGTTTGATCCCCGACCTCAACAACCTGCCTGTGGACGGAGAGGGGTTTGGGTCCATGGTCTGTAGACCTGGTTAGGCTGAACACTTTCGAGCGTAGTGCTGGGGGTGCCGGCGGCCATCCTTTCGAGCGTGGGTTGGGGAGGCCGTTACACTACTAACTCTCCCAAAAGCACGGACTATTTTAGGACGGCGCTACCACTCCTTTATAGAGCTGGCTAACCTATGCAGGATCCGCAGGGCAGCTAGTTAGGCCTAGGGGACACGCCGTTCTGTTCGACTAGTGTAGGTCATAGCGCCTCATTACGTACCTCCCAACACCGGGGGAATTACTGGACCCCAATAGTTCTGTTAAAGTTCATCAACATTCATTAACAGGAAATTGACGTGACTTATTGCGGTTTGGCAACTTGGGCAGTTTTGCCGGACAGAGCTTGCGTTTGGCAGTTTGTGCGATTATAACTTGTTGTCCGCATAGTATCTTCTTTGTCTGGTGTTGTACTTTTCTATTTCCATCGGGTACATTACAAAATCATGTCTCGCAATGTATTCCTCTCATTGTAAATAAGATTTGTGCATTCAAGATTAAGACTCTTGTGCTTCTATTATACTGATTCTACTTGGCTTTAGTTGTGTTTGAGTGATCCTGCGATCTCTTTCTCAGTTTTCATCCTACAATTGAAAATTTTCACATAGTATCAGAGGGGTGTTGAGGAGTAAGCAGTTAATCATCTCAGAAGTTTGATATTTTTTCATAAAGTTCAAGAAAGTCAGGAATTAGCAATGGAAGCAAGTTATGCAAGAGGTCTTATAATTGAGCCCCTAACACAAACCAATTTCAAGAAGTTGCAGTCTTGCCTGAAGAGTTATCTGATTGGCAAGGACCTTTGGGAGGTCGTCGGTGGAGACAAAAAATCTTTAGTTTCAAGAGTAGTTAGACATCTAGGGGTGAATAGGTTTTCAAGTCTTTTTGTGCTGATTCTGTTTTAGGTGAGTTGTGATTTATTTAAACTTAGCTTTTATGACAATCACAAACACCACATAGGAAATTTATAGTGGTTCCCTAGATTATGGTTACATCCACTGCCCCTCCCACATTTCTAACAGTTTGTTAGACAAAACAACTTCTCCAACTCAACTCAAAAGAGCTTACAACTCAGATCCCACAGGATCTCTCAGACTCTTCCAAGTCCTACACTCGGGTAAAATGCCCTACCACTCAGAGATATAATATCCTACCACTCAGGCCAACAGGCCTTGCCTTAGACTTTAACTCAAAGTCCTACAACTCAGATCCAAGCATGGATCCTACCTTAGATTCTACACTTGAATCATATAACTCAGATCTACTTAAAGATCCTACACTCAGCATTTATAAGGTTAGGCTTACACTTGATCAAAATGAACCTATAGAAGAAGAGTAGATGTTTGATGATGTTAGACACAAGAGCTAGAGTCTATATGTCTTCCTCCTCCTGAACAGAGATTAACTTTGTCCTTTCTCCTTCCCAGCTTCAAGAATGATTCTTCTGGAAAGTTCAGCTTGGGCTTTGAAATCACTATAGTTTTGGCGTTGAGTGAACCTTCATCACTCAACGTATTTGGACTTAGCTGATTTTCTTTGTATGGAAGCGTTGAGTGAGTTGTCTTCACTTAATGCTTTCTGCCTTTGCCCATCATCTTGCTGAGGCGTTGAGTGAACAGCCTTCACTCAATGCTTCTGTATTTAGTTGAATTTCTGCTGAGTTGGCATTGAGTGAACTGCCTTCACTCAACGCTTCTGGACTTAGACAGATTTTCTATCTACATCTTATGTGGCTTTGACATCATGAGCACCACTCAATGCTTTGCTCATCTGGCATCCAGCGAGCTATCCTCACTCGACACTTCTGGACTTATCCAGATTTATTGGCAGATTCTTTTGCGGCATTGACTACCTAATCTTTACTCAATGCTTCTGGCTTTTGGCGTTGAGTGAACTTCCTTCACTCAACGCTTCTGGACTTAACCAGATTTCTGCCTTGGCAATGCTAAGACTTTGACTGTCTAGTTTTTACTCAACGCTTAAGGCTATCTGGCGTTGAGTGATGTGTCTTCACTCGATGCCTATGGACTTAGACAGATTTCTGCCTTGCCAACTTCCCTCCTTGTGTCCACCTGTGATTGTAACTTAGACAACCTGTCTAATTAGTGTAACAAGTAACCACCTGCATATAACGAACTTATGGCAGGAATCAGATACAAGTAGGTGTATATCATTGTCATGTAGGCCTTCTTCAAATCTGGGACATTGTGATCAATGGACCCAACAATCTCCCTATATTTGAAGAAGTCAAAACCTCAGACAATGATATACACCAACACATAAACATCATATTAAACATTTCAGAAGACAGAAATAACGAAAGCACACCTAAAAATATGATTTTCATTAAATAGAAGGAATGACTTATTTATAATGTGCATAAAGCAAAGTTAACACAATTCCTCCAGCCCCTTAAGAAAGATAAGAAACATTTTTTAGTTTCTGGTTCTCATATCATTATGCTCCTGCTTGGCTTCTTGGCTGCTTGCTCTGTTTTTTTTCTAACTTCTTTTTTTCCTATGGAAGTAGTTATATGACTTTGGGAAATATTTGACAGGCTCCACAGTATCTGGTGGTAAAGTTCCTAGCCACTTGTCCTTCTTGAACTTTATTTTGCCCCTTTCATTTTCTCCATCTTGGCCCACTCTAGGAGTTGTAGAGCTTTCCCCTTTCAGTTTTATTGTTCTTGACATTATACAGAATTATGGTCCTGGAATGAGGACTCCACTGTTCAAAATTATGTCTTGCTTTCATCTCTTCCTTGTATCTCTTCTTTCTCATCCTGACCTCTTCCACATCCTCAGTAATAGATTTTCCTTTGGACCTTAATACTTGGTCAATAATAGGGTTGAATGTAGGACCAACAACTACTGCAGAATGTTCAGCCCACTGTGCTCCATCTTGAGTATCATACTGTTGAGTGTCATACTATTCTGCATGCTGATTACGGTATTAGGTACCATAGTTCCCTTCCTGCAGTGCTTAATTAATCTAGTCAGGAACAATAGGGATATTATCCTATGATCACTATTCAAACCCAAAGGATACCCTTAGCATAGTTGTGGTCCAGACAGCATTTTTAGTGTTGGCCTTTATGACACCCTTATCCCCCTTTTTGACTTCTTTAGAGATATCCTTAATCAAGGAGGTGTTGGCCTTTGTCAACTAACTATCCAGATGGTCAATGCCAAGGGTGACATGATTCTTGACTTTTAATAATAATCATCTAGAACTTGAGCACAGGTATTTATCCTTCTTTCAAGAATTGTCTTGTGCATTTCCAGCAGTGTCTTCTCTACATTGCGGACTGCCAACAAGTTTCCAGATAGAATTTTCTGATTTTCCATAAGTGCATTGTGAAGAGTGTCAAGCTCTTCCAACTTGTCCCGAGTAAAGTCAACTGCATGAGCTACTCTCAAAAAGAATTTTACAGTCTAGCCTTTTAGCAGATTAACCTCAAATCTGATGGATTTTATGTCTGTTGATAGCTCATTCTTGAGGTTCTTGACTTATTCTTCAACAAAATTCTCCAGCTGGCTTCTCTGGTAATCCAACAATCCTTTCATTTGGGCTAGGAAGGTGCCTGATATGTGATTAGCTTGATGGGATGTGCCTTCATCACAAACTGGTTATTGTTCTGGCATGAGATCTTCTCTTGCAGCTGAGTCAGCCACATCAAACTCTGAAGGATGTTGAGTTTCCAAATTATTAGCAGCAGCAGCAGTTCCCTTGTCATATTTTGAAGATTCTATATTATAAAATATTCCTTGAGTAGGGAGTTCAAGTTGTATCTCCACCTCAATCTTTGCCATGTCCACAAGGACATCTAAGGCATCACCTGTGATGGTATCTATAGGTTGTTCAGTCACAAGAGAAAGCTATTTCAAAATCTGTATTTGCTCCCCCTCAACCAGAGCTTCTTCCATCACTTGCTCTAGAAGTTGCTCCCCCTCACTTTGAGGATTGTATCCACCTTATGGAACTTGGTCTTTAGGAGTAATTTCTTCTTTTTTTGGATCCAGAGTCTTGACAGTCTATTGCACTATCTCCTCAGAAATCTTGTTCACTATTTCATCAACAACTTATTTAGCAACCTCAACTGGAGGTATATCTATTGCCTCCTCCATAGCCAGTGCTTCATATTGAGTCCTGCTGACTTGAATCATTGATGCAGGCTCAGAATAAAATGATACATGAGCACTAGTGTCTCTCCTGGTCTCTTCAGTGGACTGAGAGAGTTGAGGATCATGAGGCTCTTCCTCAGCCTGTTCTGATGAGCTGCTATCTGTGATTTCCTTTGGAACTGTAACTGCCTTTTTCTTCTTCTTTGAAGCTAGTTGTTATTGTGGTTGTAGAACTCTTTCCCACCTCTCAATTATCTTTGAATCCATGCTACTCACGTGGTGGATTCTTGTTCCTAGCCTTATGTTAAGGATCCCCGAAACACTCTTAAGCAGAAACAGAGACAGAATTCTACCCAGGTTTGGCTCTAGGAGACATTCTACAATCCTGTCAAAAACTACTATTCCCCAATCAGTCTTTTTGGAAAGGAAAACCCTAGCCATCAACTCAAACATTTTCGTAGAAACTTTGTCATGGGAGCCAGTCATACACATCAGTCCCTTCCCAATGACATCAACAAGGAATTTCCCTTTGAGATTTAGTTCTCTTCCTAGGACAGAGCCAGTGGTGTGTTTTGACAGTCCACACCACTTAAGAGCATCTTTGACATCACCTTGATCGAGTTCATATTCTTCATCAGAAACTTTGAACTTAGGCAATTATAGGGCTTTGCTCAGTCTTCTGGAGGTTTTCTTAACCTTGTTAAAACTGACAATAGACCTAATTTTGAGGGAGGAGGAGTCAACTTTAGCAGTGAAGTACAACTCCAGTACTTCTCCTTTTCCACAGCTTACAGGGCTCAGACAAAACATACTCTATGTCAGTGACCTGAAGCAGGAGAAGAACATGTTGAACTTCCTATGGCGCATCTTAAAATCCATTTCGGACCAATTCATAACCCTCAAATGAGAAATTCATTCTCTTTGGTGCCATCTCTTCTGTAAATTGCAGTAGATTTTCCAAGCTCTCTGTCAATTCGTTGCACGGGCAGAGAAGGGCAAGGAATAGTGTATTTTGTTTTATGCACATAGACTTCTATTTATAGTATTTTTTATTTTAGAAGGTGGAGAGTCGCGTACCTATTTATGATCACGAAGTGATCAATGGCTGGGATTGATCCCAATACTTAGCCGCAAAATGGACTCGTTGGTAGCACGCATTGAGTGAACTCGACGCTCTCGATGCTTGCAATTCATTCAACGCACTCGACATGTGGACACTTTAGTCCATTTCTCTCTTATTGATCGTACAGCGATTAAAACAACCTGCAACAAGCAAACATTATATGGAGAGCTACTGAGGCTGGGATAAATTCATCATACCCAATTCAAACTTGAAGATGTTGAATTTTGCTTCATCTAGTGGCTTAGTGAAGATGTCAGCCACTTGCTCGTCTGTGGGAACAAATTCAAGACTGATGTCTTCATTTTCCACATGCTCTCGAATAAAATAATACCTAATCTCTATATGCTTAGTATTGCTGTGAGTGATAGGATTCCTAGCAATAGAGATTGCACTTGTAGAATCACAAAATAATGGAGTGTTACTTAGCTTTAGGTTGTAGTCCTAATACTGGTGTTGGATCCACAATAACTGTGCACAGCAACTTCCTACTGATATATACTCTGACTCAGCTATTGGTATTGCAACACTAGTGTTAGATACCTAGTTTGGATTTGGGCTAAGGTTCACTATTAGGATGTTTGACCCACCTTGTATAGCCAGGGTCAAGTTTGTCAGTGCTAGAGTTTAGGCTAGTCATTAGAATCAATATTCATGGACCAGCCTAGAGTGGACATCAGGAGACTCAAGACTTGGAAGAATTCAGAGTTCAGAATATAAGTTCGACGTTCGTCGAACTCAGATCAACGATAGTCGTGCCCTACTCGAAGAACTCAGAGTTCCTTTTCTGATTTAAGCTCGAAGAAATTTTAGCTCAGGTTGACAAACTCTGCTCCAGACAGATTTCTCAGTTTAACAAACTTGGAGCTCAGAGAATGTCAGATATTCTTAGGAATTTGGATCATTGAGCTCAGGTCGATGAAGGGGATTTCTTAGCTTGACGAATTTGGAGTCCAGGTCGACAAAATCTTCCCTGAGGTCGACGAAATCTATTTAGAGCCTATATGTTAAGTTTTCCTTATCTGTCTCTCTCTTCATTCCATCCTAAGTCAATAATTCTCTGAGTAATTAATGTTTAAATTGTCTAAGAATATAGCTGTTGAAGGCAGCATTAATTATGGTTTTCATCAGAGTAATTACTTGACTTATTCCCGGGACAGTTGGGGAAATACAATTAAAGTCAGATTTTTCAGCCATTCTCCTTCCCAGATTTCCAACAGTAATTAATGGACTCATTTCAAATTCTGAAGGAAAATTGCAGCAACATATATAAAGAAAATTTATTTTCTTTTGAGAGACAGACAACAGATAACAAATAAAGCACACAGAATAGAGGAAGCCGACTAACAGAGAGATACTAAGATTCTGACATTCTCTCTAAAAAGAAATTATGTTTGCCCTTGCATATTCAAGAAGACTGAAGAAGAACATCATCTACAAAATCAAGAGTTTTCTTCAACTTCTGATCCAGGAATCTTCAGAGACAATTATTCAACATCTGTCTACAAGTTCCTGGACATCTTCAAGACAAGGCTGAAGACCTACACACTGAGCAAAGCTCCAGTCTTCCAGAACATTTCAACATCTCAGGGGGAGCTTTGACAACAACAATCCACTAAAGTCTTCTCTGTTATTTAGAGAAAGAGAAGATAACATCACCTTCTTAACCTCCTGTATAAAGGGTTTATTAACTCCCTTCAAACGTTTTTGTTGGTTTTTGGGCACCTGATCAAAAGCATAAAAGGTTGTAAGATCTCCCTGCAAATAGATCATGTGATGACAGCGCCCCTGAGCAAAAAGCTATGGTGGCAGTCACCTGATCAAAAACTTGCTAGTGGATTCCTACCAGGTTGGTAGAAGAGTGGATGTACCCAGATTTCGGGAACCACTATAAATTCTTATGTTGTCTGTGTTGATGCACGGAAACAGAAGGGGGCAGGTTATCGCGGGCACCATCAGCTAACGAGGGGTGTTCGATCTCACGGGCAAGGTGATTGAAGGAGGTTGCGGGGATAAACGAGAGAAGGAAGCTTCTGAGTACTCGAGAGTGGAACAAGCACTTGTTCAAGGGTTATGGGGATAGAGGAGAGAAGGGCGTTGATCCGAGTGTGGGGATGGTTGGGAAGGTTGATCAGGAGCTGTCGAGCAGACGGTTGACCAGCAGAGAAGGCTGATGAGCAGAGGAGAGGCTTGCAAATCATAGGAGAAGCTTGCTGAGTAGAGGAGAAGCTTACTGAGCAGAGGAGAAGCTTGTTGAGCAGAGGAGAAGCTTGCTGAGCAGATGAGAAGCTTGCTGAGCATAGGAGAAGCTTGATGAGCAGAGGAGAAGCTTGCTGAGCAGAGGAGAAGCTTGCTGAGCAGAGGAGAAGCTTGTTGAGCAGAGGAGAAGCTTGCTGAGCAGAGGAGAAACTTGCTGAGCAAAGGAGAAGCTTGTTGAGCATAGGAGAAGCTTACTGAGCAGAGGAGAAGCTTGCTAAGCAGAGGTGAAGCTTGCTGAGCAGAGGAGAAGCTTGAGCTTACAGATTGAATGCCGAGATAGTTGAGCTAAGACGAGGAGAGGGGCCGCTAGCAGCGGCAATAACAGACTTCTCCCTCCATGGTTTAAATGTCACTCTTGCGACGGGCTTCGCTTTAATCAAGAAACAAGATTACAACTTGCTAAAGTATCTTTACATGAGAAAGTAATAAAGGGTACAATGGGGGAAGCTGGCGGCTAAGGAAGAAGTTGCCAGAGGCTAAGGAAAAGAGGCTGATAGCAGGCCACACAACTTGATGGCAAGTTATGGAGGACTGGAAAACTGAGTCCGCAGGGCTTGTTGGCAAGCTATAGAGGACTAGAAAACTGATTCCGCAGGGCTTGCTGGCAAGCTGTGGGGGACTGGAAAACTGAGTCCGTAGGGCTTGCTGGCAAGTTGTGGAAACTGAGTCCGCGGGGCTTGACGACGGTGGCAGTTTTCATCCTGCGCGTTCTCCTCCCTAATGAGAGGAATTATGGGCTATTTATAGGCCCGGGGAAGGTCTTCTGGAAGCAGGGCCCGGTAACATCATCATGGAGCTTGGGCGGACTTGGCGAGCAGAAGAGGGCGACCTGAGGAGCAGGCCACCCCTGGTGCAGGCAGAGAAGGTGGACTGAGAGGTCAAGCCGCCACCAGGGCTGCTGAGGGGGCGGCCTGATGAGCAGGCCACCCCTAGGTGGCTGCTTGAAGGGTCGGGCCACCACTAGCGTTGTTTAGGGGGCGAACTGAGGAATAGGCTAGCCCTGGGTGGCGGACTGAAGGGTCAGGCCGCCACCAGGGCTGCTGAGGGGGCAGCCTGGGGAGCAGGCCGCCCTTGGGTGGTGGATTGAGGGGTCAATCCGCCACAAGGGCTTCCGAGGGGGCGTCCTGAGGAGCATGTCGCCCCTGGGTGGCGGCATGAGGGGTCAGGCCACCTCCAAGGCTGCTGAGGGGGCGGCCTAAGGAGCAGGCCACCCCTGGGTGGCGGCCTGAAGGTTCAGGCTGTCACCAGGGCTGTTGAGGGGGCGGCCTGAGGAGCAGGCCGCCCCTGGGTGACGGCTTAAAGGGTCAGGCCACCACTTGGGGGAGAGAGAATCCCTCTGATGGCGAGCCATAGAGTGAGTCCGTCGAGCCCGCGACGGTTGAGTTATAGGGTTGACGCCGGCTATGCGACCTGGAGGACTGAAGGAATAGATCGCACAGGTCGCTCCCTGCTGCTTTAGATTGCCTCCTGCAAGGAAAAATGCTGCGTGGTTAGCAGGCCTAACCGCGCGGCCTGCAAGGGTGAGCTTTAGGAATAGCCTGTCGTCCTGTAGGGCACGCAGTTGCTACGCAACCTGGGCGGATAGAGGAATCTGTTTGCCTAGACTTTGAACTTGTCACGAACTCCAGGGAGAATCTGAAGGTCGCGACTAGCGAGCTGGCGACCTTGGGAAGGATCACCGATTTCTGGGTTAACATAATCCCCTCACTTTTTTAAGTTCCAAAGAGAACTTCGAAAAAGTTGGAGCCCCACAAAAATCATGATCTGCCCCAATGGAAAAAGAGTAGATAAGGAGAGACAAAACCTGAGGTCTCCCCTTAGGGGTTTGATAATGCCTATCTTTTTCCTGCAAAGGTAAAGTTAGTGATGGCATAAATGGATGGTATATATTGCGTGTACCTGAGTTTGCCTTTGCAGAATAAAGAAGACATGAATGCCTTTCACTGAGCACTGTAAAAGAAAAGATGAGAGGAAGTATATAAAAGTGCAGCTAGATCTGATATAAGTGCAGCTAGATCTGAGTGAGCAGGGAAGCAATTATTAAATCTAATCACAGAACTAAACTAATCACAAAATAATCACAGAACAATCACAGCCAGAAACAAAAAATAAAGACAAACAAGCAAGATGACATAAGGAGATATAGTGGTTCCCCTGAACTTGGGTACATCCACTCTTCTACCACCCTAGGTAGGAATCCATTGCAGGATGAGTTGATCAGGTGTCCTGGGCACCAATGAGCTTTTGATAAGGTGCTCAAAAACCAAATAAGATTTTTTGATCAGGTGTCTTGCCACCAATGAGCTTTTGACAAGGTGCTCAAAAACTAAGCTCAAACTTTTGAAGGGAA
This sequence comes from Platanthera guangdongensis, assembly GCA_039583875.1. Taxonomy (NCBI): domain Eukaryota; kingdom Viridiplantae; phylum Streptophyta; class Magnoliopsida; order Asparagales; family Orchidaceae; genus Platanthera; species Platanthera guangdongensis. The sequence continues at coordinate 125,205,044 of CM077148.1, read as the reverse complement.
TTTGAGAAACACTTTACAGAGATGTGGGTGAGAGAATGATGGAAGTCTTCTCTTTCTCAAAGCAGCTGAGAAGACTATGTGGATTTGATGATGTCAAAGCTCCCCCTGAGTCCTTGAGATGTTCAGGAAAAGAAGCTTTGCTGTAGGGTGATAGGCCTTCAGAAGTTGATCTCCAGCAAAAGATAATTTCAGCAACAACTGAAATGTTAGGTGTCTGGAGTCTTGAAAGATGTTGGCCTTGAACACTTGAGACAAGAGAGATCAGAGGATTTCAGAAAGTTTGATCTCCTTGGATGTGTGTTCTTGAGAGAATTCTTTGAGACAGAGAATATTTTTAGCTTGTTCTTCTTCTTTTCTGTGTTCTGAGTGTTGTTGATGTCTGAGAGAGATTCAAAAAAAATCTTGTCTTTTATTCTCTAGTACTGAATAGAAGAAACATCCTCTATCAAGAATAGCCGTTGGCCTGCATTAATTGCATCCTTAATTGCAAAATGTCTTCTGGAGGAAAGTCCAAAGAAACATTCCTTGAAAATCCCTTGAAACTTGGTCCAAAAATAAATGAAAACGGCTAGAAAATCTTCTGAATTAATTGCAGAATAACTCCTTAACTGATCTGAATTTGAATCTTGAAAAAATCCTTGAAGTCATCAGAAAACGTCGAACTTAGCTCTGCTATCGTCGAACTGAGCTCAGCGATATGGATTTATACAGCAACACAATATCGTCGATCTGAGCTCAAATATCGTCGAACTGAGCTCAGAGATAGAGATCCAATGCTGAGTCAAGATCGTCGAACTGAGCTCGCAGATCGTCGAATAGAGTTCGACGATTTGTGGAAGTTGAGCTCAGCGATCGTCGAATGGAGTTCGACGATCTGTCGAAGTTGAGCTAGACGATCGTCGATCGGAGTTTGACGAATCGTCATGCTGAGCTCGACGATATGACTTAGTCTCAAACTAAAAAAGTCTTGGTCTTGAGGGCAGCTTCCAAACTTAGACTTCTAACCCTTAGACTCAATTCTAATTGACCTTTAGATCTATACAGGAGGTCAAAAACTGGTTTCCTAGAGACATAGTGATCCTGACCCAAATTATTAATAGGGTGTTCCAACAATCTCCCCCTATTTGGGTTAGGATTACTATTTATAGAGTTTGGAAAAATTAAATAACAACATACAAGCAGCAATACAGAAAAAAACAAAAAGCTGGACATAGCAGAACCACAGATATATATATCATCCCAGATAATAATCAGAAGTTAAGATGATTGTCACCTTACATAATCATTTCTTTTCCTTGCTCTTAATGAGTTTGATTTCTCTGTTGGGGTTGAGAGCTTCTTTCTTTGATCTTGTATCATCTGCTGCACCTAAAGTGGTTTGCTCTTTGGGCCTGGGAACTACAGCTTCAGGATGCAGCTCCATGTATCTATCAGAATCAAAGAATTTGCTTGAACCATATCTTTCCAACTCTTTCTTTCTCTGTTCAGACATTGTAGTGATGTTGGAAGAGTCTTTGCATTGCTCTCTAGCTTTCTTAATCTGGTCTAGTGCAGCAAGTTCTTTCATCCTTGCAGTCCAAGCAGCTGGATTGTTCTCAGGGTCTTCAAATGGCACTGGTGGCTCATATCTATTGGATGGATTGTCCTAAGGAGGCCTGGATGAAACTGTTTCCTTCAATTTATAGGGAAAAGGACCAGAGGTTGTGTCAGATGAGATTTGTCCTTGCCTGGAGTAGGGATGTTGCCTTGAGTATCCTTTAGAATAAACCTGAAATTCTCTTTAATTGCCTCTATATCCTCCTCTTCTAGATTGAGAACCCCTGGACTGGCTTCCCCTATGATAGGATCTGGCATGTGGCTGATAGGGGGTTTGACTTCTAGCAGGGGGTTGAGCAGCTGAACTTCCACCTGCACCTGCATCAGGAGGAGGTGGTGGAGGAGGATGAGGATGTTGGAATTGAGAAGAGCCTTTTTCATATTTCCTTTTCTTCTTCATTGCTTTAAGTTGATTCTTTGAGTACTGCATCCAGTGCTCAATTATGGGGCAATCATGAAGGATATAATATGGTATGTCATTGTTGTCCTTGACCTTGGCTGGAGGTACTCTCTTCATGGCTTTGCTCCTTGCCTTTCTCTTTCTGGCAATGGTAGCAGAAGAATCATCAGAATCTGTCTTAAACTCATCACTTTCAGAACTTTGATTGTCATAAAGAGCATCAAACTTTTTCATCAAATCTTGCTTGAGCTGGATTGAAGCAGATACAGAACTGGTAACAGGAGTTGATGCAGCAGCAACAGCAGCAGATACTGAAGGTGTGGCAGTTGAAGTTGAAGCAGAAGTAGAGGTTGAAGCAGCAGTAACAACAATATATACAGAAGGTTCAGGAGCAGTAATGACAGCAGTTGGGGCAGCAGCAGTTTCACTAACGGAAACAACAATATCAGCAGCAGAAATATCATCAGAAAATAAAGAGAGCTCAAACTCAAGTGCCTCTGTCATAAGGATCTCCTTAGAAGTTGACTCATCAGCAGTATCAGCAATAGTATCAAAAAAATTTTCAGCAGAAAGGGCAGCAACATCAGAAACAACAACACTGCTTTCAGCAGGAGTAGCAGCAGCATAAACTGAGTTAACAAAGGAAGTGATGATGCTGGGGTCACAACAAGAGAAGGGCACAAGGGCCTTGAGCAAATCCTCTGGGGGCTGGATAGAAACTGTCTCTGGAAGACAAGCTTTCTCTGGCAGACAACTGAAATACATTGAATCAAATTCTGAGAGCAAAGACCTGAGGTCTATTGAAAAGACTGCAACAGGAGGTGGAACTGGATCTTGAAACACATCAGCAGCAGCAGTAGCAGTAGCAGCAACAAGAACTGAAGAAACAGCAAGAACAGCAACAGGCAGGCTCACTTCATAGGGCATCTCCCCCTGCCTAGATTCAGACAGAGCTGGATCAAGGCACACTACTGAAGGGGCTGCCTGAGGGAATAAAGAGGAGAGCCTGGCACAAAGAGCTGCCACTGACTGGATTAATGGAGCCAAGGAGGTATCCAAAAGAAGACATAGCCTGGGGGCTAGCAATTCATAAAGCCTGTCAGCAAGGGCTGGAATATCTACTTGCTCAGTAGTGACTGGAGCAGAGGTAGAGGATGGAGGTGTAGCTGTTGGTGATGGTAGTGGAGAGCTAGTGTATGGAGGAAGAGATGGTTGAGGTGTGGGTAAGGTGGTGATGGAGTACAGTGGGATGGAGATAGATGGGGTGAAGGTGGGTTGATCAATGATCTCTTGGTAAGATGTTGAGGATGAGGGTAGCTCAGGAGGAGAGGATGGTGAGTCATCCATGAAGGAATCATCAATGAGGTTGAAGGATGGAATGGAGGCTGATGAAGTGGCAATGTCTGTTGGAGGGTAGGAGTATAATGGATGGAATTGTTCTTCTGTGACAGTTGGAATTGGAGAAGGTGTAGATGTTGGAGAAGGGCTAGAGATGATGATAGTGGATGGAGTGTGAATGGTAGATGGAATTGGAAGAGATGGAATTGGAGGAGGAGGAGAGGCATCAACAGGCAGGTCAGCTGCAGGGGCAGAGACCTGAGGGGAAGTGACTCTGACAGTCCTGGTGCATGAAGGAGTGCTGGAAGAGGGCCTGCTGGGCTTGATGATCTGCCTGTCCCATTTACCAAAAAGGGTACAAGACAGTCTCTTGGAAGCATTAATGCGAATCCCAGAGGATACCAGCAATGCAGAGCACCTATTCTGCAGAAAAATGCCTAAGATTCTTCCAAAATTTACAAAACTCTTGTTAATTTTCTTCTTAATTAGGTCAAAGAAGACCTCTCCCCAGTTCAGATTCTTCCTGTCTACTATGGCTCCCATTAGGCAGAGCTGATACCTGGAAATTGTATTATGGGCAGAGTGCTTAGCCAATAGGACTTTCCCAACTACATCAGCCAGGAATCTATATTCCACAGACAGATTCTTTTTCAACAGCTTGCTAGGGTTAGCCTCAGAATGTCCCATTCTGGCAAGCAAGTCAGCATATTCTTCTCCAGACAAATCAGTAGAATCTCCACCAGTACGCAACTCAAAAACCTCTGTCAAAATTGCTGGGGTCAGGGGTACCTAAGTGCCATAGATGGATCCAACAATGGTGTTTTGATCCTGATTGTGGGCAGTGTAGACCCACTCTTTAATTTCATCAGAAGCAAGCTTAATCCTAGTAGTCATGATTGCAGCAAGTTTCTGCTCTTTGAATAGCTCTAAGATATCCTGAAAAACCTGGTATGTCGTGCTGAAGGATTCCATGTCTATGTCAAAGCCGGCGTCAAATTTCATGGCGGCGAGAACAGCAATAGAAACAACCATAGTTATCTGCAAAGATTCAACAAACAAAACGACCAAGTGCAGAAATGTTTGGAGGGAAAGAAAGTTTTTGCAGAGAAATCGAAAGCGCAAAGGAGAACGACGGCGAAAAATGAATTTTATATTAGGGTTCGACGCAGAATTGGAAAGATCGTTGAACTCAGTTCGACGATCGGAGCTTCTAAAGGAATCTGAAGAGTCTTCAACATCGTCGATCTCCGTTCGACAATATTGGAGAGCGTCGAGCTCTGTTCGACGATCGTTCAGAGAACAGAATCGTCGAGCGCCGTTCGACGATCGCTGACCGGAAGAGATAGTTCATACTATCTGAGAAACGCTAAACTCAGTTCGTCGATTTCAGAAATCGTCGATCTCCGTTCGACGATCTGGGGGAAAATCGTCGAGCGCAGTTCAAAGACCAGAAAAACTCTAGACACTAAGAAATATCAAGATGTTTGTGTAGTCTTGGTCAATTTTTAAACTTATAAAATCTTGGATATTATTTAAGACTTCCTCCATCTAACATTCCTAACTGATTTAGGAAGAAGGTGTGTTTCTTTTCATCCAAGGGCTTGGTGAAAATATCTCCCCTTTGTAAATCAGTTGGGATATATTGCAGTTCAATTTTATTCTTTTCAACATTATCCCTTAAGAAGTGATGTCTAATCTCTATGTGTTTTGTCCTACTATGGAGGACTGGATTTTGAGCTATAGAAATAGCACTGGTGTTATCGCAAAGATTTTATACTTCTCTAAGTTGTAGCCATAGTCTAGGAGTTGGTTTTGAATCCACAAGATTTGGGAACAACAACTGCCTGTAGCCATATATTCAGCTTCAGCAGTTGAAGTTGACACAGAAGTTTGTTTCTTACAAAACCAAGAGACAAGTCTGTCACCAAGGAACTGACAAGTTCCACCGGTGCTTTTCCTGTCAATTCTGCATCCAGCATAATCAGCATCAGAAAATCCAGTTAAATCAAATGCTGAATCTTTTGGATACCAGAGACCTAGATTTGGATAACTTTTAACATACCTGAGAATCCTCTTTACTAATGTTAGGTGTGACTCTCTAGGGCTTACTTGGAACCTAGCACATATACATGTAGAAAACATTATATCTAGTCTACTAGCTGTAAGGTACAGTAAAGAGCCAATCATTGCTCTATATGTTGTCTGATCAACAGGTTTCCCATGTTCATCAGCATCCAATACAACATTAGTAGGCATAGGTGTTTTCATACAAGATGCTTCAGACATGCCAAATTTCTTAACCAATTCATTTGCATACTTGGTTTGAGAGATAAAGATGCCTTCAGCATGCTGTTTGACTTGCAATCCTAGGAAGAAGGATAGCTCACCCATGCTACTCATTTCAAATTTAGAATGCATTAGGTTGGAAAACCTTCTGCACAATTTTGAGTCAGTAGAACCAAAAATAATATCATCTACATAGATCTGTACTAGTAGGGTATGAGACTTATGGGTTCTAATGAAAAGAGTTTGGTCTACTCTACCCCTTATAAATCCATTTTCCAAAAAAGAAAGCGTGCTAGGGTCTCATATCATGCTCTAGGAGCTTGCTTGAGACCATATAATGCTTTGTTCAATCTTAAAACATAATCAGGATAAGTTGGAGAGATAAAACCTAGAGGCTGTCTGACATATACTTCTTCTTTGATGTCTCAATTTAGGAATGCACTTTTGACATCCATCTGATATACCTTGAATCCTTTATGTGTTGCATAAGCTAAAAAGATTCTGATGGCTTCCAATCTTGCAACTGGTGCAAAAGTCTGGTCATAGTCTATTCCTTCTTCTTGAGAATATCCCTGAGCAACTAGCCTTGCCTTGTTTCTTACAATTACTCCTTGATCATCCAGTTTGTTTCTGAACACCCACTTTGTTCCAACAATGGAGTGATCCTTAGGCTTTGGCACTAGTTCCCACACTTTGTTCCTTTCAAATTGATGCAACTCTTCTTGCATTGCAATGATCCAGTGTGGATCTTGCTCTGCATCTTGAATGGACTGAGGTTCAATTTGAGATAGGAAGCAGGTGTGCAACAGGTTTTGGTTGACCTGATTTCTGGTTTGCACACCAGCTGAGATGTCCCCAATTATTTGGGAAATTGGATGATCTCTTGATGTTACTAAATCAATAGGGGGTGTTGATTGTTCACCAACCTGTGTTGTTGTTTCCTCTTGTGGTACAACAACTGGCTCTTCAAGTTGTTCTTCAATATGTTGAACACTTTCTTCATCTTCACTGCTTTCATCCCTTTGAGTAACCTGTAACTTGTTCAAGTTTTCAACAAGAGAATGTTCCTGCAAAGGTTCTATGGTAGAAGGGATCTTCTCCTTGAAAGACATGTTAGATTCATCAAATGATATATGAACAGATTCCTCAATTTTTAGAGATGATTTATTATAGACCCTATAAGCCTTGCTGATCATGGAGTATCCCAGAAACACTCCGTCATCAGCTTTAGCTTGAAATTTTGCTAAGTATTTCTTGTCATTATATGTATATAGCAAATACAACCAAAAACTCTAAAATAATTAACTTTAGGTTTCTTTCCTTTGAGTAATTCATAGGGAGTCTTTCCCTTTAGTTTATGTATCAAGCTTCTATTCAGCACATAGTTGGAGGTGTTCACTGCCTCTGCCCAAAAGGATAGAGGAAGGTGAGCATCTGACAACAATGTAGTGGCAGATTCAATAAGGGTTCTATTTTTCCTTTCAGCTACCCCATTTTGTTGAGGAGTTCTAGGAGCTGAGAAAGTATGCCTGATCCCTTCATTCTGACAGAACTCTTGCATAAGAAGAGAATCAAACTCTGTCCCATGATCACTTCTGATCAGGGCAATGTGAGTATTGAACTCAATCTGTATACATTTGAGAAACTCTGTCAGACACTTAAAGTTATCAGACTTCTTCCTTAGAAAGAACACCCAAGTGAATCTAGAGAAGTCATCTACAACTACTAAAGTGTAAGATTTCCCTCCTAGGCTTTGTACTGTGATGGGTCCAAAAAGATCCATGTGTAACAGATACAATATCCTAGGTGAATCACTCTTATTAAGTGACTTAAAACTGTTTTTAGTTTGCTTGCCTAATTGACAAGCCCTGCAGAGTCCTTCCTTCTTGTAGGGGCCAGAAGGTAGTCCTCTAACAAGGTTGTCCTTGGATAGCCTAGCAATAGTTCTAAGGTTTAGGTGTCCTAGTCTCTTATGCCATAAAATATTTGGTCTACAAACAGAATTGAACAGGCAAATATCTACATCTGTTGAAAGAAAATCTACTAGATAGATGTTACCTTTCCTTTTACCTGTCAACACAGTTGTGTTGTCCTCTGACTTGATTTTGCATAGTGCTTTGCTGAAGGTCACATGGTAGCCTTCATCACACAGCTGACTGATGCTTATTAAGTTGTGCTTCAGTCCTTCCACATAAGCTACCTTCTTGAATGTTACTGATCCAATCTGGACTGCACCATATCTTTTAGTTTGTCCAAAGTTTGAGTCACCAAAGATAACTTTGGATCCAAGCTTGGCTCTAAAGCATGTGAGGTTGTCCTTGTTTCCTGTCATGTGCTTAGAGCACCCACTATCCAAGTACCATTGCTGGTTAGATGTTGGATAGGTCTTCACCTACACATAAAATAATTCATTTGTTTTTGACCCAGTTTACCTTGGGCCAAGGTTGATAACCTTTAAATTCTGAAATAAAAGACATCCTAGGTTGACTCTTATATCCTTCAGGATGATATCTCCTTGGAGGTATAATCCATTCTGTATAAGGGTTAAAGATTTGGGATGAAGGACCCTTAGGATTGGATTTTGATTTGCCCTTGAAGGACTTTCCAGAGCTCTGACCTCTGTTCGACGATCGTGGAGCTGCGTTCGACGATCTTGGGTCAGATCGTCGAGCTCCGTTCGACGGTTGACTATGGAAGAGTTCAGGAACTTGAGATTGTCGACCTGAGTTCGACGATTTTGCCTGAGATCGTCGATCTGCGTTCGGCGATCGGCGATCTCCGTTCGACGATTTCTGCTGGGACTTAGTTTTCTGGGGCAGATCAGAATTTTTCCTAGCTACCTCTACAACTCCCTTTCCTTTATCAGAAATGAATTTGATTGGAGTTGTTAGAACTATGGGTTGGCTGGATGAACCACCCAAGCCCAGTGTACTATTGAATCTGGAGTTCACTGTGCTTGTGATATCCATCAGCTTGATGCTTCTCCCATTAAGGGATTCTTCAAGCTTCTTGGGCTCAGATAGCTCACTTTTCAGTGAAGCTATCTGCTCCCTACAGCACTCCAACTCCTGAGAGAGTTTGAGGTTTTCTGACTTTAAGGTATTATGTTCAGATAAATGATTTCTGAGAGAGATAATTTCTTTCTCAGATTTTAGCAGGTCTAAACATAATGCTTTAAATTCAGATTTAAAGTCCTCTGAATTAAAATCAAATGAACTAATTACCTGATCTTCTTCAGGTTGAGTCTCTGAATCTGACTCTGACTCTTCTTCATCTGAATTATGTTGTGAGGCATTGATTGCCATCATGCAGAACTCTTTCTCTTCTGCATCATCTTTATCATCACTGGAGCTGGATGAGGCTTCTGACTCCTCTTCAGTCTCACTCCAGGATTCAGCAACAAACCCCTTTCTTGTGTGTTTGTTTTTGCTTGAGGAGGGTTTGCCATTGTCATTCCTCTTGGAGTCTTTCTCCTTTCTTCTTTCTTTCTTGTCCCTTCTATCCTTGTTTTTGTTTTCTGGACAGTCAGGAACAATATGCCCTGGTTTCCTGCAACCAAAGCAGACAATTTCCTTATTATTAATTGACTTATCATACATTGGCTTATTATGCTCCTTGTATGATCTCCTTCTGAAGTCCTTTCTGGCCATCTTGTAAAATATTTTGGCCAACAGACTGAGCAGTTCATCATTGCCTGTGACTTTGTCTTCAGGCTGATCTTCAGTTGCCTTGAAGGCTATTGTTTTCTCTTTTCTTGTGGCTGGTGAGGCAGCCTTCTGTTCTTCTTCTCTATTCTTGATGAGTAGCACATAAGATTTGAGCTTACCCAATAGAGCTTCATTGGTGATCTCATTCAAGCTTCTGGCATCCTAGATTGGCCAGATTCTTGAATCCCAAGTGCTAGGGAAGCACATTAGAATTTTGTCATTGAGTTCAGTTAGTGAGATCTCTTTGTCCAAGGTCCTGAGTTCACTGACTATTAGACTGAGCTTGTTGTACATATCTCCCACTGACTCAGTTTCTCCCTTCTTGAAATTCTCATATTGAGATATGAGGTGGGATCTCCTGTCTTTTCTCTCATCAGCTGAGCCTGAGACTATTTCAGAGAGTTTATCCCAGATTTTCTTTGCTGAATTGCATTCAGCCACCTTTTGAAAGATTTCATCAGACATTGTCTGGGCTAAGATGTTCATAGCCTTGGCATCAGCTACCTTCCATTTCTTGATGTCAGCATATGTTCCTGATGGAGGTGGAATAGCATTTGTACTTGAGTTCTCTGGAGGTCTTGGACAAACTGTCAAAACAGAGTTAAAAATATCATCGTCAATAGAATTCATGTATAATCTGATCCTTGCTTTCCAAAGTGCAAACTTGGATAGATTGCACACTGGAGGTCTGGTGCTAGCATAATCTTTGTTTTGGGCCATGATTTGTGAAAACAAAACCTAATAGCAAACTCAAAAGAAAATAGATCTAACTAGGAATCTTTGGGTTCAGGTGTTAGCCTGTGCAACCACCAAGGTGTGGTATGTTTAACCAACATCGCTTTGATACCAATTGAAAGTGCAGCTAGATCTGATATACTCTAGAGGGGGTTGAATAGAGTATATGGTGCTTGAAAACTTTTTACAACAATTATTATAATCTGAGTGAGCATGGAAGCAATTATTAAATCTAATCACAGAACTAAACTAATCACAAAATAATCACAGAACAATCACAGCCAGAAACAAAAAATAAAGACAAGCAAGCCAGATGACACAAGGAAATATAGTGGTTCCCCTGAACTTGGGTACATCCACTCTTCTACCACCCTAGGTAGGAATCCACTGCAGGATGAGTTGATCAGGTGTCCTGGGCACCAATGAGCTTTTGATAAGGTGCTCAAAAACCAAATAAGATTTTTTGATCAGGTGTCTTGCACCAATGAGCTTTTGACAAGGTGCTCAAAAACCAAGCTCAAACTTTTGAAGGGAATTTAAGAAACCCTTTACAGAGATGGGGGTGAGAGAATGATGGAAGTCTTCTCTTTATCAAAGCAGCTGAGAAGACTATGTGGATTTGATGATGTCAAAGCTCCCCCTGAGTCCTTGAGATGTTCAGGAAAAGAAGCTTTGTTGTAGGGTGATAGGCCTTCAGAAGTTGATCTCCAGCAAAAGATAATTTCAGCAACAACTGAAATGTTAGGTGTCTGGAGTCTTGAAAGATATTGGCCTTGAACACTTGAGACAAGAGAGATCAGAGGATTTCAGAAAGTTTGATCTCCTTGGATGTGTGTTCTTGAGAGAATTCTTTGAGACAGAGAATATTTTTAGCTTGTTCTTCTTCTTTTTTGTGTTCTGAGTGTTGTTGATGTCTAAGAGAGATTCGAAAAAAATCTTGTCTTTTATTCTCTGGTACTGAATAGAAGAAACATCCTCTGTCAAGAATAGTCGTTGGCCTGCATTAATTGCATCCTTAATTGCAAAATGTCTTCTGGAGGAAAGTCCAAAGAAACATTCCTTGAAAATCCCTTGAAACTTGGTCCACAAATAAATGAAAACGGCTAGAAAATCTTCTGAATTAATTGCAGAATAACTCCTTAACTGATCTGAATTTGAATCTTGAAAAAATCCTTGAAGTCATCAGAAAACGTCGAACTGAGCTCTGCTATCGTCGAACTGAGCTCAGCGATATGGATTTATACAGTAACACAATATCGTCGATCTGAGCTCAAATATCGTCGAACTGAGCTCAGAGATAGAGATCCAATGCTGAGTCAAGATCGTCGAACTGAGCACGCAGATCGTCGAATGGAGTTCGACGATTTGTGGAAGTTGAGCTCAGTGATCGTCGAATGGAGTTCGACGATCTGTCGAAGTTGAGCTAGACGATCGTCGATCAGAGTTCGACGAATCGTCGTGCTGAGCTCGACGATATGACTTAGTCTCAAACTGAAAAAGTCTTGGTCTTGAGGGCAGCTTCCAAACTTAGACTTCTAACCCTTAGACTCAATTCTAATTGACCTTTAGATCTATACAGGAGGTCAAAAACTGGTTTCCTAGAGACATAGTGATCCTGACCCAAATTAGTAATAGGGTGTTCCAACAGTATAGAAGGGAGATAACTCGCAAATACCTGGCGAAGGCTTGCAAGCACCTGTTATCCCCTACAAAAGGAAGAGTGAGGAGTATGTAAGAAAGAAAAATGAGTTGCAAGTACCTGCAATGGACTTGCAAGCGTCTGCTAGTCTCTGCAAAAGAGAAGTTATATACATATATGATATGTTTAAGAAAGGTGCAAGTACATGAACGGAACTTGCAAACACCTGCTAATCACTGCATGGAGACTATTGAGCAGCAGATATAATATATATAAGGCTAAACAGCAAGTACCTGAAGGGGACTTAATAAGCATCTGCTAATCTCTACAAGAAAAGAGTTAGAGGCAGACATTATATACAAAAGAAGGTTGCAAGTACCTATAAGTAAACTTGCAAACATCTGCTGATCTATGCAAGAGGAGAGTTAGAAGCAGATATGATGAAAAGACTAAGCTGCAAGTACCTGGATAAGACTTACAGCTTCCTGCTAATCACTGCAAAGAGAAGAGTGAGCAGCAGACATAATATAATGAGCTAAGCTGCAAGTACCTGTGCGAAACTTGCGAATGCTAACTGTTGATGAGACAAGATAGAAGCGACCATATAGTAGAGGAAATGTCTAATGAACTCTACCGATAATTGAATGAGGATGAAACCCGAATAGTGATCTTCTTGCCATATCAAAGATGACATCTTTAGCCCAAAATCCAGATCAATAAGTGGGGTGTTGACTGTTGATATAATAGGATGGATATGATCAGATTAGCAGAGAAGAAGCTCGATGAATTCTGCCAATCTTAACTAGATTCCAATAACAAGACTTGATGATCCAGGAGAGTTAGATTCTTTGATCAATGTTTGATGTCATTAACAATTGAAAAGAGTAGTGGAGTTTATATAAGTAGAGAGCTTGTAAGTCATCATCTGATAGATATTATGCAGGCAACGAGTATAAGATGAGCATAAACAAAAATGATTGTTGCAAATCCTTTTGGTAGGTTGGATTTAACCTGTTCACTTGTGAAAGCGGCAATTGATAAAAAAGAGGTCTATACTCGGAGATGACCAAGAAATACTAGATGCTGCCACAGGAGATCACCCGTGGGACTTATGCATCGCTTGACTGAGAAAGGTCATCACGAGTATAGTCCTACTAAGAGCGGGCTAGCCGCGCATCCTTTAGAAGGGCACAAAAGAGAAAAGCACGGGAAATACTGAGAAGGATCGCTAGATACACTGCTCTCATGCCTCGTGTTACAACATCACTGATCAATGAGACTAGTTGTGCCAAGTGGCTTAAAGCATTGATTGTCTGTAGAAAGATCATTAGATTTGTGGGCCCCGCGAAAGTACAGATTGAGAGTACCATAGAGTGTTCGGCCATCATAGTTGTGAGATGATCAAAGAGACAAGGTTATGCTTGATCGCCATTGCTTGTCAAGCAAAGATTATCGTAACTGTAATGTATCCTTAACGAAACACAACAGAGCTAACAGATGGGGCCTCCCTGGCGCACACTCTGTGTTAGATATCGACTAGGATCCGAAGTCCCGTATTCCACCATATGAGAGTTTTATATCTCCCACTATACATATGCGAACACTCCCCGCGATATGTGGTTGTTGTGGCCTTACGCCGGAATCCAATCTCAAGGGGGCCTATAGCAAGACCCAGCGATATCTCAGTGGTTCAGTGATCCCTTTGGAAAAGAGAAAAAGTAGAGGAGGAAACACTCCATAAAGGGAAATGTGTCAGTACAGGATCTCTGAAGAAAACTTTATTGAAAAGCATGAACACTTAGAAGCGTTATGAGATGAAAATGTTCAAAGAGAAAGAGTAGAGATAACCCATCATGGTTGTGAAAAAACTTCGAAGAACTGTGAAGTCCTTTGTTGGCTTAGAATAGTCTTCCAAGCACGCCCTCGTCATCGACATCGAAGCATTCAATAGTTTTGTTAACAACAAGGGGAGGGGTTCTTCAACTTGGCTCACTCCTCTTGAGCAACAAGGAATGTCTGCAACTTCTTTGCCCTTTGAGGTTGTTGGATCAGGGTGATCGTGTTTGGGAAATAGGTCACTCATCTTACCCTGCCGCAGCATCTTTTGCACTAGTTGTCGAAGTGCTCGGTAGTTCTCAGTCAGGTGGCCTGGCTCTTTGTGGAATTCGCAATATGGATCTGAGTCTTTTGATCTTTGATCAGCTGGTCGATAAGGCTTCTTATAGTTAGACCTATCCTTCATGATTTCTCTTACTTCTTGCATGGCTTCATCTAGCTCAGACTCATGCAAGTCATCGTCTTGCTTCTTATGAACTGCAGCTATTTGCAAAGATAGAGCTGCTGGTAGCAGCAATGGATCCCGTGGACGATCTTGATCCCGGAAGGAGTATCGACGATGCTGAAATCTTCTTTCCCTCCTTGAGTTAGTTGGGAAATCTTTCTGAGGAGATCTCGGTGGTTGCTTGTGAGAAGGAGGATCCTTCTCTGATATGAGCCTGGAGACGAAGCCGGGGTTGCTCTTTTCACCTCGTATGTGTGAGTTGGCTAAGGCAATCAACTCTTGGTACGTTCTTGGTGCACGAACATTGGCTTCAAACATGAGAGGCCCTTCATGGAGACCATGGATAAGAGCCACTCAGTACATTTCTTGACCCACAATCTCGATTTCCAAGATTTATCTCTGGAATCAATCAACAAATTGAGACCAAGTTTCATTCTCACGTTGCTTGATCTCAAAGAGGGCTTCTGGTCCGCCCTTTCTCTTTGTTGAAGTGGAAAATCTGAGCAAGAACCCACTTCACAGATCAGCAAAGGAAGTGATGGACTGAGGGCGCAGGCCATAGAACCAATCCCTCACTTGCCCATCAAAGGTTGTTATAAGGATCTTGCACTTGGTATCATCTGAGAGACTTTTTAGAGCGACGGCTGACTCAAAAGCTTGAAGATGCTTCACTGGATCAGCCTCTCCAGTGTATATTAGTAATCACGGCTCTCTTAAGTTAGCTGGAGTGGGTTCATGACGAACATTCTCTGAAAACGGCGAAGGCTCTTCCTGCTCCCCTACAGCATAAGGATAGAAGGGAGCAAAGGTTGTGGACGCAAAAGAAGCAGGAGGATAGAAGGGAGCTGATGGAGACGACGGCTCTCAACATTTTAAAGATGGCGACGATGTGCTTACGGATGACCATGTGGAGCGTCGCCATAATATCCGTCCTGAACGCAAACCAATATATTAATAATTAATAATAATTTATTAATAACTATTATTAATTATTAAGTCATTTTCATGTTTTATTTTAATTTAAGCATTTTTATTTTTATTGCATTTAAATAATTCATATTATGATGGGTGCATATAACCATCATAACTTTCATTATGAATTATGAATTTTGAATTTTAAATGGAGGGATATTGAGTGGTGTAGGCTATATATAACCATGTTATGAAGGAATAATTAGAGAAGAATGAAAAGAAACCTAGAATTCAAGATTTGAATTTTTCCCCCTCTTTCCTCTTTCCCTCTAAGGAAAATTTCAGCCTCCTCCTTCCTCCTCTCTTTGGCCGCCGGCCAACCTTCTCCCCCTCTCTACTCTCGTTTTCCTCTCCTCCCAAAAACCCGAGCACCCCTCTTCATCAACTCCAATAGCCGACCTCTTCTCTTACCAACCAAAGATCTCGACCAAGGCGTGAAGCGACGAAGGCAGATAAGTTTCCTCTCCTTCCGACGTGACTCCGGCGGAGCCGTTGAAGGGCGATCAAAGCAAAGAAATCGGAATCATCCATTCCGGTTGGGTAACGAAAAATATCTACTCTCGTGTGTTTCTTTTCCTAGATATTCTTGTGGTGGAAACTCTTGGAGTTGCATCTTGAAGCGTTGAATATTCGTGGTTTTCTTTCGACTGGTTTGTGTTTATCTTAATTGATCTTATTTTCGAAAAGTTTTGGCGAACCTTCATTTTCTTTTGTTGGGAGAGATCTACCTTTTTTGAATCGTTATTTTTGGTAGATCTCTTTTGGTGCAACACAGCTCGTTCGGAGCGGGTGGGTCCTTTTAGCCGGAAAGAATATTGGCCTATAGCCTTTGTTCGATCCTAAGCGGTTTGGCTACCCGTACATTAGCATATAATTGATAAAAATAATTAACATGGTGCTGTGTAGAACGATTGTGCGAGTATAGGATTGGATCAAGGAGAGGCAAACGTGTTCGTCCGTAGATTTATTTGGTGTCAACGTGCAAGCCTGTATCAGGAGGAGCTGCTGCAGGAGGAGCAAAGGCATGAGCTGATGGGTAAGGATAACTTCCCTGAAAGTTGAGAAATCTTAGAGCACTTCCCCGGCCTGCTTCCCGGAAGAAGTTTTGACAAGCTGCAAACTCTTCATCTTCAGGTCGCAAAAGGGCTGCGGGCCCTTGCGGAATGGTTGGAGTGTAAGGAGGATAGAACAGTGGGCAAGCCGGAGCATAAGCTTGAGGAGTCTCGGGTGCTGGATTGATTGGATCAGCTAGAGCAACTTGAGCTGCTGCAGGATAAGCGTCTAATCGCTGTGTGATTGCAGCAAGAATTTGGTTGATTGCTTGGAACTGCTGAGCATTTTCACGACGCGATTGCTCGAAGGCCTCCCAGAGAGGATCTTCACTGGGACTTGGAACAAGGTTCTTGACTGGTTGATGGTCTGTCATGAGTAACCATTGATTTTACTATCTGTTCGAGATCTGAAGGCCGCGTGTTAACTGTTGATGCTCGGAAACGGAAGGGGGCAGGTTGTCGCGGGCACCAGTAGCTAACGAAGGGTGTTCGATCTCACATGCAAGGTGATTGAAGGAGGTTGCGGGGATAGAGGAGAGAAGGAAGCTTCTGAGTGCTCGAGAGTGGAGTAAATGCTTGTTCAAGGGTTACGGGGATAGAGGAGAGAAGGGCGTTGATCCGAGTGTGGAGATGGTTGGGAAGGTTGATCAGGAGCTGTCGAGCAGACGGTTGACCAGAGGTGAAGCTTGCTGAGCAGAGGAAAAGCTTGCTGAGTAGAGGAGAAGCTTAATGAGCAGAGGAGAAGCTTACTGAGCAGAGGAGAAGCTTGCTGAGTAGAGGAGAAGCTGGCTGAGCAGAGAAGAAGCTTGCTAAGTAGAGGAGAAGCTTGCTGAGCAGAGGAGAAGCTTGCTGAGAAAAGGAGAAGCTTGCTGAGCAGAGGAGAAGCTTGTTGAGCAGAGGAGAAGCTTGCTGAGCAGAGGAGAAGCTTGCTGAGCGGAGGAGAAGCATGATGAGCAGAGGAGAACCTTGCTGAGAAGATGAGAAGCTTATTGAGCAGAGGGGAAGCTTGCTGAGCAGAGGAGAAGCTTGTTGAGCCGAGAAGAAGATTGCTGAGCAGAGGAGAATCTTGATGAGCAGAGGAGAAGCTTGAGCTTGTAGATTGAATGCCGAGATAGTTGAGCTGAGAAGAAGAGAGGGGTCGCTAGCAGCGGTAACAACAGACTTCACCCGCTGCGACTTAAATGTCACTCTTGCCACGGGCTTTCCTTTAATCAAGAAACAAGATTACAGCTTGCTAAAGTTTCTTTACATGAGAAAGTAATAAAGGGTACAATGGGGGAAGCTGGCAGCTAAGGAAAAAGTTGCCAGAGGCTTAGGAAACGACGCTGCTAGCAAGCCGCACAGCTTGATGGCAAGCTGTGGAGGACTGGAAAATTGAGTCCGCAGGGATTGATGGCAAGCTGCGGAGGACTAGATAACTGAGTCTGCAGCGCTTGCTGGCAAGCTGTGGAGGACTGGAAAACTGAGTCTGCAGGGCTTGTTGGCAAGCTGTGGAGGACTGGAAAACTGAGTTTGTAGGGCTTGGCGGCAGTGACAGTTTTCCTCCTGTGTGTTCTCCTCCATAATGCGTGGTATTAGGGGCTATGTATATGCCTGGGGAAGGTATTCTAGAAGCTGGGCCCAGTGACGTCATCATAGAGCTTGGGAGGACTTGGCGAGCAGAAGAGGGTGACCTGAGGAGCAGGCCACCTCTGGTACCGGCAGAGAAGGCTGCCTGAGAGGTCATTCCGCCACCAGGGCTGCTGAGGTGGCGGCCTGAGGAGCAGGCCGCCCCTAGGTGGCGGCCTGAAGGGTCAGGCCTACACCAGGGCTGCTGAGGGGGTGGCCTGAGGAGCAATCCTCCCCTAGGTGGCGGCCTGAAGGGTCAGGCCGCCACCAGGGCTGTTAAGGGGGCGGCCTGCGGAGCAGGCCGCCCACGGGTGGCGGCCTGAGGGGTCAGGCCACCACCAGGGCTGCTGAGGGGGCGGCCTGATGAGCAGGACACCCCTGGGTGGCAGCCTGAGGGATCAGGCCACCATCAGGGCTACAGAGGGGGTGGCCTGAGGAGCAGACCGCCCCTGGGTGGTAGCCTGAAGGGTCAGGCCACCACTAGGGCTGCTGAGGGGGCGGCCTGAGGAGTAGGCCGCCCCTGGGTGGCGGCCTAAAGGGTGAGGCCGCCACTTGGGGGGAGAGAGAATCCCTCTGATGGCGAGCCGTAGAGTGAGTCTGTCGAGCCCGCGACAGTTGAGTTATAGGGTTGACGCCGACTATGCGACCTGGAGGACTGAAGGAATACATCGCACAGGTCGCTCCCTGCTGCTTTAGATTGCCTCCTGCAAAGAAAAATGTTGCGCGGTTAGTAGGCCTAACCGCGCGGCCTACGAGGGTAAGCTATGGGAACAGCCCGTCATCCCGCAGGGCACGCGGTTGCTATACGACCTGGGCAGGCAGAGGAATCTGTCTGCCTACATTTTGGACTTGTCGTGAACTCTAGGAAGAATCTGAAGGTCGTGACTAGCGAGCTGGCGACCTTGGGAAGGATCGCCGATTTCTGGGTTAACATAATCCCTGCACTTTTTGAAGTTCCAAAGGGAACTTCAAAAAAGTTGGAGACCCACGAAAATCATGATCTGCCCCAAAGGAAAAAGAGGAGATATGGAGAGATAGAACCTAATGTCTCCCCTTAGGGGTTTGATAATGCCTATCTTTTTCCTGCAAAAGTAAATTTAGCGAAGGCATAAATAGATGGTATATATTGCGTGTATCTGAGTTTGCCTTTGCAGAATAAAGAAGACGTGAATGCCTTTCACTGAGCTCTGCAAAATAAAGATGAGAGGAAGTATAGAAAGGAGATAACTCGCAAATACCTGGCGAAGGCTTGTAAGAACCTGTTATCCCCCGCAAAAGGAAGAGTGAGGAGTATGCAAAAAAGAAAAATGAGTTGCAAGTACCTGGAATGAACTTGCAAGCGTCTACTAGTCTCTGCAAAAGAGAGGTAATATACAGATATGATATATTTAAGAGTGGTGCAAGTACCTGAATGGAACTTTCAAACACCTACTAATCACTGCAAGGAGATTATTGAGCAGCAGATATAATATATATAAGGTTAAACAACAACTACCTGAAGGGGACTTAGTAAGCATCTGCTAATCTCTGCAAGAAAAGAGTTAGAGACAAACATGATATACGAAAGAAGGTTGCAAGTACCTATAAGTAAACTTGCAAGCATCTGCTGATCTCTGCAAGAGGAGAGTTAGAAGCAGATATGATGAAAAGACTAAGTTGCAAGTACCTGTATAATACTTGCAGGTGCCTGTTAATCACTGCAAAGAGAAGAGTGAGCAGCAGACATAATATAATGAGCTAAGCTGCAAGTACCTGAGCGGAACTTGGGAATGCTAACTGTTGATGAGACAAGATAGAAGTGATCATATAGCAGAGGAAATGTCTAATGAACTCTGCCGATAATTGAATGAAGATCAAACCCGAACAGTGATCTTCTTGCCATATCAAAGATGACATCTTTAGCCCAAAATCCAGATCAATAAGTGGGGTGTTGACTGTTGATATGATAGGATGAATATGATCAGATTAGTAGAGAAGAAGTTTGACGAATTCTGCCAATCTTAACTAGATTCCAATAGCAAGGCTTGATGATCAAGGAGAGTTAGATTCTTTGATCAATGTTTGATGTCATTAACAATTGATAAGAGTAGTGGAGCTTTATATAAGTATAGAGCTTGTAAGTCATCATCTGATAGAGATTATGCAGGCAACCACTATAAGATGAGCATAAACAAAAATGATTGTTGCAAATCCTTTTGGTAGGTTGGATTTAACCTATTCACCTGTGAAAGAGGCAATTGATAAAAAAGTGGTCTATACTCGGAGATGACCAAGAAAGACTGGATGCTGCCATAGGAGATCACCTGTGGGCCTTATGTATCGCTTGCCTGAGAAAGGTCATCACCAGTATAGTCCACTAAGAGTGGGCTAGCCGTGCATCCTTTAGAAGGGCACAAAAGAGAAAAGCACGGGAAATCCTGAGAAGGATCGCTAGATACACTGCTCTCATTCCTCGGGTTACAACATCACTGATCAATGAGACTAGTTGCGCCAAGTGGCTTAAAGCATTGCTTGTTTGTGGAAAGATCAGTGGATTTGTGGGCCCCGCGAATGCACGGATTGAGAGTATCATAGAGTGTTCGGCCATCACAGTTGTGAGATGATCAAAGAGACAAGGCTACGCTTGATCGACATTGCTTGTCAAGCAAAGATCATCGTAACTGTAATGTATCCTTAACGAAACACAGTAGAGCTAACACATGGGGCCTCCCTGGCGCACACTCTGTGTTAGATACCGACTAGGATCCGAAGTCCCATATTCCACCGCATGAGAGTTAGATAGCTCCCACTACACATATGCCAACACTCCCCGTGATATGTGGTCATTGTGGCCTTATGCCGGAATCCAATCTCAATAGGGCCTATAGCAAGACCCGGCGATATCTCAGTGGTTCAGTGATCTCTTTGGCAAAGAGAAAAAGTAGAGCAGGAAACACTCCATAAAGGGAAATGTGTTAGTACAGGATCTCTGAAGAATACTTTATTGAAAATCATGAACACTTAGAAGCGTTTTGAGATGAAAATGTTCAAAGAGTAAGAGTAGAGTTAACCCATCATGGTTGTGAAAAAACTTCGAAGAACTGTGAAGTCCTTTGTTGGCTTAGAATAGTCTTTAAAGCCCACCCTCATCATCAGCATCGAAGCATTCAATAGTTTTGTTAACAACAAGGAGAGGGGGTTCTTCAACTAGGCTCACTCCTCTTGAGCAACAAGGAATGTCTGTAACTTCTTTGCCCTTTGAGGTTGTTGGATCATGGCGATCGTCTTTGGGAAATAGGTCACGCATCGTACCCTACCGCAACATATTTTGCACTAGTTGGCTGAGTGCTCGGTAGTTCTCAGTCAGGTGGCCTAGCTCTTTGTGGAATTCACAATATGGATCTGAGTCATTTGATCTTTGATCAGCTGGTGGATAAGGCTTCTTATAGTTAGACCTATCCTTCATAATTTGGCTTACTTCTTGCATGGCTTCATCTAGCTCAGACTCATGCAAGTCATCGTCTTGCTGATGATGAACTGCAGCTGTTTGTGAAGATGGAGCTGGTGGTAGCAGCAATGGATCCCGAGGACGATCTTGATCCCGGAAGGAGTATCGACGATGCTGAAATCTTCTTTCCCTCCTTGAGTTAGTTGGGAAATCTTTCCGAGGAGATCTCGGTGGTTGCTTGTGAGAAGGAGGATCCTTCTCTGAGATAAGCCTGGAGACGAAGCCGGGGTTGCTCTTTTCACCTCATATGTATGAGTTGGCTAAGGCAATCAACTCTTGGTACGTTCTTGGTGCACGGACAGTGGCTTCAAACTTGAGAGGCCCTTCACGGAGACCGTGGATAAGAGCCACTTGGTATATTTTTTGACCCACAATCTCGATGTCCAAGATTTCTCTCTGGAATTGATCAACAAATTGAGACCAAGTTTCATTCTCTCGTTGCTTGATCTCAAAGAGGGCTTCTGGTCCTCCCTTTCTCTTTGTTGAAGTGGAAAATCTGAGCAAAAATGTCATTCGCAGATCAGCAAAGGAAGTGATGGACTGAGGGCGCAGGCCATAGAACCAATCCCTCACTTGCCCATCAAAGGTTGTTACAAGGAGCTTGCACTTTGTAGCATCTGAGAGAGTTTTGAGAGCGACGGCTGACTCAAGAGCTTGAAGATGCTTCACTGGATCAGCCTTTCCAGTGTATATTGGTAATAATGGCTCTCTAAAGTTAGTTGGAGTGGGTTCATGACGAACATTCTCTGAAAATGGTGAAGGCTCTTCCTGCTCCCCTACAGCATAACGATAGAAGGGAGAAAAGGTTGTGGCCGCAAAAGAAGCAGGAGGAAGATAGAAGGGAGCAGCTGCTGCAGGAGGAGCAAAGGCATGAGATGATGGGTAAGGATGACTTCCTTGAAAGTTGAGAAATCTTGCAGGACTTCCCCGGGCTGCTTCCCGGAAGAAGTTTTTACGAGCTGCAAACTCTTCATCTTGAGGTCGTAAAGGGGATACGGGCACTTGCGGAAAGGTTGGAGTGTAAGGAGTATAGAATAGTGGGAAAGCCGGGGGATAAGGTTGAGGAGTCTCGGATGCATGATTGATTTGAGCAGCTGGAGCAACTGGAGCTGCTACAGGATGAGCGTCTAATCGTTGTGTGATTGCAGCAAGAATTTGGTTGATTGATTGGAACTGCTGAGAATTTTCACGACGCGATTGCTCGAACGCATCCCAGAGAGGATATTCACTAGGACTTGGAGCGAGGTTCTCGGCTGGTTGATGGTCTGTCATGAGTAACCGTTGATTTTACTGTCTGTTCGAGATCTGAAGGCCGCGTGTTAACTGTTGATGCTCGAAAACGAAAGGGGGCTGGTTGTCGCGGGCACCACCAGCTAACAGGGGGTGTTCGATCTCACGGGCAAGGTGATTGAAGGAGGTTGCGGGGATAGAGGAGAGAAGGAAGCTTCTGAGAGCTCGAGAGTGGAGAAAATGCTTGTTCAAGGGTTATGTGGATAGAGGAGAGAAGGGTATTAATCCGAGTGTGGAGATGGTTGGGAAGGTTGATCAGGAGCTGTCGACCAGACGGTTGACCAGCGGAGAAGGCTGATGAGCAGAGGAGAAGCTTGTTGAGCAGAAGAGAAGCTTGCTGAGCAGAAGAGAAGCTTGCTGAGCAGAGGAGAAGCTTACGGAGCAGAGGAGAAGCTTGCGGAGCATAGGAGAAGCTTGCTGAGCAGAGGAGAAGCTTGTTGAGCAGAGGAGAAGCTTGCTGAGCAGAGGAGAAGTTTGATGAGCAGAGGAGAAACTTGCTGAGCAGCAGAGAAGCTTGCTGAGCAGACGAGAAGCTTACTGAGCATAGGAGAAGCTTGCTAAGCAGAGGAGAAGCTTGCTGAGCAGAGGAGAAGCTTGCTGAGCAGAGGAGAAGCTTGCTGAGCAGAGGAGAAGCTTGAGCTTGCAGATTGAATGCCTAGATAGTTGAGCTGAGAAGAAGAGAGGGGCCTCTTACAGCGACAACAACAGACTTCGACCGCTGCGGCTTAAATGCCACTCTTGCGACGGGCTTTCCTTTAATCAAGAAACATGATTACAACTTGCTAAAGTATCTTTACATGAGAAATTAATATAGGGTACAATGGGGGAAGCTGGCGGCTAAGGAAGAAGTTGCCAGAGGCTAAGGAAAAGAGGCTGCTAGCATGCCGCACAGCTTGATGGCAAGCTGTGGAGGACTGGAAAACTGAGTCCGTAGGGATTGATGGCAAGCTGCGGAGGACTGGAAAACTGAGTACTCAGGGCTTGCTGGCAAGCTGTGGAGGACTGCAAAACTGAGTCTGCAGGGCTTGTTGGCAAGCTGTGGATGACAGGAAAACTGAGCCCGCAGGGCTTGACGGAAGCGGTAGTTTTCCTCCTGCCCGTTCTCCTCCCTAATGAGAGGTATTAGGGGCTATTTATATGCCTGTGGAATGTCTTCTTGAAGCAGGGCCCAGTGACATCATCATGGAGATTGGGAGGACTTACCGAGCAGAAGAGGGCGACCTGAGGAGCAGGCCACACCTGGTGCAGGCAGAGAAGGCGGCCTGACAGGTTAGGCCACCACCAGGGTTGCTGAGGGGGCGGCCTGAGGAGCAGGCCACCCCTAGGTGGCGGCCTGAAGGGTCAGGCCACCACCAGGGCTGTTGAGGGGGCAACCTGAGGAGTAGGCTACCCCTGGGTTGCGGGCTGAATGGTGAGGCTGCCACCAGGGCTGCTTACAGGGCAGCCTGAGGAGCAGGCCGCACTTGGGTGGCGGCCTGAGGGGTCAGGCGGCCACCAGGTTTGCTGAGGGGGCGGCCTAAGGAGCAGGCCGCCCCTGGGTGTCAGCTTGAGGGGTCAGGCCACCACCAGGGCTGCTGATGGGGCGGCCTGAGGAGTAGGCCGACCGTGGGTGGCGGCCTAAAGGGTCAGGCCGCCACCAGGGCTGCTGAGGGGGCGTCCTGAGGAGCAGGCCGCCCCTGGGTGGCGGCCTGAATGGTCAAGCCGCCACTTGGGGGAGATAGAATTCCTCTGATGGCCAGCCAGAGAGTGAGTCCGTCGAGCCCGTGACGGTTGAGTTGTAGGGTTGACGCCGGCTGTGCGACCTGGCGGACTGAAGGAATAGATCACACAGATCGCTCCCTGCTGCTTTCGATTGCCTCCTAAAAGGAAAAATGCTACGCGGTTAGCAGGCCTAATCGCGCATCCTGCGAGGGTGAGCTATGGGAACAACCCGTCATCCCGCAAGGCACGCAATTGCTATGTGACCTGGGCGGACAGAGCAATCTGTCTGCCTACACTTTGGACTTGTCGAAAACTCCAGGGAGAATTTGAAGGTCACGACTAGCGAGCTGGTGACCTTGGGAAGGATTGCCGATTTCTTGTTTAACAGTCTGTGTGTTCATTCTTCTTTGTTTTGTAGTGCTATGATTGTGTAGTTTAGTCTAGTTTCTATTTCATTTTATACTACTACTACTCTCACTAATTTCTCTAATAAATTATAAAAATGGCCAAAAGTTTTAATTACTCTATTCACCCCCCCCCCCCCCCCTCTAGAGTATATTATGTCTATCCCCTAACTTTCAATTGGTATTAGAGGATTATCAATTCCCTAAGTTATCTTTCAATTTGTATCAGCGGAAGGTCTATTTTTTGTACAAGGTAAAACTTGAACCAACATATCCTTCTAAGATCTAAATTCCTCTAGCATATTTCCTATACCATGGCACACAACAAGGACTATGCAAGCACCAGACCTCTAGTTTCCAACGTGAATAAGTTTGTTATCTGGAGGGCAAGAATTAAGCTATATATGAACTCCATTGATGAAGATATTTTTAATTCTATCTTGACAAGTCCATCGGCTCTAGTGGCTACATCTACTGCAAATTCCAGCACTCATGTTATTCAACCACCTGAGTGGACAGATGCATAGAAGAAGGCCAAGATAGCTGATGTCAAGGCCATGAACATTCTAGCTCAGACAATGTCAGATGACATTTTCCAGAAAGTGGCAGAGTGCACCTCAGCTAAAGCCATCTGGGATTCCCTAAACCAGATGGTTTCTGGATCTGCAGATGAGAGAAAAGATAAGAGATCAAATCTCATCTCCCAATATGAGAATTTCCAGAAAGAAGAATCTGAGTCAGTGGGTGATATGTATAATAGATTTAGCTCAATTGTCAATGAGCTAAAAACCTTTGACAAGGACATAAACCTGACTGAGATCAATGATAAGATTCTCATGTGCTTCCCCAGCTCATGGGATTCCAGGATCTGGCCAATCAAGGATGCTAGAAGTCTGAATGAGATCACTACTTAGTCTTTATTGGGAAAGCTCAAATCTTATGAGCAGCTGATGAAGACCAGAGAAGCTGCTGAGTAGAAAACCTCCACACCAGGGATAAAAGAGCCAAGCATTGCCTTCAAAGTAGTTGAAGGATCAGAAGCTCCACCTGCTAATGAAGAGCTTATAGGGCTTCTGGCAAGAAGATTCTACAAGATAACAAGAAAGGATTTCGGAAGAAAATCATCAAGATAGGATGACAAATCAAGGTATGACAAAACACCTACTAAAGAGATTGTGAGTTTTGGATGCATGAAACCTGGACATATCATTTCAGAGTGTCTAGAGAATAAGAATAAGGAGAAAAGAAGAGAAAAGTAATCCATAAGGCATTACAGCAAGCCCTCCTCCAACAAGTACAAAAGAAAGGACAAGGGCTTTGTTGCTGAAACCTGGAGCGATTCAAAAGAAGAATCCTCATCTTCCAGCTCAAGTGAAGAAGAAGAGGAAGCAAAAGCAAGAGAAGTTTGCTTGACGGCTATCAATGCATCAGGCAACTTTTCTGAAGATGAACAATCTGAAGAAGAATCAGAATCTAAAGAGGATCAGGTAATCTCTTCATTTTATTTTAATTCAGATAGTTTTAAAACTGAATTCAAACTATTATATAATGATTTGATTAATTCTGATAAGGAAATTAAAATACTCAAAGATAAGATAACTGAACAAGACAATCTTCTATCTGAAAACATCAAATTAAAGGATGAACTAATTATTGCAACTGAACAAATCATGTCACTAAAATCAAAATTAGCTGAGGCAAGGCAACTTGAAGAATCCCTAAATGGGAGAAGCATCAAGTTGATGAACATCACAAGCACAGTAAATGTCAGACTTAATGGCATGCTGGGATTAGGTGCTTCATCAAGCCAACCCCCATTAATTCAGAAAAACATACTGTCAACTCCTATCAAATTTGTTTCTGAAAAAGGCAAAGAAAAGGTAGATGAACATAATACTAATCAAGTAGAATTAAAACAGAAAAATAAGAAACAGAAAAAGAACAAGAAAAATTCTAACTATAACAATGTTCAGCAGATTTTGTCGAACTCAGATCGACGAAATGTATACAGTTCATCGAACTCCAATCGACGAACACTGAACGCAGAATTATCTTATAATTATTCGCCGAAATACGATCGACGAAACCAATACAGTTATTCGAACTGTGATCGACGATATTAGGGCAAAGAAAATGAATACCTTCATTCTCTGAGCGGAGATCGACAAACTCATCCCTTTTCATCGAATGCAGGTCGACGAACTTATCAAGATTCGTTGATCCCAGTTCAATTTAACAGAAACTCAAATTTTCTTAAAACTTATAATCAAGCAAGATCTTTCATTAACCAATTTAATCAGTAGATAATTCACCAAAAAAATTTCATCCCCTAGGATATAAGAACCAACCTGAATATTCTTATATTTTCAGTTTTAAATATGAAAAGAAACAAGGACCCAAGGTAACCTGGATCAAGAATATCTAATCTGTTTAAATATAGGTGAAAGACTATCCCACGATAGAGGAACAGTAGTACCTGGATAATGGTTGTTCAAAGCACATGACTGGTGATGGCTCAAACAACGCTTAAGAAAAGAGAGCAGCCGAACTAGCAATCCAACTAGGCAATTATACCTTTCGAACTGTAGCAAGGGGACACAAGTGTCGTATTAAAATCCGGGAAGTGTTGAGTAAGCTTACTCACACGAAGACTATTATTTTATCGACGAAAATATTAAGTTAAAATAAAGCTAAATGCACTAAAGGAAATATTGCATAAAAAGAGGACTACTTGCAATAAAAATAAAGAGAGCATAAAATAAACAATTACACTGAAGGTTTAGAATGATGAGAAGGAAATACACTCGATCATGAATCACCTCGGCAAGAGTCGATTAAAAACACGATAAATAAACCTAAGCTTAATAGGGTAAATGCCCTTGACCGTGAAGGTTCCTAAAGCTTGAACATGCTTCTCTCGAAGTCGTGCCCAACTGAGTTCAGGAAGGTCCGACCAACTCTCGTCTAAATCGGAGGCCTAAAGCTCACTTTATGCGGTGAACCCCACTATTGGATTTTACTCCAATCCGGGAGATTTGGACGTCTGCCTCTCTCAAGGGGTGCGTACAACTCCCTTTACTCTTGAGTGCTCACTTCAATCTATCAGCTTCTCGGCTAGCCAAGAATGAAATCAAAGGTGGAGAATATATATCGATAATATATCTCCAACCCATGATAAATCAAGAGTAATTCAAGGCTAAACCCTAAAAAGAAAAGGTAAACTCAAAGCATCATAAATTAATCACTCGAACCTCAGATCATCAAGATCGAGTACCAGGAGGATTAGTTAATCATGGTGAAGTGGAGGAGGGGGAATGAGTAGTAAATCATAAAGAACACGAGGTAAGAAAGAGAGCAAACAACACTTTTTATATTAATCTAAAAGAGAGCTTACAACTTGGAAATGAAAATTACAAGTGCAATGAAAATTAAAATCCTATTCTAGCCCTACCATTAGTAACTAAAGCAATTACAAAGGCTACTACAAAAGCTTAAACTAAACTAGAATTAGGAAAAACTAAAATGAGAAAGAGAGAGAGGGAGAAAGAAAATCATGAAAAACTTCAGAAAACAAAAGGGCAGCACTTCCTTACACACTCCAGAAAACTATATGGACTCAAGGGGGGTCTGAATTTAAAGAAATTCAAGAGGAGGTGACACGGCCGGCGACACGACCGTATTGGTGGCCGTGTCCCATGCTAGTTGACTTCGGGCTCTGGTTCTGGCGAGAAATGATCATTGCAACACCGACTGGCGGGCACGCCCATGCTGACACGGCCAACGACACGGCCGTGTTGGTGGCTTTGTTCTCTACGGTTGATGGGCTTCGACGAGGGGCGCATTAATGGCGGGCTGCATGCGCTGAGGAGGTGGCGACATGCCTGGCGACACGGCCATGTGGGTGGCTGTGTCCTGCTCTGGAAATTCATCGACTCCTGGTGACATGGTCCATGTTGACACGGCCAGCTTCACACGGCCAGAGACACGGCCAGCGTCACGGCCGTGTTGGAGGTCGTGTCCTGGTCGGGATGAACTCTGTACTTTCCTTTGGTGGTTGATTCTTTGGGAACAGGTGACACGCCCCATGATACAGCCGTATTGGTGGCCGTGTCAGGTCATTTTGGGTTAAAATTGAGAAAACCTGCAAAAGAGCACAAAAACATTAGTGGCATAAATAAATACAAGAAGAAGGGACATATAAGCTAATAAGACAAGATTTGCACAATAAAAGACCTAAACAAAACTCTAATAGCTTAAATACAAAACACACCATCAAATTCCCCCAAGCTTAAGCTTTGCTTGTCCCAAAAAAAAAATATAAAAACTAGATAACCATAAAATAGGACTAATCAATAAGTTCTAATTATGCCTACACAAGTACTATGTGAAATTTTAAGTAGGGAAAAGGTGAAACGCGAATCTAAAATAATTATTTAGGTATGGTTTAACTTTTATAAACTTTTCTTAATGAAAATAAATCATCCAAAATGTTGACAAAATTCTTTAAATAGATTTAAGCAAAGCAACGAAAATGAAAAAAAACACATTGAGTTGTTACTAGATCCAAGCAACGTATTATAATTATATCAAATAAATAACAAAAATCTAAGTTTACATCCAAAACTAATACTGATTTACTTTTTTTTCTTTTCTTAGTTATTAAATAAAATTTAAAAAGGCGTGAATCAAAAGAACTTAATAGGACCGAAGCGCTTGGTTTAGGATTATGATTAGGAGTGGAATTCAAAGATAAACAGGGAGACTTAAAATCACACTAAACCAAAACAAAGAGTTTCAAAAATTATCATTTTGAACAAAATATTTTTCCTTCTTTTTTTTCTTTTCCATTTTTTTTCCAAAACAAAGGCCATAAATATTTTCATTTTCATTTTGAATTGGCCAAACAAAAACACACATTCCTTTTGAGGATACTTTTTTTAAAAAAAAAAAATTTCACCAAAAATATCACAAAATAACCTATCATCATCATGAAAATTCTTTATGAAACTCAAAAAGGCTAGTGATTAGATAGGTTGGAAATTTTGGCTTTGGTGAAAATGATATGAAAAGAGAAGCTATCAAATGAAATTGGAAAAAAGGCTCAAAAGCGGCTAACTAGTGGTGAAAGTTTTTAGGTTGGCAGGAAAGCTCAAACGTAAACAAAAATGACATAAATCATTTTCATGCTTTTATTTTATTTAAAAATAGATTTGAAAATTTTCAAAAAACAAGTCCTAGATAATAAAAGAAGATTGATGAAATTATCTTGAAAATATAAATAATAGGTGACTTGGATCGTTCACATCTACTACGCTATTCAAACGTTGACCTTTCAAAAATTATCTAAAAAGGAAAAGGAAAATAGTGGATGATGAATTTTTGGGAAAGTACAGAAAATAAAGAACGAAAAACCATAATAGAAATGCGAGTTTTAGGAAAATATTTCACCTTAACATGGTACCGTGAATTAGAAACACAGCATGGCCGACATTTTACTTGTGAAACATAATTAAAAAGAAAGATTAGAAAAATTATAATTAGCTAAGTTGTTTATAAGGAATTTTGAGAAAAACAAAGCAAAAACAAGGGGTACTATTGAAATACCAAAATGTCTAAACTATAAAAAAAACAAAAAGCATATTTTTAAATTTTGAAATATTCTCTTTTTTTTTATTTTGAAATATTCTCTTTTTTGGATTTTGGAAATATTAAGATATTCATTTTTTTGGATTTTTGAAAAATATTCACAAAAAACATGAAAAATATTCACAAAAAGTAAAAAGAAGGAGGAAGTCCTCCCCCAAGCGTAAAATGGACATTGTCCTCAATGGAGAAGTAGGTTAGAGAGAGAAAATTAAAGTACAGAATTGAAAAACAGGATTAAAAAATACGTACTTCCCCGGATTTATTTGCTGCAAAAGTTGAGTGATGTCGCTCCCCCATGCTAGCGCTTTGGATTTTCATGAAATGTCTTCTTTGGACTTTGTGATGGATTCAGCAGCGTTGGAGCAGGCGATCGCCGAAGCTTCAGCTTGTCGGAGCCGTCCGGGGCAAAATTGTAAAATATAGAAAACAGAAAAAGATAACTTGGGTATCCTCCCAAGAGCGCCCTTTGTTTAAAACGTCGTTTGAGCTCGACCCAACAAAATAATATTATCCAAAAATATTGTCTAAAATGAGATTCAAAGAAATAGTTCAAAGTTTTAATAAAACAAAGTTCTAAACTAATCAAAAGTTAGATCATGAAGGATATAGTTAACACAGTTAGGACTGACATCATCACAGAAATACAGTTTATGATGCTGACCATTCACTTTGAAATTACCCTTATCAGGGTGGGAAATCAAAACAGTACCATAAGGAAAAACTTCTACAACAGTAAATGGCCCAGACGAACATGATTTTAATTTTCCAGGAAATAAACGTAAATGAGAATTATAAAGAAGAACCTTGTCGCACGGCTTAAAGGTTTTTGGGTGCCTTAAGTGCTTATCGTGAAAGCGTTTCATCCGCTCTTTATAAAGTTTGTTTTTTTTTGTATGCGTAAGAGCGCCACTCGTCGAGTTCGTTGAGTTGAAATTTTCTAAGGTCGCCGACAGAGTAGGGATCGAAGTTTAAGAATCGCAAGGCCCAAAAAGCACGGTGTTCTAATTCTACGGGTAAATGGCATGATTTTCAATAAACCAACCGATACGGCATACATCCAAGGGCGGTTTTGTACGCTTTTCGGTAGGCCCATAAAACATCGTCTAATTTGGTTGACCAGTCTTTCCTAGAAGTTGAAACAGTCTTTTCTAAAATTCTTTTTATTTCTCTATTCACTACTTCGACTTGTCCGTTAGTTTGGGGGTGGTAGGTGGTTGAAAGCTTACGTGTAACGCCGTATTTAGTAAGGATTTTAGAAAACTGAGCGTTACAAAAATGGGAACCCCTGTCACTAACAATGGCACGCGGCGTACCGAATCGAGAAAATAATTTTTTTAAAAAAACGTAACCACGACTCGGGCGTCGTTCGTAGGAAGAGCTTGGGCTTCAGCCCATCGCGAAACATAATCAACGGCAACTAAAATAAACTTATTTATGAAGCTAGAAGGAAGAGGGCCAACAAAATCAATTCCCCAGAGGTCGAAAATTTCGCACTCAAGGAAATAATTTTGTGGCATTTCATTTTTATTGGAAATGTTGTCTGACCGGTGGCAACTGTCACACCTACTCACAAAGGCTTACGCGTCTTTAAACAGGCTAGGTCAGTAAAAACCCGCATAAAGCACATTGTGAGCGGTGCGAGCAGCTTGATAGTGCCCACCAGTCGGACCTTCATGTAAGTGTTTTAAAATATCTAATCATTCTTCATAAGAAACACATCTCCTTATCACTTGGTCCGCACAGACTCTGAAAAGATGCGGGTCCTCCCAAAAATAGTTCTTCAACTCAGAAAAGAATTTCTTCTTTTGTTGAGAGGAGAACTCTTTTGGGAGCACACGAGCCACTAAGTAGTTGGCAATGTGTGCAAACCAAGGAGAAGGAGAAGTGCTAATTGAAAGCAGCTTCTCATCAGGAAAATAATCATTAAAAGATTTTTCATCTAGATTTTCAATAAAAGGATTATCTAGGCACGAGAGGTGGTCGGCGGCCAAATTCTCGGCTCCTCTCTTATCACGGATTTCTAAGTCAAACTCCTGGAGGAGTAGACCCATCGAATGAGGCGCGGTTTGGCATCTGTTTTGGCATGAAGATATTTTAGGGCCGAGTGGTCCGTAAAAACGATAATTTTTGAAAGTGTAATATAAGGGCAGAATTTATCAAAAGCGAATACTACAGCTAGGAGCTCCTTCTCGGTTGTGGTGTAATTTTCCTGTGTAGATGTGAGCGTCTTACTTGCATAATAGATGGGGTGGAAGTTTTTAGATATGTGTTGACCTAATACGGCTCCCACCGCAAAACTACTCGCATCGTACATTATCTCAAAGGGATGGTCCCACATCGGAGCTATCATAATCGAGGCATTAATTAATTTTTCTTTTATTAAATTAAAAGCAGCTAGGCAAAAGTCATCAAAATGAATGGGGCGTCTTTTTCTAAGAGATGGGTGAGGGGTTTGGTGATCTTGGAGAAGTCCTTTATGAAACGACGGTAAAAGCCAGCATGCCCCAGGAAACTTCTATTGGAGCATGCATTCCACGCTTCCTGGTTTGCTAAAAACAAATCCTGTTTGTATTTGATATTTGGATGTTATTGGTGTGCAGGTAACACAGGTTAATATCTCATATCTTTTTGATGATGAATCAGATCAGAATTGAGCTCAGGAGATATCGCCAGGCGATAGTGGGTGTTGCCAACAGGCGATAGAGCCACTCGACACTCGACATATTTCCGCTCGACGCTCAACGAAATCGTGGCTTGGAGATATTGCCAGGCGATAGTGGGTATCGCCACAGGAGATAGCGCCACTCGATGCATTTCCGCTCAACGCTCGACAAAATCGTGGCTACCGTTATTTTGCTATCGCCCGATGGCGATATCTGGTATCACGAGGCGATAGTGCACGATTCGATGCTCAACGATTTTGCGATGCGAAAATGAGGAGTTCGTGGGACACGTTGCAGTGGTTACCGCAATCGCCAGATGGCGATACCCAGTATCGCCCGGCGATAGCGCTAGAACATAAAAGCCTCTCATTTTTTGAGAAAGTTACGAATTTCATTACCTGGAGTGCACTTACCTTCAAAGACGATCCAGAGAGCTCCAGAACTTAGAGATACTTCATACTCTTAAGAAGGACAAATAGCGTGGAAGATTGATGGCACGTGCAAAGCATTCAAAGCATCTCTTACAAGGATTCATCGGCATCTTCAGTGCTTTATTTGAAGGTAGTGTCTATCCTAAAGTGCTAAATTTGTTTTTAGTTATTTTTCATTTATTTTCTCATTGTAATAGGAAGGGAAATCACCGCGTTGTGCATGGAGTCTAGGTCCTTGTGTGGCTTAGGTGAAAATCATCGCCTTGTGAGTGGCGTCCAAGTCCTTGTATAGCTTAGCGAGAAATCGTTGCCTTGTGTGCAGCGTCTAGATCGGGGTTAAATCTAGGGGGAGGCTAGTAGCAAGATCTAGGGAGAGATATGCTTTAGCCTGCCGGTTCTTGGTAGAAGAACTGACGAATACACTAGAAAATTATTTATTTCATGAGCCTTTGTCTCTATCACTATAGAGACACTTTGTATGCAATTTAACTCTTTTGAAATATATTATTATTGTTTCTACCTAGTATTCGTTTGCACTCTTCTATTACTTTGTTGTTATTCATCTTGTAAAGGTTTCTTAGATTGTTTAAGAAAATTAAAAAGAACCCTTATTCACCCCCCCCCCCCCTCTAAGGGCGCCGTAAGATCCAACACTTGGTATCAGAGCGAGGTTGCTCCAAACATGGTTTCACCACCGGGAGTAATGGCTCAAAACACGCACGCATTTTCTGAGGGGCAAGGTATTAGTGGACCTCTATTATTCACGGGCACTGGCTACAACTATTGGAAAGCTCGAATGCGATGCTTTCTAATAGCTCTAGATATTGATGTTTTGGGCATGGTAGAAACATGCTACACTGCCCTTATTATTGTTGTAGGAAGTGTCTCTATGGAGAAATCCAAGGACAAATGGGACGAAGCTGATAAGCTTTGATGTAAAAATAACGCTAAGGCAATGAACGCTTTATTTTGTGCTTTAGATAGGACTGAATTTAACAGTGTTTGTGCATGTGATACTGCATATAATATTTGGAATCTTCTTGAAGTTACTCATGAAGGAACATCACAGATAAATGACTCGAAGCTTTTCTAGCTAGAATCGGAATTTAAGAAGTTCAAAATGGAGGTTGATGAAGATATAGACTCCATGTACACAAGGTTTAGCAAGATAGTAAAGGACTCGAGGATTCTAGGGAAGAATTTCTAAAATGGAGATTTGGTGAGGAAAATACTTAAATCACTTCCCCCGAAGTTTAATCCTAAAGTGACTGTCATCTCGGAGTCATACGATCTAAAGTCTCTCCAAATTGAGAATCTCATAGGAAACTTGAAAACTCATGAAGAGGAGTTGAGGATTCAACAATAAGAGTATAACTTGGAGCCAAGAAAGAAAGCTTTGGCGTTGAAGTCCAAGAAGGAGAAGGTAAGCGAGTCTGATGAAAGTGATGACGAAAGTGAAGAGAGTTTGTTTGTGAAGAAATTCAGGAGATTTATGAGAAATCCTGAAAGAAGAAATTCTTTCAAGAGATTTTTCAAGAAGAAAGAATATGGGAATAGGAAAGGAAAATCCCAAGCTAAAGAAGAGGATGATGAAGATAGACCACCACCTGAATGCTATCATTGCAGGAAGATTGGTCACATAAAGAGCAAGTGCCCAAAGTGTCAGAAAGAGCTGAAGGAGAATCGCACGGAAAGAAAGATAGGTAGAAGGTTCTAAAGGCTGAAACATGGGATGAAGACACTTCTGAGGAGTTGAGCAGTTCAGGGTCAGAAATTGAAGAGGAGGCCAACATGTGCTTGATGGGAAAGAGCGCTTCATCTTATGATGAAGGAAGCAGTGTCCAGAGCGACACTGAGGTAACTCCTGAAACTTATGATGATTTATTTTCAGAATTTTTAAGTACTTCCGAGTATTTAGATAAAACACTGCATGAAATTAAGTTGATCAAATCTGAGAATAAAGTTTTAGTTAAAGAAAATAAAAAACTAAAAAATGAAGTAAAAATTCTTGGATAAGAGAAAGCGTCTTGTCAAGAGGATTGTCCATCTTTGACAAAGATAATGGAACTTGAGAAAGATCTCTCTAAGACTCAGACTCGGGTTGAGACTCTTACAAAAGAGAAAGAGGCCTTAGAGAGATCTCTAACATTCTCTCAATCTCAAGTGGAAGGCAGCAGGAAGTCCTTCGCTAATCATTGTGGCACCATAGTTACCAAAAATAATGTATTAAGGGGACAAGTCCGAAATTTAGAAATGGCCACTAAGAAATTTGGAGTGGGCCAAAAATCTCTAAATATGATTTTGGGAAACCAATACTATGGTTCTGGAAAATTTGGACTTGGATACTCTCCTGAATGCTATCGCCCGGCGACATCCACTGTCATCGGCGATAAGAAAAATTCCAGGATATTTACTTTTCAGATTAAAAACAATCAATCTCATGTCCCTGTAGCTTCCAGCAAATGGTCAAAATCTATTTTAAAAAACCTGTCGACTTCTTTCATCAATTGTGCCAAATGTTATAAGTTTGGTCACACAACACATACTTGTAAGAAGATTGGATATTGCTTAGTCAAACAAATCTGGGTGCCTAAGTCTTCCACCTATTCTATGGGAGGAACCACTTGGATAGCCGGATCTTTACTCTCATCCTCTTTCTAGGTGTGTTGGCAGGCTAAGGACAAAGAAGACGTGTGGTACTTGGACTCAGGGTGTTCCAAGCACATGAGGGGCAATAAATCAAAGTTCCTTAGCCTGGAGATGATGAAAGGAGGAGTAGTTACTTTTGGAGACAACGGAAAGGGGAAAATCATCGGCATTGGAGTAGTAGGTAACAAATCATTTTCTATCCCAAATGTTTTATATGTTAAAGGTTTGAAGCATAATTTAATTTCAATAAGTCAACTATGTGATATTGGCTTAAATGTCTTGTTTTATTCATCTTCAAACCTATGCAAAATTATTAACTCTAAAACAAATGATATTATTATTACTGCTTCTAGATTTCAAAATGTTTACATGATTAGATTTAATGATTTATCACATTCTTCGTTAAAATGTTTTATTTCTAAAAATGAGGAATTAGATTTGTGACATAGACATCTTGGACATTCAAGTTCAAAACTTATCATAAAATTGTCTCAAAATAAACTTGTTAAAGGTTTACCTTCTTTGCATGGAAATTTATCATCTTTATGTTCACCATGTCGAAAAGGAAAATTTACAAAGTCTTTCTTTTAAAAGCAAAAATATTGTTTCCACCACTAGGCCTTTAGAATTAATACATATGGATTTGTTTGGTCCTGTTAATACACTAAACCTAGGAGGTAGAAAGTATACTTTTGTTTTGATTGATGATTTATCTCGTTTTAGTTGGACAATTTTCTTATTGTCTAAATCTGATGCATTTTTAGAATTTTCCAAATTATATTTACGTGTTTAAAATGAAATAGAATTAAAAATAAAATGCATTCGTTCAGATCATGGAAGTAAATTTGAAAATGATAAATATGTTTCTTTTTGCAATGAGTTAGGAATTATACATGAATTTTCTGCTCCTCGTACACCGCAACAAAATGGTGTGGTGGAACCGTAACAAAATGGTGTGGTGGAAAGGAAAAATAGAACTTTGCAAGAACTAGCTCGCACTATGCTATCTGAATACAAATTACCTCAATCATTTTGGGCCGAAGCTGTTAGTACTACTTGTTATGTTATTAATCGTGTTATGCTTTGACCCATCTTAAAATTAACATCTTATGAGTTATATTTTCAAAAGAAACCAAATGTGTCTTATTTTAAAGTTTTTGGATATCAATGTTTTATTTTGAACACTAAGGATAATTTAGGAAAATTTGATGAGAAGTGTGATGCAGGCATTTTTATTGGTTATTCTTCTACAAGTAAAGCTTATAGAGTTTACAATAAGAGCACTAAAGTAGTTGAAGAATCAATACATGTTAAATTTGATTAGTTTTCTCCTTGTGTAGAAGCTAATAATACAAGTAAACATGAAGAGCCTTCTCCTCTACAAAGGGTGGATGATGATGAAAACCTTGGAGACAAAGATGAAGAAAAAGGAGTCGAAGAAGAAGAAGAAGAAGAAGAGCAAGGATATGTGCCTCCAAGCGAACTAAGATTTTCAAAAGATCATCCCCAAGATTTTGTTATTGGAGAA
The DNA here is from genome assembly GCA_039583875.1 of Platanthera guangdongensis. NCBI lineage: Eukaryota > Viridiplantae > Streptophyta > Magnoliopsida > Asparagales > Orchidaceae > Platanthera > Platanthera guangdongensis. The sequence goes on along the minus strand of CM077148.1, from coordinate 125,167,631 downwards.
CCATCAAGAGGGGTAAGTACTCATTCATCCGTAAGTGAATTATTTTCAAATATGTGCCTTATTTCTGATATAGAACCTAAAAGCGTTGAAGCTGCTTTAAATAATAATTCTTGGTTTTTAGCTATGAATAACGAGCTTTATCAATTTGAATGTAATAAAGTTTGGAAGTTAGTAGAAAGACCATCAAATCATACTATTGTAGGGGTTAAATGGATTTTTTTAAAAAAAACTTGATAGTGAATATAGGGTCACTAGGAACAAAGCTAGACTCGTAGCGAAAGGTTATTCACAAATAGAAAGAATAGATTTTGATGAAACTTTTGCACCCGTAGCACGTTTAGAAGCAGTTAGAATATTTCTTGCATTTGCTAGTTTTAAGAAGTTTAAATTATTTCAAATGGATGTTAAAACTGCTTTTCTTAATGAGTATATTAAGGAGGAGGTTTATGTAGAACAACCTCCAGACTTTGTTGATGTTAGATTTCCTTATCATGTTTATACATTAGAAAAAGACTTTTATGGTTTTAAACAAGCACCCCGAGCATGGTATGATAGATTGACTATTCATTTATTAAAAAATAATTATAAAATGGGCAGTGCTGATTGTACTTTATTTGTTAAACATATCCATGATGATCTTATCGTTTTATAAATATATGTTGATGATATTATTTTTGGATCCACAAATGAAAAATTATGTGATAGTGCTATTGAAATTATGAAGAATGAATTTGAAATGAGCATGTTAGGCGAACTCACTTATTTTCTTGGTTTTCAAATCACTCAGAAGCATGATGGAATTTGTATTTGCCAATCTAAATATATTCATGATGTTTTAAAAAGATTTGGGTTTGAAAATCTAAAACAAGCAAATACCCTCATCAGTGTCTCATTAAAATTAAGAAAAGATGAAAGTGGAATATCCATAGATCAAACACTTTATAGAGGAATGATAGGATCACTATTATATTTGACTGCCTCTAGGCCTGATATTATGTTCGTTGTATGTTTATGTGCTAGATTTCAAGCTAATCCCAAAGAGTCTCATTTAAAAGCAGTTAAATGCATTTTTAGATATCTTATTGGCACATCTAAATTAGGATTATGGTATCCACATAACGATACATTTATATTACATGGCTTTTCTGATTCAGATTATGCTGGATGTTCATTAGATCGTAAAAGCACCAGTGGCACCTGTCATTTTCTTGGCCCTTCACTTATCTCTTGGTCGAGTAGGAAACAGAATTCTGTTGCCTTATCTACCACTAAGGCTGAGTACATAGCACTAGGTAGTTGTTGTGCACAAGCTTTATGGATGAAGCAAACATTAGAAGATTTTGGAATAGTTCATGAAACCATTGAATTAATATGTGCTAATAAAAGTACAATTGAATTAACGTATAATCCAGTTCATCATTCTAGATCCAAACACATTGATGTACGTCACCATTTCATTAGAGATCTCATAAAACAAAATACGATCAAAGTCAATTTTATAAGCACTGATTCACAGCTTGCGGATATTTTCACTAAACCACTTCCAGATTCCCATTTTTCATTCTTACGATTAGAACTAGGAATTCTAGACTTATCAAATTAATAAATTACCATCGCAAGCCTCATAGAAAATTAACATAATTACATTGTTAACATCATAAACATTAAACCAAAATAACCATTAAATAAATCATAAGTGGAAACACCACAATTTTAACATTCTATATCAAGTCTTACATTCTTCCAGAAGAAATACCACATATCATTACAGAATAGATAATATTACAGCATGAAATCAAAATCTAAGGCAATTCAAGAAAGTTCACTGTCATCGGCGATAGTGACTATCGCCAGGCGATAGTGGCAAAATGTCCAGCAATCCAGAAATCTTCAAAAAGTTTTGTTGTCACCTCCACTGGTCTCTCCTTGATCATCTGTCGAACTGTACTCGCTGCTTCGCATCTAATGTGCTCGGCAGGTCGATGTACGGGGTCGGCCCCATGACAGGATCTTCCTATTCTGTTGCTTCGGTTGGAGTGGGCTTCAACTTCAAACCTTTGGTCAGAAATTTAAAAAAATTCTGAATTCCCAAAAAGTTTTTCTTCACATCCCTCTTATGTTCTTTGAACGACTCTCACAAGTCTTCTAACCCTTCTCGCAACGATCCACCTCTAGTAATTGGCAGGTTTCGGATAGTGGACACCGCTTCACTCCTCCTTGATTACCCTCCTCGTGTTGATCGGCTGATGTAAGGTGTTCCACTCGTCAAATATATCATTGGGATACAATCATTGAAGTACAATTCAGGGTCAATTCACATATATTTCTTATATAAAATCCGTTTGATGATGGCTCCAAGTGGTAGGGTGTTCAACTTCTTCCAATTAGGCCTTTTCAATCTAAATGAGTATCGTACTATCGAGAGGACAAAATCTGCCACGTAAAACGGCTCTCGCTCCAAAATCATATACGTCACATAACTAAGTTGAGCCGTTATTTTACGTGTATCTCTGGATTTCAATAGGACGGTATGTCTTAGTATTTCTTGCACTAGCCGTGCATCCTCTGTCAGGGTGGCTGTTGATTGGATTAGAGTTTTGATGGAATTTCCATGCAAAACCATATTTAATAATGTACAATCCCTCTCCTTCCGATAGTTCTCTACAACGTCTAGAGTGGTGTCATGCTCTATTAGTCCAAATTCATCTCTCAAGTCATAGTGTGTTATTTCTACCATCTGTCCTTGAATTTTCGATCGAAATCCGCCATTCAGTTCCGTGAAATGCGGATATTTGAGATAATTGTAAAATTCTCGGATGAGTAAGGAGGAGAATGTGTCTGGAATAATAATTGACAATATTCCAGCCATTGCTAACAAGTCATGAATATGTGCATGCCGGGCCGAGTCGAATTCAATCACTCGTCTGATTCCTATGTTAGCGTTCTCTATTACAGGAAATGTTTGATATGATGAGTATGAGTCACTCCCTATTCTTCTTCGTCCTTTGGAACTAGAAGCCATTTCTGCATATATTTTTTTTTTCATAAACAGGAAAATTGTTTTTGGTTATCACCATCCGGCGACACGCATTGTCATCGGGCGATAGTGAAAATTCGTTATTCTCCATTTCTGACTTCAAATCTGGTTTCCTCCTTCCTCCAACATACCAGATCTGCAAGTTAGTGTTCTTAAAATCATTTTGCACAACTTAAATTAACGAAATTATCAACATAATTTCTCTAATACAAGCTTAGTTTCTTAAGCTCCAAAAATTAAATTTTACCACTTTCAAACCTGGAAATTTCTCATCAAAACTCACATGTTACACTATCCTAACAATTAGATCCATAAAAAACCAAAGAATTAAAGCAAAAATCCAAGTTTTCATACCTTGGTTTAGGGTTTCGCCGACTTCTCCTCCGCGTTCCACCCTCAATCTTCAGGAAAACTGGTTTAGTTTGATGCTTTTGACTGCATGCGCTGGTTTTAAACAATTTACCACTATCGCTGACCGGTGATACCCGGTATCGCCCAGCGATAGTGCCTTTTTCTTAATTCTTCAAATTTTCTTGCTGACTCAGTTTACGGCCAGGTGTAATGTTTTTGTTTAGTTTTACACTAACTTGGTTCTCTAGTTCACCACTCTTATATCTGTTCTACATATTTGAGTACTAGTGTTCTTAAACTCGTGAACTTGTTTTCACATGTCTCTAAGTATGAGAAATCTTTTAGTTATGATAATGTTACTTCACTCACGGTTGTGCAAATCTTCGTATACCTCCATCTTACAAAATGTGAATTGTGAATGTTTTAACCATAACCACTTGTGCTGCATGCTTTCAACGTCTGCTTTATCCGAGTTTAGTACAGTGCACCATAACATTAAATTATTCTGAATGCTCTCACAAGTGAATTCAGATTCCTTTGTTCAGCTAAAGAAAAAATATATATGAGTACAAAAATGTATCATCCCAAAAGTACAAACATTTGGTGATAGTTTCACACAAAAAAAAAAGAAACACTAAAAAAACAAAAGTCTGACAAGGAACCTCCACCAAGCACTAATTACCCTCCTGATAAGTCTTCATGAGCACTGTGAGGTTGAGCTCCTTGGGAAGAATTATAAAGTGTCTTGTGCGAATTTTACCTGAATAATTTCTTTCTTATGTGTACTGACCTCTTGGGTATAAGTATAGCTCCGTATGTCTACCACTATGTTATGTTTTTTTACATTCGCATTTTCATTTTTTTTGTGAGACTAAGCATAAGTTTCGCCACACCATCTCACATGTACACAACATTATCCTCTCTAAACGTTCTTCTTATGAGAATTGGACTGAGAACTATTTCACCAACACCTTTTCACTAGTGTATGTGTTTGTGATATAGTTTGTTGAACGTTGCCATAGTTACTGTTTACTCATTTTATTTCTACTACATTGCTCATCTATCTTCTCTGAGTCTGTCTTTTTATGTTTTTTCCTTCTTTTCGCTTCCGCCGTACTCTTCGATCTCTTTTGACAATACCAAAGGGGGAGAAAATTTACACAAGCAATCATTCACCGCAGTCTATTCTTATATTTTTGTGCACACTTGGAAGGACCATTATTTGTTTGAATTATTTCTCACATTTTTAATTAAACTACCTGAATTTTAATATGCTTCCATTTAGGGGGAGACCACATGTAGGGGGAGTGTTTCATCCAAGAGCAATTGTGCGCATACACTTGTTTTGTCTTGATACTCAAATAGGGTGGAACTTTTTAACATTCATGATTTCTTTCTTAATGGATTTGTTATTATCAAAAGGAGGAGATTGTTGGAGCATGCATTCCAGGCTTCCTGGTTTGCAAATAACAAATCTTGTTTGTATTTGATATTTGGATGTTATTGGTGTGCAGGTAACACAGGTTAATATCCCATATCTTTTTGATGATGAATCAGATCAGAATTGAGCTCAGGAGATATCGCCAGGCGATAGTGGGTATCGCCAACAGGCAATAGTGCCACTCGACACTCGACACTCGACACATTTCCGCTCGACGCTCGACAAAATCATGGCTTGGAGATATCGTCAGGCGATAGTGGTTATCGCCACAGGCGATAGCGCCACTCGACACATTTCCTCTCGACGCTCGAAGAAATCATGGCTACCGTTATTTCGTTCTCGCCCGATGGTGATATCCAGTATTACGCGGCGATAGTGCATGATTTGGCGCTCAACGTTTGTGCAATGCAAAAATGAGGAGTTCGTGGGACACGTGGCAGCGGTTATCGCTATCGCCAGATGGCGATACCCAGTATCGCCCGACGATAGTGCCAGAATATAAAATCCTCTCATTTTCTGAGAAAGTTACGAATTTCATTATTTGGAGTGCACTTACCTTCAAAGACGATCCAGCGAACTCCAGAACTTAGAGATACTCCATACTCTTAAGAAGGCCAAATAGCGTGGAAGATTGACTGCACGTGCAAAGCATTCAAAGCATCTGTTGCAAGGATCCATCGGCATCTTCAGCGCTTTGTTTGAAGGGAGTGTCTAGCCTAAAGTGCTAAATTTGTTTTTAGTTATTTTCATTTATTTTCTCATTGTAATCGAAAGGGAAATCGCCGCCTTATGCGTGGCGTCTAGGTCCATGTGTGGCTTAGGGGAAAATAGCTACCTTGTGAGTGGCGTCCAAGTCCTTGTGTGGCTTAGGGAGAAATCATTGTCTTGTGTGTAGCGTCTAGATCGGGGTTAGATCTAGGGGAGGCTAGTAGCAAGATCTAGGGAGAGATACGCTTTAGCCTGCCGGTTCTTGGTAGAAGAACCAGCGAATACACTAGAAAATTATTTATTTCATGAGCCTTTGTCTCTAGCACTATAGAGACACTTTGTATGCAATTTAACTCTTTTGTAATATATCATTATTGTTTCTAGCTAGTATTCGTTTGCACTCTTCTATTACTTTGTTGTTATTCATCTTGTAAAGTTTCTTAGATTGTTTAAGAAAATTAAAAAGAACCCTTATTCACCCCCCCCCCCCCTCTAAAGGTGTCATAAAATCCAACAACTTCGTATAGCTTTGATGTTCGTAGGCGGCGGCAGCTTCTCGATAACTTCTATCTCAGCAATGTCTACTTCAATACCTCTCGCAGAAATTTTATGACCCAAAACTAACCCTTCCCTCACCATAAAATGACATTTCTCCCAATTTAGGGCAAGGTTAGTTTTTTCGCATCTTTCTAAGACTTTTTTGAGGTTTTCTAAACAACTCTCAAATGCGTCACCGAACACGAAGAAATCATCCATGAATACCTCCATAATGTTTTCTACGTACTTGTCAAAGATAGCGAGCATACATCGATGGAATGTAGCTGGCACATTGCACAATCCAAATGACATTCTTCGGTAGGAGAATGTTCTGAAGGGACAAGTAAACGTAGTTTTCTCTTGGTCCTCGGGAGAGATGGGGATTTGAAAATACCCCGAGAGGCCGTCAAGAAGACAATAAAAGTTATGGCCGGATAATCATTCTAAAATATGATCGATGAATGGTAAGGGAAAATGATCCTTGCGGGTGGCGTCATTTAACTTACGATAATCTATACACATTCGCCACCCGGTCATCGTCCATGTCGGGATTAATTCATTATTCTCATTACTAACTACTGTTATCCCTCCCTTCTTTGGTACAACCTGGACTGGGCTAACCCACTTACTATCAGATATAGGATAGATAATTCCTGCATCTAATAATTTCATAACCTCGTCCTTAACTACTTCTTTCATGTAGGGGTTTATACGGCGCTGAGGTTGTATAGAGTTACATGAATTATCTTCCATTAAGATTTTGTGAGTGCAGAAAGATGTGCTTATTCCCTTGATATCAGATATCTGCCAAGAAATATCTCGGCGATGCTTACGTAAAACTAAAAGGAGTTTATAATTTTGTACATCCGTGAGGTAGGCCGAAACTATGACGCGCAGCTTGGAGTCCTTTTTTAAGAAAGCGTATCTAAGATGCTCGGGTAGTTCTTTCAATTCCAGGGTAAGGGGATCTTCATACGAGGTTTTAGAAATTCTTTCTTTTTCAAAAACTATATCTTCGTAGACTTTTTTATGTGTAAAATTAAAAGGGGTGGGGCTAGCGGCCATGGCAGCTTCTTGCAGCGATGTAGTTGGAAAAGTAGAAGAGGAACAAAAATCAGAAAATTCTTTTTCAAATTCAGAGAGGTGATAGGAGGATTCTTCACTTAGGTGTAGCGATTCAGTTGGAGGAGTAGAGGAGGAACAAAAATCAGAAAATTCTTTTTCAAAATCCAAGAGGCGATAGGAGGATTCTTCACTTAAGGCATCTACGAAAAAACAAGAGTCATCATTTGCTAGGGCGTTCTTCATCGAGGGGGTTATAGAGAAAGTTACTTCGTCTCCACCTACGCGAAGGAAGAGCTTACCATTGCTTACGCCAATGATGGCTTAGGAGGTGGCAAGGAAGGGTCGGCCAAGGATCATGGGAACCTCGACGTCTTCTTCGATGTCCAATATGACAAGTCCACCGGGAAGATGAACTTGTCGACTTTAAATAGGACATCCTCCACAATTCCTAACGGGTACTTGATAGTTCTATCGACTAGCTGGATACTCATGCGTGTGGGGTTGAGGTTACCAATTCTTAACTTCTTAAACAACGAGAGGGGTATCAGGTTAATACTCGCACCTAAGTCGGCTAATGCGTGCTTGACAAAAAGATCACCAAAGACACACGGAATAGAAAAACTACGCGGTTCACTGATTTTCTTTGGTAAACAATTAATCAAGACCGTCGAGCACTAGGCATTTAATGTGACATGCGAAAGGTTCTCTAACTTCTGCTTGTTGGTCAGGAGGTCTTTAAGATACTTAGCGTACTTCGGTATCTGGGATATCGCTTCATGAAAGGGAAGATTTATGTGGATTTGTTTAAACATTTCTAAGAAACAGGTGTATTGATCGTCCTGACGTTGTTTATTAAGTTCAGAAGGGTATGGAGGGGCTGGATTATCTTTAAAGGCGGGTGGTGGAGTGAGTTCTTTTTCTAAAATAGGGGTGATAACTTCTTCGACAGAGGGTGGAATTTTTAAAACGGGAGAGGAGCTTTTATTTTTTTAAAGCGGGAGCGGAGCTTGCCTCGGGCTCTTCACTTACCACACTGGGAACTTGCTTTCCACTCCGAAGAGTTATAGCTTTCACTTGCTCTCTCGGGTTGGGCTCGGTATTGAGAAGGAAGAGACCATGCGGGTCGCTCAGAAATTAGTTTTGCGAGTTGTCCTACTTGATTATCTAGACTTTTTACGCACCCGGTTAAGGTTCTTATAGTAGCGTCATTTGTGGTGATATATTTAGAAAGTAACTCCTCAAAGCTTGGAGGTTTTGGAAAGTTCTGAAGAGGTGGAGGTGGTGCAGAAAAATCATTTTGTGGTGGTGGCCGCATTGCATTCGATTGATTACTCCACGAAAAATTTGGGTGATTTCTTAAAGCAGGATTATAACGTTTTGGAAAAACAAAATCAGGAGGATGAAAATTCGCAGTAGAAAAATTATTAAAAGCATTTCTAGGCATATTATTATTAACAAAATCTAATTGTTCTGGAGTAGGAGTTGTAGATTCCCATACCTGAGGGGCGGAGGCAGCAGTCATCTCCGTAATTTTTTTGCTTAATATTTCTACTTGCAGAGCTAGCTGGGAGACGTTGTCCACTTCAAAGATACCTGCAGGATTGTTTGGGCGGTACCTGGGAACATTCCACTGGTAGGTGTTCATTACCATGTCCTCAAAAAGCTCAAGAGCTGCTTCCGAGGTCTTATGGTTTAAAGTACCGCCAGAAGCTGCTTCTATCAATTGCTTTGTACTTTGATTTAGCCCGTTATAAAACGTCTGAACTTGTAACCATACAGGCAGAGCGTGATGTGGGCATCATCTTAATAATTTTTTAAATCTTTCCCTGGTTACATAAAGGGTTTCAGAGTCTATTTGTATAAAGGCAGAAATGTCGTTCCTAGTTTTGCAGTTTTTGCGGCGGAAAATACTTTGCCAAAAATGTTTCAGTTAATTGAGTCCAGGTTGTGGTGCTATTTTTAGGTAGAGTGTTCATCCACTGCTTAGCCTTAGTTCTAAGGGAAAAGGTAAATAATCTTAGCTTAATAACATCATTTGTGACACCATTTATCTTGAAGGTATCACAAATCTCAAGAAAGCTTGTTATATGTGCGTTCGGATCTTCATCTTGAAGTCCGTCAAATTGCACATACTGCTGCACCATTTGAATTATGCTAGGATTTAGTTCGAAGTTATTATTTGTTATTGCAGGGTGAACTATGCTAGATTCAGTACCCTCGAGATTCGATCGTGCATAATAAGACATAGGCCTTTACAAGACTTCCTCCACGTGGGGTTCTTCCATTCTTAAAGTAGAAAATGACTAGGAATCCTCAACCGGTATTTGGAAAGTAGGGCCTTGAAATCGCGATCTTCTCCGAAGAGTATGCTCAATTTCGTGGTCCAGGTCCAAAATAACTGACGGACTCCCGCGGGTCATACACTAGAAGAAGAGAAGAGAAGAGAAGAAAGGGAAATAAAAAAAACTAGAAAAAGAGAGTTACTAATTTTTTTTGAAATAGAATTTTTTTTGTTTAAGTTATGTTTTAACTCCCGAACTTCCCAAGTGCTACCCGGTGAAGGGTTCGCAAAGTACTAGACAAGATAGCAGCACTTAAAACCGCTTTGCCCTTTTCGAGGGATTTAGGTGGTGTATAAAAATTGTGAAGCGGGTTTCTATTAAGAGCGGTAATAAATTTTTTTTAAAAAAAAAATTTAGAAGGGGGATAAGAAAGAGAAATGGAAAAATTAATAGGTTCGTGTTTTCAATTTATCAACGAAAGCTGCTTCCCGGGCAACGACGCCAAAAACTTGATGGCCCGGCCAACACTTAAGAAAAGAGAGCAGCCGAACTAGCAATCCAACTAGGCAAGTATACCTATCGAACTGTAGCAAGGGGACACAAGTGTCGTATTAAAATCCGGGAACTGATGAGTAAGCTTACTCACACGAAGGCTATTATTTTATCGACGGAAATCTTAGGTTAAAAGAAAGCTAAGTGCACTAAAGGAAATATTTCATAAAAAAGAGGACGACTTGCAATAAAAATAAAGAGAGCATAAAAGAAATGATTACACTGAAGGGTTAGAACTGTAACGCCCCGAAAATCGTAACCGAGCTGGTCGTGTCCAAGAGAATTTTTTGGTGCCTGTATAGGGGTACACAGCCTAGGACACGGGCGTGTCAAAGGTCGTGTGGTTCTTTGTGTTGGCCGGCTGTTTCCAGAGAAGGACACGACAGGAAACACAGCAGCGTGACACGGGCGTATCAAAATACACGGGCGTGTGCATACCCGTGTCACTACCCGTGTTCTCAATAGTCGTGTCGTATGAAGTGGAGGTTACTGGTGACACGACCCTAGTGCACGGGCATGTCGGAAATCGACACGGGCATGTCAGGTTGAGACACGGGCGTGTCTCGACCCGTGTTAGCTTATGTGCTCGACGATCGTGTCTGGATCGAGGCACATGGCCTGGGACACGGCCGTGTGCGAGTCCGTGTTCGGTCCAAGTTTGATGATTTTTGGGCGGATCTGAGTCGTTTGCTTTCTTTAATTAAGATCCAACGGCCCAGATGTGTTCCTGCTCTGATAAGGCCGGTAATGGAGGTTAAACTCCTCATTTGCTCTTTACCATTCTCTTTCTAATGAGTTGGAGAGAGGAGGAAGGAGAGGGAGGATTCCGGCCGCCGGTGGAGCATCAGAGCATCGTTTTGAGAACCGAGAGCGGATCTGCGGAGGAAATTCCATTGCGAAGCCTTCTATCTGTATTGTTTTTCCATGGCGCAGGAGCGTACTTCAAGGGTAATGATTCTCTACTTGATCATGTGAAGCTCTCCTTCTTTTGCATAAGGAAACCCGCTCCCGCGAGTGTGCGGTGTTCCTTGGGGTTGATAGGAATAGTCCCCCTTGTGTTGCATATAGAGTCCAGAAGCGAAGTACGGATATAGGCATTGTGTGTGAAGCCTACCCGGACATGTTGCTATGGATCGGTGATGTTGAATTTTGTATGGTTTGCCAGAGAGGACTCCGTGTTTTGTGTTTTCAGGTTTCTACATGGTAGATTGTAGCAGGGATCCTTGGGGATTAAATCCAAGGCGCACCTGGAAAACTGTGCGGAAACGTAATTCTGCTAATTTGGTAGCCTGGGAGCTGGCCTTGTACATAACTGGGTTATGTGTTATTTGGATAGTTGCGGAATCCGAGAGAAGCTTGGCTCGTGCATATGTCTTAGGTGAACTACGAGTTGTGAGCAATGAGCATGTGGAATCAGACCCGGGCTATGTGGTTTGGTGCAAGAGACCCAAAGAGAGACTGGCCATTGGCATAGTCGGGAGCCTTAGACAGTGGTCAGAAAGGCTAAATGCTCACGTTGTTGCCATCCTGGGGATGGTGGTGAAGCCACGGAATTGACCGGATTCACCGATAATGTGCCCTGAGTGCACGGGGTGTTTGGGTCGTGAGAGCCTACACCTATGGTGTTGTAATACCCCCTATCCGTCGCATAGCATATAGCAGTAGATCCGGCCGGGGCCCAACGCCATATACCACAGACAGACCGGGTGGTTACTCTTGGAAACCATCCAACCAATCATAATGTCCTACACAGAGCATTCTAGCGGAAGCAGATTAATAAGTTGCAAGAAAGAACCCAGCACTAAAGCATGAATGTCCACTAATACCAAAATAGGAATGTTGTACATACACAAGTACAGGCCTTAAGGCCTTACAAAATGGTTCACTTGATATTACATGATTTACAAACCACGGTACGCAGGCCGGTCATACATGAATAAAAACAGTAAACACTCCAATTAGGCCTTCGAGGGCCGGCTTCGCAATTTGGGCTTTAGCCCGCTATTGACAGCTTGGTACAGCAGCACCTGCAAGCAACAAACCACCGCACGGTGGCAAAACAAGGCAACGGTCAGCAATGCTGACCAAATTATAACGATCCCGCCCCCAACTCGGGGCGGCGATGCTCCTTCCCTGCATTTTCATTAGCATAAGCGAGCAATATAACAATATTCATTTCATCACAAGCGTAGGCTCATACGGCCACACACCCCGTACACTCAGGGCACATTCTCGGTGAACACAGTCTAAGTCTGTCGACTCACCACCATCCCTTTGGACAGCCAATCAATGAGCTGTTTGTCTTCCCGGCATGGGTCACGGTAATTAAAACCATAGACCGCAAAAGACCCTCATCTATGCCAACGGCTCTAATCCGAACGACATAGAACGGGTACGGTTCCATCTAACCCGTTCTCACAACGCAACGGTAATTTAAACCATATGCGCCCGCAACGGTAATTTAAACCATATGCGCAGGTCAAACTTCTCCCGAGCCCCATTTCCATCACAATTCACATAACTCGGTTATGTTCAAGTTGGCTCTCAGGCCACCAAGTTGGAAAGATCACGCATCCACACAGTTTTTCGGGTGCACCTTTGGGTTAATCCCCAAGGCTCCCTGTTGCAATCTACCGTGAAGAAAACCCGAAAAACAACCAATAGCACAGAGTCTTCTCCGGCATTATGCAATGCAACATCGTCGATCCAGACCAACAAGTCTGGATAGGCTTCACACATCATGCCTATGTCCGTTCTCGCTTACGGACTCTACACAACGGGGACTTTACATATCTACCCGAAGGAATGCCTCCAACTCACCGCAAACTCGCGAGAGCGGGCTTCCTATGCAAAGAAGGAGAGCTACACGTGCTCAAGAAGAGAATTGTTACCCTTGCGTTCTTCTTTGGCGCCATGGAAAAGTACGCGGATGAAAAGCACCACACTCACTTTTCCTCCGTGGATCCGGAGTCGGCTCGCGATTTGGAGCTTCGAAGCTCCTCCAATGGCCGGATCTAGCTTCTTCTTCCTTCCTTGGCTCTCCTCTCTCTCTAAGCTTTAGAAAGATAACCACTCATGTAAAAGTGAGGGTTTCAAAGGCCCAATCCCGGGTATATCCCATCAGGAACAACCCCCAGCCGTTGGATCACCAATTAAAGAAACGAACGGCTTTGATTCGGGACTGAAATGTCCAATCTAGACCAAACACGGCCTGGCACACGCCCGTGTCCATGGTCGTGTGCCTCATTCGCCGTCAATCGACGCGCCTTGAACAACACACGGGCATCTAACACGCCCGTGTTCGACCTGACATGCCCGTGTTCCACCTGACACGGCCGTGTACCCCCATCGATTTATACCGAAAATAACCCGAGAACTACACGGGTTCTAGGATATGCCCGTGTCCTTGCCCGTGTCTACCTCAACACGCCTGGGCTCCAGGCCGTGTACACGGTCTCGATACTCGACACTTCATCGAGCGAAGTTCATCGACCTCGCGACACGGCCTTGGACACGCCCGTGTCCTAGGCCGTGTGCCTTGTCTCGACACATCGTCGAGCAAAATTCGTCGACTCCCCGGGACGAGTGTCGACATGGGTCGACACGCCCGTGTCGCAGGCCGTGTGCCATGTCACGACACTTCGTCGAGCCCAGAGTGTCTACTTCAGGGGCTGAGTGTCGACACTGGTCGACACGCCCTGCGACACGCCCATGTCGCAGACAGTGTGCCCTGTCTCGACACAACATCGAGTGAAATTCGTCGACCACTCGACCAACTCGACGACAGAAGCATGACATGCCCTGGGACACGTCCGTGTCCCAGGCCGTGTGCCTCCTGCCAGAACCCAAAACTGGCCCAAAACGTCATCCGTCGTTCCTTTGAGTTTCGGGGCGTTACAGGTGTAGTATATTTGCACTTTTATTGTTTAGTTGGGCTAATGAATTGCAGGGAAGGAGCACCGCCATCCCGAGTAATGGGTGGGGTCGTTATAATTTGGTTGGCTTTGGCTGACCGTTGCTTTGCTTGCCACCGTGCGGTGGAATGTTGCTTGCAGGTACTGCGGAGCTGAGTACTAAATAGCGGGCTGAACCCCAAGTTGCTAAGCTGGCCCTCGAAGGCCAAAGCGAATAGTTGTATTTTATTTCTATCATGTGTGCCCGGTCTGCGAGCCGATGTATGGAAAACACTACTTTGTTAAGTGAAACTCTTGTAAGACCATAAGACCGAATACTTTCTTTGTATTTGTTATTTCATTCCTGTGATGGTTGTGGACATTCATGTTAGTTGATATATCGATTATGGGTTCTTTATAACTATTTAAAAGCTTCCGCTAGAATGCTCTGTGTAGAACGAGTAGTTATAGTTGTATGGTTTTGGTATTCTTATGTAGCCCTTCCGACTGTTTGTGGTATATGGCGTCGGGTTCCAGCTGGACCTTCTGTTATATGACATACGACGGATGGGGGCGTTACAATTTGATATCAGACTTTTTGTTCCGGTCAACTTAAATGAATTCATGGATGAATTCTTTTTAGGGGTGGTGAGCACATGTGTGCGTCATCATTATAACATCAAAAAGAACCCATGAATGTCCACTTAGAAATGAAAAATGCTCTTGTTCAGAGGAATCTGAGTGTTCCAATAATTGTTTTTAGCAATCTGTTTGGTGTCTATTCAAGGGTCTTTGCTATTATAGGCGGCTAGGAGCGGTGCTGGGCAATCGGAACGACCGTAATCGGCGGAAAGTAGTGCACCGGGGGACGTGCATACAAAACCTCCTTCAGCGGAAACCATCAGATTGGTTGCTGAAGCAGTCTTTGCTATGATAAATGCCCAACCTGCAGGTAAAATGCACCATGCACCACCTATTAATGAGCAATAACCGATTAGGGCGGCAGAGCCGGCAGTGGTAGAGCACGCGGTAGTTGATCAAGTAGCACCAAGGAGAGCTATGGAGAAGCAGCTCAAGCATGTAATGAGCTTTAATCCTCTGAGGTTCGACGGGATTGGAATGCCAACTCAAGCTGAGGATTGGCTCCCTACGATAAAGAGGGTCTTGATGTCCACAGAAACTGTTGAGTGGCAGAAGACCACCATAGCGACGTTCCTTTTATCAGGTGAGGCGAGGCTGTGGTGGGACGAGTTGGAGGTTCATCTCTTAGTGGGAAGGCAACTTGCGGATGTGCCTATGGAGGAATTCTCAAGGTTGTTCTTAGCCAGATATCTACCCTCTGCTCAGAAGCTTGAGATGGAGAATCAGTACCTTGGTCTGACTCAGGGGGGCAGAAGCGTGGATGAGTATCTCCACGAGTTTACGCGGTTGGGTCGTTATGCTGGTGTTATCTTTTCGGAAGAGGAGCCGAAGACCAACCGATTTTATGAGGGTCTACGTGGCGACCTACAGCTTCTCCTTGCTGGGCCAAAGCCGCAGGGCTTCCTAGCCTTGGTCAATTCGGCCCGGTCATTGGAAAAGGTCGTGAAGAAAGTGCAAGAGAATAAGGATCTAGGGGAAAAGAAGTCAGAGTTCAAATTGTCAAATGCAAAGTCGGGTTTTCGCAGATGGAACAAGAAGCCGAAGACTTCGAACTCAGCCCCTTCATTTGGTGCGGCGGGGGCAACCACAAGTTGAGTCCCAGGAGCATGCTATAATTGTGGAAAGATGGGGCATTTTGCTCGTGAGTGTTGGATCGGACATGCAAAGTCCGAGAGGAATCCTGGAGTAACCTACGAAGAAAAAGGGAAGGCGGTGGAGTCAACCACATCCCACCATGCTCCAACCCAGCCTAGAGCTTATAACCTTGGTCTGCAAGAGGCCATAAAACAAGCTGACGTGGTGACAGGTATAAATTAAATTATAGCAGTTTAACTTCATGTAGTTGTTACCTTTTTATATGTTAGCTTATATTTGTTGGTGCTAGGCTTCGTGTTGATTTTTGATTATCCGCCGAGAGCCCTGTTTGATACGGGAGCTTCGCATTCCTTCTTGTCCAAATGATTTGTATCGCGCATCGGAGTCCCTTCCTTGATGGCTAAAGAAAAGTTGGATGTGTTGTTGCGCAATCGGTGCTCAATGTACGCGGATAGAGTCTATGTGGTTAAGATTCAGATTGGGGATCAGGAGTTTGACTTGCAAGCATCGGTACTACCGTTAGTGGAGTTCGGCATAATTTCTGGTATGGACTGGCTCTCGGAGCAGCGATCATGTATTGATTGCAACCGAAAAGAGGTTAAGTTGGGACTGAATACTGATCGGGAGACTACGTTCGTGGGCATGAAGGGGTCGGGTAAGGTTTTGATGTCGGCCCTACAGGTGATCAAGGCAGTTCGGTCTGGGGAAGAGCTGTTTGTCACATTAGTGCAGACTTCAACGCCTAAGCCAAGTTTGAGCAGTATTCCAGTTGTGTCTGAATATCCTGACATGTTTCTAGATGATCTCCCGGGAGCCTCTCCTCAGTGGGAAATTGATTTTATTATTGAGCTGGTGCCGGGTGCCAAACCGGTGTCACGGTCTCTGTATCGGATAGCGCCAAGAGAGATGGCAGAGTTGAAGGTGCAACTGCAAGAGTTTTTGTAGCAAGGGTATGTGCATCCAAGTTCGTCGCCTTGGAGCACTCCGGTCCTTTTTGTTAAGAAGAAGGATGGGAGTTTGCGACTCTGTATCGACTATCGGGAGTTAAACAAGCTTACGGAAAAGAATAAGTATCTGATCACAAGGATTGACGACCTATTTGATCAGTTGGCTGGGTCTACAGTATATTCAAAATTAGATCTGAAATCTGGTTACTACCAATTAAGGATAAGGGAAAGCGACTTCTGAAATATAGCGCTCAGCACGCGGTTTGGGCATTACGAGTTCACGGTCATGCCGTTTGGGTTCACCAATGCGCCATCCGTGTTTATGGATCTGATGAACATGACGTTCAGAGAATACCTGGATCATTTCGTGATCGTATTTATCGACGATATCCTGGTATACTCACAGTGTGAGGAAGATCACTACAAGCATCTGCATATGGTGTTGGAGACGTTGAGAAGAAATCAGTTGTATGTTAAGTTCTTCAAGTGTGAGTTCTGGTTATCCTCTGTAGCGTTCCTTGGTCATGTTGTTAGTGGAGAAGGGATAGCAGTTGATCCGGCGAAGATAGTGGCGATATGGGAGTGGCCTGTATTGTGTACAGTGGCGGAAGTCCGGAGCTTTCTAGGGCTTGCCGGCTACTACAGGTGCTTCGTAGAGAACTTCTCGCGGATAGCGCTACCACTCATGACGTTGACAAGAAAAGATCAAAAGTTTGTGTGGTCGCTGGAGAGCGAGCATGCTTTTGAAGAATTGAAGAGGCGGTTGACCACGATGCCTATTTTATGTTCGTCGTGTGGGACTAAAGGGTTTGAAATCTATAGTGATGCTTCGGGCAGTGGTTTGTGATGTGTTATGCTACAGCATGGGAGCGTGATAGCCTGTGGTTCACCACAATTGAAGGTTCATGAGCGGAATTATCAGGTCCATGACTTAGATTTAGCGTCCATAATATTTGCTTTAAAGCTATGGAGGCACTATCTGTACGGTGTGAAGGTCGACATCTACACGGATCATAAGAGCTTGAACTACCTGTTGGATCAAAAGGACCTAAACATGAGGTAGCAGAGGTGGATGGAGTTCCTGGGGGAATACACCTTCGAGATACATTATGTGCCTGGGAAAGGAAATGCAGTGGCGGATGCGTTGAGTCGCAGGGTTCCTGTGCGAGCCAGCTGGTTGTCGGTACATGATGAGATATTGGTCCGTGAATTGGAGGCTTTGGAGATAACTTGCGTCGACAAGAAGTCTAGTGCCGATGGGAAATTGTTTTGTACAAAGGTGCAGTATGACCTAGCTGATAGAGTTCGGCGGGCTTTGGTTCAGGATAGCAGCATGAAGCAGATCTTAGATGAATCTTTGGATGGGTCGAGTTCCCAATTTGCTGTTGAGAATGGACTGCTAATGAGGGATGGCCACCTATGCGTTCCTAGTGCGGGTAATCTTCGGGAGGAGTTGTTGTATGAGGCACATCATACTAAGTACTCAGTCCACCCGGGGAGCACGAAGATGTATAAGGACATGAAGAAGTTGTCCTAGTGTCCAGGATTGAAGAAGGATGTAGCACTTTATGTGGCCAAGTGCCAGACATGTTCCTTGGTAAAGGCGGAGTGTCAGAAGCCCGGAGGATTCTTGAAGTCCCTACCTATCCCGGAGTGGAAATTTGACGACATTTCTATGGATTGTGTGCATGGTTTGCCAAAGTCACAGAGGGGAAATGACGCCATCTGGGTGGTCGTAGATAGATTGACAAAGGTGTCGGATTTTATTCCGAACAGGAAGGAAGATCCGGTGGAGAAGTTAGCCAAACTCTATGTGGATAATATTGTACGATTACATGGTGTGCCCCGCAGTATTGTTAGTGACCGAGATGGATGCTTCACGTCGAATGACTGGAGGCTGGTGCATAGTCTGTTGGGAGCTAAGTTGAGTTTCAGCACAGCCTTTCATCCGCAGACGGATGGTCAGACCGAGAGGGTCAACCGGATGATGGAGGACATGCGTGCTTCGTATGTGTGTCTTGGATTTCAGAAAGCAGTGGGAATATCACCTATACATTGTGGAGTTTGCATATAACAATAGTTATCAAGCGAGTATTGAAATGGCGCCTTTCGAGGCCTTATATGGGAGAAAGTGTCGCACGCCATTGTCTTGGTTGGAGACAGGCGAATCGAAGCTATACAAACGTCAAGCGGTAGAAGACGCCACTTTAATGATACATATAGTTTAGGAAAGGTTGAAGATCGCTCAGTACAGGCAGGCAAAATACTATAATGCCAAGCATAGGAACGTGGAGTTCGGTGTCGGCGACTGGGTGTATTTTAAAATCAAGCCGTTCAAGGGAGTCTCACTAGTTCGATGCTTGAAAAAGCTGAGTCCGAGATACCTTGGACCGTTTGAAATCCTGGAGCGTGTTGGTGAAGCCACGTATCGTTTGAAGCTGTCAGTGGAGTTGAGTGGGCTACATGATGTGTTCCATGTATCGGTGTTGCGGAAGGCGGTGCAAGAGCCTTCGCAGGCCGTTGTGGTCGATCAAGTGCCATTTGATTATGGATTGATGATGAAGGTCATGCCAGTATACATTGAAGACTTGGAGGTTAAACGACTCCGCAATAAGGAAATCTGAATGGTTAAAGTCCGTTGGGATAACTGCGGACGTGAGGAGCTTTCTTTGGACCGAGAGTAGACTATGATGGTAGAATACCCCGAGTTATTCCACTCAGGTAACATTTAGATTTTTGTGTACCTTTATATAATTTTGGTATGAAATTCTTTAAGTGGGGGAGATTTGTAATGCCCCGAAAATCGTAACCGAGCTGGTCGTGTCCAAGAGAATTTTTTGGTGCCTGTATAGGGGTACACGACCTAGGACACGGGCGTGTCCAAGGTCGTGTGGTTCTTTGTGTTGGTCGGCTGTGTCCAGAGAAGGACACGTCAGGAAACACAACAGCGTGACACGGGCGTGTCAAAAGATACGGGCGTGTGCATACCCGTGTCACCACCCGTGTTCCCAAGAGTCGTGTCGGTTGGTATGGCGGTTACTGGTGACACGGCCCTAGTACATAGGCATGTCGGAAACCGACACGGGCATGTCAGGTTGAGACACGGGCATGTCTCGACCTGTGTCAGCTTCTGTGCTCGACGATCGTGTCTGGATCGAGGCACACGGCCTGGGACACGGCCGAGTGTGAGGCCGTGTTCGGCCCAGGTTTGATGATTTTTGGGCGGATCTGAGCCATTTGTTTTCTTTAATTAAGATCCAACGGCCCAGATGTGTTCCTGCTCTGATAAGGCCGGGAATGGAGGTTAAACTCCTGATTTGCTCTTTACCATTCTCTTTCTAACGAGTTGGAGAGAGGAGGAAGGAGAGGGAGGATTCCGGCCGCCGGCGGAGCATCGGAGCACCGTTTTGAGAACCGAGAGCGAATCCGCGGAGGAAATTCCATTGCGAAGCCTTCTATCCGTATATTTTTTTCCATGGCGCAGAAGCGTACTTCAAGGGTAACGATTCTCTACTTGAGCATGTGAAGCTGTCCTTTGTTTGCATAAGGAAACCTGCTCCCGCAAGTGTGCGGTGAGTGTGCGGTGTTCCTTGGGGTTGACAGGAATAGTCCCCCTTGTGTTGCATATAGAGTCCGGAAGCGAAGTACGAACATAGGCATTGTGTGTGAAGCCTACACAGACATGTTGGTCTGGATCGGTGATGTTGCATTTTGTATGGTTTGCCGGAGAAGACTCCGTGTTTTGTGTTTTTGGGTTTCTACACAGTAGATTGCAGCAGGGATCCTTGGGGATTAACTCCAAGGCCCACCCGGAAAACTGAGCAGAAACGCAATTCTGCTAATTTGGCGGCCTTGGAGCCGTCCTTGTACATAACTGGGTTATGTGTTATTTGGATTGTTGCGGAATCCGAGAGAAGCTTGGCTCATGCGTGCGTCTTAAGGTGAACTACGAGTTGTGAGCAACGGGCAAGTGGAATTGGACCCGGGCTATGTGGTTCGGTGCGAGAGACCAAAAGAGGGATTGGCCATTGGCATAGTTAGGAGCCTTAGACAGTGGTCAGAAAGGATAAAATGCTCACGTTGTTCCCATCCCTGGGATGGTGGTGAAGCCACAGAATTGACCGGATTCACCGATAATGTGCTCTGAGTGCACGGGGTGTTTGGGCCGTGAGAGCCTACACCTGTGGCGTAGTATATTTGCACTTCTATTGTTTAGCTGGGCTAATGAATTGCAGGGAAGGAGCACCGCCTTCCCGAGTAAGGGGCAGGGTCGTTATAATTTGGTTGGCTTTGGCTTTCCGTTGCTTTATTTGCCACCGTGCGGTGGAATGTTGCTTGCAGGTGCTGCGAAGCCGAGTACTAAATAGCGGGCTGAATCCCAAGTTGTTGAGCTGGCCCTCGAAGGCCAAATCGAATAGTTGTATTTTATTTCTATCATGTGTGGCCGGCCTATGAGCCGATGTATGGAAAACACTACTTTGTTAAGTGAAACTCTTGTAAGGCCATAAGGCCGAATACTTTCATTGTATTTATTATTTCATTCCTGTGGTAGTTGTGCACATTCATGTTAGTTGATATATCGATTATGGGTTCTTTATAATTATTTTAAAGCTTCCGCTAGAATGCTCTGTGTAGGACGAGTAGTTATAGTTGTATGGTTTTGGTATTCTTATGTAACCCTTCCGACTGTCTGTGGTATATGGCATCGTGTTCCAGCTAGACCTTCTGTTATATGTCATACGACTGATTGGGGCGTTACAAGAACGATGAGAAGGAAATGCACTCGATCAAGAATCATCTCGGCAAGTGTCGATTAAAAACACGATAAATAAACCTAAGCTTAATAGGGTAAAGGTCCTTGACCGTGTAGGTTCCTAAAGCTTGAACATGCTTCTATCGAAGTCGTGCCCAACTGAGTTTAGGAAGGAACGACCGACTCTCGTCTAAATCGGAGGCTTAAAGCTCGCTTTACAAGGTAAGCCCCATAATTGGATTTTACTCCAATCTGGGAGATTTGGACGTCTGCCTCTCTCGAGGGGTGCGTACAACTCCCTTTACTCTTGAGTGCTCACTTCAATCTATAGGCCTCTCAGCTAGCCAAGAATGAAAGTAAAGGTGGAGAATATATATCGATGATATATCTCCAACCCATGATAAATCAAGAGTAATTCAAGGCTAAACCCTAAAAAGAAAAGGTAAACTCAAAGCATCATAACTTAATCACTCGAACCTCGGATCATCAAGATCGATAACAAGGAGGATTAGTTAATCATGGTGAAGTGGAGGAGGGGGGAATGAGTAGTAAAGCATAAAGAACACAAGGTAAGAAAGAGAGCAAACAACACTTTTTATATTAATCTAAAAGAGAGCTTACAACTTCGAAATGAAAATTACAAGTGCAATGAAAATTGAAATCTTATTCTAGCCCTACCATTAGCAACTAAAGCAATTACAAAGGCTACTACAAAAGATTAAACTAAACTAGAATTAGGAAAAACTAAAATGAGAAAGAGAGAGAGAGAGAGAGAGAGAGAGAAAGCTTGAAAACTTCAGAAAACAAAAGGGCAGCACTTCCTTACACACTATAGAAAACTATATGGACTCAAGGGGGGTCTGAATTTATATAAATTCAAGAGGAGGTGACACGGCCGGCGACACGGCCGTGTTGGTGGCCGTGTCCCGTGCTGGTTGACTTCGCGCTCTGGTTCTGGCGGGAAATGATCATTGCAACGCCGACTGGCGGGCACGCCCATGTTGACACGGCCAACAACATGGCCATGTTGGTGGCCATGTTCTCTACGGTTGATGGGCTTCGACGGGGGGGGGGGGGGGGGTCACATTAATGGCGGGTTGCATGTGCTGAGGAGGTGGTGACACGCCGGGCGACACGGCCATGTGGGTGGCCATGTCCAGCCCTGGAAATTCATCGACTCCTGGTGACATTGTCCATGTTGACACGGCCAGCTTGACACGGCCAGAGACACGGCCAGTGACACGGCCGTGTTGGAGTCTGTGTCCTGGTCGGGATGAACTCTGGACTTTCCTCTGGTGGTTGATTCTTTGGGAACAGGTGACGCGCCCCATGACACAGCCGTGTTTGTGTCCATGTCAGGTCATTTTGGGTGAAAATTGAGAAAACCTGCAAAAGTGCACAAAAACATTAGTGGCATAAATAAATACAAGAAGAAGGGACATATAAGCTAATAAGACAAGATTTGCACAATAAAAGACCTAAACAAAACTCTAATAGCTTAAATACAAAACGCACTATCAACTGGCAGCATGGAAAACCTAATCAACTATAAGTCCAAGCTAGGTCCAAAAGTAATATTTGGTGACTCCAACTATGGCCAAACTGAAGGCTATGTGAAGGTTAAAATTAGAGCTGTCACTTTCAAGAAGGTAGCATATGTAAGTGGACTGATGCACAACCTAATATCCATAAGTCAATTATGTGATGAAAGGTTTCAGGTTTCATTTAATAAATCCTCCTGTATTATTACTTCAGTAGTTAACCAAGTTGTGTTAACTGGAACTAGAGTAGGAAACATTTATGTAGTAAACTTTAAGTCTGCTAAGTTACAAATATGTTTGTTTAATCAAACTAGCAACAACAATAAACTTTGGCATAAGAGATTAGGACATGTTAATCTGAAAAATATTGCTAAACTCTCTAGGGACAACCTTGTTAGAGGATTGCCTTCTTGCCCCTACAAGAAGGAAAGCCTTTGCAGGGCTTGTCAATTAGGCAAGCAAACCAAAAATAGTTTTAAGTCACTTAATAAGAGTTATTCACCTAGGATTCTGTATTTATTCCATATGGATCTCTTTGGAATCATTGTTGTACAGAGCCTGGGAGGGAAGTCTTATACCTTAGTGGCTGTTGATGACTTCTCAAGATTCATGTAACAACTCTATCCATTCATATAGTATATACTAGAAGGTCCGGCCGGGGCCCCACAGCATATACCACAAAACAGGCGGCGAAGTCACGGAGTGATACCAGAGTTGCGCGTGCTAACACAAAACATTCTAGCGGAAGCTTATAACACGACACTGAACTCCAAACATGAATGCCCACCATATAAAGATCCACATATATATAATAGGAATGTTCACCAAAGACAAATCAGTTGTCCTTATGGCCTTACAAGTCGTTTCACAACAGTGGCCATAAACATTGGCGCGCAGGCCGGCCACGTATAAACAAATATAGCATTTTAAGCTTAGCCTTCAAGGGCTAGCGGCAGCAGCAGCAACAGCAGCAGGGACTTCAACATTTATATGTCCCGTTTGGCTCTCCGGCACCTGTACAAGGACATTCCACCCAACGGTGGTAAACAAGGCAACAGTCAGCATTCAGCTGACCAATTTTATAAGGACCCTACCCCTTTTCCCAGGGCAGTGGTATTCCTTCCCTGCAGGCATAGCATTGCACAGGCAGAAATATATATATTGATACATTGTGCTCTCATGCACATATATTCCATCACAACCATCAGCCATGCGGCCCGACGATCCGTACACTCAGGGCACATTCTTGGTGTACCGGCGAACCAGTTTCCCACCACCATATCAGGGTCGCAACCCAACGGTAGAACATTGAGCATTTACTCCATGGCGTGCAGCCGGAGATTACAGTCTTACTGACCTGGGATTGGCCCGTAGCCCCCCATGGTGTCATGGCGTGCAGGCCTAAGACTCTCGCTATGCATTTCTGCCAAATGCCAATTCATCCAAACACCCATGGCAGACAAACATAATGCGGATACAGTTCAGCCTTTACACGTTGCTCTGGTGGTTGATTCTTTGGGAACAGGTGACGCGCCCCATGACACAGCCGTGTTTGTGTCCGTGTCAGGTCATTTTGGGTGAAAATTGAGAAAACCTGCAAAAGTGCACAAAAACATTACTGGCATAAATAAATACAAGAAGAAGGGACATATAAGCTAATAAGACAAGATTTGCACAATAAAAGACCTAAACAAAACTCTAATAGCTTAAATACAAAACGCACTATCAACTGGCAGCATGGAAAACCTAATCAACTATAAGACCAAGCTAGGTCCAAAAGTAATATTTGGTGACTCCAACTATGGCCAAACTGAAGGCTATGTGAAGGTTAAAATTGGAGCTGTCACTTTCAAGAAGGTAGCATATGTAAGTGGACTGATACACAACCTAATATCCATAAGTCAATTATGTGATGAAAGGTTTCAGGTTTCATTTAATAAATCCTCCTGTATTATTACTTCAGTAGTTAACCAAGTTGTGTTAACTGGAACTAGAGTAGGAAACATTTATGTAGTAAACTTTAAGTCTGCTAAGTTACAAATATGTTTGTTTAATCAAACTAGCAACAACAATAAACTTTGGCATAAGAGATTAGGACATGTTAATCTGAAAAATATTGCTAAACTCTCTAGGGACAACCTTGTTAGAGGATTGCCTTCTTGCCCCTACAAGAAGGAAAGCCTTTGCAGGGCTTGTCAATTAGGCAAGCAAACCAAAAATAGTTTTAAGTCACTTAATAAGAGTTATTCACCTAGGATTCTGTATTTATTCCATATGGATCTCTTTGGAATCATTGTTGTACAGAGCCTGGGAGGGAAGTCTTATACCTTAGTGGCTGTTGATGACTTCTCAAGATTCATGTAACAACTCTATCCGTTCATATAGTATATACTAGAAGGTCCGGCTGGGGCCCCACAGCATATACCACAAAACAGGCAGCGAAGTCACGGAGTGATACCAGAGTTGCGCGTGCTAACACAAAACATTCTAGCGGAAGCTTATAACACGACACTGAACTCCAAACATGAATGCCCACCATATAAAGATCCACATATATATAATAGGAATGTTCGCCAAAGACAAATCAGTTGTCCTTATGGCCTTACAAGTCGTTTCACAACAGTGGCCATAAACATTGGCGCGCAGGCCGGCCACGTATAAACAAATATAGCATTTTAAGCTTATCCTTCAAGGGCTAGCAGCAGCAGCAGCAACAGCAGCAGGGACTTCAACATTTATATGTCCCGTTTGGCTCTCCGGCACCTGTACAAGGACATTCCACCCAACGGTGGTAAACAAGGCAACAGTCAGCATTCAGCTGACCAATTTTATAAGGACCCTACCCCTTTTCCCAGGGCAGTGGTATTCCTTCCCTGCAGGCATAGCATTGCACAGGCAGAAACATATATATTCATACATTGTGCTCTCATGCACATATATTCCATCACAACCATCAGCCATGCGGCCCGACGATCCGTACATTCAGGGCACATTCTTGGTGTACCGGCGAACCAGTTTCCCACCACCATATCAGGGTCGCAACCCAACGGTAGAACATTGAGCATTTACTCCATGGCGTGCAGCCGGAGATTACAGTCTTACTGACCTGGGATTGGCCCGTAGCCCCCCATGGTGTCATGGCGTGCAGGCCTAAGACTCTCGCTATGCATTTCTGCCAAATGCCAATTCATCCAAACACCCATGGCAGACAAACATAATGCGGATACAGTTCAGCCTTTACACGTTGCTCAAATTGTTAGTTCTATAACCAAACTAACGTAGGTCGGCATCCCCTTGTCCGTTTAGCAAATAGCAATAATGTCCTCGCAGTGCAAGCCTCACAATCACAGGTTAACTAGGTGCCACACTAAACGGTAGCGATAGAACTCATGTTCCATCCCTAGCTTTCACCATTTACGGGTATTTTCCTGGGATTTCCTACCAGTACTTCCTGCTACTACCCTTCACAGGCACAACCCAGCAAGCAGCACACGCATCAAGGGTATTTTCCTTGCTTATCACGCGAGTACTTCCTGCTTCTAACCTTCACAGGTACCACCCATGAACATCAAGCATTACAAGGGTATTTCTTGAACTTCCAATCCAGTACTTCCTATTACTACCCTTCACAGGTACAACCCATTCAACACTAGCATTAAACGGGTATTTTCCTGGACTACCACTCTAGTACTTCTTGTTATTGTCCTTCACAGGTTTAACCCGTCGAGTCCTAAACTACACATTTATCACGGAGTCTTCTCCGGTGCGTATATGCAACATCACCAATCCAGATCAACCTATCCAGATGGGCTTCACACAGCATGCCTATTTCATACTCCATTTTCGGATCTATATGCCAAATGAGTGGGGATTCCATGAATCAACCCAAGAGACTCCCATAACAAGCCACCCTCTGGTGGGGGAATCATATGCACATGCCAAAAGAAAGTCTTCACATGGCTAGGAAGAAAGTTCGTTACCCTTGAAGACCGCTTCGGAGCCATGGACTTTTAGCCTGCTGAAAAGGACCACAGCTTTGCCTCCACAACGCTAGCTTCGGATCTTGAAACGGAACTCTGCAGCTCCATCGGTGGCCGGCTCTCTTCCTCCTCCTTCTTCTTCCACTCTCTCTCTCTAGGATGGTAGAAAGATGATGGCCAAGACTAGAATGAGAATATCTTTCTCATTATCGGCCTTAAGGACACAGGGAGGAGCCAGAGCCATTAGATCCCAACTGAGAAAAAGGACAGGAACGATTTTGCCACAAAGGCTAAATTTTGCCTGACATGGCCTGTGACACGCCCGTGTCACAGGCCGTGTACCTTAAGCGGCACACAACCGACTCATCTAGACCAGTACACGGCCATGTGACACGCCCGTGTCACGGGCTGTGTCACCTGACACGCCTTTAGACACGCCCGTGTCTGTGGCCGTGTACTTCAGGCAGCACAAAACCAATCTCAACCCGATCGGGACACGGCTAGTGACATGCCCGTGTCACAGGCCGTGTACCCTAAGACACACATGTTTCCTATCTGTGTTCACCAGGCCTCAACTGCCCTGGGCACATCCCTCAAAGGACACGGCCTGTGACACTCCCGTGTCCCAGGTCGCGTGCCCATACACGGCAGCAGACACGCCCTAGCTCAATTTCATCGAACTGGAGTTTGTCGACCAGATGAGGACACGGCCTCTGACATGCCTGTGTCAGATGGCGTGTTCCCTCATTTTTCCTTAGAACGGATTTTCGTCGAACTCTCGTCGGCTGCTCACCCGAGCAGGACATGCCCTGGGACACGCCCGTGTCCCAGGCCGTGTCACCCAAATATTTCCCAATCCTGGGATTTGGGGTGGTACAACCCTCCCCTCCTTACAATAAATTTTGTCCCCGAAATTTGCACACAGTAAGGTAATAAAACACAAGTTGTTTTATTCCATAAATGTTCAATACGACTTGACACACACTGCATAACAGTTACACAAGGAGCTCGGGAAATTCAGCCTGCATGGTCTGCTCTCACTCCTATATTAGCTCCTCACGGCCACAGGTGTCCCACCGGACTTTGACCATCCCGATCATCTTGTTCCGCAACTGTTTATCGACACAATCCTCGATCCAAATGGGCCAAACTTTCATCGTTAGCCCATACTCCACCATCACTCGATCATTTTCGATCACTTGAGCTGAATCTTTGACGGCTTGTCTAAGTATTGAGATGTGAAACACATCATGTAATCCACCCAAGTCGGCCAAAAGAGCTAGTCGATATGCAGCTTCCCCAATTCGCTCTACCACTTCAGACGGACCAAGATATCTCGGACTCAACTTTCTCAGACATCGAATCCGGGATACGCCTTTGAAGGGTTTGCTCTTCAGATAGACCCAATCGCCTACCGCGAACACCACGTTCCGGTGCTTGGCATTGTAGTATTTTGCTTGATGATCCTGGGCTATCAGTAGCCTCTCTCGGATAGTGCGTATCGTCGAGTTCACCTCATCAACTTCGTTACACATATACACTTTGGATTCGCCTGCTTCTGCCCAAGACAACGGTGTACGACTCTTCCGACCATACAGAGCTTCAAAAGGTGCCATACCGATGCTCGCTTGGTAGCTATTGTTGTAGGCAAACTCCACCATATAGATATGATCTTCTCATCTCTTCCCAAAGTCCAGGGAGCACATGTGGAGCATATCCTCCATTGTCCTGTTGGTTCGTTCAGTCTGGCCATCCATCTGGGGATGAAAGGCCATACTGAACACCAACTTTGTGCCTAACAGCTGATGGACTAGCCTCCATTCATTCGTTGTGAATCTCCCATCTCGATCACTCACAATGCTTCGAGGAACACCACGTAGCCGTACAATCTATTCAACATACATCTTTGCCAAACTTTCCACGGAATTTTCCCATTTATTCAGAATGAGGTGTGTCACTTTTATCAGCCGGTCTACAATCACCCAGATTGAATCGTTCCCGCACCGAGATCTCAGCAATCTGTTCACAAAATCCATGGAAATATCATCGAACTTCCATTCCGGAATCGGTAACGACTTCAAGAAACCGCCAGGCTTCTGGCATTCCGCCTTCACCAAAGCACAAGTTTGGCATTTGGCCACATAATGAGCGACATCTTTCTTCAGTCCTGGCCACCAGAACAGCTTCTTCATGTATCTGAACATCTTTGTGCTCCCAGGGTGAATTGAGTACTTTGAATAGTGCGCTTCGTACATCAATTCTTCTCATAATTTACCCTAACTCGGCACGCACAAATGGCCCTCTTTCCACAAAAGGCCGTCAGTCCAGGAGAATTTGCCCTCTGGCCCGTCCTTTGGCATAGCATTGGAGACTCTCATCTAGCTAAATTACTCGTCAAACCCTGTCCGCAAGGTCACACTGCACCTCCGTCTAGTTCAAACATGCATCGGCTGAAGAATTCTTGTCAACACAAGAAATCTCTAACACTTCCAACTCCTAGATTAGACGTTCATTGTACCTCTGCAACCAACTTGCCCTTGCCGGAGCTCTTCGACTTAAGGCATCAAAGACCACATTTCCTTTTCCGGGAGTATAATGAATCTCAAAGGTATAGTCCCCAAGGAACTCCAACCACCTTCGTTGTCGCATATTCAGATCCTTCTGCTCCAATAAGTACTTTAGGCTCTGATGGTCCGTGAAGATCTCCACTTTCACACCATAGAGATAATGCCGCCATATCTTTAGTGCAAAGATCACTGCCGCCAACTCTAAATCGTGGAAGGGATAATTTCGCTCATACACCTTCAGTTGGCGAGAGCCATAATCAATCACTTTCCCATTTTGCAGAAGAGCGCAGCCTAAGCCTCTTCATGAAGCATCACTGTAGATTTCGAATCCGTCAGTACGACATGGCGATGTCAACACAGGCGTCGTGGTCAATGGACACCTTAGCTCTTAAAAAGCACGCACACACTCCGGTGTCCAAATGAACTTCTGATCCTTTCTCGTCAGCGTGGTCAGAGGTAAAGCAATCCGCGAGAAGTTTTCAATAAACCAGCTGTCGTAGCCAGCCGGTACAAGGAAGCTCCTAACTTCAGCCACCGAAGACAACACTAGCCGCTCCGGTATGGCCCATATGTTCGACGGATCTAATGCGATGCCCTCTCTGCTTACCACATGGCCAAGAAAAGCCACCGACGGTAGCCAAAATTCGCACTTCGAGAACTTGGCATCGAGCTTATTCTTCCTCAAAGTATGCAACACCAGCTGCAAGTGGTTTTTGTGATCGGCTTCCGATTTCGAGTACACCAGGATATCATCAATGAACACAATCACGAACAAGTATATACCACATGTACTAGGATCGAAACCTAGCTCTGATACCAAAAATGTAACGACTTCATTCGTTCATATAGTATATACTAGAAGGTCTGGCCGGGGCCCCACAGCATATACCACAAAACAGGCGGCGAAGTCACGGAGTGATACTAGAGTTGCGCGCCCTAACACAAAACATTCTAGCGAAAGCTTATAACACGACACTGAACTCCAAACATGAATGTCCACCATATAAAGATCCACATTTATATATAACAGGAATGTTCACCAAAGACAAATCAGTTTGCCTTATGTCCTTACAAGTCTTTTCACAATAGTGGCCTTAAACAATGGCGCGCAGGCCGGCCACGTATAAACAAACATAGCATTTTAAGCTTAGCCTTCAAGGGCTAGCGCCAGTAGCAGCAACAGCAGCAGGGACTTCATCCTTTATATGTCCCGTTTGGCTCTCCAGCACCTGTACAAGGACATTCCACCCAATGGTGGCAAACAAGGCAACGGTCAGCATTCAGCTGACCAATTTTATAATGATCCTACCCCTTTTCCCGGGGCAGTGGTATTCCTTCCCTGCAGGCATAGCATTTCACAGGCAGATGCATATATATATTCATACATTGTGCTCTCACGCACATACATTCCATCACAACCGTCAGCCACGCGGCCCGATGATATGTGCACTCAGGGCACATTCTTGGTAAGCCGGTGAACCAGTTGCCCACCACCGTATCAGGGTCGCAACCCAATGGTAAAACATTGAGCATTTACTACATGGCGTGTAGCCGGAGATTACAGTCTTACTGACACGGGATTGTCCCGTAGCCCCCCATGGTGTCGTGGCGCGCAGGCCTAAGACTCTCACTATGTGTTTCTGCCAAATGCCAATTCATCCAGACACCCATAGCAGACAACCATAACACAGATACAGTTCAGCCTTTGCCCGTTGCTCAAATCATTAGTTCTATAACTAGACTAACGTTGGTCGACATCCCCTTGTCCGTTTAGCAAATAGCCATAATGTCCCCGTAGGACAAGCCTCACAATCACAGGTTAACTGGGTGCCACACTCAATGGTAGCGATAGAACTCATATTCCATCCCTAGCTTTAACCATTTGCGGGTATTTTCCCTGGATTTCCTACCAGTACTTCCTGCTACTACCCTTCACAGGCACAACCCAGCAAGAAGCACACGCATCAAGGGTATTTTCCTGGCTTATCATGCCAGTACTTCCTGTTACTACCCGTCACAGGTACCACCCATGAACATCAAGCATTACAAGGGTATTTCATGGACTTTCAATCCAGTACTTCCCGTTACTACCCTTCACAGGTACAACCCATTCAGCACAAGCATTATACGGGTATTTTCCTGGACTACCACTCCAGTACTTCCTGCTACTATCCTTCACAGGTTTAACCCGTCGACTCCTAAACTACATGTTTATCACGGAGTCTTCTCCGGCGTGTATATGTAACATCACCAATCCAGATCAACCTGTCCAGATGGGCTTCACACAGCATGCCTATTTCGTACTCCATTTCCGGATCTATATGCCAAATGAGTGGGGATTCCGTGAATCAACCCAAGAGACTCCCATAACAAGCCACCCTCTGGTGGGGGAATCATATGCTCATGCCAAAAGGAAGCCTTCACATGGCTAGGAAGAAAGGTCGTTACCCTTGAAGACCGCTTCGGAGCCATGGACTTTTAACAAGCTGAAAAGGACTGTAGCGGCTTTACCTCCACAACGCTATCTTCGAATCTCGAAACGGAACTCCGCAGCTCCACCGGTGGCTGTCTCTCCTCCTCCTCCTCCTCCTTCTTCCTCTCTCTCTCTAGGATGGTAGAAAGATGATGGCCAAGACTAGAATGAAAATATCTTTCTCATTCTCGACCTTAAGGGCACAGGGAGGAGCCAGAGCCATTAGATCCCAGCTGAGAAAAAGGATGGCCATGATTTTGCCACAAAAGGCTAAATTTTGCCTGACACGGCCTGTGACACGCCCGTGTCATAGGCCGTGTACCTTAAATGGCACACAACCGACTCATCCAGACCAGTACACGGCCATGTGACACGCCCGTGTCACGGGCCATGTCACCTGACACGCCTTCAGACACGCCCGTGTCTGTGGTCGTGTACTTCAGGCAGCACAAAATCAATCTCAACTCGATTGGGACACGGCCAGTGACACGCCCATATCACAGGCCATGTACCCTAAGACACCCATGTCTTGCCCGTGTTCACCAGGCCTGAACTGGCCTGAGCACATTCCGCAAAGGATACGGCCTGTGACACGCCCGTGTCCCAGGCCGTGTGCCCATACACTACAGCAGACACGCCCTAGCTCAATTTCGTCGAACTGGAGTTCGTCGACCAGAGGAGGACACAGCCTCTGACATGCCCGTGTCAGATGGTGTGTTCCCTCATTTTTCCTTAGAATGGATTTTCGTTGAACTTTCGCCGGCTGCTCACCCGAGCAGGACACGTCCGTGTCCCAGGCCGTGTCACCCAACTATTTTCCAATCCTGGTATTTGGGGTGTTACAGCTCAATTGGTGATGAGAGTTGAAAGAACTCAATAGTTAAGCGTGCTCGGGCTGGAGAAGTCTTAGGATGGGTGACATCCTGGGAAGTCCCCATGTTGTCCGCTTAACGGGAGAATTTCACTCATCAAAGGGAGGCTGTGGCCACAAACAACCCGCCAATGGGATGGAGAGGGGTTGGGGTGCTTGGGTTGTAGCCCGGTAACGGTCCGCCTAAGGCCTAGTCGTGTCGATCCACGAAAGGTGGAAGAGGACATTACAATAAAAGTGCACTTTTTATTGTAACGCCCCTAGCCGATCCAAAGTGACAGTATCATGGCTCTGCTCTAGGCGATGCTACCGGGCTTTAGCCCAAGCACCCCAACCCCTCTCCAGCCCACAGGAGGGTTGTTGGTTGCCACAACCTCCCTTTGATGAGCAAACTCGACAGTTAAGCCGGGATCTACGGGGACTTCCCAGGAGGTCACCCATCCCAATACTACTCTCACCCAAGCACGTTTAACTGTGGAGTTCTTTAACTTCTCATCACCAATTGATCTGCAGCTCAATTGGTGATGAGAAGTGAAAGAACTCCACATTTAAGCGTGATTGGGTGAGAGTAGCACTGGGATGGGTGGCCTCGTGGGAAGTCCCCGTACGGCGTGGCTTAACTGTCAAGTTCGCTCATCAAAGGGAGGTTGTGGCTACCAACAACTAGCATGTGGGCTGGAGAGGAGTTGGGGTGCTTGGGCTGCAATCCAGTAGCGTCTCCTAGAGCGGATCCGTGACACTGTCACATTGGATTGGCTAGGGGCGTTACAATACACTTGGGTGTTCTTCTCTAGGAATAAGTCTGATAACTTTAAGGTTCTTATAGATTTTCTTAAGAGCATAAGGATTGAGTATTCTACTCCAGTTTCATTGATCAAAAGTGATCATGGTACTGAGTTTGAGTATCTTCCCATACAAGAATTCTGTGAGAAGAAATGTACAGGTATTATTTCTCTGCTCCTAGAACTCCTCAACAAAATGGGGTAGCAGAAAAGAAAATAGGACCCTGATTGATGCTGCAGGCACATTACTTGCAGATGCTTACTTGCCACAATCCTTTTAGGCAGAGGCTGTAAGCACAGCAAATTATGTATTTAATAGCAGCCTGATACATAAGCTTAAGGGCAAGACTCCCTATGAATTACTTAAAGGGAATTAACCTAAAGTAGATTACTTTAGAATTTTTGGTTGTTTATGCTACATTCATAACAATGACACGAAATATCTTAGAAAGTTTGAAGCCAAGGATGCAATGGGAATTTTTCTAGATTATTCCCAAGTCAGTAAGGCATATAGGGTATATAATAAATCTACTATGAAAATAGAAGAGACTGTACATATATCATTTGATGAAACTAACATGTCTTACAAGGAGAAGAATGCTTCTACCAGTGAAATTTTGTAGGTTCCACACTTATGTGAGAAGTTGGATGAGTTGACCCTCACAAATGAGACCGTTGCACATCCCACTCCATATATAAATAAAGACAGTGAAGATGAATCCACTAAAGTGGATGTTGAACCAACAACAGCTCCCATAATTCCACAAGAGGAATTAATTTCTCAAGATGTTGCTGAACCAACTCCACCCACTGAGTTTGTCACACTTAGAGATCATCCTATATCTCAAGTGATTGGAGACATGTCAGTAGGTGTGCAGTCCAGGCATCAACTCAACCAAGACTTGATGCATGACTGCTTCATATCTCAAACTGAGCCCCAATCCATAAAAGATGTTGAGCAAGATCCACACTGAATTATTGCAATGCAAGAGAAGCTCAACCAGTTTGAGAGATGTAGAGTTTGGGATTTAGTTCCAAGACCCAAAGACTACCCAGTCATTGGAACTAAATGGGTATTTAGAAATAAACTAGATGCCCAAGGTATTATCATCTGGAACAAGGCAAGGCAATGGCTCATGGTTATAGACAAGTGGATGACATTGACTATGACCAGACATTTGCACCTGTTGCAAGGCTGGAAGCAATCAGAATCTTCCTTGCTTATGCTGCCTACAAGAAGTTCAAAGTGTATGAAATGGATGTCAAGAGTGCATTCTTAAATGGAGAACTTAAAGAAGAGGTTTATGTGGATCAACCACCAGGTTTTATTTCTCCAACACATCCTTCTTATGTTTTTAAATTGCATAAGACTCTCTGTGGTCTAAAGCAAGCTCCAAGAGCTTGGTATGAAACCATAGCTATCTTTCTTCTAGAGCATAAATTCTCTATGGGCATAGTAGATAGGACATTATTCACTAGACATCATAAGGATCAAACCTTATTAGTACAAATTTATGTAGATGACATTATTTTTGGGTCTACTGATTCCAAACTATGCAAGAGGTTCTCTGACCTAATGCATTCCAAGTTTGAATTGAGTAGCATGGGTGAGTTCTCTTACTTCCTTGGCCTCCAAGTGAAGCAACTACCTGATGGCATATTCATATCCCAGTCCAAGTATGCTAAGGATCTAATCAAAAAGTTTCGGATGTCAAATGCCACTGCAAAGAAAACACTCATGGCTTCTAATGATGTGATTGACTCTGATGAACATGGCAAGCCTGTTGATCAAAAACTGTATAGGGGCATTGTTGGGTCCCTATTATATCTCACAACAAGTAGACCAGACATAATGTTTGCTACATACCTTTGTGCTAGGTTCAGGTGAACCCTAAAGAATCTCACCTTATTTTTCTAAAAAGGATTTTAAGATATATAAAGGGTTGTCCTAATCTAGGACTCTGGTATCCAACTGAGTCAGAGTTTGATTTGACTGGATACTCAGATACTGACTTTGCTGGATGTATAGTGGACAGAAAAAGCACCTCAGGGACATGCCAGTTCCTTAGTGCTAGACTAGTGTCTTGGTTTTGCAAAAAGTAGTCATCTGTGTCTACTTCAACTGCAAAAGCATAATACATAGCAGCTGGAAATTGTTGTTCCCATATACTGTGGATTCAGAACCAACTCCTAGATTATGGTTTCAACTTAAATAATTCAACCTTACTATGTGATAATACAAGTGCAATTTTCATTGCACAAAATCCAGTGCATCATAGTAAAACTAAGCATATAGAAATAAGTCATCATTTCATTAGAGATTGTGTGGACAAAAATAAAATTAAGCTTGCCTATATCTACACTGATTTGCAAAGAGCAGACATCTTCACCAAACACTTGGATGAGAGGAACCATCTGTTCTTTATGAATCAGCTAGGCATGATCAATGGATAGGCTTTAAATTAATTTATGTCTGTGGTCGAAGAATTTTTCAAAGTTCGTCGAATGAAGATCGACGAACTGAGAAATCTTCTTGATATTTTTCGTCGACCTGAGATCGACAATATCTCAGTGTGAAGTAATTTTTGTTGACCTGAGATCGACGAACTTGCTTCCGAAA
This sequence comes from Platanthera guangdongensis, assembly GCA_039583875.1. Classification (NCBI taxonomy): domain Eukaryota; kingdom Viridiplantae; phylum Streptophyta; class Magnoliopsida; order Asparagales; family Orchidaceae; genus Platanthera; species Platanthera guangdongensis. Next base: position 125,131,494 of record CM077148.1, on the reverse strand, counting down.
ATATTTTGTCAGCCTAAGATCGACGAACTATTTTCCCTCCTCTTCAAACTGAGATCGACGAATTTTCAGCATTCGTCGACCTGAGATCGAAGAATTTTTATTTTTCGCCGGATAGAGCTCGCCGCTTCATATTTTGAAAAACTTATAATAGGGTTTTTCTTCGAGCTCCATCCCGCGCTTTATGTTCTTTTGCACTTGATCTCTTTTTTCATTTTGCAAGACATTAATGGTGATTCCAGCACTTTCTCTCACAGGCATGAAGTTTAACATAGGCTTTGACATTGATTTCGACTCATTTCGTCATTCTGATCCAATCTTCATGGACATTCTACAATTATATGAAGATCAACATCTGAAGAAATTCATGACTTCCAGGATCAAACTGCCGGTGACAGAGATAAAAGAATGGGTTTATTCTTCAACTACTCCCGATGCAGACACAATGACATAAACCATCTCAGGGAATCAGGTTACACTAACCCCTACCGTCTTAATAGATATTTTCAGTTTAGTTAATGGAGAAGATGATATTGAGTTAGATGGTTCTGAATATGATAATATGTTGATCAAAATAGGTCATTCGGAAGGAAACCCTAATAAGATATTAAAGAAGAACTTATTTGTATAGTACAAATTCTTGGCTGATATAGTGGGCAAAGTCCTGCTGGGCAAGCACACCGCTCACGACTACATCACCAGACACCAGTCTCTGGTTATATGTGCCTTGGTGGATAAGAAAAAGGTTAACTGGGGTCAGGTTTTATTTGACTTAATCAGGAAGAAGAACTACAAGAAGGAAGTTTGTTTTGCAAGTATACTTGGAATTTTTCTGCAGGAGAAGGCAAATGATTTACTGGTCTCTCAGATAGTTTTCATTAATGCTTCTAAAAGGTTAACCTCTGCCCTCTTTGGCAGATGGGAGAGGACTATTATCAAGCCATCCAATGCTTCCTCCTCCTCAAGACCTTCTGAGCGCACAAGGGCTATTCCAGCCACTTCCTAACCTATAGAAGAAGTTTCCATTCCACCTCCTCCACCTCCTTCAACAACACTTCTTCCAACAATAACTCCTTCACCTAAACAACAACCTGCTTCACCAATGCATCAACCAACACCCACTGTATCTCCAAAACACATCACACCACCTTCATATCAATTACCACCTCATCTTACTGACATACATCCTCATACATTCATGTCATCCCCAACCTTTGATTTGCTAACCTCCATACCATCTACACCAAATTCACCTCAACATGATATCTCAACTCCTATTCCATCTCCTCCTGCATCACCTTCTCAAGATGACATCATGCAAGATGTTATTCCATCAGATGTCAGTACTCCCTTTCTTCCATCTTTATCTACTCAGATCCCACCTGAGTCTATACATTTGGTTATTCCCTCCATCTCCATCCATTCATCTGTATCCAATCAGACTCCTCCTGAGTTTATGGATATGGATTCTCCTTCCATTACCACCCTCCTAGACCACATCACTCCAGTCATCAAGCAACTCATTGTAGAGGCAATCACACATCTTGCTGCCTCCATCTCATCTCTTGCTGCCCTCTTTGCTGCCTTCTCTGTCCCTCCTTCTTCTATTAGGGGCCTGGTTCCAGTTTCCACTGAAACCAGGTAGGGGTAGATGCTCTATAAAGAAGTAGCTCCAGCAGTAGTAGTTTCAGATGTAGCAGCAGTACTAGTCTCAGTATCAGCAGTTCCTACAGTAGTTGAGATTGAAATGGTTTGTAAAGATGAAACAGAAGATCTACCAGAGATCATAACTGTTGGTGATTGTGTGATCAATTCCACAGTTGATTTGTTTTATTTATTGAATTCTTTCAATTCAGCATTCTTTAATTCTCTTCCACACTTGATCCAAGATCAGTCTAAAGCTATTGTCTGTTATACTTCTCCAGTATGCCCTGAGGTTGTAAAGCAACTAAAGGCAAGCTTTGCAGTACCAGTTGTCACAAAAGCTACTACAGAGCCAGTTGTATCTATTATTGAGCTAGTATTTGTTTCAACTCCCAATGCTATATCTCCTCCAACTTACAAAATGGATGAAAGTCCTATACCAAACTTGGATGATATCATGCTTACAGATATAGAAGAAGAAAATTAAACTATTACTGAAAGTGTTGTAGAGCCAGAAATTCCAGATCAACCTCAGCCTAAAAAGCATATCTCTAAGTAAATTCTGAAAGAGATTGATGATTTGTATGATAATCCTCCTAGTTCATCTGATGATGATGATGATGATGAATCAAATTCTAAAAAGGCAAAATCTAAGAAAAGGAAAGCTACTGCTAAGGCTGTTCCTAAGCCTAATCCCAATGCAGACACTCCATATTACATTTTGAACAAAATAACTCCATATAAAGGGATACCTAACTGTATATGGCTGTCAAATAATGAGCAAAAAGCAAGGAAGAAGAGCAGAAGGTACTCTCCTCCTCCTTCTAAAAGGAATTGTAGAGGTCCTCCTCCTCTAGTAGTAGGTGCTTTAGAAATGTATCACAGAGATCTACCTCATATACCCAAACATACCAAAGGCAAGACAGATCTTCAAGATCTTATTTTCAAGGAAGCAGTCAGCATCACCATCCTAAATCTTCAAGAAGCAGTTCTCTTCTTCCTCCAAAACCAGCAAGTCCTCCAAAAGCTCCAGTTGAACCTGAAAAAGAGAATAGTCTCAAAAGGCCTTTGTCTCCTGCTTATGATCCAGAGATGGATCCAAATTCTAGAATGGCCAGATTTAATGAATTAATTGCTCTATCACAGATTAGAAAAGCAAAGGAAGAAGGTAAAGACTTCTCTCAATTCTCAACTATGTCATCCTACAGGAAGAAGGAACTTGAGAAGTACCAAGTGGGCAAACTTTTCAATTCTGACACTTATATGAACTTGCACCCTGAAGCAGTGGTCCCCAGGGTTGTATCTCAGAAAACAATTGGTGACTCAGACATGAAGATGACTCTAAGAGAAGCAGCTGATCCAAACAGGAAGATAATTTTTGCCAAATCTTCTGTTCCTCCCCAGTCTGATTTATAAACTCTTAATTTTGTTTACTGTTTTGATTTGAACAATATGCATGTACCATAGCTATATATATCTGCCAATGATTTTCAAATTCTGTCAGATATTTTATTGTTGTGGCTTTATGTTTTTTTTTTATTTTGTTGTAGTGACCTCACCCAAATAGGGGGAGATTGTTGGATCCCTAGTTTGGATTTGGGCTAAGGTTCACTATTAGGATGTTTGACCCACCTTGTATAGCCAGGGTCAAGTTTGTCAGTCTTAGAGTTTAGGCTAGTCATTAGAATCAATCTTCAAGGACCAGCCTACAGTGGACATCAGGAGACACAAGACTTAGAAGAATTCAGAGTTTAGAATATAAGTTCGACATTCGTCAAACTCAGCTCAACGATAGTCGTTCCCTACTCGAAGAACTTTGAGTTCCTTCTCTGATTTGAGCTCGATGAAATTTGAGCTCAGGTCAACGAACTCTGCTCTAGACAGATTTCTCAGTTCAACAAACTTTGAGCTCAGAGAATGTCAGTTATTCTTAGGAACTTGGATTGCTGAGCTCAGGTCGACGAAGGGGATTTCTCAGCTCGACAAACTTAGAGTCCAAGTAGACGAAATCTGCCCTGAGGTCGACGAAATCTGTTCAGAGCCTATATATTAAGTTTTCCTAATCTATCCCTCTCTTCATTCACTCCTAAGTTAATAATTCTCTGAGTAATTAATGCTTAAATTCTCTAAGAATATAGCCATTAAAGGCAGCATTAATTATGGTTTTCATCAGAGTAATTACTTGACTTATTCCCGGGACAGTTGGGGAAATATAATTAAAGTCAGATTTTCCAGCAGTTCTCCTTCCAAGATTTCCAGCAGTAATTAATGACTCATTTCAAATTCTGAAGGTAAATTGCAGCAACATATATAAATAAAATTTCCTTTCTTCTGAGAGACAGACAACAGATAACAAATAAAGCACACAGAATAGAGGAAGCTGACTAACAGAGAGATACTAAGATTCTGACCTTCTCTCTGAAAAGAAATTATGTTTGCCCTGCATATTCAAGAAGACTGAAGAAGAACATCATCTACAAAATTAAGAGTCTTCTTTAACTTCTGATCCATGAATCTTCAGAGATAATTATTCAACATCTGTCTACAAGTTCCTGGACATCTTCAAGACAAGGCTGAAGACCTACACCCTGAGCAAAGCTTAAGTCTTCCTGAATAGTTCAACATCTTAGGGGGAGCTTTGACACCAACAATCCACTGAAGTCTTCTATGTTGTTTAGAGAAAGAGAAGACAACATCACCTTCTTAACCTCTTATATAAAGAATTTATTAACTCCCTTCAAAAGTTTTTGTTGGTTTTTGGGCACCTGATCAAAAGCCTAAAGGGTTGTGAGATCTCCCTACAAATAGATCTTGTGGTGACAGGGCACCTGAGCAAAAACCTGTGGTGGCAGTCACCTGATCAAAAAACTGCTAATGAATTCCTAGTAGGGTGGTAGAAGATTGGATGTACCCAGATTTGGAGAACCACTATAAATTCTTGTGTTGTATGTGTGTTCATTCTTCTTTGTTTTGTCGTGCGGTGATTGTATAGTTTAGTCTAGTTTCTATTTCATTTTATACTACTACTATCACTAATTTCTCTAATAAATTATAAAAATAGCCAAAAGTTTTAAATTACTCTATTTAACCCCCTCTAGAGTATATTAGATTTATCCCCTATCTTTCAATTGGTATCATAGGATTATCAATTCCCTAAGTTATCTTTCAACTAGTCTTCTTCTTGCTGCTCCATGACACAAGTCTTCGACCTAAGAATTTACAGGAGCCTGAAGTGATTTTTTTGTCCTCTTTGCAGCCTGCAAAATCTACATCTGAATACCCAATTAGTTCAAAATCATTATTACTAGGCTGTCATAGGCCATGATCTGGTGTAATATTAAGATATCTCTGAATTCTTTTTGTTGCAGAATAGTGAGACTCCCTAGGGCTAGCATGGTATCTAGCACAAACACATGTAGCATACATGATGTCTGGCCTACTTGCAGTAAGATAGAGGAGGGAGCCAATTATGTCTCTATACATGGTTTCATCAATAGGTTTCCCTATCTCATCCATGTCTATTGACATACTTGACCCTATGGGAGTTTTCATAATGGAGTCATTCTCCATACCAAATTTCTCGATTAACTCCCTAGTGAATTTGGATTGAGAGATGGATAGTCCATCCTCAGACTGTCTTACTTGGAGGCCCAAGAAGTACTTAAGCTCACCCATAATGTTCATCTCAAATTTCCCTTGCATTAGTTTGGCAAACTTCTTGCAAAGATTATCATCAGTAGACCCAAAAATTATGTCATCTACATAAATTTGGACTAGTATGATCTTGCCCTTGGATTCCCTTAGGAATATAGTCGTGTTTATCTTTCCCCTCGAGAATTTGTTCTCAATGAGAAAGTTATATATGGTCTCATACCATGCCCTAGGGGCTTGCTTCAACCCATACAAAGCTTTCCTAAGTCTATAAATATATTTAGGAGAGTTAGGATTAACAAAACCTGATGGCTGCTCGACATATACTTCCTCCCTTAAGTCACTAGTGTGGAAGGTTGACTTCACATCCATCTGGAAGACTTTGAATCCTTTGTGGGCAGCATATACATGGAATAGTCTGATGGCTTCTAGTCTAGCTACTGGGGCATAGGTTTGATCAAAATAAATACCTTCTTCTTGTTATATCCCTTAGCCACCAGCCTAGCCTTATTCTTAATTATAACACCATTTTCATCAAGCTTGTTCCTGTAGATCCACTTGGTTCCAATGATGCTATGTCCTTGTGGTCTAGGAACTAGCTTCCAGACCATACAACTTTTGAATTGGTTCAGTTCTTCTTGCATTGCCTCAATCCAAAACTGATCTACGTTGGCCTCTTCAAATATTTTGGGCTCAATTTGAGACAAAAAGCTAGAGTACTTAGCTATGTTCAAGCTTCTGCTCCTTATTATGACCCCTTGGCTGACATCTCAAATGATCTGATGTCTGGGATGATCTCTTAGATGCATAATTATTGGGGGCATTATTCCTTCAGCATGTTGAGCTTCAATGGCTGGGTCTTGTTATACTTCATCCACATCATGTGTGCTAAGTTCTTCTTTTGGAATGCGCACTCCTTCATCTTCATCATGGGCAGCAGGAGAAGCTTCCTTGATCGATATTTGGTCCATCACTAATTTTATACCTGCAAATCTAGATGAGGAGCTTGTTAGCTCATTATTAATCATAGAAGACTCATCAAATACATCATTTATAGACTCTTCCACAACTTATTTTTTCAAGTTGTAGACCCTATATTCTTTGTTATGATTATTGTACCCAATAAATATCTCATCGTATGATTAGGCAACAAACTTTGTTAGGTAAGATTTCACATTGTTAAGTACATAGCATTTGCTTCCAAAGATCCTAAAATAGGCAAGGTTTGGTTTTATGTCATTCATTATCGCATAGGGAGTCTTCTTGTGATCTTTGGTGATAGAAGCACTATTCAGGACATGACATGTAGTATTTACTGCCTCAGCCCAGAAGTATTCTGTGAGAGATGTGTCACTTAGCAATGTCCTGCTAGATTCTATGAGAGTTCTATTTTTTCTCTCAACAATCTCATTTTGTTGGGGTGTTCTTGGAGAAGAAAATTCTAGGTGAATCTCTTATTCTTCACAAAACATTGTCATGCCTTTAGATTGAAATTCAGTGACATGGTCACTTCTTATCTTGACCACAGTACTACTTAATTCATTTTGAATTTGTTTGACAAAGGTTCGAAAGATATCAAGGGTTTCCAACTTTTTCTTAAGAAAGAAATCCAAAGCAAACCTAGAGAAGTCATCAACAATCACAAGTGTGTAGACCTTCCTACCTAGACTATGAACTGGCATAGGACCAAACAAGTCCATATGTAGGAGGTATAGACACCTTACAGAGTCCTTGGCCCCAATGCTCTTAAAAGAAGCTTTGGTCTGCTTGCCCTTTTGGCATGCAGAGCAAATGCCCTCCTTGGTGCACTTCATTTTGCGACCATTCCTGACCATCTCCTCACTGAAGTGCTTATTGATGGTCTTATAGTTCAAGTGGGCAAGTCTCTTGTGCCATTGAACACAGTATGAGAATTTTTCATTTGCAACTAGACATATAGGAGAGAATCTTTATTTAAACATAAAAAGTTTAAACAATAAACATTTCCACTCCTAGTGCATATCAAGATGACCTCTTGGTCACTGACCTCTTGATTTGACACTCATTCTTATAGAATATAATGACATAGACAAGATCACATAGTTGGCTTATGCTAATCAGTTTGTGTTGAAACCCTTCCACATAGGGTACTTTTGAGATTAATCATACCATATCCTATGGTGACTCCTCTGTCTAAACCTCCAAAGATAACGTTAGGTCCATTCTTCACAGTAGTGTAGTCCTTTAAGTGACATCTTATTCCAGTCATGTACCTGGAACATCCACTTTCCAAGTACCATATAGGAGTATGTGTACTTGGACTATCTTTATCTGGACCAGACTGATCCTGGTTAGATTCTTCATCTGATAAGGCCATTTGCCCATAGCATTCACAGTCATCTTCATCCACCTCAGCATCACTTTCTGAGTGTGATAGAGGGGCCTTGATTCCTATCCTAGCAACAGGATAGTCTTCTTCTACATCAGCAATAGTAGCAAACAACCCAATATAGGCTTCTTCTTCAGAATCTGAATAAGATGAGTCACTCTAACTCCAACTCTTTTCATTCTTGGAAATGAAGTTCTTTTCCCTCCTACCCTTGTGTTGCTGGTGTTTTTTTCTCTCTAGTCTCCTTTCTCTTGACAGGACAGTCAGCTATGACATGTCCTGGCTTGTTGTAGCAATAGTAAAAAAAATTAAAAGAAAACTGTTTACTGGGTTTAGAATTGTACATGTCTCCTTTGGAGAACTTCTTATCAGGCTAGTAGTGATCCTTCTTGTGATGAGAGAAGGAGGATGGTATTTACCTCCACTGTTTCCTCTTCATCATCTTCTGAAATTGCCTAGAGAAGGAAGTAAACTCTCCGTCAGACATGTTGTTGTCTAAGGTGCTTGGTTCAGTGATCTCTGAGTCAGCATGCCTCCTTAAAGGAGAGGCAATCCTATACTTTCTATTCATGGAGCCCTCAGCCTTGAAGGCCACTGTCTTCTCCTTGGCCTATGACCTACTAATGGTCTCTTCCTCCTTTCTGGCAGAGAGCTGCATCTCATAGGAGAGCAGCTTTCCAAACAATGTATGAGGGGGAGTTTCAGCTAGCTTTGCCACCTCCCTGATGACATAGATCTTGGCGTCCCAGTCTCTGGTTAGAGATCTAAGGAACTTGTCATTTAGCTCAGAATTGCTGACGACCATCCCATAGGTCCTCAGCTCATTCACTATTCTAAATACTTTTTCATAGCATTTAGTTATGTTGTCCTTCTTGGTCTTCCTGAAGGCTTCATACTCTTGATTAAGCAGGGATTTCCTTTCATCCCTGACTTCTTCAGTCCCTTCCATATAGACCACCAATGTATCCCACATCTCCTTGGAAGTTCTGCAGTGGACAAGGTTATGGAAAGTTAAATCATCAATGGTACTTACTATTACGTTATATGCCCTTTTGTCCATGGTTGCTAGTATAACCTCTTCCTTGTTCATTCCAGAATACTTCTTAGGTGTTTGGACAGTTGCATCCAGAACTGAGACATTCATGGGGATGAAAGGTCCCTCTTGAACTGTTATAAAGATTCTAGGGTCAGATGCCTCCATAAATAACCTGACCCTTTCCTTCCAGATCCCAAAGCTCTCCTTCTTGCATATAAGAAGTTTCATGGAGCTTAACTCCTTATGGTTCTCTCCTGAACCCAAAAGGATATATTTGTGCTACTCTTGGAGATCAACTCAAACTGCTAAGTCCTTCTTGTGTAACCTCCCGATGATACCACTTGAAAGTCTTTAGTTTCAAGAGTAGCTAAACACCTAGGGTGAATTGGCTTTCAAGTCTTTTTGTGCTTATTCTGTTTTAGGTGAGTTGTGATTTATTTAAACTTAGCTTTCAAGACAATCACAAACAATACACAGGAAATTTATAGTGGTTCCCTAGATTATGGGTACATCCACTGTCCCTCCCACCTTTCTAACAGTTTGTTGGACAAGGAAACTTCTCCAACTCGGCTCAAAAGATCTTACAACTCAGATCCCATGGGATCTCTTAGAATTTTCCAAGTCCTACAATCTGGCACAAAGCCCTACCACTCTGAGATATAATCTCCTACCACTCAAGCTAACAGGACATGCCTCGAACTTTAACTCAAAGTCCTACAACTCAGATCTACTAAAAGATTCTACACTCAGCCTTTATAAGGTTAGGCTTACACTTAGATCAAAATGATCCTATAGAAGAATAGTATATGGTTGATGATGTTAGACACCGGAGCTAGAACTCCGTGTCTTCCTCATTTTGAATAGAGATTAACTCTGTCTTTCTTCTTCCCAGCTTCAAGAATGATTCTTTTGGAAATTTCAGCTTGAGCTGTGAAATCAGTGTAGCTAGGGTTTGCCTTTACTACAACATCTACCACAGAATATTTGCTCTGAACTTATTGTTGAAGATCAACAGCTAACTGTTTGCATTTTCAGATCTGTGACTTGAACAACTTCTCCAAGCTCTGCAACTTAGTCGAGAGGAAGAAGATGAAGTTTAGTTCTTTTCCAATGGTTACGTTTAATTTCCCCGATCTGATTCCTTTTCTATCTCTCCGTCCAACGACTCTTTGAGCATCAGTACCACCATTAGTTAGTAGTTGCAGCCTTGTTTTTGCATTAAATATTATACAATAGGAAAGCGATGCCTTTTGTCGTGTACTGTACACTTCCCGCAATATTTGAATTTTTGCTGACTTCAGCACCTGTGGACTTAGTCAAATTCAGACAATTTTGCATAGGCGTTGAGTGAAGGCTTGTCACTCAATGCCAAAACACTTAAGGCAGTTTTTCTACAGCATCAGGCATTGAGTGATCAGTCATCACGCAACAAATATAGACTTTAATGGTATAACATCCCAACTTTTATTGGGCCACTAGAGCCCTAGTAGGCCCAATAAAAGTGACCCGAATCCTACCCATGGCCTTATAGAAGGTAACCTTAAGCAGGAAATGGGGCGAGAGATCTCTGATTTGAGTTCTGCCAATTCCTGTAGCATCGTATTGTTAGTACAAATGCATCGGAACTCATTTCGTTGGACCCTGAGGTCATATAGTGGATATGGCCATCCCTCGTAAAACATCGCGAAGACAAGATTTTGAATATCGGTCTAGAGAACTCCAATTTGAGTTATTTCAGCTCCTATGGCCTCGTATAGACAATTCGAGCACATCGGAACTTATTGTGTTACAATTCGAGGTCTAACAATGAATATAGACATTTTGATCGAATTAGTGCACCACGATGCGTAGATTTTGGACTTTTACTAAATGAACTCCGATTCAACCACAATTAGTGGCTCTAGACTCGTATGGTCAATAAAACGTCAACAGAAGTCATACCGGACAATTTTGATGACAAATAGTCAACAATAGGTCAAATCAAGCATATTCATGCACTAAAAAGCGTGCGCACACAAATTGTAACACGACACCCCGACTTTGACCCAACTCCGATGTCTTGGACCCACTTTGACTTTGACCAGTATGAGGGACCCAACCTAGGGTTGACTTTGGTCAAACACTCCTAAAAGTCAATATTTATTTATTTTTCCAAAGAGGTGTACACTCCTATTCTTTAATTGGTTAAGGCCCTAACCCTCTCACATATTCGGCTACCAAGACTAGCCATATGATGAAATAAGGCAATGGGCAAAGATGGGCCCAATCCTTCCTTACCCCTCCTCCTTCCCTCCCCATTGGAACCAAGGCTTTGGCCCACATAAGGCAAGCCTATAGAGGAGGTCTTGCCTGCTCACTGGCCAACCAGGAGGAGCCATGCATACCAGCCAAGTGGAGGAGAGGGGCTCCTCTGTTGGATCCCTAGTTTGATTTGGGCTATGTTAACTAACTAGGATGATTGACCCACCATGTATATCCAGGGTCATGTCTGTGTCCTAAAGTTTAGGCTATGTCCTTAGAGTCAACATTGCATGGACCAGCAAACAAAAGACTACAGAAGACTCCAGACTAAGAGAACAATCAAGATTCAGGAAAGTGAGTTCGACATTCGTCGAACTCAGCTCGACGAAAGTCGTGCTCAGCTCGACGAAAGTCGTGCTCAGCTCGACGAACTCAGAGACAATTCTCTGAGTTGTGCTCGACGATATTCGAGCTCAGGTCGACGATTTCTGGAAGTTCAACTTCAACATTCTAAGTCCAGAATCCTTTCTCTGAACTCCAGTCAATGAAGTTATGTTAACAGCTCGACGAACTTAAAGCATAGAATTGGCAAGTTTCAGAAAGCAGTTAGCTGTTCTCAGGTCGACAAACTTGGTGCTCAGGTCGACGAATAGGAATTATCTGGTCGACGAACATGATTTCTCTGGTCGACGATCTCTGGACTCAGGTTGACAAAATCTATTCTTTGCTCGACGAATTCTGAACAGATCCAGACTTGGGTTTTTCCTTCTTTTATCCTTATTCCATTACAGTAATTCCTGAATAATCAATACTTAATATTCTCTGAATATAATCGTTAGAGGTAGCATTGATTATGGTATTCATCAGGATTATTACTTGCCCGTTTTCAATAGGACAGTTGGGGAAATCCATTAATGCAGATATTCTTTCCAGCCGTATTACTTTCTCCAGGCCGTCAGCAATTAATGCAAAAGGAATTCAAAAATTCAAAGGAGAAAATTCGACTGATCATATAAAAGTGATTTTTTTCTTCTCCACAGACAAGTAAAGAGAACAAGACAGTCCAGACTAGAAAAATAATACAAGGCACACAGAGAAGATCAACAGCAATCACGTTCTAATCCTTATCTATACTGAAAACAATCTTGTTTTCACCTTGACATTGCTGAAGAAGAAGAAGAACATCCATTCCAATCAAGAGTCTTCTTCAACCTTCACTCCAGGATTCTTCAAGGACAACAAACTTCTATCAGTCAAGAAGTTCTTGGATCTTCTCAAATCAAGGCTGAAGATAGAAGACCTACACCCTGAAGCAAAGCTCCAATCTTCCTGAAAAATTCAATATCTTTGGGGGAGCTTTGACAACATCAAGATCCATTTGTCTTCTCAGTTGTTTTGAGAAATAAAAGACATCATAAATCTCTCACCCCCTCTCTGTACAAAGGGTTCTTTAACTCCCTTCAAAAGTTATCCCTTGGTTGCAAGTCTCCTGATCAAAAGACTTGAGTTGGTTTTTGAGCACCTGATCAAAAGCTCATTGGTGGCAGTCACCTGATCAAAACCTGCTAGTGGATTCCTATCAGGGTGGTAGAAGAGTGGATGTACCCAGGTTGGGGAACCACTATAAAAGTTCTTGTGTTATCTGGTTGCCCTCTTCCTTTTTGTTCTTGTTGTGGCTGTGTTAATTTATTCTTATTGTGGTTGTGTTAGTTTAGTCTTGCTGTGGGTGTGTTAGTTTAGTCTTGTTGTGGGTGTGTTAGTTTAGTCTTGCTGTGACTGTGTTAGATTAAATTATCTTAGGTTGTTCTTTTGCTTACTGTTGATATTAGTTGCTCTACTTTGATAATTTTATTAACAGCAAAACATTTCCAAGATACTCTATTCACCCCCCCCCCCCCCCGAGAGTATATCAGGTCTAACCCTCCCTTTCAATTGGTATCAGAGTAGTGTTTATTTGGTTGTACAAGCTAACCCTTGAGCCAAAAGATCATGTGTTAGATCTAATATTTTATTTCTCTTAGGATTATTGTCACAGCATGGCACAGAATAAGGATTATACAAGCACCAGACCTCCAGTGTGCAACTTAAATAAGTTTGTCATCTGCAAGACAAGAATTAAACTTTATATGAATTCCATTGATGAGGGCATCTACAATTCTATTTTGACAGGTGCTCCTCAACCAACTGCATCTACTTCAACATCAAGCACACATACTATTCCACCACCTGAGTGGACAGATGCTCAGAAGATGGACAAGATTGCTGATGCAAAGGCCATGAATATTCTGGCTCAGACTATGTCTGATGACATCTTCCAGAAGGTGGTTGAATACACATCAGCCAAGGCTATTTCGGACTCTCTTAACCAGATGGTAGTTGGTTCTGCTGATGAGAGGAAGTATAGAGGATCAACTCTCATCTCCCAATATGAGAACTTCATGAAGGATGAGTCAGAATCTGTTGCTGACATGTACAACAGATTGAGCTCAATAATAAATGAGGATGAAATCTTTAGGCAAGGACATCACTCTTACTGAAGTGAATGATAAGATCCTCATGTGCTTCCCAAGCTCATGGATTCCAGGATCTATCCAATCAAGGAGGCTAGGAGTTTAAAGGAGATTTCCACAGAATCTTTATTGGGAAAGCTCAAATCTTATGAGTTGCTGATAAAGTCTAGAGAAGCTACAGAACAAAGGACACCTCCACCAGCAAGAAAGGAGCAAAATATAGCATTCAAGGCTGCTGAAGAGACATAAGCTTCAATAGTTAATGAAGAACTAATGAGTCTCTTTGCCAAGAGATTCTACAAAATGGCAAGAAAAGACTTCAGGAGAAAATCATCCAGGCAGGATGATAAGCCCAGGTATGATAAAACTCCTGCTAAAGAAATAGTGTATTTTGGGTGCAGAAAACTTGGACACTTTATCTCAGAATGTCCAAAGAATCAGAAGAAAGAAAGAAGAAAAGAGAAGGACTCCAGAAGACAACAATACAGCAGGCCTTCCTCCAACAAACAGAAAAGGAAGGAGAAGGGCAATGTTGCTGATACCTGGAGTGACACAGAAGATGAATCGACATCTTCCAGTTCTAGTGAAGAGGAAGAAGAGGCAAAGGCCAGGGAAGTCTGCCTCATGGCCATCAATGCCTCTAGCAGCCCATCATATGATGAAGAAGAATCTGATAATGAAGAAGCTTCAGAATTAGAAGTTGATCAGGTACTATCATCATTTGATTATAATTCTGATGGTTTTAAAATTGAATTTAAAACCATGTGTATAGACTTAATTAACTCTGAAAAAGAAATCAAAATGCTTAGGGAAAGAGTGTCTAATCAAGAAAATTTGATTTCTGAAAATATTAAGTTAAAAGATGAACTAACCCTAGCAAGTGAACAAATTATATGTTTAAAATCTGAACTGACGGAGGCAAGGAAACTTGAAGAATCCCTGAATGGGAGAAGCATCAAGTTGATGGACATCACTAGAACATTGAATGTCGGACTTAATGGCAAGCTGGGCTTAGGTGCTTCATCAAGCCAACCCCCACTCATTCAGAAAAACATATTACCCACCCCAATAAAATTTATTTCTGAAAAGGGTAAGGAGAAAGTAGAAAATAATAATCTTAATCTAACTAAAATTACACACAAGAATAAGAAAAGAAGAAAAAATAAGAAAAAAATAACCAGAACAATGTTCAGCATTTTTCGTCAAACTCTGATCGACGAAACATGTATTATTCGTCGACCTCAGAACGACGAACTCCGAATGCCAACTGTAATAATAGTTATTCTTCGATCCACGATCTATGAAACCAGTCTGGTTCGTTGACTAGAGATCGACGATATTGGTGCCCTGAGAATGAATACTTTCATTCTTCGAGCAGAGATCGAAGATCTTATCCCAATTCGTCGAACTTAGGTCGACGAACGTACCAGAGTTCGTCGATCCCAGATCAATCTTACAGAAACTTCAACTCTCATAGAAAGTATTATAATCACCTCAATCAACCTAGGGCAAATATCAACCCATTCACCCAATAGATAATTCCTCCCAGAAGATTTCACCACTTAGGGTATAAAATCCAGCCTGAATATTCTTACATTTCAAGTTTTCTTATGAAAAGAAACAAGGACCCAAGGTGACCTGGGTCAAGAACATCTAAATTGTTTCCTTGCGGGTGAAGAACTATCCTATCACTCAAAATAAGTGGTATCTGGATAGTGGGTGCTCAAAGCACATGACTGGATGCAAGGATAGCCTAATCAATTTCAAGGCAAAACTGGGTCCAAGAGTGATCTTTGGAGATTCCAGCTTTGGACAAACTGAAGGATATGGAGACTTCAACAGTGGAGCTGTCACTTTCAGAAAAGTGGAATATGTAAAAGGTCTCAAACATAACCTAATATCCATAAGTCAGTTATGTGATGCAGGTTATTAGGTTTGCTTTACTAATTCCAAATGTATCATTTCTTCAAATAACCAAACTATTTTAACAGGTTGTTGACAACGGAACATATACCTAGTAAACATTAACTATGCTAATTCAGAACTATGCTTATTTAATCAAGTTAGTAATAATAATATTTTTTGGCATAAGAGACTAGGTCATGTTAACCTTAAGAACATCTCTAAGCTATCTAGGGATAACCTTGTCAGAGGATTGCCTTATGGACCCTACAAGAAGGAAAGCCTATGCAAGGCTTGTCAAGAAGGCAAGCAAACTAAAAATAGCTTTAAGTCAATTAATAAGAGTGACTCATCTAAGATTCTATACTTGCTACATATGGATCTCTTTGGACTCATTGTTGTACAAAGCTTAGGAGGGAAGTCTTACACTCTAGTTATTGTAGATGTCTTCTCTAGATTCTCTTGGGTGTTCTTCTTGAGAAACAAGTCAGATAACTTTAAAGTCCTTACAGACTTTCTTAAGAGCATAAGTATTGAGTATTCTACTCCAGTTGCATTGATCAGAAGTGATCAAGGTACTGAGTTTGAATCTCTTCCCATGCAAAGATTCTGTGATGAGGAAGGTATCAGGCATTGTTTCTCTACTCCTAGAACTCCTCAATAAAATGGGGCAGCAGAAAGGAAAAATAAAACCCTCATTGAATCTGCAGGAACATTTCTTGCGGATGCACACATGCCCCTATCCTTTTGGGCAGAGGTTGTGAGCACAGCAAACTATGTATTGAATAGAAGTTTGATACACAAACTTAAGGGTAAGACCCCCTATAAATTACTCAAAGGGAAGAAAACTAAAATTGATTACTTTAGATTTTTTTGGTGTAGATGTCTCATTCATAACAATAACAAGAAACACATTAGAAAATTTGAAGCTAAAGCTACAGAGGGAATGTTTCTTGGATATTCCCAAGTTAGCACAGCTTATAGGGTTTTCAATAAATCATCCCTAAAATGGAAGAATATGTACATATTTCTTTTGATGAAGCTAACATGTATTATAAGGAGGACTCTTCTACCTCAGATATTTTGCAGGTACCTCACTTGTGTGAGAAATTGGGTGAGTTGAACCTTAAGCAAGAGGTTATATCACCTCCTCCTCCACAAGTTGATGAAGATAGTGAAGAAGAATTTTTGAAAGTGGAACTTCCTTCAACAGCAGACATTATTCCACAAATGGAATTAACTCCAAATGCTATTGCTGAACCAACTCCACCCACTGACCTTGTCACACTAAGGGATCACCCTAGATCTTAAGTGATTGGGGACATGTCAGTAGATGTACAAACAAGGCATTAACTCAACCAATATGTGATACATGCCTGTTTTATCTCTCAAGTTGAGCCTCAATCCATATATGATGCAGAGCAAGATCCCCACTGGATTATTGCAATGCAAGAGGAGCTCAATCAATTTGAGAGATACAGAGTTTGGGACTTGGTTCCAAGTCCCAAAGGCTATCCAGTAATTGGAACCAAGTGGGTATTCAAAAATAAACTTGATGCCCATGGTGTAATTGTGAGAAATAAGGCTAGGCTTGTTGCTCAAGGCTATAGGCAAGAAGAAGGCATTGACTATGATCAAACCTTTGCTCCTGTTGCAAGGCTAGAAGCAATTAGGATTTTTCTTACATATGCTGCCTACAAAAAGTTTAAATTCTATTAAATGGATGTCAAGAGTGCCTTTCTGAATGGAGAACTTAAAGAAGAGGTTTTGTTGAACAACCTTCAGGTTTCATCTCTCCAACTTATCCTTCATATATCTTTAGATTGCATAAAGCTCTTTATGGTTTAAAGCAAGCTCCAAGAGCTTGGTATGAGACATTAGCTAGCTTATTGATAGAGCATAAATTTACTAGAGGCATTGTAGATAGGACATTATTCACTAGGCACCATAAGGATCAAATATTGTTAGTATAAATTTATGTAGATGACATTATATTTGGGTCTACAAATTTCAAACTATGCAAAAGGTTCTCTGACCTCATACATTTAAAGTTTGAAATGAGTATCATGGGTGAGCTCTCCTACTTTCTTGGTCTCCAAGTGAAGCAGCTACCTGATGGCATCTTCATATCTCAGGCTAAGTATGCTAAGGAGCTTCTCAAAAAGTTTAGGATGGCTGATGCCTCAGTAATGAAAACACCCATGGCCACTAATGCTGTAATAGACTCTAATGAACATGGGAAACCTGTTGATCAGAAATTATATAGGGCCATTGTTGGATCCCTATTATAGCTTACAGTAAGCAGACCTTACATAATGTTTTCTACATGTCTTTGTGCTAGGTTTCAAGTGAACCCTAAAGAATCTCATCTAGTTTTCTTAAAAAGAATTTTGAGATATATAAAGAGTTGTCGTAGTCTAGGACTCTGGTATCCTACTGAGTCAGAGTTTGAGTTAACTGGATACTCAGATGCTGACTTTGCTGGATGCAGAGTAGACAGAAAAAGTACCTCAGGAACATGCCAGTTTCTTGGTATGAGATTAGTCTCATGGTTTAGCAAGAAGCAGTAATTTGTATCTACATCAACTGCTGAAGCAGAATATATAGCTGCTGTCAGTTGCTATTCCCAGATGTTGTGGATTTAGAATCAACTCCTGGACTATGGGTTCAACTTAAATAATTCAACTCTATTATGTGACAACACAAGTGCTATATCCATAACACAAAATCCAGTCCATCACAGTAGGACCAAGCATATAGAAATTAGGCATCATTTCATAAGAGAGTGTGTAGACAAAAATAAAATTAATCTTGTCTATATCTACACTGATTTACAAAGGGCAGATATCTTCACCAAACCTTTGGATGAGAGGAATCATCTATTCTTCATAAATTAGCTTGGTATGCGAAATGGAGAAGACTTAATTTGATTTTTGTCTATGCTCGACGAATTTTTCAAAGTTCGTCGAATGGAGATTGACGAACAGAGAAAAGTTTTAGAGAAATTGACGAACTCACTGTGAGTGAAGCTATTTTCGTCGAAAGGAGATCGTCGAATTTGCTTCAGAAAAATTTCGACGAACGGAGCTCGACAAACTGCTTTCACATCTTCTGACGGAGATCGACGAATTCTTTTGAACATCAAATATTTCGTCGACCTCCGCTCGAAGAATTTTTAATTTCTCACCGAACGAAGTTTGTTGATTCATATTCTGAAAAATAAACCTTATATCTAGGTTTTTCTTCAACCTCCGTCCCGCGCTTTCAGTTCCCTTTGCACTTGATCTATGTTTTTCTCTTGAAGGTGCATTCATGGCGATTCCAGCAAGCACTCTCTCTTCCATGAAATTTGATATGGGCATTGACATCGATTTCGACTCCTTCCAGTTCTCTAACGCCATCTTCATCGAAATCCTGAAGCTGTTTGAAGAACATCATTTGAAACAGTTCATGATAATGAGGATCATGATAGCGATGACTAAGGTCAAAGAATGGGTGTATACATCTACAATTCCAGAAGAATATAATATGACTGGATCAATTTTTTGTAATCCAGTTACCCTCTCCCCTTCCATACTAACCGACATTTTTGGTCTGTTAAATGGTGAAGAAGAAATTGAAATGGACTCTGAGGATTATGCTAATATGCTGACCAAGATGGGTTACTCTGGCGACAACCCTAACAAACTACTAAAGAAGAACTTTTCTCCTGAGTATAAGTTCTAGGCTGACGTAGTCGGTAAGGTGCTGCTGGGAAAACACACCGCCCCCGACTACATAACCAGGCACCAGTTCATGGTGATGAGTGCTCTGTTCGAGAAGAAAGCGGCAAATTAGGGAAAGCTATTGTTTGTTGATTAAAAAGAAAAACAACAAGAAAGAGGTCTGCCTTGGCAGAATTCTGGGGATATTTCTGTAGGAGAAAGCACAAGGACATCTGGTTACTAAACTAGTGTCCATCAATGCCTCCAAGAGGCTTACCTTTGCCCTCTTTGGCAGATGGGAGAGGAGGATAACTAAGCCATCCCAGGCTTCCTCCTCCTCCAGGCCTTCTGAGAGTACAAGGGTTGTTCCAGCCACTCCCCACCCTGCTGAAGTTGCTCCACCTCCACCTCCTCCAGCCTCTCCAGTTCATCTCTCTTCACCAGTTCATACTACATTCCATACTCATACACCTCCATCATCTCCAGTGCATCATCCACAAACTCATATTCACTCTCATACACCAACTCCATCACAACATGGTACATCAACTCCATCACTCTATGGTACACCAACTGCATCACAAACTCATATTCACTCTCATACACCAATGCGATCACCACCCTCATCTCCTCTACCATAACATCTAGCTAACATCCCTCTTTCCAATCTGTCATCCCTACCATCATTCAATTTGCTTTCATCCCCCATTCATACCCCATCTTCTCCAGATGAGCTAATGCCAGATTCTCTACCTTCCCCTCCACCATCATCTTCCATCCACCCTTTTGTATCCACTCAGACACCTTCTGAGTTCATGCAATTGAACCCCTCCTTCACTCCACTTCTTCTGGAAATTCTCACTCCCCTCATTAAAAACCTCATAGCAGAGGCTATTTCACCTCTTGCTTCTTCAATCTCATCCCTTGCTGCTCAAATTTATGCCCTCTCTGTCCCTCCTTCAGTAAGGGGCCTGGCTCCAATGCCTACTGAAACCAGGCAGGGGGAGATACTCCATGAAGAAGTAGCTCTAGTCCCAGCAGAAGAAGCAGAAGCAGCAGTAGGAGCAGTAGCAGTAGCAGCAGTAGCAGCAGACTCAGCTATTCTTGTTGATTTGATTGATTTTATTGAATCTGATATGGATATGGATGAGACAGTTATAGATGAAATAAACATTGCCGGTGATTACATTATAAATCCCACAGTAAATATTTTAAGTCTGTTAAATACTTCTGATACGGTTTATTTAAACTTTCTTCCAGAAGACAGCCCTAAGTCTTCTATGGCTATAGTTCCTTATACTTCTCCAATAAGCCCCAAAGTTGTCATGCAACTCAAGGCCAGTTTTGCAAATATAGAGGCTCCAGTTATTCCATCTCCACCAAGAGAAGATTCTTTCATTGTTTCATCCCCTCCCAAAGCCATCTCTCCTCCAACATTCAAGATGGATCATAGCCCCATTCTAGATCTAGACGAGTTAATAATGGCAGATATAGAACAAGATAATCTATTACTTGCTGAACAAGCTACAAAAATAGTTGGTCTACCTCCAGCTCCTCCTCAAGCTGAAAAATTGTTGATATCTGCAGAAGATTTAAAAGAAATAAATGTCTTATATGATAATCTCCAAGGATCTTCAAATGATGATGATGATGATGATTCAGATGACAGTCCTTCAGCAAAGAAGAAGAAAATATCTAAGAAAAGGCAATCCCCTCTAGCTGTTGTTCCAAAACCAAACCCAACTCATGATACCCCATATTATATTCTTCAGAATATCACTCCTTACAAGGGCATGTCAGCTTGGATGTGGTTGTCCAAGAATCAGGAGAAAGACAGAAAGAAAAGTAGGAGATACTCTCCTCCTCCACCTTCTCAAAGATACAGGAAAGATCCTCCTCCACCTCCTACTGGTGCTTCAGGCACTTCTTCTCAGAGATCTACCCAATTTCAAACCTATCAGAGACAACATGGTAGATCCTCTTCTCTGATGCAGGCCAAAGCCTTGACGCCAGGGGATCTACGGATTAACACTTTTGCCCCTCTACGATTCGAATTTTCACTCGCACAAATTACCACACCACACACACACCGCGCAATATTATCACATTCACACTAACGTACGGGTAGCCAAACCGCTTAGGATCGGATAGTGACGATAGGCCAATATCCTTTCCGGCTAAAAGGACCCACCCGGTCTGAGCAAGCGAAGGTTGTACCAAAAGAGATCTACCAAAAGTACGATTCGAGAAAAGGTAGATCTTTCCCAATAAAAGCTACGAGGTTCGCCAAACCTTTTTTCGAGAATTATTTCAATTAAGATAAACACAAACAATCAAAGAAAACCACGAAAATTTCAATGATTCTAAATACAACGCCAAGAGTATCCACCACAAAATTATCTAGGGAAGGAATCACACAATGGTAGAGATTTTCGTTACCCCAACAGGAATAGATGATTTCGATTATCTCGCTTGAATCGCCCTTCCACAGTTCCGCCGGAGTTACGCCGGATGGAGAGAAACTCGTCCTCCTTCATCGTGTCACGCCTCTGCCGAGATCCATAAGAGCTTGTCACAAGCACCTTGATTTAGCCACCTAAAGAGAAGGGGGGCCGGGTTCTTCCTTGAGGAGGAAGAGGGTGGTCAGGTTGTGCTTATGGGAGGGTGGTCGGCTATGGAAGAGTGGGAGAGGAGGCTAGGGGGGTTGGCGGCTTGGAGGGAGGGGTTAATAGGCTCCTCTTTATTCCATAAAACCACCACCTTTATATTCTTCTACATTATCTCCTCCCTCCATTTATCTCCTCTTAAATATTTGACAAATATTTGATGTTTCAACTTCATCTTAATTTTAATAATTATGTCCACCATTCATCTCCTCTTTATAAACTATCAAACTCCACATTTAATTTGGTTGTTTTTTCATATATTTCATTAATATTTAATTATTATTACCACTTTATTTTCCTCCTCTTACCCTTGGCCTCCCAACCTTTCATGTGTCTTTCATCCTTTCTTTTTTTTCCTATAAATAATGGCCAAAGGGGAATGATGAGAGGGTCCACCATGGAGGTTGAAAATCAGGTTGGGTGGCTTATTTTCGGGATATCTTTGGAGTTAGTTTTATTTTATGCAATTTTATTTTATTTGCAATATAGTTTAGATTTTTCTTTTCATTTAATTGTACACTTTTCATGAATGTATTTTTCAATTATGAGTAGCTAAATTTCCATAAGCACTTGATCATGATTAACTTTGGAATGAAATAAACTTTCTTTATTTTTCACAAAATTGGTAAGCTCTCTATTTTGGTCACTAACAATTTATCTTTGATTTTTAACGTATTGAATTCATATTTCGTGGATATGTTCTTCGATCCTAGATCTGTATCTTAAATGATCGAGAGGTTGCGGATACGAGTAGGTCACTCAAAGATTAAAGGAGTTGATTGCACTCCTCGAGAGAGGATGACATAAATCTTCCGGATTGGAGTCAAATCCAATAGAGGGGTTCACCGCCTAAAGCAAGATTAGGGGTTTCGACTGCCCGAGAGGTCTTAATCGATCAACCTAAGGTTAGTCAAAAGCATGAGCTTGAGAGAGACGCTTTTGTACTGTAGGAACCTCCACGGTCGAGTGAGCAATTTAAGAGTCTTGCGTACTTTATGTTCATGAATGTTCATTTTAATCCAACTGGATTCTAGATCAAGTGCTATCTTTTAGTTTGTTTTCTAGCTTTAGTTTTAATTTACCTTCAATTTATATTCCGATAAAATAATATCAATTTGCGTGAGTAGAAGTACTCAACAGGCCCCGAGTCTAATACGACATTTCCTATACTATATTTCGATAGGTGTGCTTGCCTATTTCGGGATTATAGTTTGGATATACTTTTTAAAACTATAAAATTCCTTATCAAGTTTTTGGCGTCGTTGCCGAGGATATTTTTGTTGATATTTTGAAAGCAAAATTATATTACTTTTATCACTCTCTTTCTCTATCCACAATTCACTTTTATATTTTATTTTTCAAATTCATTTCTATTAGGTAAGGGTTGTGTTTATTTTCTTTTATTAAAAAAAATGTTATCTCAATTGGCCGCTAAAATTGTCAAGCTTCAAAATCAACTAGATATTTTAGAAGCCACAAAAAAGCGCCAAAGTGTTTGTTATTATTGTGGCGGTTCTCATCGAAGTGAGTATTATTATCATTATAATTACTATAAAAATCTTTCTTATGAAACCAATTTTGATAGTAATTATGAAAATAATTCTTCTCACTTTTATGATAATTCCAATTTTTATTAAAATAATTTTTGTGATACTAATTATTCTCATTTTTATGATCATGAAAATATTTTTTCAAGTTGTAATGCGAATAATTATTTTGATGTAAATAATTATTCTTCCAACTCGGATGAAAACTTCTCTTGGTCGCAAGATCAACTAGAAGGTTTCTCGAGTTATGAGAATAATTATTTGGATCCAAATTTTTGTCCTTCTTCTTCCGCACTGCAACCTTTTTCTCTTACTTTTGGGAAATCTTCTCAATTTCAGTTTGATTCTTCCCCCAAAATTTGTATGAGAATTTTCTTACGTTTAGGGATTCTTCTTCTGCTTCGTATAATGTCGCTAATGAGGAACATGACTCTTCATGTATCCCAGTAGTTGTTTATACCGAAGAAGAAGAACAACTTTTATTTCAAGAGCTTGTTAGGTGTATGGATGCGCTGGGAGGAGTAGAAGAAGAATATGTTTCTCCTCCTGCTAATCCCAATTTTCCTCCTATTCATGAATCTCCATGCACAATTTATGACTTTTTAGGAGCGAAACTTTATGAACACGATGCTTCCGACGATTTTATTTTAAATAAATTTTCGGACGAAAAATTAATTATAGAAAAAAAACAACTAATATCTAATCATATAACTTCGCAATAAATTTCAGTTTGAGAAGGGGGTCGGGTTCTTACTTGAGGAGGAAGAGGGTGGTCAGGTTGTGCTTGTGGGAGGGTGGTCGGCTATGGAATAGTGGGAGAGGAGGCTAGGGGGGTTGGCGGCTTGGAGGGAGGGGTTGAGAGGCCGAGAGAATGAGGGAGGGAGAGGAGGTGGCGGACAAGAGAGGGAGGAGGCTAGGGTTGAGGGTGAGCCGAAATTAGAAGAAGAGGGAGAGGGGGAAGATTCCTTTGGGGGTAGAATTTCAATTTCTCATTCAACTTCTTCCACAAGAAAACAATACATGTCTATATATAGGCTTACATCATTCTTTGGCTATATACAGCCCATCATGAAAAAATAGACTCTAATGTTTCAAACCCAAAATGAAATGAAAATGCTCGAAACAAATAACGTGATAAATTCAAATAATAATAAAATTATGCAACTAAATAATATTAGGTGGTCTTGCGCCGTGGGCGGAGGTTGTAGCGACACTCCACACGATCACCATGGCGACGCAAATCCTTTGTTGGAGACGGAGAAGGATCCTCCGCGAGCAAGCCGACATCATCTTCCATAGGTTGCGGGCCGTTGTCTCCATCATTCTCATTCTGGAAGCAGCCATCACAGGTACTCCTCAAGCAAGCAACATCAACAACATCAACAGCATCAACATCAACAACCTCAGCAACATCTACAGCAAGCTCCAGAATCTCAGAAAACTGACAGTCCAAAGAAGCATGAATCTCCTCCTGTTCCTTTTCAGGATCCTGAAATAGCTACTACTGCTAGAATGGCTAGGTTTCAAGAACTGGTTGGATTATCTATGATAAACAAGGCTAAAGCTGAAGGAAAGGATCCCTCACAGTACTCAACAATGTCAAAATACTGGAACGAAGAATTAAATAAGTTTTAAAAGCTAATAAGTTCTTTAATGTAGATGATTATATGAAATTACATCCAGAGGCTATTGTACCAAGGGCTACATCTCTCAACATCATTGGAACTGCTGATATGATTATGATAAAGAGTCAAGCAGCTAATCCAAACAGGGAAATCAAATTCACTCAACCTGGTGATAAAGTAAAGGTGGATACGCGAAAGGAGATAAAGAGGAAGAAATGAGTATAAACTGTTCAGTTTTTCTGAATGTTTTAAATTGTTTATATCCTGTCACACAGCTACACTGTATAAATATCTACTGCATGTTTTCAATTTTTCTACTAGATATATTTTCCTGTTTTGTGATTGTTTTTATTTGTGTTTGTATTAGTGACCTTACCCAAATATGGGGAGATTGTTGGATCCCTAGTTTGATTTGGGCTATGTTCACTAACTAGGATTATTGACCCACCATGTATAGCCAGGGTCATGTCTGTGTCCTACAATTTAGGCTATGTCCTTAGAGTTAACATTACATGGACCAGCCAACAAAAGACTGCAGAAGACTCCAGACTTAGAGAAAATCAAGATTCAGGAAAGTGAGTTCGATGTTCGTCGAACTCAGCTCGACGAAAATCGTTCTCAGCTCAACGAACTCAGAGATAATTCTTTGAGTTGAGCTCGACGATATTCGAGCTCAGGTCGACGATTTCTGGAAGTTCAACTTCAACATTATAAGTCCAGAATCCTATCTCTGAACTCCAGTTGACGAAGTTATGTTATCATCTCGACGAACTTAGAGCACAGAATTGGCAAGTTTTATCAGAAAGCAGTTAGCTGTTCTCAGGTCGACGAACTTGGTGCTCAGGTCGACGAACAGGAATTATCTGGTCGACGAACATGATTTCTCTGGTCGACGATCTATGGACTCAGGTCAATGAAATCTGTTCTTTGCTCGACGAATTCTGTGCAGATCCAGACTTGGATTTTTCCTCTTTTGTCCATATTCCATTACAGTAATTCCTGAATAATCAATGTTTAATATTCTCTGAATATAACCGTTAGAAGTAGCATTGATTATGGTATTCATCAAGATTATTACTTGCCCGTTTTCAATAGGACAGTTGGGGAAATCCATTAATGCAGATATTCTTTCCAGCCGCATTACTTTCTCCAGGCCGTCAGCAATTAATGCAAAAGGAATTCAAAAATTCAAAGGAGAAAATTCGATTGATCATATAAAAGAGATTTTTCTTTTCTTCTCCACAGACAAGTAAAGAGAACAAGACAGTCCAGACCAGAAAAAGAATACAAGGCATACAGAGAAGATCAACAACAATCACATTCTAATCCTTTTCTGTACTGAAAACAATCTTGTTTTCACCTCGACATTGTTGAAGAAGAAGAAGAATATTCATTCCAAATAAAGAGTCTTCTTCAACCTTCACTCTAGGATTCTTCAAGTACAACAAACTTCTATCAGTCAAGAAGCTCCTGGATCTTCTCAAATCAAGGCTGAAGATAGAAGACCTAAACCCTGAAGCAAAGCTCCAGTCATCCTGAACAATTCAATATCTCAGGGGGAGCTTTGACAACATCAAGATCCATTTGTCTTCTTATTTGTTTTGAGAAAGAGAAGACACCATAAATCTCTCACCCCCTCTCTGCACAAAAGGTTCTTTAACTCCCTTCAAAAGTTATTCCTTGGTTGCAAGTCTCCTGATCTAAAGACTTGAGTTGGTTTTTGAGCACCTGATCAAAAGCTCATTGGTGGCAGTCACCTGATCAAAACCTGCAAGTGGATTCCTGCCAGGGTGGTAGAAGAGTGGATGTACCCAGGTTGGGGAACCACTATAAAAGTTCTTGTGTTGTCTGGTTGCCCTCTTTCTTTTTGTTCTCTATGTAGCTATGTTAGTTTAGTCTTGTTGTGGGTGTGTTAGTTTAGTCTTGCTGTGGCTGTGTTAGTTTAGTTTTGTTGTGGCTGTGTTAGATTAAATTATCTTAGGTTGCTCTTTTGCTTACTATTGATATTAGTTGCTCTACTTTGATAATTTTATTAACAGAAAAAAGTTTCCAAGATACTCTATTCACCCCCCCCCCCCCTCTAGAGTATATTAGGTCTAACCCTCCCTTTCATCCTCCTCTCTCTCTCACAGGTTAATCCCACACCAGGGAAATGAGGGCTGAGGCCACCCCCTCAGGCTATAAAAGCCCTTGCCCGGACAGACTTTGTAACGTCCCAATTCGCACTAGGCCCCTCGTGCGCGTTTTGAGTCAGGGGTGCTGACTTGGGTTCGGAGAAGTGCTGGCAGCTGGGCTGCACTTGTAAATTGGAGGAGAAATCAGTATAGAATAGGACACGGGTAGAGACACGAGGGTGTCCCTACCCGTGTGGGAGATGTCAGCTCTCGAGTCGACGACTCAAGTATGTCCAGAGAAGGACAGGGGTAGTAACACGGGCGTGTCACTACCCGTGTGAAGTGACACGGGTAGAGACACGGGCGTGTCCCTACCCGTGTTTGTGTCGAGTTGAACTCGATGAAACATGTCGAGATCTACGAAGTGTATCCTATGAAGTGACACGGGTAGAGACACGGGCGTGTCCCTACCCGTGTGTGTTGAGTTGAACTCGATGAAGCGTGTCGAGATCGATGAAGCATGTCGAGAAGGACATGGGTAGAGATACGGGCGTGTCCCTACCCGTGTGTGTTGTGTTGAGTTCGTCGAGACGTGTCCAGAGAAGGACACGGCCAGAGAACATGGCCATTTTGTGTGGACACGGGTTGGGACATGGGCGTTTCCCTACCCGTGTCGAGTATTGAACTGACACTTAAACTTTCGTTGACGCTTTGCCCGAGCAAGACACGGGTAAGGACACGGGTGTGTCCCTACCCGTGTCACGTTTCACACATAAGGGTTGTGAAAACCCTAGCCTTTTTCACTCCTCCTTCTAGCCAATTTTCCTGAGAGAAACTTCTGTAGAGAGGGAAAACTGTTGGTGCAAGTCCTAGAGGAGAAGATCCGTTGCCACCGTGAAAGAAAAGATGTCGTCGAGAAGGGTCACAAGATCCATGGCCGGAAATAGTGAAAATGCCAGAAATGAGGTGAGATTCCTCCCCTCTCCCTTGGTGCTAGATCTGTAGATATATCTAGGTGAGATGTCGACTCCAAAGAGTCTTGACTAGCGAGATGGTGATTTTTCTTGGAAGAGATCGTTCTAGGGCTTGTGCTCTAAGGCTAGTTGTGTCTTCAACCTCTCCAACCTTCTATTTGAAGATGGGGGATGGTTTCGTGAAGAGTCATGGCCTCATGAGGGTGAATAAGGAGGAGAAATTTTTGATGTGATTGTGGAAGATCGACTTGAGCAGGAAGATGAACCGATGTCGTTCATTCCGCTTTAAGATGCGTGCAGAATCTGTGTTATGCACGCAGCGATCTCCTTGGCCATTTTCTGATGAGATATGCCCAGATCTGGGCTTTTGACTAAACATAAAAGTTGAAGTCTTTGAAAATACCTTTCTAATGAGTGGTTACACGACTTCATACGAAGTCTGTAGCCACAGGAAAGTCTGAACGAAAATGACGTCCTATAAATCCTGCATGCAGAAATTGTGTTCTGTACGTAGTGGACTTCAAGGTTGATTTCATGTATGATACTATTGAATTTGGGTTGTGGTATGAACATAAACATTGTAGCCCATGGAAAGACCTTTCCATCGAGGGGTTACACGACTTCACCGGATTCATGTAGCTTCGGGAATCTCCGGTTGAATTTGTTATCCAGATTTATCATGTACTTAAATTCTGGGTTTGGAATAATATTGAATTTGGACTCGGTAGAGATAATGTTGCAATTAACTTGAGGCTTGGTGAACCATTTTATGTTAACCATCTTAGTCCAATTAATGATGATGTTTATTAATTGGATTCCACATAGTTGATTTGTGAAGCAAAGCATACTTAACGAAACGATTTGATAGAAATTGGTAGACTATTATAAATGTGCATCATAATAATAACATGTTGAATCATTTGGGATGAAAGGTAGGATGATAACTTATGGTCATGTGTTTAATTGTTTATTGGAATGAATTTAGCGTCTAATGCTTAGAGTGTCGTCTCCCTGCAGGTAGCATTGTGAAGGGATATAAGTGTGGTGTTGACCGTCACTAGTTGGGATGGCAATGAGATTAGTCAAAGTCGGACGGTTGGGCTTGGTCCTCAGTGCTCATTTCCCGGGGCTCCTTACGTGCCGAGAGGATGGTTGGGCTTGGTCCTCGTGCTTTCTCTGAGGCTCCTTCCATGTCATGGTGATGTGGAATTACATGCGGTGTGAATCGACACGCGGTGTCGTGATCCTGGGTTAAGGATAGTGTGGCAGGTCTACGGGCTCGCCGATCGTCACACCGAAGGGAGTTGACAGTTATACTATGGGCGGTTGGGCTTGGTCCTCGGTGTTCACATCCCGGGGCTCCTTCAGTGCCAAGTGAACAGTTGGGCTGGGTCCTCGTGCTTATTTCTGAGGCCCCTTCTGGGTCACGCAAGGCCAGTTCAGGACTTGGTTATCGGTGCACATCTACCCGAGAATCCCGCTGGGCCATAATACGCATGGGCTCCGCTGTTGTGTTCTTAGCGTTGAGCCGTACAGAGGCCTAGGTGAAGTAGTGTGGATAGCTGCCTAGTAGTAGAGATGCCCGCTCTACTATCACCACCTGGCCACGGCGGTTGATGCCTGAGAGGTTAGCTATCTGCTCGAAAAGTGGGAACTAATAGTCTATGTCGGCACAATGGTTGCATGTGTGTGATCATGGGTGAGTCATTTCATAGCATACATACCATCTCATTACATTGCACAACAAGATCCTCAATGTATAAGTTTGTATGGGCACTCTTATACAATGAGTTACTTTATGTAAACTGATCCTTAACTTATAAGCTTGTATGGGCATCCTTATAAGTTAAGTAACTTTCCTGCTGTAGATATTTATACTTGATGGTTCATTATTGTTTTTGTAGAACTGCTAGATTATACTGTTGTTAATCTTATCGTACCATTACCACCTGCTTGTGCCTATTTATACTATTTATTATACTTTGTACCCTTGCTATTTTCTCCACCCAGTGCCGAGGAGTCGTCGGGGGAGCGGATGTGAAGCCACTTAGTCTTTTCGACTAATGGTTGCCACGTCTTCCTTTTTAGGAGGTCACCCCACAGGTAGAGCAGCCACAGACTTTGCAGCAAGACAGCCAGGCCAGGACAACAGGGCCTGAAGTGACGGTGTCGTCATTACCATCGGTTACTGATGTGAGTGTTGAGCGACTCTGATGTAGCCCCGTTGGGCGTTTATTTGTTGTACACTGATATTGTAGAAGCATGTTTTAGCTTCTTTATTTGATGTATTGGGACTATTATGCTTGTGTGGATTTTACTTCTTGATATTATATTTTGGTTGGGTTGACATAGATATTGATATTGGTTGTAGCCAGCAGAATAGGCGTCTTGCGGTACAGGTTAGCCTGTGTGCTAATGCTACTGCAAGGCGGATGTTCTGGGCATAAGACCCCCCTTCGTGGCATATTTTGGGATCCGGGAGGGGGGGTCTTACAAATGGTATCAGTTTGCCACGATCCTCAACTAAAGAAGTCATTCAACAATGGTACCACCCTCGTTCGATTAGTCAGTTTGCGGACAAACTGACTTAACGGAAGCAGTGGTGTGCCCATATGTAATTCACACTAAGATTGTCCAACTTTGAC
Source organism: Platanthera guangdongensis (assembly GCA_039583875.1). NCBI lineage: Eukaryota > Viridiplantae > Streptophyta > Magnoliopsida > Asparagales > Orchidaceae > Platanthera > Platanthera guangdongensis. The sequence goes on along the minus strand of CM077148.1, from coordinate 125,100,870 downwards.
CTTAATATTAGCCAACCTGACCATATGTTTGTATTCTACGTATAGATTCCAGTTTATGTTGAGCCGATGGGGGGCACTCCTGCCCCTTCCATACCCACTCAGTTCTAACAATCCAAGTTGGGGAAGACGCTCACCGCCATCCTGTATGCCTTTAGGGCGCAACAGCCTCCAGTGCAACAACAGGCTCCGGTCTCTAACTAGCTGAGCACCTTCCGGGCTCTCTCCCCTCCCTCCTACCTTGGGACAGAGTTGGCTGCGCTCACTGAAGAATGGCTCGACACGGTGCAGGAGCTATTAGCGGTGGATCCGGCCAAGGTGCTTGTCGTGAAGGAGTGGTCTCCCTTGAATTTAGCGGCCGATGTGTGGAGCTTCCTTGGACTTGCTGGGTACTACCGCAAGTTCGTAAAAGGATTCTCCAAGATTGCCCTCCCTCTTACTTCCTTGATAAAGAAAGGTGTGCCATTTGAGTGGACACCCCAGTGTGAAGCGGCGTTCCAAGTTCTAAAGTATAGACTTACCTCCGCCCCCATCCTAGCCCTCCGGTCTGGAAAGGAGGGATTTCAAGTTTACACTGACGCGTCGTATCAGGGGATGGGAGCGGTATTGATGCAGCACGGTCATGTAATTGTCTATGCTTCAAGACAGCTGAAGAAGCATGAGATCAATTATCCGATTCATGATTTGGAGTTGGGATCAGTGGTATTCGCCTTGAAGGTTTGGAGGCACTATCTATACGGCGTCCACTGCGAGATCTTTTCAGACCATAAAAACTTAAAGTACGTTCACACACAGAAGGAATTGAACCTGAGACAACGGCGATGGTTATAGTTTCTGTGCGATTATGAGTTCACTTTGAACTATCATCCCGGAAAGGCGAACTCGGTGGCCAATGCATTGAGCGGAAAGGTACCAGACTCGAGGCCAAAGTCTCGGTTGATGGGTACGGAGTTTGCTCAGATGATTGAAGAGATGGATATTACTTTGGTATATAAGGCTCGTTCGGCAGACTATACGGAGTACTTGGCAACCATGAGCATAGTTTGTGATATCTGGTACCAAATCCGAGCGGAGCAAGGAAGGGATACAGCTCTGGCCCTGGCAATCAAGGCAATCAAAGATGGGAATACTGATGAGTATGCACTAAAAGACGGTCTCGTTTATTTCCGCGGCTGGCTCTACATTCCCAAGGGCGGTAAAATCCGGGAGGATATCTTGAGAGAGTCACATTGCTCTCAGTATTCAGTGCACCCGGGTATTGCCAAGATGCACGCCGGCCTATGGAAGACCATGTGTTGGCCGGGAATTAAGAAGGATGTAATATATTTTTTGCACACTGTGAAGCCTGTCAAAGGGTGAAGGTGGAATGCAAGAACCCTGGTGATTTGCTACAGTCATTGCCCATCCTCGAGGGGAAGTTCGAGGATATCTCTATGGACTTTATCCATGGGTTACCTCTCTCACGCTCAGGGAATGATTCGGTGTGGGTGATCGTGGATCGACTGACGAAAGTAGCCCGGTTCATCCCTATGAAGAAAGAGGCTCACGTGGATGTCTTGGTACGTCTCTTTGTGGAGAAGTTTGTACGGTACCATGGCGTACCTAAGACAATTGTTTCTGACTGGGATGGTCATTTCACCTCAAAGGAGTGGAAGGCGGTACAAGCATTTTGGGTTCGCGACTTACCTTTAGCACCGCGTTTCATCCTCAGACGGATGGGCAGTCTGAGAGGACCATCCAAACACTGGAAGATTTGTTGAGATTATGTGTGTTGGATAGAGGAGCACCGTGGGAAAGGCTCCTACCACTGGTAGAATTATCATATAATAACAGTCATCAAGCTAGCATCGGTATGGCGCCCCATGAAGCTCTTTACGGAAGAAGGTGTAGAACCCCCTTGTCTTGGGTGCAAGATGAAGACCTGAAGGCTTTGGGAATTAAGTATATTGATGATACCGATGCGGTGGTCAGACTAATACGAGATCGCATGTTGGAGGCCCAAATTCGGCAGGCGAAGTATTACAATGCAAAGCACCGGATGGTGGAATTTAAAGTGGGTGATAAAGTGTTTCTGAAGATTCGGCCGATGCATGGAGTGTCACGGGTGCGTGGTGTGAAAAAGCTCAGCCCAAGGTACGTTGGGTCATACACTGTATTGGAAAGGATTGGCCCGTTGGCCTATCGGTTGGAGTTACCGCCAGAGCTAGAGAATCTCCACGACGTGTTCCATGTGTCGTCTCTTCGAAAGGCGTTGTTGCGGCCCGATCAATATATCACCACTACTGATGGTGCAGTGGCGACTGATATGTCTGTGCGACTGGAGCCGGTGCGGATCGTAGAAAACAAGACAAGAATATTGCGCCGCAAAAGTGTTCATTTGGTAAAGGTGTTATGGTCTAATCATGGGAAAGAGGAGTATACATGGGAGCCCGTGGACTTGATGCAAAAACGCTACATAGAATTATTTCCTCGAGGTAATTTTGTTTAAAAGCATATTTTATCTTCTGTTATGCTTTTCTCCCATAGCCTTAGCCTGATTTCGGGGACGAAATCTTTTATTTTTTTTATAGGATTTATAACATCCCGATTCGCACTAGGCCCCTCGTGCGCATTTTTGAGTCAGGGGTGCTGACTTGGGTTCGGAGAAGTGCTGGCAGCTGGGCTGCACTTGTAAATGGGAGGAGAAATCAGTACAGAATAGGACACGGGTAGAGACACGGGCGTGTCCCTACCCATGTGGGAGAGGCCAGCTCTCGAGTCGACTACTCGAGTATGTCCAGAGAAGGACACGGGTAATGACACGTGCGTGTCACTACCCTTGTGAAGTGACACGGGTAGAGACACGGGCGTGTCCCTACCCGTGTGTGTATCGAGTTAAACTCGACGAAACGTGTCGAGATAGATGAAGTGTATCCTATGAAGTGACACGGGTAGAGACACGGGCGTATCCCTACCCGTGTGTGTCGAGTTAAACTCGACGAAATGTGTTGAGATCGACGAAGCGTGTCGAGAAGGACACGGGTAGAGACACGGGTGTGTCCCTACCTGTAGGTGTCGAGTTGAGTTTGTCGAGACGTGTCCAGAGAAGGACACGGCCATAGAACACGGCCATGTCATGTGGACACTGGTCGGGACACGGGCTTGTCCCTACCCGTATCGAGTATTGAACCGACACTTAAACTGTCATTGACGCTTCGCCCGAGCAGGACACGGTAAGGACACGGGCGTGTCCCTACCCGTGTCACGTTTCACAAATAAGGGTTGTAAAAACCCTAGCCATTTTGACTCCTCATTCCAACCATTTTTCCTGAGAGAACCTTCTGTAGAGAGGGAAAACTGCTGGAGCAAGTCCTAGAGTAGAAGATCCGCCGTCGCCGTAAAAGAGAAGATGTCGCCGAGAAGAGTCACAAGATCCATGGCCGGAAATAGTGGAAACATCGGAAATGAGGTGAGCTTCCTCCCCTCTCCCTTGGTACTAGATCTGTAGATATATCTAGGTGAGATGTCAACTCAAAAGAGTCTTAACTAGCGAGATGGTGATTTCTCTAGGAAGAGGCCGTTCTAGGGCTTGTGCTCTAAGGCTAGTTGTGTCTTCAACCTCTCCAACCTTCTATGTGAAGATGGGGGATGGTTTCGTGAAGAGTCATGGCCTTATGAGGGTGAATAAGGGAGGAGGAATTTCTGATGTGATTGTGGAAGATCGACTTGAGGAGGAAGATGAACCAATGTCGTTCATTCCACTTTAAGATGCGTGCAGAAGCTGTGTTCTGCGCACAGCGATCTCCTTGGCCATTTTCTGATGAGATATGACCATATCTGGGCTTTTGACTAAACACAAAAGTTGAAGTCCTTGAAAATACCTTTCCAACGAGTGGTCGCACGACTTCAGGCGAAGTCTGTATCCACGGGAGAGACTGAACGAAAATGACGTCCGATAAATCCTGCATGCAGAAATTGTGTTATGTACGCAGCGGACTTCAAGGCTGATTTCATGTATGATACTTTTGAATCTGGGTTGTGGTATGAACATAAACGTTGTATCCCATGGAAAGACCATTCCATCGAGGGCTTACATGTCTTCACCGGATTCCTGTAGCTTCAGGAATCTCCGGTTGACATTGTTGTCCAGATATATCCTGTACTTAAATTCTGGGTTTGGAATAGTATTGAATTTGGACTCGGTAGAGATAATGTTGCAATTAACTTGAGGCTTGGTGATCCCTTTTATGTTAACCATCTTAGTCTAATGAATGATGATGTTTATCAATTGGATTCCACATAGTTGATTTTTGAAGCGAAGCATACATAACGAAACGATTTGATAGAAATTGGTAGACTATTATAAATGTGCATCATAATAATAACATGTTGAATCATTTGGGATGAAAGGTAGGATGATAACTTATGGTCATGTGTATAATTGTTTTAACAGAATGAATTTAGTGTTCAATGTTAGAGTGTCGTCTCCCTACGGGTAGCATTGTGAAGGGATGTAAGTACGTTGTTGACCGTCACTAGTTGGGATGGCAATGAGATGAGTCAAAGTCGGACGGTTGGGCTTGGTCCTCGGTGCTAATTTCCCGGGGCTCCTTCCATGCCGAGAGGATGGTTGTTCATGGTCCTCGTGCTTTCTCTGAGGCTCCTTCCATGACACGGTGATGTGGAATTGCATGCGGTGTGAGTTGACACGTGGTTTCGTAATCCTGGGTTAAGGATAGTGTGGCAGGTCTATGGGCTCGCCGATCGGCACACCGGCAGGAGTTGACAGTTAGACTTTGGGCGGTTTGGCTTGGTCCTCGGTGTTCACGTCGCGGGGCTCCTTCCTTGCCAAGTGAACGGTTGGGCTGGGTCCTCGTGCTTATTTCTGAGGCCCCTTCCGGGTCACACAAGGCCAGTTCGGGACTTGGTTCTCGGTGCACATCTACCCGAGAATCCCGCTGGGCCATAGTACGCATGGGCTCCGCTGTTGTGTTCTTATCATTGAGGCGTACGGAGGCCTAGGTGAAGTAGTGTGGATACCAGCCTAGTAGTATAGATGCCCGCTCTACTATCACCGCCTGTCCACGGCGGTTGATGCCTGAGAGGTTAGCTATCTGCTCGAAAAGGGGGAACTACTAGTCTGTGTCGGCACAGCGGTTGCATGTGTGTGATCATGGGTGAGTCATTTCATAGCATACACACCATCTCATTACATTACACAACAAGATCCTCATCGTATAAGTTTGTATGGGCACTCTTATACGATGAGTTACTTTATGTAAACTGATCCTTAACTTATAAGCTTGTATGGGCATCCTTATAATATAAGTTACTTTCCTGTTGTAGATACTTATACTTGATGGTTCGCTATTGTTTTTGTAGAACTGCTAGATTATACTGCTGTTAATCTTATCGTACCATTACCACCTGCTTGTTCCTGTTTATACTATTTATTATACTTTGTACCCTTGCTCTTTTCTCCACCCGGTGCCGAGGAGTCGCTGGGGGAGCGGATGTGAAGCCACTTGGTCTTTTCGACTAACGGTTGCTACGTCTTCCTTTTTAGGAGGTCACCCCGCAGGTAGAGCAGTAGCATACTTTGCAGTAGGACAGCCAGGCTAGGACGACAAGACCTAAAGTGACGGTGCCGTCATTACCATCGGTTACTGATGTGAGTGTTGAGCGACTCTGATGTAGCCCCGTTGGGCGTTTATTTGTTGTACACTGATATTGTAGAAGCATGTTTTAGCTTCTTTATTTGATGTATTTGGACTATTATGCTTGTGTGGATTTGACTTCTTGATATTATATTTTGGTTGGGTTGGCATAAATATTGATATTGGTTATAACCTGCAGAATAGGCGTCTTGTGGTACAGGTTAGCCCGTGTGCTAATGTTACCGCAAGGCAGCTATTCTGGGTATAAGACCCCCTTCGTGCCATATTTTGGGATCAGGAGGGGGGTCTTACAGACTTCCCCCACACCAGCATCACCCGAGCCCAGGTCACCCTCACCGGAGTCCCAACTCATCGGAAAAGTCCCTACCATCCAAGCTTTCCGCCACCACCAATGGAAACACGGTCGGGGCCCTCCTAAGCTACTCCAGTCCAGGTGGACATTCTTTGTAACACCCCGAAGTTAATCGGATCAATTTGAGCAAAATCGGGTTCAGGCATGGATGACACGGCCTGGGACACGGGCGTGTCCCAGGGCGTGTCAGGCCTAGGTAGTGTCGAGTCGGGCAGTCGACGAAATTTGGGGTCGACACAGCGGACACGGCCTGCGACACGGGCGTGTCGCAGGGCGTGTCGGGGCCGTGTCGACGATCGGCCTGGATGTCGACGAATTTTCTCGACGATCGTCGAGTGTCGAGTGTCGAGTGAGGACATGGCCTGTGACACGGGCGTGTCACAGGGCGTGTCAGTGGTAGTCGAACTCAACTCGACGTTTCGAGCTAGGGCGTGTTTGCGGGACACGGGTGTGTCCTGGTGCACACGGCCAGGAACACGGGCGTGTGCTAGGCCGTGTGCCAGGCCGTGTGAAGTCTCGGGTTGTTTTGGGATTATTTTCGTTGAGGCACACGGCCTCAGACACGGGCGTGTCTGAGGGCGTGTCGGGTACACGGCACGTGACACGGGCGTGTCCCATGGCCGTGTACTGTTGGTTTTGAGTCGGTTGTCTGCCGCTTAGAGGGACACGGCCTGTGACACGGGCGTGTCATAGGGCGTGTCAGGCCGTGTTTTAGCTTTTCTGGCCAAATCTGAGCCATTTGTTTCCCTCTTCCTGGATCCAATGGCTGGGCTCTGTCCAGGTGTGTTGAAGGCTGAGAAAAAGGGGATTTAAACCCTCTTTTCTCTTCTTCTTCTTCTTCATTCTTATTCTAAGAGAGAGAGGAGAAAGGCCTAAGGGAGAGAGAAGGGAGAAGTCTTCCAGCTGCTGTAGGAGCTGCGGAGTGCGGAGCGAAGATCCGAGAGCGGATTCGTGAAGGCGAAGCCGAGGCGGTGAATTCCATCCGGCTACTTCATGGCACCGAAGTGATCTTCAAGGGTAACGATCTCCTTCTTGGACATCGAAGTCCTTCCTTTATGCATGTGCTTGGAATCCTCCACCAAGAGGTGGATTTGCAGAAGTGATTCCTTTGTTGAGTCTGCATCTAGAGCCGGAATTCTGGAGTACGGCATAGGCATGTTGTGTGAAGCCCATCTGGACCGGTAGTCTGGATTGGTGATGTTCATGGGTAAACCGGAGGAGACTCCGTGGATTTGATGTGATGGAAATGGTTTTCTATTGTGATGAATGGATGGATGCGATGCTGAATGTGAGGAGGCTTTGGCAAAGCTCCTGGTTGTGATATGATCAATTGGTAGCATGCTGGGGAGCTCGTGATAAACCCGGCTGTTACACCACTAAGGTGGGTTGATCTAGTTAGTTAGAGGGATCGATGGGTGGCAATGCTTGGGGAGCCGAGTTAAACCCGGGTTGCTGCACCACATAGTGTGGGTCGATCGGATTAGGAGGGGGGTCGATGGGTAGACATTGCCTGGGGAGCTTGGATAAACCCGGCGTGCTACACCACATGTTGTGGGTCGACCTACTCTGGTTGTTGCTGTGAGGTTGTACCTCTGTGTGGTTGGGCGGGATGTCGCCAGCTTGCGAGACTGGTGGACTAGGGCCGGTCAACCAACAAGTGAACACCTCGGATCGGCGGTGTATGACTGGTGGATTCCGGTATGCCAAGATGGTGCCCTGAGTGCACGGAACGTCTGGTGGATTCCAGCGTTTGTGATGTTATGTGTTTGCTAGCGGGATAAAGAGAATGATATAGCTATGTTGTTTGCTGATACTTGATGAGCACTGTATACAGGGAAGGAACCACTACCCCGGGTAGGGGGTAGGGTCGTTATAATGGGTCAGCCAAATGCTGACCGTTACTTTGTTTTGCCGCTTTTTGGTGGATGTCTCCTTGCAGGTGCCGCGGCTTGAAATGAATAAGTGGAATGGCTAGTTTGCTGCTGTTGGCCCTTGAAGGCCATGCGAAGAGTGGTGTTTGGATTTCATGTGTGGCCGGCCTGCGTGCCGATGTACGAAATGATTGTTGTGCAAAAGAGGAACATGTAAGGCCATAAGGCCAGGGTGTGTGAGTTGTATACATTCCTGGTGTTTGTGATATATAAATATGGTATTTATATAGTGGTGGACATTCTGGTTGGAGTTCATGTTAACAAAAAGAAATGTTGCGCTAGAATGGATGAGTTAAGGATACGCGTTGATTTTGATTTCCACATGTGATTCCTTCGCTTGTCTGTGAGATATGGCGTGGGGCCCCGGCCGGACCCACCGTTATATGTCATGTGACAGGTGAGGGCGTTACAAAGTGGTATCAGAGCCAGTTTTAGATTGTTTGGGAGGAGAGAACAGAAATGAACTCATGAATGTCCACTAGGAATATATGTCATGCACATGATGTGCGTGAGTGTGTAGTCAATGTAGCAGTACCGTTATGATTGGAAGTATTAATGGTGTTCTGTACATTGATAGGTGGCGAGGGATGGAGCTGGGCCGTCTGAGCCCCAGCGGTCTGCTGAGAGTGCAGCACCCGTGGAAGCGCCTATGCCTCCCTCGGCAGAAGCCATACGGGTGGTGACGGAGACAGTGCTTGCAGTATTACAAGCACAGCCTATTGGACAGGCAAGGCCTGGTGTAAGGCAAGAGCATGCTGTAGTGGTGGTGGAGGCGCAAGAACGTGACGAGTCATTGACACGTTTTATGCACTTTCATCCACCGACGTTTGGTGGAGCGCTTTCCCCAACGCAGGCGGAAGATTGGTTGGCAAGGTTAAAAAGGATCCTGACTGCAATCCAGACGGTCGAGGAACAGAAAGTGATGTTGGCCACTTTTCTGTTGGAAGGAGATGCGAGATTATGGTGGGATGAAATTGAAGTGCATCACTTGGCAGGTCGAGGTTTAACGGAGGTTTCCATGGATGAATTCTCCCGAATATTTTTAGCCAAGTATGTGCCGGTGTCGCAGAGGATTGCGATGGAAAATGAATTTCTCCGTTTGGTGCAGGGTGAGCGAGATATTGATACCTACCTGCATGAGTTTACAAGATTGGGGAGATATGCGGGATCGAACTTTGCGGAGGAAGCACGAAAGACAAATCGGTTTTATGAAGGCTTGCGGGATGAATTGAGGTTGGCACTTCCGAGTTCAGTGAGCCAAGGCTTCCAAGCATTAGTCGATACAGCTCGTGCATTAGAGAAGGATATGAAGCGAGTACAAGCGAATAAGCGACAGGAAAAGTCAGAGTTGAAAGTGTCGCAGTTGGATCAATCGGAGTTTCGACGACAAGAGAAGAAAAGATTTAGGACGGCGGAATCAGCTCCGTCGACTGTTTCTTCGGGGGCGACTTATGGGTCAGGACGTGTGGATACACGTATATGCTATAAATGCGGGAAGCAAGGACATATAGCAAAATTCTGTCGGAATGCCCCTCCACGGAGTGAGAAAAAGATAGGTGCGTCATATGAAGAAAAGGGAAAAGCAGTGGCCGAGTCATCTACACCCCGGACGCAACCACGATTGCATGCTATGGACGTGCAAGAGCCGCAAAGCTCAGTTGGCGAAATTCAGTCTCGGGTGTTTAATTTGTCGTTTAATCGTGAATTTCAGAATCTGGAGGCTGAGCGAAAGTGACGTGTGATGTGAAGCACGTCGATGAGCATGGTGGTGTATGTTAACTATGTGTATATCTATATTTGTGATGAATAAAAGATGGTGTACATATCTATCAAACCTTGGTGCACTTATGCTTGGGAAGAGATATATAAATTATGTTGTTTTGTGTTGAGATCTTATGTGGCTGATGATGCATAAGTGGAAGTTAGGGATGTTTGTTTGTGTTGTCTGTTTGTTCGTTTTTGCGGAGGCTTGGGGGTAAGCTTTGCTGATGTTGTGATTGATTGGAGTCAATTTCGAGGACGAAATTATTTGAAGGGGGGGAGGATTGTAACACCCCGAAGTTAATCGGATCAATTTGAGCAAAATCGGGTTCAGGCATGGATGACACGGCCTGGGACACGGGCGTGTCCCAGGGCGTGTCAGGCCTGGGTAGTGTCGAGTCGGGCAGTCGACGAAATTTGGGGTCGACACAGCGGACACGGCCTGCGACACGGGCGTGTCGCAGGGCGTGTCGGTGCCGTGTCGACGATCGGCCTGGATGTCGATGAATTTTCTCGACGATCGTCGAGTGTCGAGTGTCGAGTGAGGACACGGCCTGTGACACGGGCGTGTCACAGGGCGTGTCAGTGGTAGTCGAACTCAACTCGACGTTTCGAGCTAGGGCGTGTTTGCGGGACACGGGTGTGTCCTGGTGCACACGGCCAGGAACACGGGTGTGTGCTAGGCCGTGTGCCAGGCCGTGTGAAGTCTCGGGTTGTTTTGGGATTATTTTCGTTGAGGCACACGGCCTCAGACACGGGCGTGTCGGAGGGCGTGTCGGGTACACGGCACGTGACACGGGCGTGTCCCATGGCCGTGTACTGTTGGTTTTGAGTCGGTTGTCTGCCGCTTAGAGGGACACGGCCTGTGACACGGGCGTGTCACAGGGCGTGTCAGGCCGTGTTTTAGCTTTTCTGGCCAAATCTGAGCCATTTGTTTCCCTCTTCCTGGATCCAATGGCTGGGCTCTGTCCAGGTGTGTTGAAGGCCGAGAAAAAGGGGATTAAACCCTCTTTTCTCTTCTTCTTCTTCTTCATCCTTATTCTAAGAGAGAGAGGAGAAAGGCCTAAGGGAGAGAGAAGGGAGAAGTCTTCCAGCTGCTGTAGGAGCTGCGGAGTGCGGAGCGAAGATCCGAGAGCGGATTCGTGAAGGCGAAGCCGAGGCGGTGAATTCCATCTGGCTACTTCATGGCACCGAAGTGATCTTCAAGGGTAACGATCTCCTTCTTGGACATCGAAGTCCTTCCTTTATGCATGTGCTTGGAATCCTCCACCAAGAGGTGGATTTGCGGAAGTGATTCCTTTGTTGAGTCTGCATCTAGAGCCGGAATTCTGGAGTACGGCATAGGCATGTTGTGTGAAGCCCATCTGGACCGGTAGTCTGGATTGGTGATGTTCATGGGTAAACCGGAGGAGACTCCGTGGATTTGATGTGATGGAAATGGTTTTCTATTGTGATGAATGGATGGATGCGATGCTGAATGTGAGGAGGCTTTGGCAAAGCTCCTGGTTGTGATATGATCAATTGGTAGCATGCTGGGGAGCTCGTGATAAACCCGGCTGTTACACCACTAAGGTGGGTTGATCTAGTTAGTTAGAGGGATCGATGGGTGGCAATGCTTGGGGAGCCGAGTTAAACCCGGGTTGCTGCACCACATAGTGTGGGTCGATCGGATTAGGAGGGGGGTCGATGGGTAGATATTGCCTGGGGAGCTTGGATAAACCCGGCGTGCTACACCACATGTTGTGGGTCGACCTACTCTGGTTGTTGCTGTGAGGTTGTACCTCTGTGTGGTTGGGCGGGATGTCGCCAGCTTGCGAGACTGGTGGACTAGGGCCGGTCAACCAACAAGTGAACACCTCGGATCGGCGGTGTATGACTGGTGGATTCCGGTATGCCAAGAAGGTGCCCTGAGTGCACGGAACGTCTGGTGGATTCCAGCGTTTGTTATGTTATGTGTTTGCTAGCGGGATAAAGAGAATGATATAGCTATGTTGTTTGCTGATACTTGATGAGCACTGTATACAGGGAAGGAACCACTACCCCGGGTAGGGGGTAGGGTCGTTATAATGGGTCATCCAAATGCTGACTGTTACTTTGTTTTGCCACTTTTTGGTGGATGTCTCCTTGCAGGTGCCGCGGCTTGAAATGAATAAGTGGAATGGCTAGTTTGTTGCTGTTGGCCCTTGAAGGCCATGCGAAGAGTGGTATTTGGATTTCATGTGTGGCCGGCCTGCGTGCCGATGTACGAAATGATTGTTGTGCAAAAGAGGAACCTGTAAGGCCATAAGGCCAGGGTGTGTGAGTTGTATACATTCCTGGTGTTTGTGATATATAAATATGGTATTTATATAGTGGTGGACATTCTGGTTGGAGTTCATGTTAACAAAAAGAAATGCTGTGCTAGAATGGATGAGTTAAGGATACGCGTTGATTTTGATTTCCACACGTGATTCCTTCGCTTGTCTGTGAGATATGGCGTGGGGCCCCGGCCGGACCCACCATTATATGTCATGTGACAGGTGAGGGCGTTACATTCTTCTCCTCCCCCTTCCTTATCCCCCTGACGTGGTGCATGCACCTCCCGACCAACGGGGCGCCGTCGGCACCACCCGAGCCAAGCTCCAGGTTGGGTGGTGGCCGCAGCAAGCTATCCCCTCCTAGTGCTGGTGGTGGTGCTAGAGAAGAGCTAAACCATCTGGGATAATATTCCCCGGTGGTGGAAGGCCAGGGTACTGTTGGAAAATGCCGCTCTGGCGACACCTGAGAAAACAGAGTTTTCTCTGTATTTTACTCCGGTGGTGGCCGGTAGTGGGAAGTCATTGGGCCACCACTAGAGAGGATCCCTGCCCCCGACATGCCTGCCAGGGGTGGTTGTGTAACCAGGAACAACACCGGAGAAGCAAGATGGCGCGGCAGCGCTGGAAGCAGATCTCCGCCACCTTGATCTCGGGATGACAATCTCAGGCAGTGGTCGGCGACGACAGGCCGCCGTACCACCTCTCAGTAGTTCGTCGTCCCCTAGAGAGTTGATCGGGGGCGGCACCGGTGGCTTGTAGTGACCGTCTGGTGGTGGTGAAGGCCACCATCCTCAACACCGCCGGGAGGTATAGCCACCATCTGATCTCCACGATGAGATCGGATGGTTCATGATTTCTGGATTCCCGCCCCGCCTCAGCATCAGTACCCCCCACAGCGGATCTGTGTCTTATCCGTTGTGGGGATAGAAGAAAAATTGGCGCGGTCTGGCTCAATCTCAGCCGCGGGATCGATTTTGATATGGCCAGCTGCAGACCAAAAATCCACGGAAAATAGTTGATTTTTCTGGGCCAAATCTTAGCCCCTAGGGGCAAAATGGTCATAATGAAAATTTTCCTCTCAAGGAGGACTCCCCTCTCAAAAAATTTGAAAATTTTTGAAAATGATTTTGTATTTTTAAAAGCCTAAACAAAACTTATTTGACCAAAATAAAGGCCCAAAGTGGCTCGAAAAATTATGAAAATTTTGCTAGGCTTAGTTTATACCGTATTAGAGGTTGTATTAAAATTTGGTAGCATGGTTATAAGAATTGACATGTTTCCTAATTTCTGGGATCTTAGGGTCGCGCTTAGAATTTATTTCGCTCTTTCTCCTCAAAAACAAAAATTGGAGCGCACGACCACCCTCCCTTAATTGGATATTAAATTCAAATTACTTCATCGACAAGAGTGGTCGAGGCAAGAGGCCAAGCTCTGAGCGTTCCGAGATTTTGTGAAACCACTAAGCGCCACGACCCTCGAGTAGTTGGGTAGACTCGGAAAGTAGAGCACGAGATGTGTGTTGCTAATTATTCTTAACAAATAATAAATGAGTAACTCTTAAAAAGTCTTGATCTAATTAAGCCGTAATCTAAAAGGCGTAACCAAATTATCGGATCTTATTAGTAAATGTATAACAAGGAAACATTGAAAACGGAGAAGGAACTAAAATTACCTCCTAAGATCGGAGATGGAACTGAAGCCTCCTCAATGGAGTGACTGGACTACTAATCATTTTTTTATGATTATTCCAGTCTTGCACTAGTCCAGTTTCCTTTATTTCAATTCAGTACAGTACTCTCAATTCAACTCCAGTCTCGTATTGTTCAAGTTCATTTCATATCAGTACTTTCAATTCAGTACTACTCCAGTCTCGTACTTGTCAAGCTCATTTCAGTTCAGTACTTTCAATTCGGTACTACTCCAGTCTCGTACTGGTCAAGCTCATTTCAGTACAGTACTTTCAATTCAACTCCAGTCTCGTACTGGTCAAGTTCATTTCAGTTCAGTACTTTTAATTCAGTGTTACTCTAGTCTCTTACTGGTCAAGTTTATTTCAGTTCAGTACTTTTAATTTAGTACTACTCTAGTCTCGTACTGGTCAAGTTCATTGCAGTTTGGTGCTTTCAATTTCAGTAGTACTCCAGACTTGTACTGGTCAAGTTCATTTCAGTTAAGTACTTCAGTTTCAGTTCTACTCCAGTTTCGTACTGGTCACATTTCATTATGAAGCATTTATTATCAGTATTTTAAATTACTATAATTTACTACTATAGGCACGGGTCCTGCTCTGACAAGCAGTTGTATGTTAAGGTTGATTCTTAGTTGAGGAAAACTAGAGTTGAGGTGTTCCACCAGGTTTAGCCTCAAATAAAGTGCCCCACGCTCCATGTCGAAAGTTGAGCTGAGCGTTGCTGCCTGAAGGTTAACATATAGTAGAGCAAGACGCCGCAAACCTGATGTGTATTAGCATAAATGTTTGATTAATTGCTTAAGAATTGCTTGTGATAAAATTGTGGCGGGATAGTCCCGTTCGCAGATTGTTCGAACCGGTGCGGGAAGGTCGATGACCCAAGGTGACAGTGATATGGGTACCACGGGCAACCGACCATTATGTTTACCCGTCGGGCTTTCCTCCGCTGGTCAGCAAAAATGTTGCATCGCAGGATGTCGCTCACATCCAATAGTACACGGGGTTGTACGCTGGGTCCTGGGGTTATGCAGTACGACCACCCCTAGAAGTGGCAGGACCGGCCACTGTCACTGATGGCCATAATGGTGAAGCCCGTGTGGTTCGCTACCCTGTTTTAACAGAAGCAGTCCATACTATATCGACATAGGGTGATTTGCGCAGCTGTGAATTCCTGTGGTATGTATGTGGCTGTGAATGTCTGCGATAGGATATGGGTTGTGAATACCTGACGAGCTGATGTTCTAGTTAAGCCCTTATTACAACTGATATTGCTGTTGTTATCATTCCATTTATATTATGTTAACTCTTTCATACTTCGACTATCTCATACTACTGGGTATGTGTGTGCTTGTCCCCAGGATATGGATCCGGGGAGGTAATTTGTTTACACTTAGCCCTGTGACTAACAGTTATTTAAATGACCATTCACAGGAAATCGAGCACCGTAGTGACCCCCTGACACAGGAGAATACACCAGTAGTTAGGACTACTCAAGCCGAATCACCACCAACATCTCTAGAGTTTCGAGACGTGAGTACCAGCGAGCAGTATAGAGAGTGAGAGTGAGGGTTATGTATAGGACTCGCACAGCCAGCGGGCTTATATATGAACATAGGTTATGGCCTTGCACTCATGTAAATATTTATGAAGTTATATATATATATATATATATATATATATATATATATATATATATATATATATATATATATATATATTAGTGTTTTCCTGTTAATGCTTACGCAAATCTCTGATGTGTTGTGAATGTTGTGATTCTAGACCAGCAAGACAGCCAACTAGTGCTTGGTAAAGTGGGTAGTTACCCCTTAAAGGAGCACTGGGTGGATGCCTTGGGAACGTAAGATCCCCTCCAGCCCGACCCGGCCAAAGGTTTGGGGGGTCTCACAAATGGATTAGAGAGATCACGATTCATCCTTGTGGAGCAGTCTCAGGATTCCCCCATCCCTCGCTTCGATCCTCAGTTCGGGATGAACCTTGTAGCGAAAGCCTAGTGTAGCCTACTGTAGAGTCTTAGGGATTCTAGACTGTACATTAGTATGCCCGTACACCGTTGTTTCCACTTCATCAGTCGTTTTTTCAAATTTACCCTACTTTTGCAAAGTACTGACACTCTTTCCTTTTACTTCTCCAGATATCGGAGTACAGTAACGGGGGTCCTCTTCCAGAGGATATGTTCCCGTCACACCACCTCCAGACCTGGTCATCCCCGCGGCTGTACCGTTTACCAAAACTGACTTGGGGCAGACACTAATGGCCATCCTGGCCACCTTTCGAACAGCCTTGGCACAGCCACCACGAGAGATGATGGCACCTACTGATTTGCTGATGACCTTTCGAGGAAGGAGGCCTACCACTTTTAGAGGCACAGAGACTGCCATCCAGGCAGAGGAGTGGGTGGAGCGTGTGGAGGAGCTGCTCGTTGGCATGATGTGCCCAGTAGTAGTTGCAGTCTCTTAGGTAGTGAACTTGTTAGAAGGATACGCTAGAGATTGGTGGACAGCAGCCAGCCGCTCGACTTTTAGAGGACGGCCAATGAGCGATATCCTATGGGGAGAATTCTCGGAGGCCCTGCTGGAGTTCTTTATTACAGATGCAGACCAAGCTGTTCTACAGGAGAGGTTCCTGCACATCCCACAGGGCGATCAGATAGTGCCTAAGTATGAGAGGGAGTTCATACACCTGGCACGCTTTGTCAGGAACTTGGCTGCCTCTGACAGGGATAGAGCTTCCCGATTCTACTGAGGCCTATGTGATGACCTGAGGCAGGCTTTGATTATGATCTCACAGTCTACCTTCCACACCATAACTACTCATGCATCGGCGCTAGAGTTGGACCAACGGATGGTAGCCCAGTAGCACAGAGGACAGGTCAAGGTCCCTAGAGGTCTGATACGAGATAGAGGAGTTGCTCCCCATCGACAGGATAGATGGAGCATGCAGAGACACCGTAGACAGCCTTATAGACACCAACCAGCACCACCAGCGCCCCCAGTACCGCAGCAGGACGTCAGACCAGCTCAAGCACCACAGCCCGCGCTAGTAGTCTGACGTGACGTTCCCTTTGCAGGGAACTACTTCTTGTGTCAATAGCCAGGACATATGAGGGCCTTCTGCCCACAGGCAGCAAGAAGGCCAGGGCTAGGAGCTGTACAGGGTGGGCAGCCAGCATGAGGATAGGGCCAGAGATGCTGTAGAGGCAGAGCTGGCAGAAGAGGCCAATAGGGCCGCGCAGTGCCCTTGGAGGCCTATGTACTTAGTTTACAGCATGGACCAGCCCCTAATGTAGTGATTGGCATATATATTAAGCAATAGAGATATGTCAGATGTTGCTATACTACGATATATATGCATACCTACATCTTGTTTATTAAAATATGATATATATATATATATATATGCTCCCTATTATGCCAGGAATTTTGATGGTAGAAGGACACCCTGTCAAGACACTCTTTGATACTGGAGCAACATACTCCTTTATATCCAACATTTCATTATGACTATGGAGAATGTTTCACGTTCGTTCGGACTGTCTATACGGATCTGTCTACCAAATGGATCAGACTTGATGTCAACAGAAAAATGTACATTCCAGGCAATGTTAGGAGACGTGGAATTTTATGTCTTTGCAACGATCTTAGCAATAACAGGATTTGATATCATACTGGGAATGGATTGGCTAGCCGAGCACAAGGCACAAATAAATTGTTCAGTGCGGGAAGTCCGACTTCAGAACCCAAATGGTCGGGATATTACTTTAACAGGTGTACCCTCTTCTCTCAAATTATTTTAACTTCTGCACAAACTATGAGATCGGTCTAACAAAAGGACGAGATATACCTTATTTACTTTGAAATGGAGGACAAAACACAAGAGCTCGTCAAGGTCCCAATAGTACGCGACTTCCCAAACATTTTCCCTGAGTCACTCTCTGGATTGCCACCACCGCAAGAAGTCGACTTTCAGATCGAGCTAGTGATTGGAGCATGGTCGGTGTCCCGAGCACCTTACCAGATGTCCCCAAGAGAACTAGCTAAGCTAAAAAATCAACTACATGAACTAATAGATACTGGATTCGTTCGCCCCAGTTCCTCGCCTTGGGGAGCACCAGTATTATTTGTGGATAAGAAAGATGGGACATTACGTCTGTACATAGACTACCGGGAATTAAATAAGCTTACGATACGAAACACATACCCCCTTCTTAGGATCGACGAACTGTTCGATTAATTATAAGGTGAATCCATCTTTTCCAAGATGGACCTGAGATCAGGCTACTACCAGCTTTGAATTCGGGAAGAAGATATTCTCAAGACCTCCTTCAGCTCCTGTTACGGTCTCTACGAGTTCCTGGTGATTCCCTTTGGGCTCACCAATTCCCCATCCGCCTTTATGACTTTAATGAATAAAGTCTTTGAGCCTTTCCTAGATCACTTCGTGATCGTCTTCATTGACGATATTTTGATCTATTCAAAAAAAACAGATCATACCAGACACCTGCTGATGGTACTTCTGAAACTTAGAGAGCACTCCCTCTTCACCAAATTCAGTAAGTGTGAGTTTTGGTTAGAAGAAGTCGGATTCCTGGGACACACTATTAACAAGAAAGGAGTAGCGGTGGATCAGGACAAAATCCAGGCAGTACAAAACTGGCCACTTCTCAAAACAGCGGTAGATATCCAAAGCTTTCTTAGTCTAGCCAGGTATTATAGGAAGTTCGTAGAAGGTTTCTCCAAGATTTCATTACCCATCACCGTCCTTACCAAGAAGGATGTTACCTTTTGATGGACACCAGAATGCGAGATTGCGTTCGTCGAATTGAAGAAATGGCTGACTTATGCACCAGTCCTTATGATCCCCACTGGAACTGAGGGATTTCAGATCTATACTGATGCCTCCCTGAAGGGATTAGGAGTTGTTCTGATGCAGCACGATAAGGTGGTAGCTTATGCATCTCGCCAGTTGAAAGCGCACGAGTTGAACTACGCGGCTCATGATCTGGAATTAGTCGATGTCGTCTTTGCCCTTAAAATCTGGAGGCATTACCTATATGGGGTAAGGTGCGAGATCTTCTCCAACAACAAAAGCTTTAAATACATCTTCACTCAGAAAAAACTGAACCTTCGATAGCATCGATGGTTAGAATTCCTGTGCGATTATAAATTCTCTCTCCAATAAAGGCTAACAGAGTTGCTGACGCTCTAAGCCTCCAGCCTTCGGTAGTTGAGAGTTGGATGGAGCTAATCCCAAAAAGGTTGTTCCAGTCTTTAATAAACTTGGAAATTAACTTGGTTACCCGAAGAGACCCGGAGGAATATCATGCCCAATTGTATTGGAAGGAGATCCAATTCGACATCCGGAATCGGATACGAGAAGCCCAGAAGAATGATCTAGAGGTAGTTTCGATCATCCAATCTCTGCAAAGTGGGGCTTAGGAGGAATATAATCTGAACGATGGGATCTTGTAGTACGGACATTGTATATTCATCCCCTCCACTAGAGGAATTCGTGAAGAGATTCTACACTAAGCGCACTAGTCGAGGTACTTCATCCACCCTGGTGTGGTTAAAATGTATGTAGATTTGCGCAGGACCATATACTAACCTAGAATGAAAAGAGATGTTACCAACTTCATAGCCCAGTGCTAGACCTGTCAAAGGGTCAAAGCTGAATACTGCAGCCCAGGAGGCCTGATGCAGCCCCTGCCTATACCCGAATGAAAATGTGAGGACATTTTCATGGACTTTGTCCACGGTCTACCTCGGTCCCATGCAGGAAACGACTCCATATGGGTTTTTGTAGATCGACTCACCAAAGTAGCACGGTTCATTCCAAACCGACAGGGAGACGGTGTTGATATTCTGGCCAGGACATTCATAGAGCAAGTAGTCTGTTTCCACTGAGTGCCAAAGTCCATTGTGTCAGATCGTGACAGATGATTCATATCCAAGGAATGGATACGAGTGCAGGAATACTTGGGGACCAAGTTGGCCTTTAGAACTGCCTTCCACCTATAGAGAGATGGACAAATGGAAAGGACAAATTGAACATTGGAGGTTCTACTTCGACTTTGTATAGTGGAACATAATGAGCCTTGGGAACAGCTGTTACCCCTACGAGTTCACTTAAAATAATAGCTACCATGCTAACATCAAGAAGGCTTCGTACGAAGCATTGTACGGGAGGAATTATCGAACCCCGTTAACTTGGGCTCAGGAAGAGGACCCAGAAGCCTTGGGAGTGACTTATATTGACGACACTACGAAAGCAATATGACTAATCCAGGAACGGATGCGGGAGACGCAAAGCCAACAGGATAAGTATTATGATGCGTGACACCGACCAGTGTAGTTTCGTGTGGGGGAAATGGTGTTCCTAAAAATTAAACTCATGCATGGTGTCTCCCGGTTGAGAAAACAAAAGAAGTTGGATCCCCGCTATTTTGGTCCCTATCAGGTAATAGAGCGTGTTGGCCTTGTTGCCTATCAATTAGCCCTGCCCCTAGAACTGGGAAATCTTCATGATGTGTTTCATGTCTCTTCCTTGAGGCGAGTTCTCCGGCAACCAGAGCAGCATCTACCTACACCACCAGTGCAACTGCGATCAGACATGTTGAAATTTCCCGAACCTTGGAGTGAGTAGGGGTTATCTCAACTTAAGTCAGTGACAACCAGAAACACATGCAGCAACAAGAGTTTTTATTGATTAACAACAATCATCTTTACAATGTGAGACATACATGGAGAGACATGCTTCACCAAAACCACCACAGGGAAAGCAGCGAACTACAAATACAAGACAAGACAAACACAAGCCGCGTGGACTCAACACCAAGCCGCCGATCTACTGCTCTGGAGTCCGCATAATCCGCCAGGTCGCCAGACCACAACCCAAGCCGCATGGACTACCCCTTATTCCAATGCTAGCTCTAGTAGCCGATCTGTAAGCTGCCTAACCGTGAGGTCGCCTAGCCGCCAAACCGTAGAAGCAGCGATGCCGAATAGAACAGTCTGCCTGAAGCAAGCGACTTATTGAACCCCAAACCAAGTTGCCAAAGAGAAGACCGTTAGGTCGCTATCCGCGACCTACTGTTTGTCGCTTGTTGCTTAACCGCAGAGTCCGCACTGTCCCTGACTGCAATCAGAATCAAGTCCTGGCTTTCCAGCGCAATCCGCACAACCTGCACAGCACAACCCGGTCAACTCAATGAAACCGTGCGGACACTAAAAGTCAGTCCGCAGAAACTGTTGCGGGCTCATTTTACTGTTCACTTACTTCGGTTCTCTCCTTCTTATTCCTGATGTGATATGGGTCCTATTTATAGGCACGATGAGGAGTGTGGTCACCACCCTAGCCGATAGGATCACCGCCACATCCCGCACCAAGAACATGTGTCCTCAATCTTGCGGATACACACCAGCTAGCCGCTACTTGTGCAGGATAGCCAGTCCGTCATTGCTTCTCCAAGGCCGGACAACAACACCAGTCCGCCTTGTTGCCAAAGGCCGATCCAACGCCAAAGCTTCACCAAGGCAGGACAAAAACACCAATCTGCCTTGTCGCCAAAGGCTAAGCCAACGCCAAGGCTTCACCAAGGTCGGACACATCACTAGTTTGCATTGTCACAAGGCCAAGCCAAGACCTCCACAGCCGAACTCTGCAACAGTTGTCCGCCTATCCACAGACACAGATCCAGTCCGCTTACCCCGAGCCTACAGCCTCATCATGAAGGCACCTGCCGGACTCAGGGGACACAGCTCCAGTCTGCTTATACTGCGGATACCTCCAGTCTGCATATCCCGCAGACTGCTCCAGTCTGCATACCCTGAGTCAGCCTTGTCACCAAGACACCTATCAGACTCAGTGGACACTGCTCCAGTCTACTTACACAGCAGACACATCCAGTCCACATCTTCTGCAGACTACTCCAGTTCGCACATCTCGCAGACTGCTCTAGTATGCATACCCTGAGTCAGCCTTGTCACCAAGACACCTACCGGACTCAGCAGACACTGCTCCAGTCTGCTTACACAGCAGACACCTCCAGTCCACATCTTCCACAGACTGCTCCAGTCCGCATATCTCGCAGACTGCTCCAGTCTGCATATCCCGAGTTCATGACCATGCCAGCAAGGCAGCTGTCGGACTTAGTGGACCCAGCTCCAGCCCGCACGCAGTTGCGGACATAATCTCCAGTCCGGTTATCCCCAAACTCGCAACCAAGACACATAGCACTTCTGCCGAGCTTGGCGGACTGAGAAGCAGTCCGCGCTCCACTGTGCAATCTCCCCGGACTGAGCCAAACATGGACTTGGTTCAGAACCAACCAAGTCCACACCACTGGCCATAAGGGCCAGTCCGCACTTACTGGCGGACACTGGACCCAGTCCGCCAATCCCGGCGACCTCCAGCACCTGTCCGCACTAACTGGCGATCTCCGCGGCTTCCACTTGCCGCTTTGCCAGAGCAAGACCAAGGCTTCTGCCAAGCCGGTCTGCAGATCTCCAGTCCTTCAGTCCGCTTCTTGCCGGACTCCGCGGATAGCATTGTTATCCGCTTGGTACCTTCTGGGATCCAACTGCTTGCAGAGCATAAGCCGGCCTTGCTAACCGTCGATGCTGTCAGCGTAGTTCGCGCGAACAGACTGCCCAGGCCGCCACAGAACAAGTCGTCTTTACCAGCCCCGCTGACCTGGCTGTCCTCCAACCCTATCTGTATAGTCCATGCGGATAGGTTGCTCGAGTCCTCCATTCACCCACTTTCACTTCACAATTTTCAACAGATCTGTCCAGCTTGAACCAATCAGAGTTGTGGATCATAAAGTAAAGAATCTATGTAACAAGGTCATCCCAATGGTCAAGATATTGTGGTCAAATCACTGATAAGATGATTATACTTGGGAACCAGAAATGCTCGTCCGCAAAAAACATCCCGAGCTCTTTCCCCAGGTATGTCACTCCTTTTTCCCCTACTTCAAGCAAATTTTCGAGGAAGAAAATCGTTTTATTTTTATTGGATTGTAACATCCCGACTTTATTGGGCACCAGATCCCTAGTAGGCCCAATAAAAGTGACCTGAATCCTACCCATTACCTGGTAGAAGGTAACCTTAAGCAGGAAATGGGACTAGAGAGCTCTGATTTGAGTTCTGTCAATTCATGTGGCATCGTATAGTTAGTACAAACGCATCGGAACTCGTTCTGTTGGACCCTGAGTTCATATAGTGGATATGACCATCCCTCGTAAAACGTCGCAAAGACAAGATTTTTAAAATCGGTCTAGAGAACTATGATTTGAGTTCTGTCAGCTCCTATGTCCTCGTATAGATAATATGAGCACGTCGAAACTCGTTATGTCACAATCCGAGGTCTAACGATGAATATAGACATTTTGACTAATTTAGTGCACCACGACGCATAGATTTTGGACTTTTATCAAACGAACTCTAATTCAACCCCAGTTAGTGACTCTAGACTCGTATGGTCAATACAAAGTCAACAGAAGTCGTCCCGGACAATTTTGATGACAAATAGTCAACACTAGGTCAAATCAAGCATATTTGTGCACCGAAAGGCATGCGCACACAAATTATAACACGACACCCCAACTTTGACCCAACCTCGATGTCTTGGACCAACTTTGACTTTAACCAGCATGGGGGACCCACCTTAGGGTTGACTTTGGTCAAACCCTCCTAAAAGTCAATATTTTTGGATTTTTTCCAAAGTGGTGTTCACCTCCTCTTCTTTAATTGGTTAAGGCCCTACCCCTCTCACATCTTGGCCACCAAGACTAGTCATATGATGAAATAAATCCATGGGCCAAGATGGGCCCAATCCTTCCTTACCCCTCCTCCTTCCCTCCCCTTAGGAACCAAGGCTTAGGCCCACTTAAGGCAAGCCCATAGAGGAGGTCCTGTCAGCCAAGTGGAGGAGAGGAGCTCCTCCTCTCTCTCTCGCGGGTTAATCCCACACCGGGGAAATGAGGGCTGAGGCCACCCCCTCAGGCTATAAAACCCCTTGCTCGGCCAGACTTCCCCCACAGCAACATCACCTGAGCACAGGGCACCCTCACCGGAGTCCCAGCTCGCCAGAAAATTCCCCACCATCCAAGCTTTCCTACGCCACCAATGGAAACACGGTCGGGGACGTCCCAAGATCCTCCAGGCCAGTTGGACATTATTCTCCTCCACCTTCCATATCACCCTAACGTGGTGCATGCGCCTCCCGGCGGCCGGATCGCCGCCGACACCACCCGAGCCAAGCTCTAGGATGGGTGGTAGCCGCAGCAAGCTGGCCCCTCCCAGTGTCGGTGGTGGCACTAGAGAAGAGATAAACCATCGGGGATAACATTCCCGGTGGTGGAAGGCCGGGGTGCCGCCGGAAAACGCCGCTCCAGTGACACCTAAGAAAATAGAGTTTTCTCTGTATTTTACTCCGACGGCAGTCGGCGGAGGGAAGTCGTCGGGCCACCACCAGAGAGGAGCACTACCCCCGACGCACCGGACGGGGTGGTTGCGTAACCAGGAACATCACCGGAGAAGCAAGGTGGCGCGGAGGTGCTGGATGCTGAGTGAAAGATATAGTACCTAAACACCTAGAGGGGGGGTGAATAGGTGACCTAATTCTTTTTCAAACTTTAATGGCAGCAATCAGTTATAACACAGAATCTACTCTACTTTTGCAATCACACAGCATACACAGCAAAGCACAGCACAGCAGACATAGAGTTTTATAGTGGTTCCCCAAGCTTTGGGTACATCCACTTTCCCCCTTCGCCTATCTAGCAGTGTACTAGATTCGGCCAAACTTCACCACTGTCTCAGAACCCAAACTGGTTCCTACACCTCAGGCCCAAGGCCCTACAACTCAGCTTTTCCACAAATCCTACACTCAGCCACAAAGGCCTACACTCAGCCACAAAGTCCTACACTCAGCCAACAAAGCCTACACTCAGAGATTTCAATCTCCTACACTCAGGCCCTCAAGCCCTACCCTCAGCCTTTATAATTACAGGCTTACAAACACTCAGATCCAAAGGATCCTACAAGATAAAAATGAATTTACAATTGTTAACTCAACAACCCAAAGACAAGAGAGGGAGGTTGTGAGTTTCTTGATGAGTTCTTGGAAGAACTCAGCTGGATTCAATCTGACTTAGCTTTCTTCAAAGCTTCTTGAAAGTAGAACTCAATTAGATTGACTCCTTCTGTAGTTGATCCTTGACCTCTGCTTCTTAAGACCCAGAATGAATCTGAATCCTTCTTCTCAGCCTAGTTCCAACGGCTGATTTCTTGGATGGAGCCCTCTCTCTCCAACTTCTTAGATCTGCACTTGGACAGCTAGATCTTCTTGATTTGATGCTTGATCAAATAACTTGAACAACTCTGTGAACCACTTTTTGAATTGCTTCAGCAACTTCTTCAACAACTCCTCCTGTAGACTATATGAGCCTATTTATAGGCCTTCTTCATGGTAACCGGCTGGTCCGGTTCATAACTGTCTTCTAATATCTTGACAGGTGCTGTAGACCGGCTGGAACGGCAGCTGTCAAGTCATCCAGTCAATTCTTGAAAGTTCTCTAACTGTCTGAAAGTGTCGAGACTTTCTGACTTAAAGTGTCGACACTTATAGACCAAGTGTTGACACAAGTTGTATAAGTGTCGACACAAGTCTATAAGGTGTCGACACAACTCCTTGTGTTGTAGATTCTATGTCTCGACACAGTTTCTTCTGCATGTGTCGACACTGAAATTGAGTGTCGACACAAGTACTTGATCTTTTATCTCTTGCTGAAATCTTCTAAGTGTCGACACATCTCCTTTGTGTCGACACAACTTCTTGTGTTGAATCTGTTAAGTGTCGACACTACTTCTTGGTTTCGACACATAGTATTCAATGTTGATACTTGCTGAGTGTCGACACAGCTTCTTGTGTCGAGACTTGTTCTTCTGTTGAGACTTCAGCTGAGTGTCGACACATAGTCTTAGTGTCGACACTTGTACTTAGAATATTTTGTTGATCTTTCTGTTCTTTGCTAAGTGTCGACACAGCTCCATGTGTCGACACTTTCTTCAAGTGTAGAGTCTTCAGCTGAGTGTCGACACATTGTTCTGGGTGTCGACACTTACTTCAAGTGCTGACTCTTCTGTTGAGTGTCGATACATTGTTCTGAGTGTCGACACTTATACTTAGTCTCTGCTGACTTTTGCTGAGTGTCGACACAGCTCCAAGTGTCGACACTTTCTGGTGTAGACACAGCTTCACTGGGTGTCGACACTGTTGTTAAGTGTCGACACTGCTTTACTGTACTTTCTTCATTGAGTGTCGACACAGCTCCTTGTGTCGACACTTTGTGTCTGGTGTCGACTCTGCATCCCATGTGTCGACACAATGACTCCAAGTGTCGATACTGCTTGTCTGGGTGTCGACACAAGTCTTCTTAAGTGTCGACACTTTCCCTCTGGGTGTCAACACATGGACTTAGAAATTTTTGCTTCAGTCCTGCAAATACTTAACCTGCACAAGTAACTCAAAAACACATCAAGTACATTTTGATGTATATCATTGAGTTGGGTGAGGCTTCTTCAAATCAGGTACATTTAAACCAATGTACCCAACAATCTCCCCGTATTTGGAGAAGTCATAACCCTTAGTCAATGATATACACCATTCATAATTAAGATTACAAAATGATGTAAAGCAGGATAATGTACAGCAGGGTAAACATAAACATGTAATAATTTCACATGTATACAAATTCATCATCTCAGAACAAATAATAAATAGACATAGACATTATCACAGAACAAACATGAAATAGATTAATCATATGACATATTGTTCTAATATCTGTCTTATACATTTTTAGAAGTTCACAAAATGTTTTACATCCAAAAGATTACAAAATAAACTTCAAGAAAATTCTAAATCTATTTTTGTTCAGGCTCTTTAATAACTATCCCTTTGCCAGCTTGAACTTTAGCTTGGACAGGAGCATCAGCAGTTTCAGCATCAGCAGGCTTCTTGCCTTTCAGATCTTTCTTCTTAAGCTCTTCAGCTTTGATCTTCTTTCTTTCAAAATAATGGTATGGCTTAGGAAAGTACTTGCTAGGCTCCTGGGCAGTAGGAGGTAGCTTTCCCATCTTTGCCTTCCTTCTATATTGGACTATTGCCTCTTGCCTAGTTTCATGTTTCCTCCATTCAGCCTCAGAGAACCACTTGTTCCTGTCATGAATATTGTCTTTGGCAGCTTTCCAGGCAGTCAAAATAATGTTTCTAGAGGTAGGGCTCCATTGCTCGAAATCTGGTCTCTGTTCAGCTTGTTCCCTAAACCTCTTCTTTGACAGTCTTGTCTCTTCTTCTTTCTGCAATGCCTCTTGCATGGCTTCAGATATAGGCTGAACAACCTTTTCAATAACTACATTGTCCTTGCCCCCAGGTGGGCTGTACATGGTCTGTACATCAGCATGCACCATTTCAAAATCTGGAGGAGGATAAATGACTTGAGCTACTTCTGGTTGCTCACCTCCAAGATAGGCAGGGTTAATTCCAGATTCAGTAACATCATTGTCATCACACAGAGGAGGATATCCAAGAGTTGCTCTGATAGAATTTGATATCCACTTAGCATGGTCAGAGCTTGCCTTGACTAACACTCTCTCCCCCTTTATGACTTCTCTAGCCATGTGATCTCTGACATCATCCTTCTGAAATCTGATTTGATTATCCAAGTATCTGACTCCATCTTTAAAGAAAGATTTGAGCTTTTTAAGTTGTTCAGATATGGCCTTCTTGGAGTCTTCAATGGCAGTCTTAACAGCATTGATTTCTTCTTGAAATACTTTATCAAATTCAGCTTTAACAGCAGCAGTAGAGGTAGAAGGTGCAGCAGCCTTGTTCTTTAATTCTGTGACAATAGCATTATGGGAAGCAGTAAGATTGTCATTCATCCTTAGCTGATTTTCAAGAACATACCCTTGCTTCAATGCTATGTCATCTACTTGTGCTTTGATCTTTTCCTGGTGTGTTGCCAAGTACACCACTGCATTTCCACCCTTGTGAAAACAGTCTGTCATCTCTTTCTTGTTAAGGTTCATTTCAAACCTTATAGACTTGATATCTTGGGCCAGATCAAATTGCAATGTTTTCTGCCCTTCATCCACATACTTTTCAATTGCTTTTCTATGTTCATCCAGTTTAATCTGCATTGCCACCATTAAAGCACTATAATCTATTGATGGGGCTTACTGAACTATAGGCTGTGGTGCAATAGATTGTAGAGCCTTCTTATAACTTTGGCTTCTTCTCTTGAATACATAAAGTTTCTTTTGCTTAGCCCTTGTAGCCTCCTCATCTTTAGATTCTGAGGAGCTGGCTATTTCCACCCTCTCCTTAGGGCTTGGAGGCCTCTCAGGCTGCACATCAGGTGCCTTCTCAGTTTCTTGCCTCACAGGCTCTTCATGAACTTGCACTTGCTCCCCCTCAGCAGCAGCATTATCTCTTTCAGCAGCAGCCTTGTCCATGTCAAAATCTGCTTGATCCAGATTTAAAAATAAATCTTCCATGGTGAATTCTTGTGGTGAAGGAGCTGGAGTAATTCTAGGTTCTTCAACCACTGGATCAGGAACCACTTGAACAACAGCAGATGTGTCTTCTATAACAGCATCTGGAACTTGACTATTCAGCTGAGTTTGCTGGTGATCATCAGACAAATCAGTATCTTCCATAGAAAAATCTAAAGTGTTTAGTTCAGTGATTACCTCTAGTATAATGGTGGTATCTTGCTCACTTTCCAGTGTAGAGGGTTCATCTACAACTGGAAGCTCCCCCTGGCTGTGATCCTTGTGGATGGGGCTAGATTGAGGTAGCTCCCCCTAGATCTCAGCATCATCCTGAGGAGCAGGAGACTTCACTGCAGGCTCTTCCTCATGCTCATCTGGAGTGAAGACAACCTGTTCTTCACTATCAGAGCTGCTAGTGGACTCTTGTGCCACTGGAGCAGTCTTCCTTTTCTTCTTGGGAGGAATGTCTTTCTCAGCAACTAGCTTCTCAGGGGTTGGCATCTCTTTAGTCAATACCCTGTCCCATTTAGAAAAGAACCTCATGTCCATTTTCCTCATGTGATTTATTTTGCTTCCAACAGCAGTACTCATTACCTCTGGTATGGTACCAGCTAGGTAGAGACTTAAAATCCTGCCCAGGTTGGGCTTCTTCAGACTCTCCTTAATCTTCTCAAACACTATAACTGACCAATCAGTTCTTAAAGTGAAGATAATCCTGGTCATTATATTGAACATAGAGGCAGACACTCTGTCATGCCCTCCTGGCTTGCTGAGGATGACCTTTCCAACAATTTCAGACATGAATTTGACTTGATTGTTCATCCCTTTTCTATTGAAAACAGAACCAATCTTCATTGTAGAATCAAGTCCACACCAGGTTAGAGCTTCCCTGGTCTTTGTAGCTGTAACTTCATCTTTCTCTTGAGTTCTTGGAAGCTGTAGATTCTTCCTCAGACTTTTTGGTGATACCTTGACCTTCTCACCATGAACTCTGGATTTGATTTTGTATCCAGATTCGTCTACCTTTGCTCCATTGAGGAATTCAAGTACCTCTTTCTTCCATATCTTAGTAGGTTCTGAAACGAGATAATCTAACCCAGAATCGGCAACTAAGTTTATCACGTGCTTGATTTCTTGCTCAGCATCCTCAAAGGCACCGCGCACCAGCTCGTAACCTTCGTTGACATTCTCCTCTAGCTTAGGCGCCATTAGGGTTTGTAGAATTTGTCTTGAGAGAAAAGAGGTGTCGACACAGAAGTTTGGTCTCGAAACTTTGAAAGCGTGTCGACAACCTAAGACAAAACCCTATTTATACCTTTCTGATTTTGAAGATGAACAGGCGGGACAGCTAACTTAAAATATGTCGACACTGGCAATAAGTGTCGACACTGACTTATAATGTCTCGACACATATGTGTCGACACAAGTTTAGTCAACAGATTTTATGTGTCGACACTTGGTTATGTGTCGACACAACATAACTCAACACATTATTGAGACTTTACTTAGAAAATTCTGAGTAAATACTAAGTGTCGACAAAACTTTGGATGTGTCGACACCTACTTGGCATGTGTCGACACTAATATTCTGAAGTGTCGACACCAACTTCCTAGATGTGTCGACACCGATTTCCTGAAGTGTCGACACCACTATTCTGTGTCGACATAGACTTGTCTATGTGT
Organism: Platanthera guangdongensis; assembly: GCA_039583875.1. Taxonomy (NCBI): domain Eukaryota; kingdom Viridiplantae; phylum Streptophyta; class Magnoliopsida; order Asparagales; family Orchidaceae; genus Platanthera; species Platanthera guangdongensis. The sequence goes on along the minus strand of CM077148.1, from coordinate 125,070,919 downwards.
CGACACCTTTTTACTTAGCCAATTTCAATTCTGTAAACTTACTCTAAGTTTATCATTCCTAGTTCAATTTTAAATCTATTAAACTTAGCTTCTTCTAGGGGCTTAGTATACATATCAGCTACTTGATTATCAGTTTTAACATATTCTAATAAAATATCTTCTCTTTCTACATGCTCCCTAAGAAAATGATATTTAATTTCAATATGTTTTGTTCTACTATGGGATACAGGATTATTAGCTATTGAAATAGCACTTGTAGAATCACAGAAGAGTGGAGTTCTACTTACCTGAAATCCATAGTCCTCTAGCTGATGTTGTATCAACAGAAGTTGAGCACAGCAACTTCCTGCAGCCACATACTCTGACTCTGCAGTGGAGATAGCCACACTGGTTTGCTTTTTGCTACTCCATGAAATTAGTCTCCCACCTAGGAATTGACAGGTTCTAGTAGTGCTTTTTTCTATCTTCTTTGCATCCTGCAAAGTCTGCATCTGAATAACCTGTTAGATCAAAATCTCCATTCCTATTGTACCAAAGGCCTAGATAGGGAGTGCCCTTTAGATATCTCAATATTCTTTTGACTGCTATCAAATGAGACTCTTTAGGGCAGGCTTGATACCTTGCACAGACACATGTAGCATACATGATATCTGGTCTACTAGCAGTCAAGTATAATAGGGAGCCAACTATCCCTCTATACAAGGTTTCATCCACAGGTTTCCCTGCATCATCCTTGCTAAGAGACATACTTGACCCCATAGGAATCTTCATGGTGCTGGATGAATCCATACCATACTTCCTTATGAGTTCTAGGGTGAACTTAGACTGACAAATGGATAAACCACTCTCAGTCTGTTTAACTTGGAGACCTAAGAAAAACTTCAGCTCTCCCATACTACTCATCTCAAATTGACCTTGCATAAGTTTTGCAAACTTTTTGCAAAGGCTGCTTTCAGTAGACCCAAATATAATGTCATCTATATATATTTGGACTAGTATTACTTTGCCTCTAGATTCCCTAAGGATTAGAGTCTTATCTATTTTCCCCCTTGAGAACTTGTTCTCAATGAAGAAACTAGATAGGGTTTCATACCAAGCCCTAGGGGCTTGCTTTAACCCATATAAAGCTTTCCTAAGTCTATAGAAATGATGAGGTAAAGTTGGATCAACAAAACCTGAAGGCTGTTCCACATAGACTTCCTCTTTAAGATTACCATTCAGGAATGCTGACTTGACATCCATTTGGTAAACCTTGAATCCTTGATAGGTTGCATAGGCCAAGAACATCCTTATGGCTTCCAGTCTGGCTACTGGAGCAAATGTTTGATCAAAATCAATGCCTTCTTCTTGTCTATATCCTTTAGCAACCAATCTTGACTTATTCTTAATGATGACCCCTTGTTCATCCATCTTATTCCTGTAGATCCACTTGGTTCCTATTATATTGTGGTCTTTAGGTTTAGGAACAAGTTCCCAGACCTTGCACCTCTTGAACTGATTAAGCTCTTCTTGCATTGCTTCAGTCCATTGTGGATCTAGTATTGCTTCTTCAAACTTCTTAGGTTCAACTTGAGATAGAAAACTGGAGTAGACTGCTGCATTCATGTATCTGCTCCTGGTTTGTACTCCTTGTCTTGGATCTCCAATAATCTGCTCTACTGGATGATCTCTAAGATGCCTATTGGCTGGAGGCATCCTGACTTCTGGTTGAACCTCTTCAGCATCTCCATCATGTTGTACTCCTTGTACTTCTTCTACAATTGGCACATGTAGTTCTCCCCCTGGACAACAGCTACTGTCCTCTACTTGGTGTCTTGCAGCAGGTACTTCTTCTATAGTAAGCTTGTCCATTTTCTTATTAAACCTGTGGGGCTGCATACAGTACTAGACAACTCATTGTTAATAAGTTTAGTCCATCAAAAACTACATGCACAGATTCTTCTACAACTATGTAGTCAAGTTGTAGACTCTATAAGCCTTACTGTTATTGCTGTACCCACAAAAATTCCCTCTTGGGACTTGGCAGCAAACTTAGTCAAGTAAGACTTCCATTGTTAAGTATGAAGCATTTGCAACCAAAGATACTGAAATAGGATAGGTTTGGTTTCCTGCCTTTCACAACTTCATAGGGGGCCTTGTTGAGCCCTTTAGTGATGGTAGCCCTATTTATAACATGGCATGCAGTATTAACTGCTTCAGCCCAGAAATACTCTGGCAGTGATGTATCACTTAATAGGGTCCTACCAGCCTCTATCAAGGTTCTATTCTTCCTCTCAGCAATGCCATTTGCTGAGGTGTTCTAGGTGAAGAGAATTCTTGAAATATCTCAAATTCTTCACATAGTTTTGTCATGCTTTCAGACTAAAATTCAGTACCATGGTCACTTCTAATCTTGACCACTGTACTATTTAGTTCATTCTGAATTTGCTTGACAAAGCTATGGAAGACACTGTGTGTTTCAGATTTCTGTCTTAAGAAGAACACCCAGGAAAACCTTGAGTAGTCATCTACAACTACAAGGGTATAGACCTTCCTACCTAAGCTGTGAACTGGCATTGGACCAAAAAAATCCATATACAAGAGGTATAAACACCTCACAGCATCTTTGTTTTCTATGCTTCTAAAGGTGGATTTAGTCTGCTTGCCCTTTTGACAAGCTGAGCAAATACCATCTTTACCACACTTAACTTGAGGACCATTCCTCACTAACTCTTGGTTAAAGAGTTTGCCAATTGTCTTGTAGTTGAGATGAGCTAGGCTCTTGTGCCATTTGACACAATGAGAGACTGTCTCATCAGCTATAAGACACACTTGAGAACCATTGGTCTCACACATAATGTCTAGGCAGTAGACATTCCTCTTCCTATAACCTGTCAAAATGATCTCTTGATCATTTGACCTCTTGATATGACAACCATTTTTAACAAATGAGATGTCATACCCTACATCACTTAATTGACTTATACTTATTAGGTTGTGTTTCAACCCTTTAACATAAGCCACTTGATTAATGGTAACTAAGTTGCTAGAAATGTTACCAAACCCTTTGATGATTCCTTTTTCAGAACCACCAAAGGTTACTTTTGGACCATCTTTGATTGGAATGTAGTCCCTTAGTAATCCTCTAGTTCCAGTCATATGTCTGGAACATCCACTGTCCAAGTACCATGTTGGGGTATGGCCACTTGGACTCACCTGCAAAACAGATTAATGAACCTTAGAACCCAAATAATTCTTGGGTTCTTGGTACTTGTTAGTTTACAACTTGACAAAACTACCTACTGGCTTTCCAACAGGTAATTTGCAACTCACTTTGGCACTAACATTGTGCCAACAGTCCATTGCAAAATGGCCAACTTTGCCATAGCACCAACATTCAAATTTATTGTACCTTTGCTTAGGTACTGTCTTTGCTGTCTTATCTACAGCAGACTTGTTGAATGTTGAGGCTTTGCCCTTGGACTTGGACTTGGACTGCTCAGTCCTTGCAGGTCTAGTAAAGCTCAGTCCAGCTTTACCCTTGTGATGAACAAATTCATCAATTATAGGTAACACTGACTTAAGTTTAGAAAACCTAGCAACAAGCTCTCTCTCCTTCTGAAGATTTATCTCCAGACTCTTGATTTGATCATTCTTAAAGGTGATAGTCCCCGTCTGAATCACTGTTATGTGTTTCAGCCTGGCTATCTCATTAAGCTTTTGATCAAATAGCTTCTCAGAATCTGTTGCAGCAGCTTTAAGATCAGCAATTTCCTTTGCCTAAATTTTGGTTAGGGACTTGCTTTTCTTGTAAGCTTGCAACAGTACTTTATATTAATCTATAAGCTGATGAATATCTTCCTCAGACTCAGATACACTCTCATCACTAGATGATGATGAATCTGATTCTGTACTAGAATAAGAAACTGAACTTAAAGTTGAACTTTGTACCTTACTGGGTCCTGGCTGCTCCAGGATTTTGTCATGCTCTGTCAAAGCCATTAGCCCTTGGCATTGACTGTCTTCTTGTTCATAAATAGACTCCATTATCTGCATGAATTCTTCTTCTTCTTCTTCAGTAAACAGCCCTATGTATGCCTCAGCATCAGACTCAGTTTCTGAAGAAGAGATATCTGATAGAGTCTTCTCTTTCTTGGCAACAAAAGACTTCTCTTTCTTGCCTTTGAAATGAGTCTTCTTCCTGTCACTAGACTCTTTTCTCTTCTCAGGACAATCTACAACAACATGGCCTTGTCTATTGCAGCAATAGCACACTATTTTTGAAACAGTTGCCTTGCTAGATTTAGTCCTCTTTCTGTCCTTCTTTGAAGCCCTTTTATCCTGATAAAAATCTTATTTTCCCTTTGAAGTAGAAGGCCTTGACCTCCACTGTTTCTTCTTCAAGAATTTCTGAAAATGTCTAGTGAAGGCAGCAAAGTCTTCATCACTTTCACTGCTTTCATTTTTTGTGCTGACTGACTCATCTGACTCTGATTCAACTACCTTTGGAGGTGGAGTTGATGACTTATTCCTGCACTTTCTGAAGGCTTCTGTCTTGAAAGCTACTGTTCTTTCCTTGTGTTCAGTTCTTGTTGATTTCTCCTCCTTTTTCCTCACTGTCAACTGCATTTCATAAGACAATAACTTGCCAAACAGTGTAGGTGGAGGAATTTCTCCCAACTTAGCCATTTCTCTAATGGCACAAATCTTTGTGTCCCAATCTTTAGTTAGGGACCTTAGGAACTTGTCATTTAGTTCATAATTGCTGAACTCTCTCCCATAAGACATGAGTTCATTCACTATTCTGTAGAACTTCTTATAGCACTCAGTTATGCTATCACCCTTTCCTTGTCTAAAACTTTCATACTCTTGATTTAGCAAGGATTTTCTGTCTTGCCTAACTTCTTCAGAACCCTCCATATAGACAATGAGAGTATCCCACATCTCTTTGGCTGTCTTACAGTGAATAAGATTCTGAAAAGTGGCATCATCTATGGCACTTACAATAATGTTTGAGCCCTTTTGTCCATGGTGGCTAGGACAATCTCATCCTTAGTCATTTCAGAGAAATCCTTTGGGGTTCTCTGATTTGCATCTAGAACTGATATCTTCATGGGCACATATGGCCCTTCCTTTACTGTGATGTAGATCTAGGGTCTGAGGCCTCCATAAACAGCCTTACCCTTTCCTTCCAAATCCCAAAGATTTCCTTTCTGCATATAGGTAATTTCATGGAACCCAATTCCTTGTGATTCTCAGAGGAACCCATGGTTCTTGATTTTCTTGAATCTGTAATTTGTCTTAGACTGAATCTGCCAATCAGGATCTCTTAGACTGTTAGTCCTTTTTAAGGAACCTCCCTCTGATACCACTTGAAAGATATAGTACCTAAACACCTAGAGGGGGGGTGAATAGGTGACCTAATTCTTTTTCAAACTTTAATGGTAGCAATCAGTTATAACACAGAATCTACTCTACTTTTGCAATCACACAGCATACACAGCAAAGCACAGCACAGCAGACACAGAGTTTTATAGTGGTTCCCCAAGCTTTGGGTACATCCACTTTCCCCCTTCGCCTATCTAGCAGTGTACTAGATTCGGCCAAACTTCACCACTGTCTCAGAACCCAAACTGGTTCCTACACCTCAGGCCCAAGGCCCTACAACTCAGCTTTTCCACAAAGCCTACACTCAGCCACAAAGGCCTACACTCAGCCACAAAGGCCTACACTCAGCCAACAAGGCCTACACTCAGAGATTTCAATCTCCTACACTCAGGCCCTCAAGCCCTACCCTCAGCCTTTATAATTACAGGCTTACAAACACTCGGATCCAAAGGATCCTACAAGATAAAATGAATTTACAATTGTTAACTCAACAACCCAAAGACAAGAGAGGGAGGTTGTGAGTTTCTTGATGAGTTCTTGGAAGAACTCAGCTGGATTCAATCTGACTTAGCTTTCTTCAAAGCTTCTTGAAAGTAGAACTCAATTAGATTGACTCCTTCTGCAGTTGATCCTTGACCTCTGCTTCTTAAGACCCAGAATGAATCTGAATCCATCTTCTCAGCCTAGTTCCAACGGCTGATTTCTTGGATGGAGCCCTCTCTCTCCAACTTCTTAGATCTGCACTTGGACAGCTAGATCTTCTTGATTTGATGCTTGATCAAATAACTTGAACAACTCTGTGAACCACTTTTTGAATTGCTTCAGCAACTTCTTCAACAACTCCTCCTGTAGACTGTATGAGCCTATTTATAGGCCTTCTTCATGGTAACCGGCTGGTCCGGTTCATAACTGTCTTCTGACATCTCTGACAGGTGTTGTAGACCGGCTGGAACGGCAGCTGTCAAGTCATCCAGTCAATTCTTGAAAGTTCTCTAACTGTCTGAAAGTGTCGAGACATTCTGACTTAAAGTGTCGACACTTATAGACCAAGTATCGACACAAGTTGTATAAGTGTCGACACAAGTCTACAAGTGTCGACACAACTCCTTGTGTTGTAGATTCTATGTCTCGACACAGTTTCTTCTGCATGTGTCGACACTGAAATTGAGTGTCGACACAAGTACTTGATCTTTTATCTCTTGCTGAAATCTTCTAAGTGTCGACACATCTCCTTTGTGTCGACACAACTTCTTGTGTTGAATCTGTTAAGTGTCGACACTACTTCTTGGTGTCGACACATAGTCTTCAATGTTGATACTTGCTGAGTGTCGACACAGCTCCTTGTGTCGACACTTGTTCTTCTGTTGAGACTTCAGATGAGTGTCGACACATAGTCTTAGTGTCGACACTTGTACTTAGAATATTTTGTTGATCTTTCTGTTCTTTGCTAAGTGTCGACACAGCTCCATGTGTCGACACTTTCTTCTAGTGTAGAGTCTTCAGCTGAGTGTCGACACATTATTCTGGGTGTCGACACTTACTTCAAGTGCTAACTCTTATGTTGAGTGTCGATACATTGTTCTGAGTGTCGACACTTATACTTAGTCTCTGCTGACTTTTGCTGAGTGTCGACACAGCTCCAAGTGTCGACACTTTCTGGTGTAGACACAGCTTCACTGGGTGTCGACACTGCTTTACTGTACTTTCTTCATTGAGTGTCGACACAGCTCCTTGTGTCGACACTTGTGTCTGGTGTCGACTCTGCATCCCAGGTGTCGACACAATGACTCCAAGTGTCGACACTGCAATCTGGGTGTCGACACAAGTCTTGTTGGGTTGACACATTCTTCTTAAGTGTCGACACTTTCTCTCTGTCGACACATGGACTTAGAAATTTTTTGCTTCAGTCCTGCAAATACTTGCACAAGCCTGCACAAGTAACTCAAAAACACATCATACATTTTGATGTATATCATTAAGTTGGGTGAGGCTTCTTCAAATCAGGTACATTTAACCAATGTACCCAACACTGAGCTCTGCCACCTTGATCTCGGGATGACAATCTCAGGCGGTGGTCGGCGATGGCAGGCCGCCGGACCACCGCCCAGAAGTTCGCCAACCCCGTCGAGTCGATCGGGGGTGGCACCAGTGGCTAGTAGCGGACGTCCGATGGTGGTGGAGGCTGCCACCTCCACACTGTCGGGAGGTACAACCACCGTCTGATCTCCATGATGAGATCGGATGGTTCATGATTTCTGGATTCCTGCCCCGCCTCAGCATTAGCGCCCCCTCATAGTGGATCTGTGCCCGATCTGCAGTGGGGATAGATGAACAATTGGCGCGGTCTGGATCAATCTCAGTAGCGGGATCGAGTTTGATATGGCTAACCGCACACCAAAAATGCATAGAAAATGGTGAATTTTTCTAGGCCAAAATCTGTGCCCCTGGGTGCAAAATGGTCAACATGAAAAATTTCCCCCTAAAGGAGAACTCCATTCACAAAAATTTGAAAATTTTTGAAAATGATTGGGTATTTTTAAAAGCCTAAACAATACTTATTTGACCAAAATAAAGGCCCATAGTAGCTCGAAAAATTATGAAACTTTTTCTAGGCTTAGTTTATACCCCATCAGAGGTTGTATTAAAATTTGATAGCATGGTGATAAGAATTGGCATGTTTCCTAATTTTTGGAATCCTAGGGTCGCGCTTAGAATTTATTTCGCTCTTTCTTCTCGGAAATGTAAATTGGAGCGTGTGACCACCCTCTCTAAATTAGATATTAAATTCAAATTACTTCATCGACGAGAGTGGCCAAGGCAAGAGGCCAAGCTCTAAGCATTCTGAGATTTCATGAAACCAGTAAACGTCACGACCCTTGGGTAGTTGGGCAGACTCGGAAAGTAGAGCACGAGATACGTGTTGCTAATTATTCTTAACAAATAATAAAGGAGTAACTCTTAAAAATTCTTGATCTGATTAAGCCGTAAACTAAAAGGCACAACCAAATTATCGGATCTTATTAATAAATGTAAAAAAAAGAAACATTGAAAATGGAGAAGGAACTGAAAATACATCCTAAGATCAGAGATGGAACTGAAGCCTCCTGAATGGAGTGACTGGACTACTAACCATTTTCTTTATGATTATTCTAGTCTTGCACTGGTCCAGTTTCCTTTATTTCAATTCCGTACAATACTCTCAATTCAACTCCAGTCTCGTATTGATCAAGTTCATTGCAGATCAGTACTTTCAATTTAGTACTACTACAGTCTCGTATTGGTCAACTTCATTTCAGTTCAGTACTTTCAATTTGGTACTACTCCAGTCTCGTACTGGTCAAGCTCATTTCAGTACAGTACTTTCAATTCAACTCCAATCTCGTACTGGTCAAGTTCATTTCAGTTCAATACTTTTAATTCAGTACTACTCCAATCTCGTACTGGTCAAGTTCATTTCAGTTCAGTACTTTTAATTCAGTACTACTCCAGTCTCGTACTGGTCAAGTTCATTGCAGTTCGGTACTTTCAATTTCAGTACTACTCTAGACTTGTATTGGTCAAGTTCATTTCAATTCAGTACTTCCAATTTAGTTCTACTTCAGTTTCGTACTGGTCACATTTCATTATGCAGCATTTATTATCAGTAGTTTAAATTACTATAATTTACTATTATAGGCACGGGTCTTGCTCTGACGAGCAGTTGTATGTTAAGGTTGAGCCTTAGTTGAGGATAACCAGAGTTGAGGTGTTCCTCCAGGTTTAGCCTCAAATAAAGTGTCACCACACTCCTTGTCGATAGTTGAGCTGAACATCGCTGCCTGAAGGTTAACGTATAGTAGGGCCGGCCGCCATAGACCCAGTACGTATTAGTATAAATATTTGATTGATTGCTTGAGAATTGCTTATGATAAAATTGTGGCGGATCAGTCCCTTTCGCAGACCGTAGCTACCGGTGCGGCAAGGTCGACTACTCAAGGTGACAGGAGATGGGTACCACGGGAGACCGGCCGTTATGTTGTCCCTGTCGAGCTTTCCTCCGCTGGTCAGCCAAAATGTTGCATCGCAGGATGTTGCTCACATACAATAGTACACTGGGTTGTGCGTTGGGGCCTGGGGCTGTGTAACGGCCTCCCCAGCCCACAGCTCGAAAGGACGACCGTCGGCACCCCCAGCACCACGCTCGAAAGGGTTCAGCCTAACCAGGTCTGCAGACCATGCACCCCAACCCCTCTCCGCGCCTGTTTATCAGCACGGCGGGTTGTTGTCACTAGGGCTCGAACTCAGGACCTTGATAAGAGAGCTTTACGCCACTCCCTCATCACCAACTGAGCTGCAGCTCAGTTGGTGATGAGGGAGTGGCGTAAAGCTCTCTTATCAAGGTCCTGGGTTCGAGCCCCAGTAGCAACAACCCGCCATGGTGATAAACAGGCGCGGAGAGGGGTTGGGGTGCATGGTCTGCAGACCTGGTTAGGCTGAACCCTTTCGAGCATGGTGCTGGGGGTGCCGGCGGCCGTCCTTTCGAGCTGTGGGCTGGGGAGGCCGTTACAAAAAAGTGCACTTTTATTATAACGCCCCTAGCTGATACAACGTGACAGCGTCACGGCTCCGCTCTAGGCGACGCTACCGGGCTACAGCCCAAGCACCCCAGCCCCTCTCCCTCCACAGGCGGGTTGTTGGTGGCCACAGCCTCCCTTTGATGAGGTAAACTCGATAGTCAAACCCGCACTACGGGGACTTCCCAGGAGGTCACCCATCCCAGTACTACTCCAGCCCGAGCACGCTTAACTATGGAGTTCTTTCAACTCTCATCACAAATTGAGCTGCAGCTCAATTTGTGATGAGAGTTGAAAGAACTCCATAGTTAAGCGTGCTCGGGCTGGAGTAGTACTGGGATGGTGACCTCCTGGGAAGTCCCCGTAGTGCGGGTTTGACTATCGAGTTTACCTCATCAAAGGGAGGCTGTGGCCACCAACAACCCGCCGGAGTAGTACTGGGATGGGTGACCTCCTGGGAAGTCCCCGTAGTGCGGGTTCGACTATCGAGTTTACCTCATCAAAGGGAGGCTGTGGCCACCAACAACCCGCCTGTGGAGGGAGAGGGGCTGGGGTGCTTGGGCTGCAGCCCGGTAGCGTCGCCTAGAGCGGAGCCGTGACGCTGTCACGTTGTATCGGCTAGGGGCGTTATAATAAAAAAAACACAACCCCACGTTGTATATATCGTACATAGGAATGTCTTACAAGCGTACAAAAGTTGGCCTTATGGCCTTACATGGCTTTCAAACAGTGGCCTAAAAAGATTGGCGCGCAGGCCGGCCACAATCAAAGAAAAACATCACAAGCATCATAAGCCTTTGAGGGCTAGCAACAGCAGCAGCAACAGCATGGATATCAACCTTTATGCGTCCCGCTTGGCTCTCCAGCACCTGTACAGGGACAATCTACCCAACGGTGGCAAACAGAAGCAACGGTCAGCGTTCAGCTGACCAAATTATAACGACCCTACCCCTTTTCTCGGGGCAGCGGTAATCTTCCCTGCAGGCATATCATATCACAAGCATGGAAATATATCTCATCTAATGTGCTTTCACGCACACATGCCATCACAACCGTTCGCCACACGGCCCAACGGTCCGTGCACTCAGGGCACATTCTTGGTGTTCTGGCAAAGCACTTGCCCACCACTATATCAGGGTCACAACCCAACGGTAATTCTTTTGAGCATTTACTCCATGGCGTGCAGCCGGAGTTTTATAGTCTTAGTGAACTGGGATTGGCCCTTAGCCCCCCATGGTCTCACGGCGCGCAGGCCTAAGACTCTTGCTATGCGCTCCAACAGACCGCACTTTCTAGTCTCACGTCGGACGGACATAACGCAGGTCGGATCCTCCACCCCCCGTTGCTCAAATCTCCTTGCCTTCTCCGAGTACAGCGTACGCATGGCTATATAAAGGCGCAGGTCGGTCTCACCAATCCTATTCTTGGCATTCAAGCCTGGGTATTTCTCTACACTCATTCATTTCACAATATCAGCGGGTCTTTCCTGGGCTTCCCAGTACTTCCTGTTACTATCTTCACAGGTGGACACCGCCATATCACAAATGTCAGGGGTCTTTCCTGGGCATACCAGTACTTCCTGTTACTCTCTTCACAGGTGGACACCCTACGATATCTGTATGACCCAAAAGCATAACACGGATATTTTCCTAGACTACCACTCCAGTACTTCCTGCTACTACCCTTCACAGGCATAACCCGTTTACTCCTTAAACTACACGTTTATCACGGAATCTTCTCTGGTTCGTATGCAACATCACAAATCCAGACCAACCTGTCCAGATGGGCTTCACACAGCATGCCTATTCCGTACTCTATTTCCAGATCTATATGCAAACAAAGGGGATTTCATGCATCCACCCAAAGATTCCCAAAATCAGCCACCTCTTGGTGGGGGAATCATCAACATATGTCAAAAGGAAGCCTTCACATGGCTAGGAATGAAAGTCGTTACCCTTGAAGCCCTCTTTGGTGCAATGAGCTCCAAGCTAGCTTGAACGAATCACAAGAGCTTTTCCACCGGAACGCCGGCTTCGGATCTCTCGTCGGTAAACCGCAGCACCACCGGTGATCAGCCCCCTTTCCTCCTCCTCCTTCTTCCTCTCGCTTTATCTCTCTAACTTGTAGAAAGATGAAGGCACTAATCAAAATGAGAATATGTTCTCAGTTTTCGGCCTTTAGGAAAATAGGAAAGAAGCTCAGCCCTTGGATCCAAGCTGAAGGAATGGACGGCCATAATTTTGCCAGAAAAGCTGATTTTTGCCTGACACGGCCTGTGACACACCCGTGTCCCAGGCTGTGTGCCTCAAGCGGTGGTCAACCGACCTAACCAAACTAGTGACACGCCCATAGGACACGCCCGTGTCATGGGCCGTGTCACCCAACATGCCACCAGACACGTCTGTGTCTATGGCCGTGTTCATCGGCGAAAATAATCCCAAAATCGCCAGAGACTCACACGGCCTGTGACACTCCCATGTCCCAGGTCGTGTGCCCATACACGGCACTAAGACACGCCCTAGCGTAAAATTCATCTGGCTGAGTTCATCGAACCAAAGGGACACGCCCTGTGACACGCCCGTGTCACAGGCCGTGTGCACCCATCTCTCGACACTCGACGACCACATCTCGACACTCGACGATCGTCGAGCCATATTCGTCGAGCACATGACATGGCCTTGTACACGCCCGTGTCCTTGGCCGTGTGCCTTCTCTCGACACATCGTCGAGCGAAAAACGTCGACTCCCAGGCCGATCGTCGACAAGGCCTCGACACGCCCTGAGACACGCCCGTATCTCAGGCCGTGTTTGTTGTTCGACGATCGTCGACTCCAAATTTCATCGACCTCGCGGCCAAATCATCGACTCCAACTTGACACGCCCTGGGACACGCCCGTGTCCCGGGCCGTGCACCCAAAAATTGGCCTGTTGAGAAAATCAGGCTGTTACAGGCTGTGCAGTACAAACACCCCCATAAGTGGCAGGACTGGCCACTTCACCGACATCCACAATGGTGAGGCCCGCAGGGCTCGCTACCCTGCTGGAACAGAAGAGGTTCATACTATGTCGACATAAGGTGATTTGCGTGACTGTGAAAGCTTGTGGTATGTACACCACTATGAATGCCTGTGATAGGATATAGGTTGTGAATACCTGACCCGCTGATGTGCTAGTTAAGCCCTTATTACAACTGATATTGCTGATGTTATCATTCCAGTTATATTATGTTAACTCTTTCATACTTCGGCTATCTCATACTGCTGGGTGTGTGTGTTCATCCCCAGGATATGGATCCAAGGAGGAGATTTGTTTCCACTTAGTCCTATGACTAACAGTTATTTAAATGACCATTCATAGGAAATGGAGCACCATAATGACCCCCTGCCACATGAGAATACGCCAGCAGTTAGGACTACTCAAGCCGAAGCACCACCGACATCTCTAGAGTTTCGAGACATAAGTACCAGCGAGCAGTATAGAGAGTAAGAGTGAGGGTTATGTGTAGAACTCATACAACCTGAAGGCTTATATAAGAACATATGTTATGGCCTTGCACTCATGTAAATATTTATGAAGTTATATATATTAGTGTTTTCCTGTTAATGCTTCCGCAAATCTCTGATGTGTTGTGAATGTTGTGATTTTAGCACAGTAAGACAGCCAACTAGTGTTTGGTAAAGTGGGTCGTTACCCATTAAAAAAGAATTGGGTGGATGTCTTGGGCATGTAAGATCCCCTCTGGCCCGACTCGGCCAAAGGTTTGGGGCGGGGGTCTCACATATGGTCTAATTGATTAGGCGTTGAGTGAACCTTCATCACTCAACGCATTTGGACTTAGCTGATTTTCTCTGTGTGGAATCGTTGAGTGAGTTGCCTTCACTCAATGCTTTCTGCCTCTGCCCATCATCTTACTCAGGTATTGAGTGAACAGCCTTCACTCAATGCTTCTGTACTTAGTTGAATTTTTGTTGAGTTGGCGTTGAGTGAACTGTCTTCACTCAATGCTTTTGGACTTAGACAGATTTTCTGTCAACATCTTCTGTGGCTTTAACATCATGAGCTCCACTCAATACTTTGCTCATTTGGCGTATAGTGAGCTATCCTCACTCGATGCTTCTGGACTTAGCCAGATTTCTTGGAATATTCTTCTATGGCTTTAACTGCCTAGTCTTTACTCAACGCTTCTGGCTTTGGGCATTGAGTGAACTTCCCTCACTCAATGCTTCTGGACTTAACTAGATTTCTTCCTTGGCAATGCTGAGGCTTTGACTGTCTAGTCTTTACTCAACGCTTAAGGATATCTGGCGTTGAGTGATGTGCCTTCACTCGACGCCTTTAGACTTAGATAGATTTCTTACTTGCCAACTTCCCTCCTTGTGTCCACCTGTCATTATTAGTTAGACAACCTGTCTAATTAGTGTAACAAATAACCACCTGCATACAAATTACTTATGGCATGAATTAGATACAAGTATGTATATACTATTGTCATGTAGGCCTTCTTCAAATCAGGGACATTATGATCAATGGACCCAACAGAGACGACAGGCAAGAGGTGGTGGTTGCTGCCGGGAAAGCTAAGGCGGTATGAGCTTGGAAGAAGTTGAATGTGAAAACCGAGTTTACACTTAAGCGGGCAATCTCATCGGAGTTGTTTGACCACATCATCGGATGTCGGTCAGCAGCTGAAATTTGGATGGCCTTGGATGGCCTGCTTAATAAGAAGAATATTACTCGGCTATAATTCTTGGAGAATGAGTTGGCTAAAGCCACTTAAGGTGATTTGTCAGTATCTTTCTTTTTCTTAAAAGATGAAGAACCTCTGTGCTGAGATATCGACGGTGGTCCCAGAAGATCCTATCTCAGAGGCGAAGCTGAATAGGAACACAATATGCGGGTTACAGAAGGAGTATGCAACCATTGTGACTTATGTACAAGGCTGGGCCAATCAACCATCTTTGCTCGAGTTGGAGAATCTGTTGGCTTCATAAGAAAGCTTGACTAGGCATATGCCTAGAGTATTGATCTCAAGGGGATATGGTGAGTCTCTCTTTTCTGGAAAGAAAAAGATATGGGACAGGAAGAAGGAGACACTTATTAGCGATAGTTCGTCTTCTTCATCACAGTAGGAGAGGAGCAAGACTCCTAATCTAGATGATGGGAAGAAGCGAGGAGGACCTCAATGTTATAGGTGTAACAAGTTTGGTCACATCTAGAAGGACTACAGAGTTAATCTTCAGCCGAGACATGCTGTAGGGAAGGAGGAGGCTGAATCCAGAACTGAGGAAGGAGGATGGGGGAGGGCCTTTATGACGGACACTTGTGTTCGTGCACTCTCCTCCATCAACTATCATGAGTACTGGATCGTGGACTCTGGGTGTAGTCATCAACTCACCAGGTACAAGTCTAAATTCTCTTCTCTGTAGGACTACAAAGGTAACGATGTCATTATTACTGTTGATGATATTGTACATGCAGTAGAGAAGGAGGATATGGTTTCTTTAGGCAGTGATTGGGGGCCACTCACTTTGAGGAGTGTGTATCATGTGTCAGGGATGAATAAAATCTCTTCTCAATGACCAACGTTATTGACGTTGGGTATCATGTTCTATTTGGCCCAACAAAAGTGAAGTTTTTCCGCAACGTGTTAGCTGAAAAAGTTTATGTCACTCATGTCGGAAGGAGGTTGAATGATTTGTTTGTATTGGAGACAAGTTCTTATGTTGATAAGATGAGGGCTAATGACACCCCTAATATCTGCATTAGAGGTTGGGACATGTTGGAATGGATAAGCTGAAGTCTATAACGGTGAGAGGCCTGGTGCATGGACTGCATAGCCTTTCATCATTTGAATACTGTCATGTATGTGCTGGATATCAATATGGAAAGTCTCATCGCATTCCATTTGACAAGTCACATACTAGATGCAAAGCATCATTGGAGTGCATCCACGGTGACCTGACAGGACTCAGCGTCACCCCCAGTGTCGGTGGTAGCAGGTACATGCTAGTTCTGGTTGATGAATTTTTTAGGTATACTTGGGTACACTTGATAAAGGAGAATCAAAGGCATTCGAGAAGTTCGTAGAGTTCAAGGAGCTCGTGGAGGGCCAGCTCAGTCTGTAGATCAAGAAGTCGAGAACTGATAATGGAGGAGATTTCAAATCAAGCAAGTTCTCCAACTTCTGTAGAAAGATTGGAATACGAAGGGAGCTTACTTATGCGCATACTCCACAATATAATGAGTTACGAGGAGGAAGATCCGTCATTTGATGGAGACCTGCAAGTGCTGGCTTCACGCCAAAGGCATTCCCAGAGCTTTCTAGGTAGAGGGAATTAAATGACATGTGTGACGTATGACATCAACCGGATGCCCCTCAGTCTAAACAACATGAAGTATCCACATGATCTGATGTTCAAGGAGAACCTAGTATGGAACATCTTGGGGTGTTCGGGTTAACCTGCTACGTGCATGTTCTAGACTCTCTCAGAATGAAGCTAAATGCGAAATTACGGAAGCAACTCTTCATTAGATATAATGAGAGTAAGATGGGATGAAAATGCATGGATCCAAAGACATGTAATTTCGTTGTCTCCTGGGATGTGGTATTTGATGAATTGACGCCATACTAGGGTAGTGCATTTGTAGAGCTATAGGTGAAGCTGGTCTGACGGAGGATAGGTTCAAGCTACTCAGGATCTTCTTGTGGAGTTTCCTGTGTCACCAGGTGCTCTAGTTTTGTCTAGCTCTAGGGCGGGGGCTTCTAGATCTGGAAGCATGGGGAATAATGCTCCTATTATTCCTAGAAGGAGAGCTAGTTCAAAAGAAGCAGCGGAAGTGGTAGATCTGGTCCAAGCCCTGCGGAGGTCTAAAAGGACCATAATTCCACCGGATCGGTATAGGGATGGGAATAAAATGAGTTTCGTCGCATGTTTCTTAATAGGTCCCTTAGATAAGCGGGAGTTATCTTGCTTTGAAAATGCCACTAGAATTAAGGAGTGGGAAGATGGTATGGATGAGGAGATGGCCGCCCTCAGGAAGAACAAAACTTGGGAGCTTCTGCCCAAGGTCAATGACATCACTCTTAGGACATGCAAGTGGGTTTATAAGCTGAAGAAGGCGTACGATAGTATCGAGTGATACAATGCTCACCTTGTAGCTTGGGGGTTCTCGTAGCACTACAGGGAGGATTATGAAGAGATGTTCATTCTGGTATCCAAGGTGACTCCAGTGTGGGAGGTGATCTCTTCGGCGGCTTGCCAAGGCTGGAGGTTTTGGCAACTCAACATGAAAAATGTGTTCCTTTACAACAAGATTGACAAGGACATCTTTATAGTGCAGCCACCTGGTTATTTATCTAAAGAGCATCCAGGCACGTCTATAGGCTAAAGAAGGCCCTCTATAGTCTGAAGCAGGTGCCTCGGGCGTGGTATGAGAAGATTGCAGAATACCTCTAGTTCTATGGTTATTTTGCGTCAAATTCAAGTCTGTTTGTTAAAAAGAGGGGGGAGCTTCCGGTCCTAGTTCTGTTGTATGTTGACAACATGATCATCACCAGTAACTTGGAGGAAGAGAAAATAAGGCTCAGGGCTAAGCTTGTTATCAGCTTTGAGATGAAGGATCTCGGGGAGATCCACCATTTCCTTGGACTCGAGGTTGAGAGAAAGAAGAGCGACATGCTCATTTCCTAGAACAGCTATGTAAAGAGAATTGTGAAGAAATTCGGCATGCATGAAGGGAAGAGTATCTCTACTCCTCTAGAGGTCGGTATGAAACTTCGGCATGATGAGGGGACGGTTCTTTCTGATCTCTTGGTATTCTGGGCTCTCATAGGGAGTCTTATATATCTGACGATTACAAAACTGCATAGTGCTTATGTTGTGTGTCGAGTAAGTCTGTATATGACGGAGCCGTGAAAGCCTCGTCTAATGGTGGCTAAGAACACTCTGAAGTACGTGAAGTCCACCTTGGACATGGGCCTCTTTTACAAGAGAGACACGAGCTTCAAGCTGCAGGGCTGTACGAATGCTGATTATGGGGGAGATTCTGATGATCAGAAGTTGACATCAGGATAAGTCTTCATGTGCGGGACAATAAATATCTCGTGGTGTAGCAAGAAGAGAGATTCAGTGTTTGTCTCCACTACAGAAGCGAAGTACAAGGCTTCAGTTTTGGTAGCTCAGGAAGCCATCTGGCTCACGAGATTAGTGGAGGAAATCCATGAAGAGCTGCAGAGTCCTGCTCTACTTCGTGGTGATAATGAGAGTGCTCTTAAACTGGTTAATAATCCAATTTATCACACACGAATGAAGCACATCAAGATCGAGCATCACTTCGGTCGGGAGAATGTGTTGGAGGGGTCTTTGATGGTTGAATATGTGTAGATTTGTGACAATATCGCAGATATATTCACGAAGTCGTTGTTGAATGGGATGTTTATTCGGTTACGGGATTTGCTCGGGCCAATTTCCACTTCCCACTTTAATGGAAAGTATTGAAATTGCTGAAGTGGGAGTGAAGTGGAGTAGGGGCAGTCTGATTGGGCAGACCGCAGAGATCTCCACCGGTCTGGCGGTTAGCCATTTGCGGATAGCTCGGTTCTTACTAGGTTGTTCTCTCTTGTGGTTTGGTTCAACAAGAACCCAGGAAAGTAACTAGGTAGTTAGCTTTGTCTAATCGCGGCTGTTGCAGTCTTTATTATGGGACCACATAGTCCGCTTAAAGCTTTCAGAATCACTGGCTAGCAAGAAGTCAAGCGGTTAGATCAGTTTGTAGAAGCTAACCACATAGTTCACTAGAGCCTTCTTGGGCAGGATGAAGTTAGAGATCGCTGGTGGTATGGACTTGGTCATGATTTGATAAGTTTGGGTTGTTGTCTAGTTCACCGAGATCACCTAGTTATGCAGTTTTCTTTCGGAGTTCGCTGAGTTCAATAGTTCGACGAGGCACGGATCTTGCTCTAGTCGTAGGCTGTAGTATGTGTGGACTGGATGTAGATACAGTTGCTCAGTACGGTCTAGTGGCTGATTCCGACAGTCCGCTGCTAGTGTGATGGGATCAGGACGCATGGTTGGGTTACCAAGTCCATGCGAACTATTATTATTGTCTGCTCGGATTGACGGACTGGTCCTTTCCGCCTATGCTGGTGTTCGTGTTTGTGTGAATAGATGAAGTTATTAGTTGTCTTACCTAAATCACCTAGAGGGGGTGAATGGGTGAGTTGAGCGCTATTTGCGGAATAAAAATTTTAGCAATCTATGTACAGAAAATAACAACCAAGCAATCACAGAGGACACAGAGATTTATAGTGGTTCCCCAACCTTGGGTACATCCACTTTTCACTCACCGATCTAGCAAAGCATTAGACCCGGCTACTCCACTATTCTCGGATTGAAACCAATCCTACACCTCAGAATGACGTTCCTACAACTCGATCCACAAAACGGATCTACACTCGGAAGATGAAAACTTCCTACAACTTGGAGAACAACGCTCCTACACTCGGAGAATAATCTCCTACAAGAATAAATTGAAATAAGAAATACAAACAGTTTCTTTTCTCAGATCTGGAAATTTCTGCCTAGATCTTCCTTCTTGAACTTTGCGGCATAGTCAGAGAATTTGAAGAAGAAATGGTAGGATCCTTGATCTGAAAATTTCTTGACTCATAAGATCAAAGAGAAGATGAAGAGATTGAAGAACGATCTTGATCTGCAAGTCGACTGGTCTGAATCTACTTGAACGAAAGCTCTTGGCGATTTGCACGATGAGCGGCTGCGGATTCCGTTTAGGAAAGAGAAATCTGATTCAGAATTCTTGGAATATTTCTTTAACGCTTCTTAGGGTTTGTCGGAATGACAAGACCTTATATAAGATCTCCCTAACCGTCAGAATTAACATTTATGATGGTCACGTTGCCCAATTATGTCAAGTCATTTGAAAAACGCGTCTGTTAGGACTTAGCGAAATTTTCTGGAAAAATGACTGAATTACTCGAGTGAAAGAAGAACTACTCGAGTACTAAAATGGGTTCTCGAGAAGACAGTATCAGACTACTCGAGAAGAAGACCTTCAGGAAATTTCAGAACAGAATGTATTTTCACTTGAGTGGAATGAGGGTTACTCGAGTGGAATGAGGATTACTCGAGTGCTAGCAAAGTTACTCGAGAGGTGGAGGTGAACTTCTCGAGAAGAAGACTTAGAGAAAATTCGGGGAAATAAAACTGATTACTCAAGTACTGGAACTAGACTTCTCGAGAAGTAGACAGACTACTCGAGTATAGGAGCTACACTACTAGAGTTGGGTAGATAATTCACGAGAACTTTCCTTCTATCACTCGAGTCAAAGTGCTCATCAACTCGAGTGGTGAACTTAACTAGTCGAGTATAATACTTAGAATATTTCTGAGATGGAAAATCTGTTATCTCGAGAAAGAGAAGAAGTCTACTCGAGTAATGGACTTGGCCTCTCGAGAACTAGATTTAACTTTCTCGAGAACCATTTCCTTTACTCGAAATCCTGACTAGACTTACTCGAGTACATCTAAAGGTTCAACTCGAGTACTAGAATTCTACTCGAGTGAAACACTTAGAAAAATTTGATTTATGAAGATTTGAAAGTGTTCAATTGTCTACCTAAATCACCTAGAGGGGTGAATAGGTGAGTTATGCGTCATTTTACGGCATAAAAAAAAGTGGTCTATGCACAGAGAATAATCAAGCAAACATAGAGGACACAGAGATTTATAGTGGTTCCCCAACCTTGGGTACATCCATTTTCCATTCACCGATTTAGCAAAGCACTAGACTCGGCTACTCCACTATCTCGGATTGAAACCAATCCTACGCCTCAGAACAATGTTCCTACAACTCGATCCACAAAACGGATCTATAGTCAGAAGATGAAAACTTCCTACAACTCGGAGAACAAAACTCCTACACTCGGAGAGTAATCTCCTACAAGAATAAATTGAGAATATGAAATACAAACAACAATATTTCTCAGATCTGAAAATTTCGGCCAAGGTCTTCCTCTTGAACTTTGTGGCTTTATCAGAAATTATTGAAAAAGATACTCGGCTAGATCCTGATCTGAAACTTCTTGACTCACACGATCAGAGATAAGATAAAGAAGTTGAAGAACAATCTCGATCTGTAAGCCGACTGATCTGAATTGTCTTGAACGAAAGCCCTAGGTGATTTGCACGATGTTGAGCGGCGGTGGCTTCCGTTTTGGAAAGAGAAAAAAAATCTAATTCAAAATTCTTAGAGTATTTCTTTTCAGCGCTTATTAGGGTTAGTCGAATTAACAATACCTTATATAAGATCTCCCTAATGGTCATAATCAGCATTAATGGCGTCCACGTGGACCAATCATGTCAAGTCATTTGAAAATCCCATCAGTTTAGGACTTAGCGAATTTTCTGGAAAACTGACTGATTACTCGAGTAAAATAAGAACTACTTGAGTACTATGATGAGT
The DNA here is from genome assembly GCA_039583875.1 of Platanthera guangdongensis. Lineage (NCBI taxonomy): Eukaryota > Viridiplantae > Streptophyta > Magnoliopsida > Asparagales > Orchidaceae > Platanthera > Platanthera guangdongensis. The sequence continues at coordinate 125,049,518 of CM077148.1, read as the reverse complement.
TATCGAGAAGACAATGTTAGACTACTCGAGAAGGAGTCCTTCAGAAAATTCAGAACAGAATCTATTATCACTTGAGTGGAATAAGAATTACTCGAGTGCTAGAAAGGTCACTCAAGAGGTGGAGATGAACTACTCAAGAAAAAGACTTAGAGAAAATTCTGGAAGATAAAAACCGATTACTCGAGTACTGGATCTAGACAACTCGATAAGTAAGCAGACTTCTTGAGTACATAAACTTTACTACTCGAGTGAGGTAAATACAATCATAGTGCTTGAAAAATAAAGTGTATCCCAATAGAGAGGCTACACATGAGTCAATACTATGGATCACACAATGAGGGATTATATTATATGGTCTTGTGTTTGGTGACCCATTGTAGACTGACATTGGTCTACACTTGGCAATTTAGTCCTACAAACACATAACTCAAACAATACATCAAATACAACTTAATTCATCTTAGTTCAAGAGTGACTTCATAAAAATCTGGGTTACTGTGGATACAATACCCAACAATCTCCCCCTATTTGTAGAAGTCAGAACCCGCTACACTAAGGTGAATTATATAGACAAATAAAGAGCTACATATGCAAGAGAGAAAACAGAGTAAAAAGCACAAAGATTATAAGCAAAGAGTAGATTATCAAAATTAAGGATTATATTATTAGAATTGTCCAAAAATCATTTCTACACAATTCTCATCCACACTCTTATAACTTTCTTCAATCTTAGGCTTGATGTTGCTGTTGTTGTTGTTGTTTATCTTTCTTTTCTTATTGTCTCCTTTGATAACTATATGTCTTTGGGTAGTACTTGGGAGGTTTTGGAGGTGTAGCAGGATTATTTCTTCCATGTTCTCTATCATAGAGTCTTCTTTTGGTCATAGATTTCTCATACAAGTCCCACTCTTGGGAGCTGTAATGATCATGTCTATTCTCATTGAAGTCCAAGACTAACTTGAGAGTATCAAGTATAACTGACTTTAAGGTAGGACTCCAAATCTCTACAAATTCAGGAGTTTTCCTTTTCTCTATTTCTAGAATTTGAATGGATCTGCTGGCAGAAGCTCCATCACCATACTTCCTTCTCTTTGGGATGTGAATTTCAAGAGGAGTTTGAAGAAATATATCTGCTGGATCTGATTCCCAAACTTGATTGTAAGTTTCTTGAGGATGTGCTTCAGAGCCTTCAGGTCTTGGAGAGAAATTAGGATGAGGAACTGGAACTGGAGCAAGAGAAGTTAGGGGATTCAGATGATGAGGAATAATGTTCGGATCTGCTTGAAAATCAGGGAATATCTGGTTGTGCATCCACACAGCTGTATCATAGGAATGGAATTTTACACTGTGGATCTGATTCTGCACATCATCATGAATATTCTTTAGCTTTGCTTCCCAGAGGGTTTGCTTGACAGCATTTGAATTTTCTAAATATCCTTTGACTAATGCCTCCCCCTTTCTGACTTCTATAGTTAGATCATTTATGACATCTTCTTTAAAGGTACCAACTTCATCAAAGATTTTGAAAGTGTGCTCTTCAGCTAGCTTTTCTAACTGTATCTGATTTTGAGCAAGAGTAATAGATTGTTCCATCACTTTTCCAACACTGGTAATGGTGTGATCCAAAGCTTTGACACCTATTTTGAATAACTGTCTGAGCTCATCTGTATTGTGCTGAATTTCTGCAAAACCTCTGCTCATCTCTTTTTCAAGAGCAAAAACTTCCTCTTGAACTACCTTCAAGGAGTCATCAAAATATTTTCTTTGTTCTAGCAGCATCTGTTCAATCTTACCTATTAGATCATTTGTAGCAGGAGGTGGAGTTGTAGTCTAAGGAGATGGAGGAGGAGGAGGAACAGTCCGTGGAATAACTTCTTCAATAATGACTGAGATCTGAGCTCTGGTAGTGTGAATCAAAACATCACCTTCTTCATCAATGAAGGTGGGAAGAGGGAAATCCAAGCTCTTCAGAGGAGCTTCAACTGGTTCTAGGGTTTGTTCTTTCTCATCAAAAACCAGTATTGTCTCATCTTGTGCTATGTCAGCAGCAGGGTATTTGGGAACAGGGAATTCTGGAGATGGAACAGGAGAGGGTGATGGTACTGGAGTGGGTTCCTTGATTGGTTCTGTAGATTATTCTTTTTGGATGGGAGGAAGAGGCTCTTTAGAACTTAATTCTTCAATCATCTGATTGATGGCTTCTTCTATAGAGAGAATGGTGTCTTGTACCTGAACATCTGAGGGAGTTTCTTCTGGAGTGGTTGGAGGGAGAGAAGCAACAGTAGGTGGAGTAGTTATTCTTTCTTCTTGTACAGAAGGAGCGGGCTCCCCCTTAGTAGCAGCACCAGATGTGCTAGCAATATGAGGTGGAGAGGGAGATGGAGTCCTGTCCTCTGCAGCTGGATGTTCATGGGCTATAGCATCCTGGGCAGGATTCAGCAACTTTAATTCCCATCTCTAAATGGAAGAGATGGATATTTTCTTCATGTGGTGAAGGGTTGTTCCTTTGGAGAAATCAAAAACTTCAGTATTTATCTCATGCAGCATCAAAGAGATGATCCTGGCATAGCTAGGAGCCTTGATGCTCTCCCTTATCTTATCAAGAATCATCATACCAAACTGAAATCTCTTTATGCAGATGATGGTTGTCATTATATCAAACAGATTAAGTGAGATGTCTCTTATAGAACTAGTCTTACACAGGAGAATTTTTCCAATGATGTCCACCAGGAATTTTCTTTCTGGGTTGAGGTCTGATCGACGAATGGTAAGAACTTCTAGTGAAAGTCCACAGAACATGCAAGCTCTGTCAGAGTCTTCATGACTTAGATGTTCTTCTTCATCAACTACGGGTAGCCGAAGAAGATTGGAGACAGAGGTCTTGGTAAGCTTTATCTTGATTCCCTTGACTGTAGACTTGAGGACCTTGTCATTTCTCCTTACTTTGATATTTATAAAGAATTCTTCAACTTCTGGAAATAGGATTTTTCACAGTTGTTGGAGAACGAATGTCAAGCCGGCGGTGTCGAGAAGAATGAGGAGATTTCTGAAATCGTCTGACAGTTCGGCAATACCGGCGGTGACAAGTTCAGAACCAATCCCAATCTTTGAAGGCGGTGCCATGATCCAGAGAGTTGTAAGAAATTCGATGAGGGGAAGAAGACGGTGCGAGCTCTGCGACAGTCGGAGGAAGGCGAAAGGACTTTCTATTTTCTCGAGTGAGAGGGATTTAAATTCATGTAGAAAATGAAATCCAGATTTTTCTATTTATATAACCCCAATTATCGATGATTATGGAAGAAATTAATCAAGCATACCTTTGAAAGTGGCAGTATAAGCTTCGGGTTGCGAATAAAGAAATTTGAATAGAAGTTGGGAAATTGTCTTCTTGATACTCGAGTAGACCGGTAGTACTCGAGTGAGATAATGAAGGTACTCGAATGATATCTTCATACTTCTCGAGTGGGAACTCAGTACTCGAGTAGTGTTACTCGAGTGACTTGCGGAGTACTCGAGTAGTGTTACTCGAGCGACTTGTAGAGTACTCGAGTATTTTAAATAAGTACTCGAGTGACTTTCTTCTTACTCGATTCATTAAGTCAGAATTTTGAGAAAGTTCAACTTTTGATGTATTCCTTGATCTTTGAGCTATGTTGTGAGTCCTCCTTCTCTAATCTTCTTTGTTGAGCATTCCAAGTTCTATTTTTAAGAACGATAACTTGGCCTTGTCCAGCGGCTTTGTGAATATGTCTGCAATCTGCCTGTTAGTTGGGAAATATTGTAGATCGATGTCCCCATGCTCCACATGCTCCCAGATGAAGTGGTACCGCAGCTCGATGTGCTTTGTCCGGCTATGAGAGACTGGGTTGTTGGCTATTGCAATCACGCTGGAAGAGTTGCAAAATAAAGGAATGTTTTGAAACTTCATGTTATAGTCTTCAAAGTGGTTCTTTATCCATAGCAACTGCGCACAACAACTGCCTACAGAGAAATACTCTGACTCAGCCGTTGAGATTGCAACACAGTTCTGCTTCTTACTACTCCAGGAAATGAGCCTTATTCTAAGGAATTGGCAAGTCTCGGATGTGCTCTTCCTGTCGTCCTTGCTACCTGCAAAATTTGCATCTGAAAATCCAATTAGTTCGCTATCATTACTTCTTGGGTACCATAAGCCAAGCCTTTAAGTTTTCTTAAAATCCTTTTTGTAGCAGCGTAGTGAGATTCCTTAGAGTTCACTTGAAATATAGCACATACACATGTTGAGAATATTATGTCAGGTCTACTAGCAGTAAGGTAGAGCAAGGATTCAATTATGCTTTTGTACTTAGTTTCATCAAAAGGTTTTCCCTTCTCATCCTTGTCCAGAGACACTGTTGAATCCATTGGAGTCCTCATAGAGGTTGTGTTCTCCATTCCGAATTTCTTAATTAGCTCTTTGGTGAACTTTGTCTGCGAGATGAAAATTTCATCTTCAGATTGTTTCACCTGAAGCACTAATAAATACTTCAGCTCTCTCATACTACTCATTTCAAACTTCCCTTGCATAAGTTTAGAAAACTTCTTGCAGAGGTTGTCATCAGTAGAGCCAAAAATAATGTCGTCGACATAGATTTGAACTAGCAAAATCTTGCCTTTTATTTCCCTAAGAAATAATGTCTTATCTATCCTTCCCCTTGTGAACTTATTCTCAAGAAGAAAGGTAGACAGTGTCTCATATCAAGCTCGAGGAGCTTGTTTCAAACCATATAAAGCTTTAGATAACATATGAACATAATCAGGAAAGTTAGAGTCAACGAAACCTGGAGGTTGTTCTACATACACCTCTTCCTTTATATCACTGTTAAGGAAGGCAGACTTCATGTCCATCTGATAGACAGTGAAGCCCTTAAGAGGGGCATATGCTAGGAATAACCTGATTGCCTCCAGCCTTGCCACTGGAGCATACGTCTGGTCAAAGTCGATTCCTTCTTCTTGGCGATATCCTATGGCGACGAGTTTGGCCTTGTTCTTTATGATTGTTCCATCCTCATCCATCTTGTTCCTGTAGACCCACTTTGTCCCGATGACATTCTTACCTTTGGGTCTTAAAACAAGTTTCCAGACTTCACAATGCTTGAACTGATTTAGTTCTTCTTTCATTATCATTATCCATAACGCGTCTGAGTTTGCTTCCTCAAACTTCTTCGGTTCAACCTGTGAGAGAAAACTTAAATAAAGATTCTTGTTAGTTGTACCTCTACGAGTTCTGACATCATCCAGGGGATCTCCTATGATTTGGTCCATTGGGTGATCCTTCAGATTTCTGAGCTCTAGAGTCCTTGCATCTGGAGTGTCTTCAATCACCGGAGTGACTTCATCAACTTGGACGTTTTCTTCATCTTGATCATCAACCTCTACAATCGGGTTTGGAGTTGTGATCTTGATGAACTTTTCACCATCTTATTCAGTTAGCTCATCCAAGGTTAGTTCTTTCAACTTTGAACTTGCATATTCAATGAAAACACTAGAAGAGTTGCTTTGCAGCAAGCTCGTCTCATCAAATACAACATGAATGGATTCTTCTATAACTAGAGTTTTTCTATTAAATATCCATATGCCTTACTATAGCTACTATACCTTACAAAAATACCTTCATAACTCTTTTCACTAAATTTGGTAGTGTAATACTTGCCATTGTTAAAGACGAAGCACATACAGCCAAAGATTCTAAAATAAGAAACAGTTAGTTTCCTGCCCTTTAGAAGTTTGTAAGGTGTCTTATTGTGGTTCTTCTTTATGAGTGCTCGATTTTGCACGTGGCATGCAGTATTTACGGCTTTAGCCCAGAAGTATTCCGGAAGTGAGGCATCACTCAACATGGTCCTGCAGGCCTCTATGAGTGTTTTATTCCTTCTCTCAGCCACTCCATTCTGTTGAGGAGTACGAGGAGAGGAAAACTCATGAAAGATACCCAAGCTTTTACAGAATTCATTCATGGACCCAGACTTGAACTCTGTTCCATTGTCACTTCTGATTTTTACTACGGAACAGTTGTATTCATTCTGGACTTGCCAGACAAAATTAGTAAAGATGTCAAAGGTATCAGACTTGTGTTTTAGAAAGAACACCCACGCAAAACACGAGTAATCATCGATAATAACCAATGTATAATCCTTACCTCCCAAGGGGGGGAGACGGGGGACCTGAAAGATATAGTACCTAAACACCTAGAGGGGGGTGAATAGGTGACCTAATTCTTTTTTAAACTTTAATGGCAGCAAACAGTTATAACACAGAATCTACTCTACTTTTGCACAGCAATTGCACAGCATACACAGCAAAGCACAGCACAGCAGACACAGAGTTTTATAGTGGTTCCCCAAGCTTTGGGTACATCCACTTTCCCCCTTCACCTATCTAGTAGTGTACTAGATTCGGCCAAACTTCACCACTGTCTCAGAACCCAAACTGGTTCCTACACCTCAGGCCCAAGGCCCTACAACTCAGCTTTTCCACAAAGCCTACACTCAGCCACAAAGGCCTACACTCAGCCAACAAGGCCTACACTCAGCCAACAAGGCCTACACTCAGAGATTTCAATCTCCTACACTCAGGCTCTCAAGCTCTACCCTCAGCCTTTATAATTACAGGCTTACAAACACTCAGATCCAAAGGATCCTATAAGATAAAAATGAATTTACAAATGATAACTCAGCAACTCAGAAACAAGAGAGGGGAGTTGAGAGTTTCTTGATGAGTTCTTGGAAGAACTCAGCTGGATTCAATCTGACTTAGCTTTCTTCAAAGCTTCTTGAAAGTAGAACTCAATTAGATTGACTCCTTCTGCAGTTGATCCTTGACCTCTGCTTCTTAAGATCCAGAATATATCTGAACCCTTCTTCTCAGCCTAGTTCCAACGGCTGATTTCTTGGATGGAGCCCTCTCTCTCCAACTTCTTTGATCTGCACTTGGACAGCTAGATCTTCTTGATTTGATCCTTGATCAATAACTTGAACAACTCTGTGAACCACTTTTTGAATTGCTTCAACAACCTCAACCACAACAGTTTCTGTAGACTGTATGAGCCTATTTATAGGCCTTATTCATGGTAACCGGCTGGTCCGGTCCATAACTGCTTTCTGACAACTCTGACAGGTGCTGTAGACCGGCTGGAACGGCAGCTGTCAAGTCATCCAGTCAATTCTTGAAAGTTCTCTAACTGTCTGAAAGTGTCGAGACTTTCTGTCTTTAAGTGTCGACACTTATAGACCAAGTGTCGACACAAGTTATGTAAGTGTCGACACAAGTCTACAAGGTGTCAACACAACTCCTTGTGTTGTAGATTCGATGTCTCGACACAGTTTCTTCTGCATGTGTCGACACTGAAATTGAGTGTCGACACAAGTACTTGATCTTTCATCTTTTGTTGAATTCTTCTAAGTGTCGACACATCTCCTTTGTGTCGACACGGCTTCTTGTGTTGAATCTGTTGAGTGTCAACACTGCTTCTTGGTGTCGACACATAGTCTTCTATGTTGATACTTGCTGAGTGTCGACACAGCTCCTTGTGTCGACACTTGATTCTTCTGTTGAGAATTCAGCTGAGTATCGACGCATTCCCATAGTGTCGACACTTGTACTTAGAATAATTTGTTGATCTTGTTGTTCTTTGCTAAGTGTCGACACAGTTCCATGTGTCGACACTTTCTTCAAGTGTTGAGTCTTCAGCTGAGTGTCGACACATTGTTCTTGGTGTCGACACTTACTTCAAGTGCTGACTCTTTTGTTGAGTGTCGACACATTGTTCTGGGTGTCGACACTAATACTTAGTCTCTGCTGACTTTTGCTGAGTGTCGACACAGCTCCAAGTGTCGACACTTTCTGGTGTAGACACAGCTTCACTGGGTGTCGACACTGCTGTTAAGTGTCGACACTGCTTTACTGTACTTTCTTCATTGAGTGTCGACACAGCTCCTTGTGTCGACACTTTGTGTCTGGTGTCGACTCTGCATCCCAGGTGTCGACACAATGACTCCAAGTGTCGACACTGCTTGTCTGGGTGTCGACACAAGTCTTCTTAAGTGTCGACACTTTCCCTCTAGGTGTCGACACATGGACTTAGAAATTTTTGCTTCAGTCCTACAAATACTTAACCTGCACAAGTAACTCAAAAACACATCAAATACATTTTGATGTATATCATTGAGTTGGGTGAGGCTTCTTCAAATCAGGTACATTTAAACCTAATGTACCCAACAATCTCCCCCTATTTGGAGAAGTCGTAACCCTTAGTCAATGATATACACCATTCATAATAAAATTACAAAATGATGTAAAGCAGGATAATATACAGCAGGGTAAACATAAACATGTATCAATTTCACATGTATACAAATTCATCATCACAGAACAAATATGAAATAGACATTGACATTATCATAGAACAAACATGAAATAGATTAATCATATATTGTTCTAATATCTGTCTTATACATTTTCAGAAGTTCACAAAAATGTTTTACATCAAAAAGATTACACAGTAAACTTTAAGAAAATTCTAATTCTATTTCAGTTCTGGTTCCTTGATAACTATTCCTTTGCCAGCATGAACCTTAGCTTGGACAGGAGCATCAGCAGCTTCAGCATCAGCAGGCTTCTTGCCTTTCAGATCTTTCTTCTTAAGCTCTTCTGCTTTGATCTTTTGTCTTTCAAAATAATGGTATGGCTTAGGAAAGTACTTGCTAGGCTCATGTGCAGTAGGAGATAGTTTTCCCATCTTTGCCTTCCTTGTGTATTGGACAATTGCCTCCTATCTAGATTCATGTTTTCTCCATTCAGCTTCAGAGAACCATTTGTTCCTGTCATGAATGTTGTCTTTGGCAGCTTTCCAGGCAGTTAATATAATGTTTCTAGAGGTAGGGCTCCATTGCTCAAAATCTGGTCTATGTTCAGCTTGTTCCCTAAACCTCTTCTTAGACAATCTTGTCTCTTCTTCTTTTTGCAATGCCTCTTGCATGGCTTCAGATATAGGCTGAACAACCTTTTCAATAATCACATTGTCCTTGCCCCCAGGTGGGCTGTACATGGTCTGTACATCAGCATGCACCATTTCAAAATCTGGAGGAGGATAAATGACTTGATCTACTTCTGGTTGCTCACCTCCAAGATAGGCAGGGTTAATTCCAGATTCAGCAACATCATTGTCATCACACAGAGGAGGATATCCAAGAGTTGCTCTGATAGAATTTGATATCCACTTAGCATGGTCAGAGCTTGCCTTGACTAACACTCTCTCCCCCTTTATGACTTCTCTAGCCATGTGATCTCTAACATCATCCTTCTGAAATCTGATTTGATTATCCAAGTATCTGACTCCATCTTTAAAGAAAGGTTTGAGCTTTTTAAGTTATTCAGATATGGCCTTCTGGGAGTCTTCAATGGCAGTCTTAACAGCATTGATTTCTTCTTGAAATACCTTGTCAAATTCAGCTTTAACAGTAGCAGTAGAGGTAGAAGGTCCAGCAGCCTGGTTCTTTAATTCTATGACAATAGCATTATGGGAAGCAGTAAGATTGTCATTCATCCTTAGCTGATTTTCAAGAACATACCCTTGCTTTAATGCTATGTCATCCACTTGTGCTTTTATCTTTTCTTGGTGTGTAGCCAAGTACACCACTGCATTCCCACCCTTGTGGAAACAGACTGTCATCTCTTTCTTGTTAAGATTCATCTCAAATCTTATTGATTTTATGTCCTGGGCCAGATCAAATTGCAAAGATTTTTGCCCTTCATCCATATACTTCTCTATTGCCTGTCTGTGCTCATCCAGTTTAATTTGCATTGCCACCATTAAAGCACTATAATCAACTGTTGGTGTTTGCTGAACTATAGGCTGTGGTGCAATAGATTGTAGAGCCTTCTTATAACTTTGGCTTCTTCTCTTGAATACATAAAGTTTCTTTTGCTTAGCCCTTGTAGCCTCCTCATCTTCGAATTCTAAGGAGCTGGCTATGTCAACTCTCTCCTTAGGGCTTGGAGGCCTCTCAGCTTGCACATTTGGTGGCTTCTCAGTTTCTTGCCTCACAGGCTCTTCATGAACTTGCACTTGCTCCCCCTCAACAGCAGCATTCTCTCTTTCAGCAGCAGCCTTGTCCATGTCAAAATCTTGTTGGTCTAGATTTAAAAATAAATCCTCCATAGTGTACTCTTGTGGTGAAGGAGCTGGAGTAATTCTAGGCTCTTCAACCACTGGATCAGGAACCACTTGAACAACAGCAGATGTGTCTTCTATAACAGCATCTGAAACTTGGCTATCCAGCTGAATTTGCTGATGTACATCAGACAAATCAGTATCTTCTATAGGAAAATCCAAAGTATTTAGTTCAGTGATTACCTCTAGTATGATGGTGGTTGCTTGTTCACTTTCCAGTGTAGTGGGTTCAGTTACAACTGGAAGCTCCCACTGGCTTTGATCCTTGTGGATGGGGCTTGCTTGAGGTAGCTCCCCCTGGATATCAGCTTCATCTTGAGGAGCAGGAGACTTCACTGCAGGCTCTTCCTCATGCTCATCTGGAGTGAAGACAACATGTTCTTCACTATCAGAGCTGCTAGTGGACACTTGTTCCACTGGAGCAGTCTTCCTTTTGAGGAATTTCTTTTTCAGTAACTGTCTTTTCAGGGGTTGGCAGCTCTTTAGTCAACACCCTGTCCCATCTGGAGAATAACTTTATATCCATCTTTCTCATATGGTTTATTTTGCTTCTAGCAGATTGTTGCATTACCTCAGGTATGGTTCCAGCAAGGTAAAGACTTATGATTCTGCCCAGATTGGGCTTCTTCAAGCTTTCCTTAATCTTCTCAAAGACTACCATAGACCAGTCAGTGTTTAGAGAGAAAATTATTCTTGTTATAATATTGAACATAGAGGCAGACACTCTGTCATGCCCTCCTGGCTTGCTGAGGATGACTTTTCCAACAATTTCAGAAAGAAACTTTCCTTGATTGTTCATGTCTTTTCTGTTAAAAACAGAACCAATCTTCATTGTAGAATCTAGTCCACACCAGGTTAGAGCTTCCCTGGTCTTTGATGCAGTAACTTCATCTTCATCTTTAGTTCTTGGGAGCTGTAGAATCTTCCTCAGACTTTTTGGTGATACCTTGATCTTCTCACCATGAACCCTGGATTTGAGTTTGAATCCAGTTTCATCTATCTTGGCTCCATTGAGGAATTCAAGTACCTCTTTCTTCCATATCTTAGTAGGTTCAGAAACTAAATATTCTAATCCTGAATCGGCTACTAGGGTTACCACAGCTTTAATTTCTTGATCGGCATCCTCAAAAGCGCCGCGCACCAGCTCGTAACCTTCGTTGACATTCTCCTCTAGCTTAGGTGTCATTAGGGTTTTAGAATTTGTCTTGAGAGAAGAGAGGTGTCGACACAGAAGTTTGGTCTCGAAACTTTGAAAGCGTGTCGACAAACAAAGACAAAGCCCTATTTATACCTTTCTAAGTTTGAAGATGAACAGGCGGGACAGCTAACTTAAATTGTGTCGACACTGGAAATAAGTGTCGACACTGACTTATAATGTCTCGACACATATGTGTCGACACAAGTTTAGTCAACAGTTTTGATGTGTCGACACTTGTTTATGTGTCGACACACATAACTCGACTCATAGTCGAGATTTTACTTTGAAAATTCTGAGTAAAACTTAAGTGTTGACACCACATTGGATGTGTCGATACCTACTTGGCATGTGTCGACAATAATATTCTGACGTGTCGACACCAACTTCCTAGATGTGTCGACACCTTTTTCCTGAAGTGTCGACACTTACTATCTGTGTCGACACAGAAATCTCTATGTGTCGACACCTTTTTACTTAGCCAATTTTAATACTATAAACTTACTCTAAGTTTATCATTCCTAGTTCAATTTTAAATCTATTGAACTTAGCTTCTTCTAGGGGTTTAGTATACATATCAGCTAATTGTTCATCTGTTTTAACATATTCAAGTAAAATATCTTCTCTTTCTACATGCTCCCTAAGAAAATGATATTTAATTTCAATATGTTTTGTTCTACTATGAGATACAGGATTATTAGCTATTGAAATAGCACTTGTAGAATCACAAAAGAGTGGAGTTCTATTTACCTGAATTCCATAGTCCTCTAGCTGATGTTGTATCCACAGAAGTTGAGCACAGCAACTTCCTGCAGCCACATACTCTGACTCTGCAGTGGAGATAGCCACACTGGTTTGCTTTTTGCTACTCCATGAAATTAGTCTCCCACCTAGGAATTGACAGGTTCCAGTAGTGCTTTTTCTATCTTCTTTGCATCCTGCAAAGTCTGCATCTGAATAACCTGTTAGATCAAAATCTCCATTCCTAGGGTACCAGAGGCCTAGATAGGGAGTGCCCTTTAGATATCTAGATATTCTTTTGACTGCTGTCAAATGAGACTCTTTAGGGCAGGCTTGATACCTTGCACAGACACATGTAGCATATATGATATCTGGTCTACTAGCAGTTAAGTATAATAGGGAGCCAACTATCCCTATATACAAGGTTTCATCCACAGGTTTCCCTGCATCATCCTTGCTAAGAGACATACTTGACCCCATTGGAGTCTTCATGGTACTGGATGAATCCATACCATACTTCCTTATGAGTTCTAGGGTGAACTTGGACTGACATATGGATAAACCACTCTCAGTCTGTTTAACTTGGAGACCCAAGAAAAACTTCAGCTCTCCCATACTACTCATCTCAAATTGACCTTGCATAAGTTTTGCAAACTTTTTGCAAAGGCTGCTTTCAGTAGACCCAAATATAATGCCATCTACATATATTTGGACAAGTATAACTTTGCCTCTAGATTCCCTAAGGAATAGAGTCTTATCTATTTTCCCCCTTGAGAACTTATTCTCAATGAGGAAACTAGATAGGGTTTCATACCAAGCCCTAGGGGCTTGCTTTAACCCATATAAAGCTTTCCTAAGTCTATAGACATGATGAGGTAAATTTGGATCAACAAAACCTGAAGGCTGTTCCACATAGACTTCTTCCTTAAGATTACCATTCAGAAATGCTGACTTGACATCCATTTGGTAAACCTTGAATCCTTGATAGGTTGCATAGGCTAAGAATATCCTTATGGCTTCCAGTCTGGCTACTGGAGCAAAGGTTTGATCAAAGTCAATACCTTCTTCTTGCCTATATCCTTTAGCAACCAATCTTGCTTTATTCTTAATGATGACCCCTTGTTCATCCATCTTATTCCTGTAGATCCAGTTGGTTTCTATTATATTGTGGTCTTTAGGTTTAGGAACAAGTTCCCAGACCTTACACCTCTTGAACTGATTAAGCTCTTCTTGCATTGCTTCAGTCCATTGTGGATCTAGTATGGCTTCTTCAAACTTCTTAGGTTCAACTTGAGATAGAAAACTGGAGTAGACTGCTGCATTCAGGTTTCTGCTCCTTGTTTGTACCCCTTGTCTTGGATCTCCAATAATCTGCTCAACTGGATGATCTCTAAGATGCCTATTGGCTGGAGGCATCCTGACTTCTGGTTGAACCTCTTCAGCATCTCCATCATGCTGTACTCTTTGTACTTCTTCTGCAATTGGTACATGTAGTTCTCCCCCTGGACAACAGCCACTGACTTCTACTTGCTGTCTTGCAGCAGGTATTTCTTCTATAGTAAGCTTGTCCATCTTCTTTGTTAAACCTGTGGGGCTGCATACACTACTAGACAACTCATTGTTAATAAGTTTAGTCTCATCAAAAACTACATGCACAGATTCTTCTACAACTTGTGTAGTCAAATTGTAGACTCTATAAGCCTTACTGTTATTGCTGTATCCAACAAAAATTCCCTCTTGGGACTTGGCAGTAAACTTAGTCAAGTAAGACTTTCCATTGTTAAGTATGAAGCATTTGCAACCAAAGATCCTAAAATAGGATAGGTTTGGTTTCCTGTCTTTCACAACTTCATAGGGGGTCTTGTTGAGCCCTTTAGTGATGGTAGCCCTATTTATAACATGGCATGTAGTATTAACTACTTCAGCCCAGAAATACTCTGGCAGTGATGTATTACTTAATAGGGTCCTACCAGCCTCTATCAAGGTTCTATTCTTCCTCTCAGCAATGTCATTTTGCTGAGGTGTTCTAGGTGAAGAGAATTCTTGAAATATCCCAAATTCTTCACATAGTTTTGTCATGCTTTCAGACTGAAATTCAGTACCATGGTCACTTCTAATCTTGACCACTGTACTATTTAGTTCATTCTGAATTTGCTTGACAAAGCTATGTAAGACACTAGGTGTTTCAGATTTCTGTCTTAAGAAGAACACCCAGGAAAACCTTGAGTAGTCATCTACAACTACAAGGGTATAGACCTTCCTACCTAAGTTGTGAACTGGCATTGGACCAAAGAGATCCAAGTGCAAGAGGTATAAACACCTCACAGCATCTTTGTTTTCTATGCTTCTAAAGGTGGATTTAGTCTGCTTGCCCTTTTGATAAGCTGAGCAAATACCATCTTTAACACACTAAACTTGAGGATCATTCCTCACTAACTCTTTGCTAAAGAGTTTGCCAATAGTCTTGTAGTTAAGATGGGCAAGCCTCTTATGCCATTTGACACAATGAGAGACTGTCTCATCAGCTACAAGACACACTGGAGAACCATTGTTCTCAATCATAATGTCTAAGCAGTAGACATTCCTCTTCCTATAACCAGTCAAAATGATCTCTTGATCAGTTGACCTCCTGATATGACAACCATTTTTAACAAATGAGATGTCATACCCTACATCACTTAATTGACTTATACTTATTAGGTTGTGTTTCAACCCTTTAACATAAGCCACTTGAGTAATGGTAACCAAGTTGCTAGAAATGTTACCAAATCATTTGATGATTCCTTTTTCAGAACCACCAAAGGTGACTTTTGGACCATCTTTTATTGGAATGTAGTCCTTTAGTAATCCTCTAGTTCCAGTCATATGTCTGGAACATCCACTGTCCAAGTACCATGTTGGGGTATGGCCACTTGGACTCACCTGCAAAACAGATTAATGAACCTTAGAACCCAAAGAATTCTTGGGTCCTTGGTACTTGTTAGTTTGCAATCTGACAAAGCTACCTACTGGCTTTCCAACAGGTAGTTTGGTACTCACTTTGGCACTAGCATTGTGCCAACAGTCCACTGCAAAATGGCCAACTTTGCCACAACACCAACATTCAAACTTGTTGTACATTTGCTTAGGTATTGTCTTTGCTGTCTTATCTACAGTAGACTTGTTGATTGTTGGGGCTTTGCCCTTGGACTTGGACTTGACAGTCCTTGCAGGTTTAATAAAACCCAGTCCAGCTTTACCCTTGTGATGAGCAAATTCATCAATTATGGGTAACACTGACTTAGGTTTGGAAAACCTAGCAACAAGCTCTCTCTCCTTCTGAAGATTTATCTCCAGACTCTTGATTTAATCATTCTTAAAGGTGATAGTCCCCATCTGAATCACCGTTATGTGTTTCAGCCTGGCTATCTCATTAAGCTTTTGATCAAATAGCTTCTCAGAATCTGTTGCAGCAGCTTTAAGATCAACAATTTCCTTTGCCTGACTTTTGGCTCGGGACTTGCTTTTCTTGTAAGCTTGCAACAGTACTTTATATTCATCTATAAGCTGATGAATATCTTCCTCAGACTCAGATACACTCTCATCACTAGATGATGATGAATCTGATTCTGTACTAGAACAAGAAACTGAACTTAAAGTTGAACTTTGTACCTTACTGGGTCCTAGCTGCTCCAGGATTTTGTCATGCTCTGTCAAAGCCATTAGCCCTTGGCATTGACTGTCTTCTTGTTCATAAATAGACTTCATTATCTGCATGAATTCTTCTTCTTCTTCTTCAGCAAACAGCCCTATGTATGCCTCAGCATCAGACTCAGTTTCTGAAGAAGAGATATCTGATAGAGTCTTCTCTTTCTTGACAACAAAAGACTTCTCTTTCTTGCCTTTGAAATGAGTCTTCTTCTTGTCACTAGACTCCTTTCTCTTTTCAGGACAATCTGCAACAACATGGCCTTGTCTATTGCAGCAATAGCACACTATTTTAGAAATAGTTGCCTTGCTAGATTTAGTCCTCTTCCTGTCCTTCTTTGAGGCCTTTTTATCCTGATAAAAATCCTCTTTTCCTTTTGAAGTAGAAGGCCTTGACCTCCACTGTTTCTTCTTCAAGAATTTCTGAAAATGTCTAGTGAAGGCAGCAAAGTCTTCATCACTTTCACTGCTTTCAGATTTTGTGCTGACTGACTCATCTGACTCTGATTCAATTACCTTTGGAGGTGGAGTTGATGACTTATTCTTGCACTTTCTGGAGGCTTCTGTCTTGAAAGCTACTGTTCTTTCCTTGTGTTCAGTTCTTATTGATTTCTCCTCCTCTTTTCTCACTGTCAACTGCATTTCATAAGACAATAACTTGCCAAACAGTGTAGGTGGAGGAATTTCTCCCAACTTAGCCATTTCTCTAATGGCACAAATCTTTGTGTCCCAATCTTTAGTTAGGGACCTTAGGAACTTGTCATTTAGTTCATAATTGCTGAACTCTCTTCCATAAGACATGAGTTCATTCACTATTCTGTAGAACTTCTTATAGCACTCAGTTATGCTATCACCCTTTCCTTATCTAAAACTTTCATACTCTTGATTTAGCAAGGATTTTCTATCTTGCCTAACTTCTTCAGATCCCTCCATATACACAATAAGAGTGTCCCACATCTCTTTGGCTGTCTTACAGTGTATTAGATTCTGAAAAGTTGCATCATCTATGGCACTCACTATAATGTTTTGTGCCCTTTTGTCCATGGTGGCTAGGACAATCTCATCCTTAGTCATTTCAGAGAAATCCTTTGGGGTTCTCTGATTTGCATCTAGAACTGATATCTTCATGGGCACATAAGGCCCCTCTTTGACTATGATGTAAATCCTAGGGTCTGAGGCCTCCATAAACAGCCTTACCCTTTCCTTCCAGATCCCAAATATCTCTTTCCTGCATAGAGGTAATTTCATGGAACCCAATTCCTTATGATTCTCAGAGGAACCTATGGTTCTTGATTTTCTTGAATCTGTAATTTGGCTTAGACTGAATCTGCCAATCAGGATCTCCTTAGATTGTTAGTCCTTTTTAAGAAACCTGGCTCTGATACCACTTGAAAGATATAGTACCTAAACACCTAGTGGGGGGGTGAATAGGTGACCTAATTCTTTTTTAAACTTTAATGGCAGCAAACAGTTATAACATAGAATCTACTCTACTTTTGCACAACAATTACACAGCAAAGCACAGCACAGCAGACACAGAGTTTTATAGTGGTTCCCCAAGCTTTGGGTACATCCACTTTCCCCCTTCGCCTATCTAGCAGTGTACTAGATTCAGCCAAACTTCATCACTGTCTCAGAACCCAAACTGGTTCCTACACCTCAGGCCCAAGGCCCTACAACTCAGCTTTTCCACAAAGCCTACACTCCGCCACAAAGGCCTACACTCAGCCAACAAGGCTTACACTCAGCCAACAAGGCCTACACTCAGAGATTTCAATCTCCTACACTCAGGCTCTCAAGCCCTACCCTCAGCCTTTATAATTACAGGCTTACAAACACTCAGATCCAAAGGATCCTACAAGATAAAAATGAATTTACAAATGATAACTCAGCAACTCAGAAACAAGAGAGGGGAGTTGAGAGTTTCTTTATGAGTTCTTGGAAGAACTCAGCTGGATTCAATCTGACTTAGCTTTCTTCAAAGCTTCTTGAAAGTAGAACTCAATTAGATTGACTCCTTCTGCAGTTGATCCTTGACCTCTGCTTCTTAAGATCCAGAATATATCTGAACCCTTCTTCTCAGCCTAGTTCCAACGGCTGATTTCTTGGATGGAGCCCTCTCTCTCCAACTTCTTAGATCTGCACTTGGACAACTAGATCTTCTTGATTTGATCCTTGATCAATAACTTGAACAACTCTGTGAACCACTTTTTGAATTGCTTCAACAACCTCAACCACAACAGTTTCTGTAGACTGTATGAGCCTATTTATAGGCCTTCTTCATGGTAACTGGCTGGTCCGGTCCATAACTGCTTTCTGACAACTCTGACAGGTGCTGTAGACCGGCTGGAACGGCAGCTGTCAAGTCATCCAGTCAATTCTTGAAAGTTCTCTAACTGTCTGAAAGTGTCGAGACTTTCTGTCTTTAAGTGTCGACACTTATAGACCAAGTGTCGACACAAGTTGTGTAAGTGTCGACACAAGTCTACAAGGTGTCGACACAACTCCTTGTGTTGTAGATTCGATGTCTCGACACAGTTTCTTCTGCATGTGTCGACACTGAAATTG
This sequence comes from Platanthera guangdongensis, assembly GCA_039583875.1. Lineage (NCBI taxonomy): Eukaryota > Viridiplantae > Streptophyta > Magnoliopsida > Asparagales > Orchidaceae > Platanthera > Platanthera guangdongensis. The sequence continues at coordinate 125,031,138 of CM077148.1, read as the reverse complement.
AGTGTCGACACAAGTACTTGATCTTTCATCTTTTGCTGAATTCTTCTAAGTGTCGACACATCTCCTTTGTGTTGACACAGCTTCTTGTGTTGAATCTGTTGAGTGTCGACACTGCTTCTTGGTGTCGACACATAGTCTTCTATGTTGATACTTGTTGAGTGTCGACACAGCTCCTTGTGTCGACACTTGATTCTTCTGTTGAGACTTCAGCTGAGTGTCGACACATTCCCATAGTGTCGACACTTGTACTTAGAATAATTTGTTGATCTTGCTGTTCTTTGCTAAGTGTCGACACAGCTCCATGTGTCGACACTTTCTTCAAGTGTTGAGTCTTCAGCTGAGTGTCGACACATTGTTCTTGGTGTCGACACTTACTTTAAGTGCTGACTCTTATGTTGAGTGTCGACACATTGTTCTGGGTGTCGACACTTATACTTAGTCTCTGCTGACTTTTGCTGAGTGTCGACACAGCTCCAAGTGTCGACACTTTCTGGTGTAGACACAGCTTCACTGGGTGTCGACACTGCTGTTAAGTGTCGACACTGCTTTACTGTACTTTCTTCATTGAGTGTCGACACAGCTCCGTGTGTCGACACTTTGTGTCTGGTGTCGACTCTGCATCCCAGGTGTCGACACAATGACTCCAAGTGTCGACACTGCTTGTCTGGGTGTCGACATAAGTCTTCTTAAGTGTCGACACTTTCCCTCTAGGTGTCGACACATGGACTTAGAAATTTTTGCTTCAGTCCTGCAAATACTTAACCTGCACAAGTAACTCAAAAACACATCAAATACATTTTGATGTATATCATTGAGTTGGATGAGGCTTCTTCAAATCAGGTACATTTAAACCTAATGTACCCAACAGGACCCATAGGGGGGGACCGAGAAAGTCCATATTAAGTAGATATATTAAGTGGACCGAACAAGTCCATATTAAGTAGATATAAACATCAATTAGAATCTTTGTTAATAACATTTTTAAAGGTAGCCCTTGTTTGCTTGCCTTTCACACATGCGTGACAACGTCTATCTTTAACGTAATTGACATTTGGGGCATCTCGTAATAAATTGAGTGAAAATAACTTATTAATAGTTTTGAAATTAATATGTGCTAGTCTCTTATGTCATTGGTCACCAAGGGACGCACTATCTTTAGCCATAAAACACACTGGTGTAGAAGAGTGTATACAAATGAAATTCAAACAAAAATATATTTCTGCTTCGAGTGCCCGATAGAATCGTTTCCATATTGTTAACCAATTTTATCAAAGCACTTATCAGCATGAAATTCAACAACATATCCTTTATCGCAGAGCTGGCTTATGCTTATAAGATTGTGTTCAAATCCTTCAACACAAGCCACATCTGAGAAGGATACACTACTGTTAGAGATCATACCATAGCCTTTAGTAATTCCTCGGTCTGAACCTCCAAAGATGACCTTTGGCCCGTTCAAGACTGGAGAATAGTTCATAGAAAGGCTTCTTATCCCGGTCATATACCGAGAGCATCCACTATCCAAGTACCAGATAGGAGTTTTGTTGGCCTTTGGACATACCTGCAATTACAAATCAATTTGCCTTAGGAACCCAAACACGTTTGGGTCCTTGGTCTCCTATTAGAATACTCCCCCTACAAGTATTAGCATTATGAGTGGTCTTTCTCATATTGCTAACTTGAGGAGTTGCAAAATTCCTGGAATTAAACCAGCAGTCAATGGCAAAGTGATCAATCTTATCACAACACCAACAATCGAACCTGTTGTATCTTTGTCTGAAATTCTCCTGCTTGATCTTTTGAGATGGTGGTCTAGCAGGGACAGCATTTTTAAAGGAAGAAGCTTCATGGTGATGGCAATTACATGTCTTCTTCTCCTTGAGAGGCTTTTCTATAATAGGCTTTACCTTTGGTGCCTTCTTGATGTTATGACCATGATTATAAGGGTCATAGCTCTGAAGAGTGATTTCTTCAAAGGGTGCCTTAAAGACACTTTCACCAAAGTTACGGGGACGAGTCCATCCTTGGTAACGAGACTTCGGCTCGACATAAGTAGGCCTACCAAAGTGACCATAGGACGAGTCAAGATCAAACTCATTTGTTGGAAATACGACCTTCTTGAAAGAAGTCTGATCTTGAGGAGCTTTCCACTTTTCTTTGGCCAAAGCCTTCTTGGACGCCTTATTCTTTCTCTGAGCCTTATTCCTCCTAGAAGATTTACTAGGAGCTTCAATATGGCCTAGCCCAGCACCCTTGGCCTTAGCTGAGAATTCAGCAACGAAAGGAAGGACAGTCTTGGGCTTCGAAAAACTTTCAACAAGTTTCTTTTATGCATCAAGTTGTGCTTCCAGTTCTTTTATGATCTTCTCCTTAAGGTCTAGGTGCTCGAGAGCCTTGTTATATTCTTCAATGGAAGCATTGAAGTTCTCTCTAAGTGAGTCTGTCTTAGCGACTTCCTCTCTCAAAGTGCTCTCTTCAGCCTTAAGAGACTTTATCTCTTTAGCTTGAGTTTTCACGACTCGTCGACATTTGCCGTAAGCCATGGTTAACTCCTTATACTGGGCCATGAGTTCAGAGTCATCGTCAGAAGAGCTGTCCTCATGATCATGTTTAGAAATATCAGATTCAGAGAGAGGAGTATAAGACTTTACCTTACCAGTGAACTGGGGTTCTTGTTCATCATCAGTATGAGCCATAAGCCCAAAGTAGGCTTCCTCTTCTTCACTCGACTCAGATGAGTCAGAGTCGCTAAGAGTCTTGCCCTTCTTAGCTATTAGGCTCTTTTCTGTTCTCTTCTTATTATAAGAAGTTTTCTATGCCTCTCTTTTTCCTCTCTCATTCTTCTTGTGGGGGCAGTCAGCAATAACGTGACCTGGCTTATTGCAGCAATAACAAATGATGTTAGTAGAAATATGTTTGTTCGGTTTAGTAGTATACCTGTCATGGCTGCTTGTGCTTTTTCTATGTCGATCACCATCATGACGTGATATTCTATACGAGGCATCCTTGTCTTTCCATTGCTTCTTCCTGTTCAAGAATTTCTTGAATTGTCTTGAGAGTAGTGAGAACTCTCCTTCAGATAGTTCTGAGCCAGAGGTACTTGGCTCCAAGGTTTCTTCTTCACTTACTTTTTGTGCTGGGGAAGGAGAAGCAGCCTTGGACTTCCTTGAGGTGTCTGCCTTGAGAGCTATAGACTTCTCCTTGGATGAAGACCTATTCTTCTCTTCTTCAGCTTTTCTTAAATTAATTTGTATCTCATATGACATAAGCTTTCCGAAGAGATTTTGCGGGTCCGTCTCAGCTAGCTTTCCAAATTCCCGAATAGCACAGACTTTATTATCTCATTCCTTAGTCAGGGATCTCAAGAACTTATCATTCAGTTCTCCGTTAGTGAAGACTCGATCGTATACTCTTAGGCCGCTGACTATCTTGAAGAAGTTTTCAAAAGTGTCTGCGATGGTATCCTTGGGTCTTTGTCGGAAGGCTTCATATTTCTGATTAAGAAGGGATCTTCTATCATCCCTAACTTCTTCTATACCTTCCATCAAAGTGACGAGGGACTGCCGTATTTCCTTAGCGGACTGTCAGTGGATCAGGTTCTGCAGCATCGAATCATCAACTGCACTTGCTATAATATTTTTGGCCTTCTTGTCTAAAAAGACAAGTGCAATCTCATCTTTATCGAGATCTATCAACTTCTTAGGAACCTTATTTGTAGGATCTATAGTGGAGACGGTCATCGGAACATAAGGACCTTCTTCAACGATCATGAAGATCCTTGGATCCACAGCTTCCATGAAAAATCTAATACTCTCTTTCCATATGGGAAAGTTGTTCTTTGTACACAAGGGAAGTTGGCAAAATCTTTGTCCTTCTCCATGCTTGAATAACTCAGAAGACAACTTGGGATAGATCTGATTAAGGTGTTAACCTTTTAATGATCAACCTGCCTCGGATACCAATTGAAAGTGTTCAGTTGTCTACGTAAATCACCTAGAGGGGGTGAATAGGTGAGTTATGCGTCTTTTTGTGGAATAAAAATTAGCGTTCTATGCACAGAGAATAATCAAGCAAACACAGAGGACACAAAGATTTATAGTGGTTCCCCAACCTTGGGTACATCCACTTTCCACTCACCGATCTAGCAAAGCACTAGACTCGGCTACTCCACTATCTTGGATTGAAACCAATCCTACGCCTCGGAACAAAGTTCCTACAACTCGATCCACAAAACGGATCTACACTCGAAAGATGAAAACTTCCTACAACTCGGAGAACAAAGCTCCTACACTTGGAGAGTAACCTCCTACAAGAATAAATTGAGTATATGAAATACAAACAATAATATTTCTCAGATCTGAAAATTTCGGGCAAGGTCTTCCTCTTGAACTTTGCAGCTTTATCAGAAATTATTGAAGACGATACTCGGCTAGATCCTGATCTAAAACTTCTTGAATCACACGATTAGAGAGAAGATGAAGTATTTGAAGACATTCTTGATCTGTAAGTCGACTGATCTGAATTGTCTTGAACGAAAGCCCTAGGAGATTTGCACGATGTTGAGCGGTGGCAGCTTCCGTTTTGGAAAGAGAAAAAAATCTGATTCAGAATTCTTATAGTATTTCTTTTCAGCACTTGTTAGGGTTAGTCGAATTGACAATACCATATATAAGATCTCCCTAACGGTCATAATCAGTATTAATGACGTCCACGTGGAACAATCATGTCAAGTCATTTGAAAATCTCGTCAGTTTAGAACTTAGCGAATTTTCTAGAAAATTGACTGGATTACTCGAGTAAAATAAGAACTACTCGAGTACTATTATGAGTTCTTGAGAAGACAATGTTAGACTACTCGGGAAGGAGTCCTTTAGAAAATTCAGAACAGAATCTATAATCACTCGAGTGGAATAAGAATTACTCGAGTGCTAGAAAGGTCACTCGAGTGTTGGAGATGAACTACTCGAGAAAAAGACTTAAAGAAAATTCTGGAAGATAAAAACCGATTACTCGAGTACTGGATCTAGACAACTCGAGAAGTAAGCAGACTTCTCGAGTGCATAAACTTTACTACTCAAGTGAGGTAATTAGACTCGAGAACTTTGCTTCTGTCACTCGAGACAAAGAGCTTATCTACTCGAGTGGTGAACTTGACTACTCGAGTATAAGACTTAGAAAAATTCTGAGATAGAAAATCTGTTAACTCGAGAATAAGAAGGGGTCTACTCGAGTAATGACACTGGCCACTCGAGAACTATGTTCAGACTTCTCGTGAACCACTCCCTTACTCGAAAGTTAGACTTAACTTACTCGGGTACTATCGGGAAATCGACTCGAGTACTTAAGTTCTTCTCAAGTAAAATACTTAAAATAAAATTGTTTCCTGAAAATTTTCCTTTCTTCTATGAAATCAGCAACATATCTTTCTCCAACAATCCTAGTGCTTGAAAAATGAAGTGTATCCCAATAGAGAGGCTACACATGAGTCAACACCATGGATCATGAAAGTTAGGGGATAGATCTTAACTTAACTAATTAGAGTTATATACTAAGTAAAGCAAATCACAGCACAAAAATAAAGCAAGATGAGCAAGCACAGAAGACACAAGGATATATAGTGGTTCCCCAACCTGGGTACATCCACTCTTCTACCACCCTGGTAGGAATCCACTTGGATTTTTGATCAGGTGCCTGACACCAATGAGCTTTTGATCAGGTGCTCAAAAACCAAACCTCAAGTCTTTTGGAAGGAGACTTGTGAACCAGGAATCACTTTTGAAGGGAGATGACAACCCTTTTTACAGTGGGGGGGGTGAGAGATGATAGTATCTTCTCTGTCAACAATCAGAGAGAAGACTTGTGGATATTGATGTTAGCAAAGAGCTCCTCCTGAGATGTTGACTGGTTCAGGGAAAAATAGGAGGTTTGCTTCAGGGTGATAGGCCTTCAATCTTGCAGCCTTGACTAGCAGAGATTCAGGAACTTCTTGACTGATAGGTGTTTGTTGTCCTTGAAGTATCCTGGAGATTATAAGGAAGAAGAAGACTCTTGATATGAATGGATGTTCTTCTTCTTCATAGAGCAGATCTTCTTTTTATATCAGAGCTTTTGTGAAAGGAGCAAAGAAGCTGTTGAAGACAGACTAATTGAAAATCTCTGTGTTTGTGTATGATGTGTCTCTACAATTACTCTAGTACTCTGATTGTTCTTACTAGCTTGTTTTCTATCTTTTCTCTGTGTGTCAAGAAAGAGAGAAAAATCTCTTTTATATTTCCTGAGGGAATTTTCTTTGAAATTTGAATCCTTCTGCGGCAATCAATGCTGGCGGTCCTTGAAAATAAACTACATTGATTTCTTTCCCCAACTATCTCTTGGAAAAATGAAAAACAATAATTCTGATGAAAGCAGTGATTAATGTACCGTCCAACGGTAATATTCAGAGAATATTTTGTCATTAATCATTCAGAAATTATTGTCATAGACTAAGGACAGAAGGAAAAAATGCTAAGTCTGGAATCATCGAACTGATGAAAGAATTCGTCGAGCTGAGTCCACAGTTCGTTGAGCTGAGTTGCTGTGTTCGTCGATCAGCTAACTTTTGTTCGTCGAGCTGAGTTCCAAGATCGTCGATCTGATAACAGAACTGTATGCTTCAAAAACTTTGCCTTTTCTGCGTCTGATGTTCGTCGAGCTGATAACTGTGTTCGTCTACTGGAGTTCAGCAACTATTCTGGACTTAGAATATTCACAGTTGTATCTGAAATGAAAGTTAAGGTCTCCAGCATTCGTCGACCTAAGATTTGATTTCGTCGAGCTGAGTTTCTGGAGTTGTCAAATATTCTGTGTGTCGACACAATTACTCCTGGTGTCGACACAGGTGGTGTCGACTGATATCCTGTGTGTCGACACAAGTCATCTGTCTGGTGTCGACATAGCCTTTCCCAAGTGTCGACACAATTGCTGTCTGGTGTCGACACAGACTTTCTTCTGGTGTCGACATAATCTGGCTGAGTCTTTGGCAAACTGTTGAAGGTTGATCCAGGTGATGTTGACTGACTTGGCCTAGACTCTAGGACACAACTATGACCCTGGCTATACATGTTGGGTCAGACTAAACAAACCTAATAGTGATCCTTGCCCAAATCACAACTAGGGTTCCAACAGATCACACAATGAGGGATTACATTGTATGGTCCTGTGTTTGGTGACCCATTGTAGACTGACATTGGTCTACACTTTGCAATTTAGTCCTTCAAACACATAACTCAAACAATACATCAAATACAACTTAATTCATTTTAGTTCAATGGTGACTTCATACAAATCTGGGTTACTGTGGATACAATACCAAACAAGATTTTCCTTTCTTCAATGGAATCAGCAACAAGTCTCTCCAGCAAACCAAGTGCTTGAAAAATCAAGTGTGTCCCTAATAGAGAGGCTACACATGAGTCAACATCATGGATCATACAATGAGAGATTACATTGTATGGTACTGTGTTTGGTGACCCATTATAGACTGACATTGGTCTACACATGGCAATTAAGTCCTGCAAACACAACTCAAACAATACATCAAATACAACTTAATTCATCTTAGTTCAAGGGTGACTTCATACAAATCTGGGTTACTGTGAATACAATACCCAACAATAGATGATACTAATCGCCAATTGGCGGGCGGTTATCCAATCGCGATGGGTGGTGATTGCACTCCTTCTCGCGCATATAAATAGAAGTCCTTGGCTTGTCATAAACAACAAGAATATTGAAAACTCAGCTCGCGTTTAGATCCTGTGATTAATATTTTATAACCGACACGGCTAAGTGAAGTTAGCTCTCTGTGCAGGCTGTGGGACTAGCATCGTGCGGCTAGGCAACTAGTAGGAAGCTTGATGTGAAATAGTTCGCGGTAAGCATTCAGCGGTATACAGCAGGTAGCGGCTAAGCGACCTGAAGTCACTTCCTCCGGGTTGCAGTTAAGCCGAGCATTTCGTCCGGTCTATCAGCGGGTTCTGTTCAAGTTCATCAACATTCAATAACAAGCAGTTTGCGCGGCTAGTTGCGGTTTGGCAACTTGAGCGGTTTCGGCGGACAGAGCTTGCGGTTTGTCGGCTTATGCAGTTACAACTTATTGTCCGCGCAGTTTCTTCTTTGCCCGGAGTTTTACTTTTCTGTTTCCATCAGGTACATTGCAAAATAATGTCTTGCAATATATGCCTCGCATTGTAAATCCGATTTGTGAATCCCAGATTAAGACTCTTGTGCTTCTATTGTGTTGATTTCTACTTGGGTTTGGTTGTGGTTAAGTTTTCTTGCGACCTCTTTCACAGCTTCCATTATAAAATTGAAATTTTTCACAAGGTATATTTATACAAATGTTAACATATACTTAATGATTTTGGTGTGGATCTGGTAGACATCCAATAATCCGTCGGAGATTTAGGGTTACGCCTATAAATACCTCTGCTAAGGGCAAGGAGAGGTTGTTCCAAACTTGACTGCCACACGGGATAGTTCGAGCACACTAACATGATTATGTCCTAGGTCTTGGTACCCACAACCAGAATGCATTCTGTACAACCCAACCATTCTGACTGACAAACCATGACTTGGTCGTGGTTGTTGAGATAGGGATTCAATCCCTAGACCTCCTTTGACATGTCAATTTTCCTACAAATGAGGTCTAAGGATCGAATCCCGACTTTAACAACCGGGCAAAGGAATGGTTTGCTGGTCAAAATGGCTGAGTTATATAGACTGTAGTTCAATTGTGGGTACTAAGACCTAGGCCAAGACCAAGTCGATCGATCAGGCCCACTTCCAACATTTGGCACATTAGTTTTGCTCTGATGAGTTTGGACAAAAATCTTTCAATAAAATGTGTTCGACATCGCAAGTCGCAACTGTTATGAAGGCCACAAACAAAAAATATTATTTGATCATAAAAGTGCATAAAGTTATTTATATAAAATAATAATAAATTATATTTTGATCATAAAAGTGCATAGAGTTATTTTGATCATAAAAGTGCATAAAAGTAACTGATCACTAGTGGTGGGCAAAAGGACCGGGCCCAGTGGACCGGCCCGGTAAAAGCCCTTCTAGGCCCGGCTCGGGCCGAGACCGGGCCCAGGGCCCTTGCTGGGCCCTGTTTTAGAGCAATTGCCCGGGCCGATACCCGGCTCGGGCTGGGTCGGGCAAAGCCCGATTTTCAGGCCAGCCCGGGCTCAGGGCCGGGCAAAGCCATGCCCAAAAAAACTAACGGCTCTTATTAAGAGTTATTAATTAAACGGCTCTTATTTGAGCATGTTAGCTGCTAACAACTCTAATAAGAGTCGTTATCAGCAGGCCAGCAGCCAGCAATAGGCCCACTGGTTGCTGGCCCCACTGCTATACAGTAGTACAGCAGGGTTGTTGTACTGTTGTACAGCGGTCAGAGACTATGGCCTTAGCTGGCCAGCCTAGGCCCTATGCTTTAATAAAAAAACTATTTTTTTTATAAATTCCCCTCTCTCACACACACACACTCTCTCTCTCTCTCTCATTCTCTCTTGAACCTGACCCCTCCCCCCATCACTCTCTATTTCTATCTCTCTCTCTCTCTCTCTCTCTCTCTCTCTCTCACTCTCTCCCACTCACTCTCTCTCTCTCACTCTCTCTCATTTTCCCTCCAAGGCTCTCACTCACTCAAAGATAGTATGGCGTCATCCTCCTCAACGTCAGGAATGTCTACTCAAAGTACGCCTATAGTGGTGGAGCACAATTGTAAGGCAGCAGTTTGGGAGCATTTCGATAAGGTTCAAGTTGGCTCGGAATTCAAGACGTGATGCAAATTATGCTCGAAGCTACTAACCCTTACGGGCAACTCGATACTATCAAGACACCTTAAGTCTTGCGTTTCGAAACAAGCTCTCGAGTCCAGTCAAGCCCAAATTTCAGGAGCATGATAAATTTGCACATACGATCAACTTCGCCAACGAGACCTGCAGATGAAACATGTCAATGTGGGTTGTCATTCAGCCATACGACAATGAGGATGCGACGGAATACATATATGTAGGGCTTCAGCCCAATTATCAACAGGTAAGTAGAGCTTCTCTTAGCCGCGACACCATTAAAACCAATTTAGAATCAAAACAATTGTTAATAAAACGGGTAATATGTTTTGAAGATTTCGAATATACGCACATAAATAAAGCTATGTATAATTTAATTATGAAATGTGTGCGAGAATTTAAATTAAAATATAAAATAATGAATATTTCTTTTGATAACGCCTCTAACAATAACGTAGTTATTTATTGGTTAAAACACGATTTAAAATCAATGTCAAGCGGTGCGTTTTTTCATCTTCGCTGTGTTTGTCACGTTTTAAATTTAGCGGTACATGATAGTTTAGCCGCTATGGAACCCTATATTGAAAACAAATCGTCTAATTCTTAGAATTATTTATAGTTCTAGGCAACGATCTCAAGATTTTAAAAATTTTATAAACGCACGGGTAAAAAATATTTGAAACTTCAATTTGATACGTCTATTAGATGGAACTCAACATATAAAATGTTAAAAAGAACGTTTCAACAAAAATCATTTCTTATTGAATATTATAATATGATAAATAGTCATGATTTGACTGATGCCAATTGGAACGTATTAGCAAATTACATGGATTTATTAAAATATTTTTATAAGACGACAATTTTTTTATGGAGTTGTTAAGGGCACCGCAGTTTTGGCTAGGTGCACCGCACTTTCTCTTAATTTTTCATGTTTTTTAAAAATACGCCTTGTATAGGTGGTTTTAGAAAAAGTGTTCAACGCGAAAGTTGTAGATCTCAACGTTGAACACTTTTCCTAAAAATGCATGTACAACGCATATTTCTAGAAAGACGCAAAATCTTGACGTATTTGCAAAGTACGTCTTGTACATACATTTTTAGGAAAAGTGTTCAACACGAAAGTTGTAGATCTCGTCGAGATCTACAATTTTCGTGTTGAACACTTTTCCTAAAAATTCATGTACAAAGCATATTTCTAAAAGACGCGAAAAATTTGAAGAAAATGTAGTGCGCCTAGCCAAAATTGCGGTGTCCTTAACAACTCCCTTTTTTATCTGGCGTGTACTATTCGACTAGCTCAATAGTAATTGAAAATTTTGTAAACATTGCACACAAATTTTATTATTATAAGCAACATGATGGATGACTTCCATTAATTGAAATAATGGAAAAAAATTTAAAAATATTATAGAGCAATGTCTGCAATGTTTTTGTGCGCAGCCGCTTTAACTCCGTTATTCTACGCTGACGTCGTAGAAAATTTAATAGAAGAAATCTATACAAATTTAAATTTAATTTTAAATTTTGATGAATGTGGTGACGTTAGTATTCAAAAATTTAATTCTCTTTTTACGGATGGTTACAATTATTATGATAATTTATATGACTCGCGGCCTCGGGAAGAAATATCGCAAGAAAAAACAAAAGATACTTTTAAAAATAAAATTTTAGAATTAGCAGCTAGTAAAAAGACACATATATCTAGTAGTTTAAATGAATTAGGATTGTACACTAAAACACAATTCAGTGATTATATAAGCACGGATGAGGTTGAAAACCTCGATCTCTTAAAATAGTGGAAATGTAATGTTAATACGTATCTTATTTTGCCTTATATGACTCATGATTTACTAACAATTCAAGCTAGTACAGAAGATTGAGTTCGATGTTTCTATTAGTGGCAGTGTTTTGAACGAGCGGAGTAGCCGGCTCAACGAATAATCTCTGAAAATGTGCATCTGCTACAATGACTACTTGGATGCTATGAAGAGGAAGCAACACATTACAACATTAGAGAACAGCTCAGAGGAGATAAAAGACGACATTGACGCAATAAATTTACGAGATGATTGAAGAGAAAGCGCACATCTAATAGCTTAAAACTGTATTTTTTGTTTTGTTAAATTAATGAATATTGTAATTTTTTTATCTAAAATTAATAATAATAATAAATTTTATTTTTTTTCCAATTAATGTAAATTATAAATGTTATTTAATATTAATAAAATTGCATTTTTCTTATCCATGTGAGAGAATATTTTTTATTATCGTAATAAAATAATAATTATAAATTTTTAATGTTTCAATTTTTTTAAAAAAATAATTTATTATTTATAATTTTTTAAAAAATAATTTTCTAAAAAAAAGTGTCCCGAGTTCGGCCCGGCCCGGCCCAAATGGCCGAATCAGGCCCCTTCTCGGGGCAGGGGCCTGAGCCCGTCCGAGCCCGGTTTAAATAAAGTCTGGGCTCGACCCGGTTTAAATAAAGTCCGGGCTCGACCCGGTTAACTAAAGCCCGGGCCAGCCCGATCGAACTTTATGCCTATTACTGTCGATCACGCCATCGCCAATGTTAATTATATACAGTAATAATATATTAAATATGAGCAAATTTAAAAAAAAATTGTTTTGCATTACAAAAAATGTTGTGTGTGTCAATTTTAATAATAAATTATGTTGTCAAATATTTACCAATTTTATAATTTATTTAACATTTTTCATATATAATTATATCAAATTTCATAATCCAATGTTATTTTGTTATAGTTTTTTTTGTTAGCATAAGAAATTCAAATGCAAAAAAATAAAAATAAAATACGAAGAGAAGCCCGTTTGAGTTCTTTTACGAAGATAAGCCCGTATAACAAGACATTTTTGGACCGGTCAGTTTGGACAATAATGTGATGGACATAAAATATATGTTTGACATGAAAATAGTTATGCCCACAATCTGGAATAGAGAATAAAAATCCTTAGGTGAGATCAGGCGCTCACGAAGGACGCTTCATACATGTTCCCGACCACTACCACAATGCCAAACTGTGCCCCAATGGAGATTTAATTGCTTTTAAGAATACCCTAAATTTAGGAACCTGTTTTAAAAAGACTGATTTTGTACAATTGAATATAAATACATATTTTTTAGAGTAAATTTATGTGCAAATCGGTTATGGCTATGTGCAAACCGCCCTTTCAAAAAAACTGCCAGACAGCTAGATGCAGACCGGTTTTTACGGGTTCACAAGTATTCCTGGTTTTTTAGTTTGGTTTGCACTTAACGTGATTTGCACGTATCCAAACTTAGTTTGCACATAACAACACCTTTTTTCTAATATTTCCTGCATATACCCTATATATTTATATAATTATTAGATCATCCCTTTAATTAAAATAATAATTAATAATCAATTTTATCTCCCATGATATTTAATAAATCAACATATTCAAAATTAATCTTAAATATTTGAAGGATAAAAATGGTCGACTTATTATTCTCACGGTTTCATTCCTTTGCACGGAATTGAGCTCCTCAAATTGAAATTGAATGTCTAATTCCAATTTTGTCATTTGTTTGTTCGCTTGACATTGCAATTTGAATTTTAATGAATTTCGTGAAATTCAATTTAAACTAAAGATAATTCTTTCCAATATATATAAAAATTGGACAATTCCGGCCGAGACACATTTTTAAGACAAGTGCGATTTTTGCCCAAGAGCACATGTCGCACGGGCGCTCGTTTTTCGCCCGGGAGCGCGTGTGGATGCGTGCCTGCGGACGCGCGTCCGCGCGCATTTTTCCTCAGGGCGGCGTATTTCGTCATGTCGGGCATTTTTTTCACTCGGGCGCGATTTTTTCGCCCTAACATGATTTTTTCACTCGGCCGCGATTTTTTCGCCTCGGGACGATTTTTTCGCTCGGGCGTGATTTTTTCGCCCGGACGCGAATTTTTTCGCACGTACGCGATTTTTCCAACCGGCGCAATTTTTTCTCCCGAGCGTGATTTTTACGCCTGAGTGAGATTTTTTCCGCCATGGCGCATTTTTCGGTCAGGAGCGAATCTTTTCGATCGGGCGTGATTTTTACACGGGAGCAATTTTTTCGCCCAACCGTGCTATTTTCGCCCAACAACAATTTTTTCGCTTGAGCGCGAATTTTTTTGTCGATGTGTGCATTTTTTGTTGGGGCAGCGTATTTCGCATTGGGGCTCGTTTTTTCGCTCGGGCGCAAATTTTTCACCTAACCGCGCTATTTTTGCCCTGGAGCGAATTTTTTGCCTGTCCGCGATTTTTTTGCCCGGGCTCAAATTTTTTGCTCGACCGCATTTTTTTCGTCCGGGCGCGATTTTTTCACACGGACGTAATTTTTTCGCCCAACCGCACTTTTTGCCCGTGTGGGGTTTTTTAGCACGGGTGGGATTTTTTCAGACGGGCACGATTTCTCGATAGGGCGCGATTTCTTTCGTCCAAATTCAATTTTTTCTCCCGAGCGTGATTTTTCTCCAGGGTAGGATTTTATCGTCCGGGCGCGATTTTTCGTCGGGTCGCGAAATTATTTACCTGACCGTATTTTTTTATTCGCCCGGACACGATTTTTCCGCGAGGGAGCGATTTTTCGCTCAGGCACGTTTTTTGCCCTGACGAGATTTTTTCGCGCGGGCATGATTTTTTTGCCCGTGCGAGATTTTTTCCCCCGGGCGAGATTTTTTCCCCCTGGTGCGATTTTTTCCCTCGGGTGAAAAAATCACGCTCGAGCGACAAAAAATTGTAGTGCGACAAAATCGCGCACGAGCGAAAAAATGCAACCGGGTGAAAAAATCACGGTCGGGTGAAAAAAATCTCGCCCGGTAGAAAGAAATTTCGCCCAGGAGAAAAAACTAGCGCCCGGGCAAAAATATCACTCCCGTGTGAAAAAGTGTCCACTATAACGCACATTTGTTTATAATAATTTTTGCATAATATTTTTCTATTTTTATATTGAATTTTATTCAACAAACGAAAAAAAAAATTAATCAATTACATAATATTCAACAATATTTTTTATTATGCGATCACTAGAATTAGAATTAGTCACCAATATTCACAAATATTCAATTTCAATATCAAATTCTAATTCCGTGCAAATGTACAGGCCTAAAAATTAAACGTTAAAACCTAATGGAAGATAAAATATGAAATTATTTAAAATGGATAAAATCATTTAATAAGAACAAATTTTCTGAAAAAAATATTTATAATTGTTATATATTTAATTTTAAATTCATAGATACCAGTCGTGCACATTAGGACTGTCGGACCGGTTCGGGAACAGTACTTTAAAAGATCGGTCTTTTAAAATACTGGTTTTTTGTCCTATCAGTTTCAGACCGGTTTCGCTCAAACCAGTCCCGATCCCACCGATTTTCCTCCTCTTGAGAAGGACCAGCTGGGATCGGATGAGCAGTTCTAGCCGGTCCGAGACCGGTCTTTTTTCATTAACCTCCACGTTATGCTCAAGTGTAAAAGTCTGGTTTTTAACTTTTAAATTTCTCAAGTGTAAAATACCATGTTCAATGATGAGCAAAAGAAGCAGTCTAAGATATTGAAAGTCAACTGCAACCTCAACAATGTTGCGTGCAAGCTGAAATGACCGGTCTTTTATCAAAGATCGGTATTTTACCGGTCCCGATCCGGAACCGGTATTTGATGAAAGAAGAGGGACCCCTTGATTCCCTTGAGACCGGTCCGGAACCGGACCAGCCCTAACCGGGACCAGTCCCTAGCCGGGCCTAACCGTGTCGGTCTCAACCGGAGCAGTTAGGACCGATTTTTTGTGCACCCCCAAATAGTTATATAGAAAATGAAAATAAAAACAACTATTTTTTTGAACATATCGATATCAAAAATTAAATATGAAGTTGACCAAAAAAGAGAATGATGGTTCAGGCGGCCGGATCCAGCTGGCGAAGGAAGCGAGCAAGGTTAGAATGATCCCGCGGGCCAACAGACACGAGATTTTATTGGAATATTAAAGGCCTGTTTAAGATCATTGATTGTCATATTTATTTTGCCCTTTCTCACATCAAATATTGCCACAGAGCTTTTATTGTTCAAATTCAACTCTGCTTTATTTTTTATTTATCTACTTTTATTATATATATTTATTTGAGTAAAAATTATATACTTTAATTACTTGACTTCAATTTCTCAATTCTTGACTATTAAATCTATGATAAGTTGATTTGATAATATAATTTCTATCTATATATTTTTATAACATATTTTATTTTAAATCTATGAATGTATCAATTTAAAATAGGTGTAGAGAGAAGCTCGACTAAGATGGTTTGACCATGTACAAAGGAAATCATTAGAGGCACCTGTTAAGCATTGTAAGAGTCTAGTCACTAGGCGTGTTAAACGATGGAGGGGTAGACTAATAAAGACTTGGAATGAAACTATATGGAAAGATATGATGTGCTTGGGCTTTAGTGAGATTATGACAAAAGGTAAAGCACAATGGCAACAAAGGATCCGTACAACGGACCCCATTATAATGGGATAATGGCTTGAGTGTTGTATTCTATTTTAACAATATTAAAAATTTTACCAAGAAAAAAAAGGAAGAAATCTTGAGTAGATGGAGTAGGTTGTAGATTTGAATTTATGTTCACATGATTTTAATCTATTTTTTTTCTATCTATTCAATGTGATTTTGTATAATAGTTTTTTTAAATGGTAAATATTTCATACTTTTACTCTATAGTGACTTAAATTTGTGTTCACAAGATCCAGTAGGTGCATAAATTATCAAAAAACTATATGATGGAAAAGTGAATTCCCATGGTCACATTTTGATCTTGGAAGCGACTTTTTTTAACTAATGGCTTGCTCATATAACAATAATTTTATCTATGCCACAATAGCCATGCACAATCACACGGTCCTTTCTTAATGTCATACAACAATAACAACACTCAAGCCATTATCCCATTAATCATGGGGTCGGCTATAAGGGTCCTTTGTCGTCATTTTGCCCTATTTTTTATTATAATCTCTTTGTCATCGCCATAAGCTCAAAATATTTTTGCCTCTAGAGCAACGCCTATTTGGTAGGTTAGAGATGAAATCGGATTGATGAGCAGTCACCTCCAATGGTCTCACATGGATGTGAACAAGCTTTCACCAAATTTGGTGATGACCGCCGCCTTTCATTCTTCTAGCAATAATGCTCCAACAGAGATTGTTGGTAAATTTGACCGTCAGATCTACAAACCGTCACCACGAACTATTTTGGAATGACAAGAATAAGCTTATCTAAAAAATTTATGATGATCCAAAAACTTCCATGTTTTACAGTGACGATAATTCTGTTGGGAAGCAAAAATCTCACTGCGCTTGCGTAACCGGACACACAGAAAAATAAAATGTAGCAACAATAAGAAAAATTGCACAACCAGAGAACACAAAAAATTTACGTGCAAAAGACTCTCCAAATCAATGAGGGAAAAACCACAGGGCGGGGCACTCAGAATCCACTATCAATAATAATAAGGATTACAACAACAAGAACACTAGGCTTGCCCAACCTAAATCCCCCTTGGATACACAGATTGAATCCCTCTATCAGATTACAGTAAATCCTCACTTCAAGAAAAAAGGTCACATAACTCCAGTTCTCTCTTCAAACTTCTAGAGAAAACGAAGACGAGAAAGAAAGCAAAAATACCCTTACAACGAAGACGAGGCAATAACTAAGGAATTACTTTTGTTCTTCTTCCTGAAGAACTTATCTAGCAACAACAATGGCGGGAGGCTGATCCTCTTTAGAAAACTAAGAGCATCGATCTCTTTCTTGATGGTTGAATAATTTCAATCTTATGTCAATAGGCTGTGTCCTATTTAGGGTAAAGGGCGAGGCTATCTCAGCCTTAGATCAAGCACTAAACCATCATACGACAGAAAAACCAAGACTTCATGAAACAGGTTCCGTCAGCCATCACTCAACGCCGAACGCCAACACTCGACGCCAAACAACACACTCGACGCCAAAACACTCGACGCCAAGGCGGCGGCTGCTACAATTGACGCCAAGAGACAGTAAGCTCCAATTGGGTCTTTTACTTTTTTATGAGCCCACCGACTCTTTAGGGACTGGACCCCAACAAACTCCTCCTCCAGACCATAAAGAGGAGTTCCCATACCTAACATCTTCAGAAAGTAATCATGTCGATCAGTGACCTACAAAACTCATGTTTCTCTCTCGGCACGACCTTCGACATCATGTCCGAAGGATTTACATCCGTATGGACCTTCTACACCTTCAGCAGCTTCTCCTCGATAACATCTTAAATCCAGTGATACCGCACATCAATGTGCTTTGTCTTGGAGTTGTAGGCGGGGTTCTTGGGTAGAAAAATGTCTCTCTGACTATCACTGAAAATAGTGAACACCTCTTGCTGGAGAACAAGTTCAAACATAAACTTCTTCATCCACAAGATCTCCTTTGACGCCTCTATCAGAGCAATGTATTCTGCCTTTGTTGTCGACAGTGTCACGCACTTCTACAACCTCGACTGCCACGATACTGCTCCCCATACATAAGTAATAGCAAAACCCAAAAAGGATCTCCTGGAGTCAACATCTCCAGACATGTTTGAATCAGAGAACTCAACAAGGGTCGAATACCCTCCACCATACTATAAACAGTAGCTCGAGATACCTCTGAGATATCAGAGTATCCACTTCACGCCATCCCAGTGAGTCCTCCCCGGGTTCGCCATGTATCTGCTTGAAAGATATAGTACCTAAACACCTAGAGGGGGGGTGAATAGGTGACCAAATTCTTTTTGAAACTTTAATGGCAGCAATCAGTTATATCACAGAATCTATACTACTTTTGCACAGCAATCACACAAGCATTCACAATCACAGCACAATCACAGCAGACACAGAGTTTTATAGTGGTTCCCCAAGCATTGGGTACATCGACTTTCCCCCTTCGCCTATCTAGCAGTGTACTAGATTCGGCCAAACTCCACCACTGTCTCAGAACCCAAATTGGTTCCTACACCTCAGGCCCAAGGCCTTACAAATCAGCTTTTCCACAAAGCCTACACTCAGCCACAAAGGCCTACACTCAGCCACCAAGGCATACACTCAGCCAACAAGGCCTACACTCAGCCAACAAGGCCTACACTCAGAGATTTCAATCTCCTACACTCAGGCTCTCAAGCCCTACCCTCAGCCTTTATAATTACAGGCTTACAATTCACTCAGATCCAAAGGATCCTACAAGATAAAAATATTTATACAAATGATAACTCAGCAACTCAGAAACAAGAGAGGGGAGTTGAGAGTTTCTTGATGAGTTATTGGAAGAACTCAGCTGGATTCAATCTGACTTAGCTTTCTTCAAAGCTTCTTGAAAGTAGAACTGAATAAGAATGAATCCTCCTGCAGTTGATCCTTGATCTCTGCTTCTTAAGATCCAGAATTAATCTGAATCCTTCTTCTCAGCCTAGTTCCAATGGCTGATTTCTTGGATGGAGCCCTCTCTCTCCAACTTGTTAGATCTGCACTTGGACTGCAAGATCTTCTTGTCTTGATACTTGATCAATAACTCTGTGTACCACTTTAATAACTTGTTCAACAACAATCTGAACAACAACAACAGTTTCTGTAGACTGTATGAGCCTATTTATAGGCCTTCTTCATGGTAACCGGCTGGTCCGGTCCATAACTGAATTCTGACATATTTGACAGGTGCTGTAGACCGGCTGGAACTGCAGCTGTCAAGTCATTCAGTCAGTTCTTGAAAATCTCTAACTGTCTGATAGTGTCGAGACTTTCTGTCTTTAAGTGTCGACACTTATAGACCAAGTGTCGACACAAGTTGTGTAAGTGTCGACACAAGTCTACAAGGTGTCGACACAATTCCTTGTGTTGTAGATACTATGTCTCGACACAGATTCTTCTTCATGTGTCGAATCTGTTAAGTGTCGACACTACTTCTTGGTATCGACACATAGTCTTCTATGTTGATACTTGCTGAGTGTCGACACAGCTCCTTGTGTCGACACTTGATTCTTCTGTTGAGACTTCAGCTGAGTGTCGACACATTCCCTTAGTGTCGACACTTGTACTTAGAATATTTTGTTGATCTTGCTGTTCTTTGTTAAGTGTCGACACAGCTCCTTGTGTCGACACTTTCTTCAAGTGTTGAGTCTTCTGTTGAGTGTCGACACATAGTTCTTGGTGTCGACACTTACTTCAAGTGCTTACTCTTCTGCTAAGTGTCGACACATTGTGCTGGGTGTCGACACTTGTACTTAGTCTCTGCAGACTTTTGCTGAGTGTCGACACAGCTCCAAGTGTCGACACTTTCTGATGTAGACACAGCTTCACTGGGTGTCGACACTGCTGTTAAGTGTCGACACTGCTTTACTGTACTTTCTTCATTGAGTGTCGACACAGCTCCTTGTGTCGACACTTTGTGTCTAGTGTCGACTCTGCATCACAGGTGTCGACACAATGACTCCAAGTGTCGACACTGCTTGCCTGGGTGTCGACACAAGTCTTCTTAAGTGTCGACACTTTCCCTCTGGGTGTCGACACATGGACTTAGAAATTTTTGCTTCAGTCCTGCAAATACTTAACCTGCACAAGTAACTCAAAAACACATCAAATACATTTTGATGTATATCATTGAGTTGGGCGAGGCTTCTTCAAATCAGGTACATTTAACCAATGTACCCAACAATCTCCCCCTATTTGGAGAAGTCATAACCCTTAGTCAATGATATACACCATTCATAATTAAAATTATAAAATGATGTAAAGCAGGATAATGTACAGCAGGGTAAACATAAACATGTATCAATTTCACATGTATACAAATTCATCATTACAGAACAAATAAGAAATAGACATATTCACAGAACAAACATGAAATAGATTAATCATATATTGTTCAAATATCTGTCTTATACAGTTTCAGAAGTTCACAAAATATTTTTCATCAAGAAAATTACAAAGTAAACTTCAAGAAAATGCTAAATCTATTTTTGTTCTGGCTCCTTAATCACTATGTCTTTGCCAGCTTGAACTTTAGCTTGGACAGCAGCATCGCAGTTTCAGCATCAGCAGGCTTCTTGCCTTTCAGATCTTTCTTCTTAAGTTCTTCAGCTTTGATCTTCTGTCTTTCAAAATAATGGTATGTCTTTGGAAAGTACTTGCTAGGCTCCAGATCAGTAGGAGGTAGCTTTCCCATCTTTGCCTTCCTTCTGTGTTGAACTATGGCCTCCTGTCTGGTTTCATGTTTTCTCCATTCAGCTTCAGAAAACCATTTGTTCCTGTCTTGAATTTTATCCTTGGCAGCTTTCCAGGCAGTTAGTATAATGTTCCTAGAGGTAGGGCTCCACTGTTCAAAGTCTGGCCTTTGTTCTGCTTGTTCCCTAAACCTCTTCTTAGACAACCTTGTCTCTTCTTCTTTTTGTAGAGCTTCTTCTTCTTTCTGAAGAGCTGCTTGCATAGCTTCAGATATAGGCTGAACCACTTTCTCCAGAATAACATTAGACTTCCCTTCAGTTGGGCTATACATGTGATGAATATCAGCTTGCACCATTTCAAAATCTGGTGGAGGATAGATCACTTGAGCTACCTCTGGTTGCTCACCTCCATGATATGCAGGTTGAATTCCAGATTCAGCAACATTGTCATCATCACAAAGTGGAGGATAGCCCAGTGTAGCTCTGATGGAATTAGATATCCATTTGGCATGATTAGAGCTAGCTTTGACTAAAACTCTCTCCCCCTTTATGACTTCTCTAGCCATATGATCTCTGACATCATCCTTCTGGAATCTGATTTGATTATCCAAGAATCTGACTCCATCTTTAAATAAAGGTTTGAGCTTTTTAAGTTGTTCAGATATGGCCTTCTAGGAGTCTTGAATAGCAGTCTTAACAGCATTGATTTCTTCTTGAAAGACCTTGTCAAAGTCAGCTTTAACAGCAGCAGTAGAGGTAGAAGGTTCAGCAGCCTTGTTTTTTAACTCAGTGACAATAGCATTATGGGAAGCAGTCAAATTGTCATTCATTCTTAGCTGATTTTCAAGCACATACCCTTGCTTCAATGCTATGTCATCCACTTGTGCTTTGATCTTTTCCTGGTGTGTTGCCAAGTACACCACTGCATTTCCACCTTTGTGGAAGCATTCAGTCATCTCCTTCTTGTTAAGGTTCATTTCAAACCTTATAGACTTGATATCTTGGGCAAGATCAAACTGTAAAGACTTCTGCCCTTCATCCACATAAGCCTCTATGGCTTTTCTATGTTCATCCAATTTTATCTGCAGGGCAATCATTAAAGCACTATAATCAACAGATGGTGTTTGCTGAACTATAGGCTGTGGTGCAACTGTTTGGAGAGCCTTCTTGTAACTCTGGCTTCTTCTCCTGAAGACATAAAGTTTCTTTTTCTTTGCCCTTTCAGCTTCCTCATCTTCTGAGGCAGAGGTGCTGGCTATATCCACCCTCTCCTTAGGGCTTGGAGGCCTTTCAGTTTGCACATCTTGTGCCTTCTCAGTTTCCTGCCTTATAGGCTCTTCCAGATTCTGCACTTGCTCCCCCTCAGCAGCAGCATTCTCTCTTTCAGCAACAGTAGGTTCTTTGTCAAGATCCACTTGATCCAGATTTAAAAATAAATCCTCCATAGTGCACTCTTGTGGTGAAGGAGCTGGAGAAATTCTAGGCTCTTCAACCACTGGATCAGGAACCACTTCTAGTACAGCAGATGTGTCTTCTCTAACAGCATCTGGAACTTGACTATTCAGCTGAGTTTGCTGATGATCATCAGACAATTCAGTATCTTCCATAGAAAAATCTAAAGTGTTTAGTTCAGTGATTACCTCTAATATAATGGTGGTTGCTTGTTCACTTTCCAGTGTAGAGGGTTCTTCTACAACTGGAAGCTCCCCCTGGCTTTGATCCTTGTGGATGGAGCTAGCTTGAGGTAGCTCCCCCTGGATCTCAGCTTCATCTTGAGGAGCAGGAGACTTCACTACAGGCTCTTCCTCATGCTCATCTGGAGTGAAGACAACCTGTTCTTCACTATCAGAACTGCTAGTGGACACTTGAGCCACTGGAGCTGTTTTTCTTTTCTTCTTTGGAGGAGTGTCTTTCTCAGCAACTGTCTTCTCAGGGGTTGGCATTTCCTTTGACAACACCCTGTCCCATCTAGAAAATATCCTCAAATCCATCCTTCTCATATGATTTATCTTGCTTCCCGCAGCTTGTTGCATTACCTCTGGTATGGCACCAGCTAGGTATAGACTTATAATTCTGCCCAGGTTGGGCTTCTTCAAGTTTTTCTTAATCTTCTCATAAACTACCATAGACCAGTCAGTTTTTAGAGAGAAGATAATCCTTGTCATTATTCCAAACATATAGGCAGACACTCTGTCATGCCCTCCTGGCTTGCTGAGTAAGACCTTTCCAACAATTTCAGACATGAATTTGCCTTGGCTGTTCATGCCTTTCCTGTTAAACACAGATCCCAGCTTCATCTTAGGATCAAGTCCACACCAGGTTAGAGCTTCCCTGGTCCTTGATGCAGTAACTTCATCTTCCTCTTGAGTTCTTGGAAGCTGTAGAAGCTTCCTCAAACTTTTTGGGGATACCTTAACCCTTGCTCCATGAACTCTGGATTTGATTTTGTATCCAGATTCATCCACCTTGGCTCCATTGAGGAATTTGAGTACCTCTTTCTTCCATATCTTTGTGGGTTCAGAAACTAAATATTCTAACCCAGAATCGGCTACTAGGGTTACGACAGACTTGATTTCTTGATCAGCATCTTCGAAAGCGCCGCGCACCAGCTCATATCCTTCGTTGACGTTCTCCTCAAGCTTAGGCGCCATTAGGGTTTGTAGAATTTGTCTTGAGAGAAGAGAGGTGTCGACACAGAAGTTTGGTCTCGAAACTTTGAAAGCGTGTCGACAAACAAAGACAAAGCCCTATTTATACCTTTCTAATTTTGAAGATGAACAGGCGGGACAACTAACTTAAAATGTGTCGACACAGGCAATAAGTGTCGACACTGACTTATAATGTCTCGACACATATGTGTCACACAAGTTTAGTCAACAGATTTTATGTGTCGACACTTGTTTATGTGTCGACACAACATAACTCGACACATTGTCGAGACTTTACTTAGAAAATTCTGAGTAAATACTAAGTGTCGACACCACTTTGGATATGTCGACACCTACTTGGCATGTGTCGACACTAATATTCTGAAGTGTCGACACCAACTTCCTAGATGTGTCGACACCTATTTCCTGAAGTGTCGACACCACTATTCTGTGTCGACATAGACTTGTCTATGTGTCGACACCTTTTTACTTAGCCAATTTCAATTCTGTAAACTTACTCTAAGTTTATCATTCCTAGTTCAATTTTAAATCTATTGAACTTAGCTTCTTCTAGGGGCTTAGTATACATATCAGCTAATTGTTCATCTGTTTTAACATATTCTAATAAAATATCTTCTGTTTCTATATGCTCCCTAAGAAAATGATATTTAATTTCAATATGTTTTGTTCTACTATGGGATACAGGGTTATTAGCTATTGAAATAGCACTTGTAGAATCACAAAAGAGTGGAGTTCTACTTACCTGAAATCCATAGTCCTCTAGCTGATGTTGTATCCACAGAAGTTGAGCACAACAACTTCCTGCAGCCACATACTCTGACTTTGCAGTGGAGATAGCCACACTGGTTTGCTTTTTGCTACTCCATGAAATTAGTCTCCCACCTAGGAATTGACAGGTTCCAGTAGTGCTTTTTCTATCTTCTTTGCATCCTGCAAAGTCTGCATCTGAATAACCTGTTAGTTCAAAATCTCCATTCCTAGGGTACCAGAGGCCTAGATAGGGAGTGCCCTTTAGATATCTCAATATTCTTTTGACTGCTCTCAAATGAGACTCTTTAGGGCAGGCTTGATACCTTGCACAAACACATGTAGCATACATGATGTCTGGTCTACTAGCAGTCAAGTATAATAGGGAGCCAACTATCCCTCTATACAAGGTTTCATCTACAGGTTTCCCTGCATCATCCTTGCTAAGAGACATACTTGACCCCATAGGAGTCTTCATGGTACTGGATGAATTCATACCATACTTCCTTATGAGTTCTAGGGTGAACTTGGACTGACATATGGATAAACCACCTTCAGTCTGTTTAACTTGGAGACCCAAGAAAAACTTCAGCTCTCCCATACTACTCATCTCAAACTGACCTTGCATCAGTTTTGCAAACTTTTTGCAAAGGCTGCTTTCAGTAGACCCAAATATAATGTCATCTACATATATTTGGACTAGTATAACTTTGCCTCTAGATTCCCTAAGGAATAGAGTCTTATCTATTTTCCCCCTTGAGAACTTGTTCTCAATAAGGAAACTAGATAGGGTTTCATACCAAGCCCTAGGGGCTTGCTTTAACCCATATAAAGCTTTCCTAAGTCTATAGATATGATGAGGTAGAGTTGGATCAACAAAACCTGAAGGCTGCTCCACATAGACTTCTTCCTTAAGATTACCATTCAGGAATGCTGACTTGACATCCATTTGGTAAACCTTGAATCCTTGATAGGTTGCATAGGCCAAGAACATCCTTATGGCTTCCAGTCTGGCTACTGGAGCAAAGGTTTGATCAAAGTCAATACCTTCTTCTTGCATATATCCTTTAGCAACCAATCTTGCTTTATTCTTAATGATGACCCCTTGTTCATCCATCTTATTCCTGTAGATCCACTTGGTTCCTATTATATTGTGGTCTTTAGGTTTAGGAACAAGTTCCCAGACCTTGCACCTCTTGAACTGATTAAGCTCTTCTTGCATTGCTTCAGTCCATTGTGGATCTAGTATGGCTTCTTCAAACTTCTTAGGTTCAACTTGAGATAGAAAACTGGAGTAGATTGCTGCATTCATGTATCTGCTCCTGGTTTGTACTCCTTGTCTTGGATCTCTAATAATCTGCTATACTGGATGATCTCTAAGATGCCTATTAGCTGGAGGCATCCTAACTTCAGGTTGAACCTCTTCAGCATCTCCATCATGCTGTATACCTTGAACTTCATCAGCAATTGGTACATGTAGTTCTCCCCCTGGACAACAGCTACTGTCCTCTACTTGCTGTCTTGCAGCAGGTACTTCTTCTATAGTAAGCTTGTCCATCTTCTTTGTTAAACCTGTGGGGCTGCATACAGTACTAGACAACTCATTATTAATAAGTTTAGTCTCATCAAAAACTACATGCACAGATTCTTCTACAACTTGTGTAGTCAAGTTGTATACTCTATAAGCCTTACTGTTATTGCTGTACCCAACAAAAATTCCCTCTTGGGACTTGGCAGCAAACTTAGTCAAGTAAGACTTCCCATTGTTAAGTATGAAGCATTTGCAACCAAAGATCCCGAAATAGGATAGGTTTGGTTTCCTGCCTTTCACAACTTCATAGGGGGTCTTGTTGAGCCCTTTAGTGATTGTAGCCCTATTTATAACATGGCATGCAGTGTTAACTACTTCAGCCCAGAAATACTCTGGTAGTGATGTATCACTTAATAGGGTCCTACCAGCCTCTATCAAGGTTCTATTCTTCCTCTCAGCAATGTCATTTTGCTGAGGTGTTCTAGGTGAAGAGAATTCTTGAAATATCCCAAATTCTTCACATAGTTTTGTCATGCTTTCATACTGAAATTCAGTACCATGGTCACTTCTGATTTTGACCACTGTACTGTCTAGTTCATTCTGAATTTGCTTGACAAAGCTATGGAAGACACTATGTGTTTCAGATTTCTGTCTTAAGAAGAACACCCAGGAAAATCTTGAGTAGTCATCTACAACTACAAGGGTATAGACCTTCCTACCTAAGCTGTGAACTGGCATTGGACCAAAAAGATCCATATGCAAGAGGTATAAACACCTCACAGCATCTTTGTTTTCTATGCTTCTAAAGGTGGATTTAGTCTGCTTGCCCTTTTGACAAGCTGAGCAAATACCATCTTTAACACACTTAACTTGAGGACCATTCCTCACTAACTCTTTGCTAAAGAGTTTGCTAATTGTCTTGTAGTT
Organism: Platanthera guangdongensis; assembly: GCA_039583875.1. Classification (NCBI taxonomy): domain Eukaryota; kingdom Viridiplantae; phylum Streptophyta; class Magnoliopsida; order Asparagales; family Orchidaceae; genus Platanthera; species Platanthera guangdongensis. Next base: position 125,004,176 of record CM077148.1, on the reverse strand, counting down.
AAGATGGGCAAGCCTCTTGTGCCATTTGACACAATAAAAGACTGTCTCATCAGCTACAAGACACACTGGAGAACCACTGTTCTCAACCATAATGTCTAAGCAATAGACATTCCTTTTCCTATAACCAGTCAAAATGATCTCTTGATCACTTGACCTCTTGATATGACAACCATTTTTAACAAATGAGATGTCATACCCTACATCACTTAATTGACTTATACTTATTAGGTTGTGTTTCAACCCTTTAACATAAGCCACTTGAGTAATGGTAACTAAGTTACTAGAAATGTTACCAAACCCTTTGATGATTCCTTTTTCAGAACCACCAAAGGTAACCTTTGGACCATCTTTGATTGGAATGTAGTCCCTTAGTAGTCCCCTTGTTCCAGTCATATGTCTGGAACATCCACTGTCCAAGTACCATGTTGGGGTATGACCACTTGGACTCTCCTGCAAAACAGATTAATGAACCTTAGAACCCAAAGAATTCTTGGGTCCTTGGTACTTGTTAGTTTGTAATCTGACAAAGCTACCAACTGGCTTTCCAACAGGTAGTTTGATACTCACTTTGGCACTAGCATTGTGCCAACAGTCCACTGCAAAATGGCCAACTTTGCCACAACACCAACATTCAAACTTGTTGTACCTTTGCTTAGGTACTGTCTTATCTACAGCTGACTTGTTGAATGTTGGGGCTTTGCCCTTGGACTTAGACTTGGACTGCTCAGTCCTTGCAGGTCTAGTAAAGCCCAGTCCAGCTTTACCCTTGTGATGAACAAATTCATCAATTATGGGTAACACTGACTTAGGTTTAGAAAACCTAGCAACAAGCTCTCTCTCTTTCTGAAGATTGATCTCCAGACTCTTGATTTGATCATTCTTAAAGGTGATAGTCCCCATCTGAATCACTGTTATGTGTTTCAGCCTGGCTATCTCATTAAGTTTTTGATCAAATTGCTTCTCAGAATCTGTTGCAGCAGCTTTAAGATCAGCAATTTCCTTTGCCTGACTTTTGGCTAGGGACTTGCTTTTCTTGTAAGCTTGCAACAGTACTTTATATTCATCTATAAGCTGATGAATATCTTCCTCAGACTCAGATACACTCTCATCACTAGATGATGATGAATCTGATTCTGTACTAGAACAAGAAACTGAACTTAGAGTTGAACAATGTCCCTTACTGGGTCCTGGCTATTCCAGGATTTTGTCTCCTTCTGTCAATGCCATTAGCCCTTGATATTGACTGTCTTCTTGTTCATATATAGATTCCAAAATCTGCATAAACTCTTCTTCTTCAGCAAACAGCCCTATGTATGCCTCAGCATCAGACTCAGTTTCTGAAGAAGAGATATCCGATAGAGTCTTCTCCTTATTGGCTACAAAAGACTTCTCTTTCTTGCCTTTAAAATGAGTCTTCTTCTTGTCACTAGACTCTTTTCTCTTTTCAGGACAATCTGCAATAACATGGCCTTGTCTATTGCAGCAATAGCAAACTATCTTTGAACTAGTTGTCTTGCTAGATTTAGTCCTCTTCCTGTCCTTCTTTGAAGCCTTTTTATCCTGATAAAAATCTTCTTTTCCTTTTGAAGTAGAAGGACTTGACCTCCACTGTTTCTTCTTCAAGAATTTCTGAAAATGTCTAGTGAAGGCAGCAAAGTCTTCATCACTTTCACTGCTTGCAGATTTTGTGCTGACTGACTCATCTGTCTCTGATTCAACTACCTTTGGAGGTGGAGTTGATGACTTATTCCTGCACTTTCTGGAGGCTTCTGTCTTGAAAGCTACAGTTCTTTCCTTGTGTTCAGTTCTTGTGGATTTCTCCTCCTCTTTTCTCACTGTCAACTGCATCTCATAAGACAATAACTTGCCAAACAGTGTAGGTGGAGGAATTTCTCCCAACTTAGCCATTTCTCTAATGACATAAATCTTTGTGTCCCAATCTTTAGTTAGGTACCTTAAGAACTTGTCATTTAGTTCATAGTTACTGAACTTTCTTCCATAAGACATGAGTTCATTCACTATCCTGTAGAACTTCTTATAGCACTCAGTTATGCTATCACCCTTTCCTTGTCTAAAACTTTCATACTCCTGATTTAGCAAGAATTTTCTATCTTGTCTAACTTCTTCAGAACCCTCCATATACACAATAAGAGTGTCCCACATCTCTTTGGCTGTCTTACAGTGTATAAGATTCTGAAATGTTGCATCATCTATGGCACTCACTATAATGTTTTGTGCCCTTTTGTCCATGGTGGCTAGGACAATCTCATCCTTAGTCATCTCAGAGAAATCTTTTGGGGTTCTCTGATTTGCATCTAGAACTGATATCTTCATGGGCATATAAGGCCCTTCCTTTACTGTGATGTAGATTCTAGGATCTGAGGCCTCCATAAACAACCTTACCCTTTCCTTCCAAATCCCAAAGATTTCCTTTCTGCATATAGGTAATTTCATGGAACCCAATTCCTTGTGATTCTCAGAAGAACCCATGTTTCTTGATTTTCTTGAATCTGTAATTTGCCTTAGACTGAATCTGCCACTCAGGATCTCCTCAGACTGTTAGTCCTTTTTGAGGAACCTCCCTCTGATTCCACTTGAAAGATATAGTACCTAAACACCTAGAGGGGGGGTGAATAGGTGACCAAATTCTTTTTGAAACTTTAATGGCAGCAATCAGTTATATCACAGAATCTATACTACTTTTGCACAGCAATCACACAAGCATTCACAATCACAGCACAATCACAGCAGACACAGAGTTTTATAGTGGTTCCTCAAGCATTAGGTACATCCACTTTCCCCCTTCGCCTATCTAGCAGTGTACTAGATTCGGCCAAACTCCACCACTATCTCAGAACCCAAATTGGTTCCTACACCTCAGGCCCAAGGTCTTACAACTCAGCTTTTCCACAAAGCCTACACTCAGCCACAAAGGCCTACACTCAGCCACCAAGGCCTACACTCAGCCAACAAGGCCACACTCAGCCAACAAGGCCTATACTTAGAGATTTCAATCTCCTACACTCAGGCTCTCAAGCCCTACCCTCAGCCTTTATAATTACAGGCTTACAATTCACTCAGATCCAAAGGATCCTACAAGATAAAAATATTTATACAAATGATAACTCAGCAACTCAGAAACAAGAGAGGGGAGTTGAGAGTTTCTTGATGAGTTCTTGGAAGAACTCAGCTGGATTCAATCTGACTTAGCTTTCTTCAAAGCTTCTTGAAAGTAGAACTGAATAAGAATGAATCCTCCTGCAGTTGATCCTTGATCTCTGCTTCTTAAGATCCAGAATTAATCTGAATCCTTCTTCTCAGCCTAGTTCCAATGGCTGATTTCTTGGATGGAGCCCTCTCTCTCCAACTTCTTAGATCTGCACTTGGACTGCAAGATCTTCTTGTCTTGATACTTGATCAATAACTCTGTGTACCACTTTAATAACTTATTCAACAACAATCTGAACAACAACAACAGTTTCTGTAGACTATATGAGCATATTTATAGGCCTTCTTCATGGTAACCGGCTGGTCCGGTCCATAACTGAATTCTGACATATTTGACAGGTGCTGTAGACCGGCTGGAACGGCAGATGTCAAGTCATTCGGTCAGTTCTTAAAAATCTCTAACTGTCTGATAGTGTCAAGACTTTCTGTCTTTAAGTGTCGACACTTATAGACCAAGTGTCGACACAAGTTGTGTAAGTGTCGACACAAGTCTACAAGGTGTCGACACAATTCCTTGTGTTGTAGATACTATGTCTCGACACAGATTCTTCTTCATGTGTCGAATCGCTTGCCTGGGTGTCGACACAAGTCTTCTTAAGTGTCGACACTTTCCCTCTGGGTGTCGACACATGGACTTAGAAATTTTTGCTTCAGTCTTGCAAATACTTAACCTGCACAAGTAACTCAAAAACACATCAAATACATTTTGATGTATATCATTGAGTTGGGTGAGGCTTCTTTAAATCAGGTACATTTAACCAATGTACCCAACACTGCTCACGACCTCCACTGTAACAGTTATGTCTGGTCTCGTTCAGACCATAACATACATCAAACTCCCCATTGCAGATATAAGGGTGACTTGCCTCGTCTCCTTTACTTCTCAGATGAAGGACACTGAGAGCATGATAGCTTGAAGTGTCCACCCAACGGAGTAGCTACCGACTTGACCCTCTCCATCATGAACCGCTTCAGCACTTTCTCCACATACTCAGCCTGAGATAGCCATAACTGACCCGCACTCCTGTCTCGGGTGATCTTCATCCCCAAGATCTTCCTTGCTGGTCCCAAGTCCTTCATCTCAAAGGACTCACTAAGCTCCTTCTTCAGCTCAACGATGGTTGACTTATCATCACCGACAATCAACATATCATTCACATACAGCAACAAAAAATAGTAAGGGTCTCCTCAATCTTCTTCACATAAACACATTGATCATCCATGGTGTTGAAACCGAAAACTCGGTTTCTTGTGGAGTTCAACCTCGGGGAAGGGGTGACCGCGCACCTACATCTCTATGAACTAGCCTTCGCTTGTCGAGCCGGGGAAGAGCATGCGCCCGGGGAGCTCGCATCCTCTTCCTTCTTCGGCGACCTCTTTCCCAGCTCGCTTGTCGGGAGCGTCATGGCCCAGAGATGGGGCAGCATCGATTGGGACAGCTGGGGTAGAGAGCTCGGTCCGCGCGCCAAGTGCGAACTTGATGAAGCTGAGTACCTCCTGCCTGAAGTCTTCGAACATCCCCACCGTGGCCAGAGGTGGCGGGGCGGCGAGTCGGACCTGCCCGAGCCTTGTCCTTCTCCTCTTGTCATCTAGTCTGTTGAAGATTTTCTGTGCTGACCACTCTCCACACTCACCGCACCAAAATGTTGAAACCGAAAACTCAGTTTCTCGTGGAGTTCACCCGCGAGGAAGGGGTGATCGCGCACCTACTTCTCTCCCGCAAGCGAAACAGCAAAAAGAAATGGAAACTGACCCAAGGGCTCGACGTGGAGGTCCCACCACACACCTAGAAGATCTTAGAGTGCTTCCCCTCCTTAGCCAAAGGCCGAGCTAAGGCTACCTCAGAAAGCACAAGAAGATCTGAATACTGATAAGCGTGCCTTCTAAGGTGCCTCTTAGGTCTTATTTATAGATTTCTGAAAACGACATGCCAATAGCCAACCTCCGCTGTCTTAAACAACTATATGCAGCCTAACTAGGCCTGCTAATAGTGTAACTCTGCCGTTTTATTAAGCTATTCGCACCCCTGGCAAGGGTAAAATGATAAATAAAACACCTCATAGAAGACTGGGCGAGTGGAGCACCATCACTCAACGCCAAAGTCAGAAAGGCATCGAGAGCATTGAGTGGAGCGACATCACTCAACGCCAAAGCCAGAAGGGCGCCGAGAGCGTTGAGTGGAGCGACGTCACTCAACGCCAAAGCTAGAAGGGCGCCGAGAGCGTTGAGTGGAGCAACATCACTCAACGCCAAAGCCAGAAAGGCACCGAGAGCATTGAGTGGAGCGACGTCACTCAATGTCAAAGCCAGAAGGACGCCGAGAGTGTTGAGTGGAGCAACGTCACTCAACTCCAAAGCCAGAAGGGCGCCCAGAGCATTGAGTAGAGCAACGTCACTCAACGCCAAAGCCAGAAGGGCGTCAGCGAGGGTAAAGTCTAGACGAAGTCTCATAAGATAGCTGGGCGAGTAGCCCTATGATACATTCACTTGCCCGAGGTGGTCTGGGATTATTTCGATAGAAGGAATTCTAGAAGACTTGACAATCATCATTCGTCGAACAAACAATCATCATTCGTCGAACTGAGATCCAAATTCGTCGACCGAAGAATGATTGTGGACTTAGAATCTGAGAAGTCTCTGGCTGAGAAGAATTCAAATCGTCGACCAGAATTCGTCGACCAAAGAATATGATTCTCTGAGCTGAGATCGACGAACGTCGAACAGATTTCCTTGAGCTGAAAATATCTCTAAGTCTTGAGTTTCTCTGGCAGTCTGGAGGATGGCTGGTCCACAGGAAGATGTTCTAAGGACAAACCCTAGACTCTAGGACACAACCAATGACCCTGACTATACAAGGTGGGTCAAAGACATCCTAACTCAGTGAACCTAGCCCAAATCCAAACTAGGGATCCAACATTCAGCCCTTGGTGTCGAGTGCGTTGAGTGTTCAGTCTTTGGCGTCGAGTGCGTTGAGTGTTCAGCCTCTAACGTTGAGTGCTTTGAGTCTAGCTTCTTAGGCGTCGAGTGGTTGTAGACTTGGCGTCGAGTGAATTCAGAGCTTGTGTTTTAGCATCGAGTGAATTCAGAGCCTGTGTTGGCATCGAGTGAACTCAGAGCCTGTGTTTTGGCATCAAGTGAACTCAGAGCCTGTGTTTTGCCTCTTGTGATCTCAGAGCTTGTGTTTTGGCAATTTTGATGTGTCCGGCGAGTGACTTTCAGTTCGACAAGTCATATTCATCGATTTTACCTTAGCAACATCTGGTTTTCTTCCATTTGCATCGTCATGAAAATCTGATGCTAAGCCTTGTTTTCATTTCATTGGCTTATATAATGCATGGTTGTCGGGGGCCTTGCTTATTTATATATTGCATGATTATATAATGCATGTATATTTGTGGCCCTAGGTTGGTAGTGGATAAAGGACCCCCACCTTATGGGTATATATTACATGGTTATTTGTGGCTAGATTGATAGTGAATAAAAGACCACCAAGTTGATGTCGGTTTGTGAATCATTACACTTGGTGGGTTTTCTTCTCTTCTTATGGACTGTTGGTTTGTGTTAGACAATGTGGCCACCACCACATTTCCTTTTTTAGATATTTGATCTGAAGGTTGGGGTTGGACAATGTGGCCCCTAACTTAGTACCGTTTTTACCGATGTTAATGATTCATGTGTTTTGAGCTGATCAGTCTCTTTTGTTTATATACATATACATATATGTTCTTATGCATGCACTTGAAGATGTTAATAAAGCATGACTTCATATCACACTTAGTGCAATTTCTTATACTTAAAAAACTGTAAAACCTTCTTTTGCTTATTACCTTATGATTTGTATGCTGTGAATTGACATTTTTTTTTTCTGTTTTGGGTTAGTTACCCTTTAACCACTCTTGTTATTTACCTTTGATTTCTTTTGCCACTTGTTCTTTCTTGCTGAGGCGTTCTTTCTTTTAAATGCCCTAAGCTCGAAGTTGTAGCAGGTTGGGTGGCTATAGTTGGTAGTCTCAGGATTTTAGTAGTAGTAGCTGAGGTTCTTACCTCCCCTTCGTGAGATAATTTTGTTGATGTGTTTTTTTTGTTCAGACATGCATGTTGTTTGGTGGGTTCGTGTCAAGTTGTTGACACCCACTGGAGATTTTGCAGAATGTTAAGTTACTTGCTAGCTGCTAAGTTACTTTATAAATGATTTGTTGGTTTTATTTGCTCTCTAGGAATGATTTATGATAGGATTGCATGTCAGTTATTTTCAGGCTATAAAAATATCATTATACTTATCACATGCTCATGACATCTTTTTAAATCAAACGACACTATATTTTAACGAACGTAAAAACTCTTTTCCTACTTATACTAAATTTAGAGGTATGCATATCATGAGTTATCCTGTGCGGTTGTTCATTCTCATGTAGGGTACTAATAGATGTAAATGAAGTATTTTCCACAACGCATAATTATATTTTCATCTGTGGACTAGTTGATCCACCAAACCGAGGGATACGGCCATCAAACTTAACTAAAACATGTTTTCTTTAAGATAAACTTGAGAATTTCATAATAAATGTTAGGAGTATGTTCTTGTCTGAGCGTCTGCAGTTATCCTCTGCACAGCGTGGCACACGACACGCATTTTCTCTTACCCTAATATAATATCTTATGTTGAGAAAATGCTGGTTGTGACACTCCTCCTCCATAGCTGCAACCCAAGACACTTTGTCTTCAAATCGCTGAGCCTCTTCAAAAGACTCAGGCTCTCTACCATTAGTAAGCAAGACATAGTCTTGCAGTGGATATATGGTGCTCGACCTCCGAACTCTGTCAGATCTCCTGAGGGGTACCTCCACAATAGGTGGAACATCTACAAACAAAGCTACCCCTCCATCAAGAATCTCCTCCCAGTAGGGAATTTCACAGTTTCCTCTTCGGCATGCCCTTCAATAGCACCAACATACTTTGGCTTAGGAACTACATTAGAACACTCCATAGTCGGTGGATCATGTGGCTCAACAACCTCTTGCTCACCAACAACCTGGCCTTCCATAAAGCCCACATCTCTGCTTCTGATGATCTTCTTTCTCTTCGGCTCCCAGAGTCTATAGCCAAACTCCTCCGATGGGAACCCAAGCAGGATGCACTCTCGAGACTTCTCGTCAAGCTTCGACCTCTCCTTATTAGGGACATGAACATGTGCCCTGCAACTAAACACCTGCACGTGTTCATAATACACTTCCTTCCCGGACTAAACACGTTCTGGGATATCTCCATCCAAAGGTGCTGAGAAAAAAATGATCAAATACACAACAGTCTGTACAGCCTCTGCCCAGAATTGCTTGCCAATACCTGCCTGAGAGATCATATACTTGATCTTCTCCACAATCGTCATGTTCATCCTCTCCACCAATACATTTTTTTGTGCTGTCCTTGGAATTGTCTTCTCATGAACGATGCCATGCACCCTAAAATAAGCATCAAGAGGTCCAATGTACTCACCCCCATTGTCTGATCGAACCCGCTTGATCATCATCCCGATCATCTTCTCTGCCTTCGCCCTGAACTCCTTGAACTTTGCCAAAACTCCACTATTCTGCTTCACAAAATAAGCTCATACCTTTCTTGAGTGATCGACTATGAACGTGACAAAGTATGCTGCTCCGCCCACAGAATTAGGCACAATTGGACCACACACATCAATGCGTATCAAGTTCAGTAGCTCCACCTTTCTCTTTGGTTCATCATGTGCGAAGGAAACTTGTCTCCGCTTGCCATCCAAGTAGTGAACACACGTGTCAGGAAGCTCCCATGATAGCTTTGGAAGAACCTTTTTCTTCATCAAGATCTTCATGTTCTTCTTACTAATGTGGTCAAGTCTGCGATGCAACAACTCCATGGAGTTGACTTTAACTGTATTCACACTCAGGCTGCAGATCTTGGCCTTTGCTCGGTATAGACAACAACACTTCTTTCCCTGGGCCACCACCAATGACCCCTTCACTAGCCTCCAGGCACCTCTGCCTTCAATGCTCGTGAAACCTCCATCATCCAGTCTGCCAATAGAAATGAGGTTCATCCTCAAGTAAGGAATATGTCTGACATCCTTAAGGATAACCCTTCCCAGATCAGTCTCCAAGAGGACGTCTCCACTACCAACCATCTTCGACGCAGCAGTATTTGCCAGTCGGATAGTTCCAAGTTCTCCAACAGCATATGAGTAGAAGTAATCTCGGTGAGGAGTATAATGGTAGAATGCTCCACCACACACTACCCAATCTGTGTCAACACACACCTAGCAAGCAACCCCACTGCAGTATAAGCACAATGACTCATCCTCTGCAATCGAGGCCGCACCTGCACCCTCACTTGATTCTATAGTCTCATTTGACTTCCCTTTCAGATCTTTTTGCAACTTGAAGTAGTCCTTAAGTGACCCTTCTTCTTACAATAATAGCACTCGATCTCCTTTTTGGACTTGGGTCTGGACTTGATTTTGGAGCTAGCCCGTGACTTACCATCCTTCTTCATCAAACTGTCTCTTCCCACCATAAGGAGAGAATCTGATGTAGAAACTCCAAAATCCTTTCTCCTTAGCTCCTCATTCAAAATTCACCTCTTCACCATCTCCATTGACACAACGCTATCCGACACTGAATTGCTCAATGACACCACAAGAGTTTCTCAACTCTCTGGAAAAGAACTAAGAACTATCAATGCTTGTAGCTTGTTCTCTAAGGAGATCTTCATATCCTCTAACTGATTTATGATGCTTTGAGCAAGATTCAGATGCTCAGTCATCTGAGAAACTTCTCTATACTTCAAGTTCACAAGCTTCCTGATTAAGAAAGCTTTGTGATATTCTGCTCGTATAGCGCTTCCAGCTTTCTCCACAAAGCTTGAGCTGATGATTCTGTGGATACACGATGAAAGATAGAATCATCTAGCCATTGCCGAATGAATCTCACTGCCTTATGATCCATCCTTTTCTGCTCTTCATCATCCAGCATGGTAGCCTGCCTCCCCAACAATATAGTATGGATATCCTTACAATATAAAAGATCCTTCATTCACGGCTTCCAAATGCTCCAATTCTTGTCATTCATTCTAATCATCTGTGTGCTCTGCTTCATCTTGTCTAACAACCCGATGGTCCGATATGAGGTCTAGTTAATTCACAAATTAGATTTTGGAAGGTAGGGAGCGGACCAATGTAGTCACCTACCGTTGACCCAAATTTAAAACAGAACGACCAATCAGATACCTATGAACCTGGCTCTGATACCACTATGTTGGGAAACAAAGATCCCTCTGCGCTTGCGTAACCGGACAGAGAGAAATATAAAATGCAACAACAAGAAAAATTGCACAACCAAAGAACACAAAAAATTTACGTGAAAAACCCTCTCCAAATCAATGAGGGAAAAACCACGTGGCAGGGCACTCAAAATCCACTATCAATAATAATAAGGATTACAGGTTTGTCCAACCTAGATCCCCCTTCAAAACTCCAGATCTCTCTTCAAACTGCTAGAGAAAACGAAGACGAGAATGAGAGCAAAAAATACCCTTACAACGAAGACGAGACACTGGTTGAGGAACAACTTCTGTTCTTCCTGAAGAACTTCTTCGGCAGCAACAATGGCGGAAGACCGATCCTCTTCAGAAAACTGAGAGCATCGATCTCTTTCTTGACAGCCGAATAACAGCAACACTCGACGCCAAACTGTACACTCGACGCCAAATAGCAACACTCGACGCCAAACAACAACACTCGACGCCAAACAGCACACTCGACGCCAAAACAACACACTCGATGTCAAAACTCTCGACGCCAAGGCTGCTGCTGCTACACCTAACGCTAAGAGACAATAAGATCCGGTTGAGTCTGGTTTAATTTTTTCCGAGTCCACCGACTCTTTAGGGGCTGAACCCCAACAAATTCGACAATGCTTTTCTGAAATTCGGAGATTAGATCGACAAATCGTCACCACCAACAATATTTGGACAATTAGAGAAGAAGCTTCCCTAAAATTATTTAGACAATCTAATGATTCTAGTGAAGCTTCCCTAAAATTATTTAGACAATCTAATGAAGTTCATTTTTTTCGACAAGACAACCACCACCACTAGTTGATTCTAGTCAATATTTTCGGCAAACTGAATCAAACAAAACAGATTATAGAATATTTATCATGCATGCTAAAAAAGTGTTATTTCACATGAAGACTCTTCGTTTATGTAATTAGGTATGACCATATCCTTGATGACCTGCTTTCGACCATCGAGGAGAATGGTAAGTAGGGTGCATGTTGAGTTGAGCCGGCTCGAAAACTCAATGAGCCGGCCCGAAAAAAACATGACTCGAGCTCGAGTCTATGGAGCTCGAGCACTAGTTCGACGAGCTTGAGCTCGAGCTAATTTAATGTTGTTCATGAACTCGCGAGCCGTCTCATGAGTTTTTTTATATATATTTTTAAAAATAAATAATATAGAAAACATAAGGCTAATGAGCTAAAAAATTCGTGAGCAGCTCAAGTCCACTCGAGTTCCCGAGCTCAAAAAGAAGACATTGAGCTTGAGACAGGATAAAATGAGCTCATCGAGCTCGAAATAATTAGCTCGAGCTTGAAAATTTTGCCAAGCTCGAACCAAGATCGATTCGTTTGCACCCATAATTAGTAAGACATCCTCCTAGCTAGTTATTATCACTTTTAGGCTAATAGCTTTCACATTAATGTCCTTTAAATATATTGCTCTCTTTTACTTCTTTTGTACTTTTCATTTCCTTGAAGGCTGTATCTAGTCACTAATTCTATAAGCACCTCATTGTTTTCTTCTTTTTTTCTGCTAGCAAATTTACTTGACATTAGTTCTATTAACTCAATTATGCTTAGCCATTTTTCAGGGTCGAGGGGTCCATTTATGTGAAAAAAATTTTGACTAAGGGGAGCGTTTCTGGAAGAAGGAACGTTATCTATAAACCAAGCCTTTAGATGCACATTTGAAAACCGTGTTTTTTTCCTTTCCTTTTTTTATAAAAACAGGTGACGTTAAATTTGAGGATTGGTGGCTTGAATTTCACCCGCCCTCAAAGGATGGAACACTACCCGTTCCTAAAAATTGTTTATTTATGTGAACTACATACAGTTTAATCTTGAATTAACTCACGGGTTAGTTAAAATACCTTTTCATCCACATTCTATCTTATTCTACTTTATATTGTCCTCATTTGACCGGAACTACCGCTAACTATTTATACATTGGCGGAGATTCGAAATGTAGTCCTCGGAAGTTACAGTGTCTTTACCATGTGTGTATGTTTCTCTGTTTGTGTTTGTGTGAATGATTGGTATGCCCAGTTGTTGGGCCATTTGGGTGAGTTTATTTGCATGTTGTTGGATCTTCTTTATGGTGTGTTTTGTATATAGTTGATTCGAGTGCAATATCACATGAATGATTTGATTTGTTAGGGGAGTGTTTGTTCAATTTCTGCATATACGTTCTGCGTGTTGTGGTATGTGTTGATGCACGGCCATTGGGGTTGTATGATTGTCTTTGATTGAATGCTAATTTGTTGGGAACCCTTCTTGCATACATTAGCAATGATATCCCCTAAATTTCATTCTCATTCCCCAACTATATTAGGACATAATTGAAGTGAATAATATCTAAATTCATAATGATTTACAATTGGAAAAGAACCTTAAATTCCAATTCCACAGTATCAATTCAGCCCAAACAAAAATTATACACGGAGAAGCTTTATACACGTGCGGCTAGTGTATATGTAATATATAGTTTTAAGATGAGCTTTTGCATCACAGAATCGAACATATCTGATCTACCAGAATAATATAAAAAAATACAAAAAAACATAATAAATGGAGGAGAATGGATCGAGTTATGGCTTGAGTCTTTCTGCCTAGTAGAGCTTCCCCCAATCTCTGTGCATTTAGAGACGCATTCTAACGAACTCTCCCTGCCCTCATTCTTACAAGCGTTTTCAGCACTTTCTTATCAGATATTAATTACCATACAGTTCGGAGGCGTCGGCGGCATTTTCTAAACTAATAGTATTAGCGTAGAGCCGTATATTGGTGTTTCTCTCAGCTTGATTTTATGCAACATTATCAAATCTAGTGCATGCATAATGCCAATAAGTTTAAAGATCATTTGGGAATACAAATTTAACATCATCTTTATGTTTAATTGAGTTGTGCAGCCCTAACTGTCATGATCACAGAAAATAAAGATGCTGTTTTTAGGGTTGATTGAACCTGTGCTGGCTGAACTAGGTTAATTTCTTTTTAAAAAAAGCATGCTGAATGTGTTGGTTCAAAGAGAAAAAAAACTGCCATGAAACTCCCATGTTTGGATATTAATAATTTTATACCTAAAGCATACATCCAACAAAACCTTTCTGCTATTCACTACAATTTGGAGTTCGGGAATTCAATTTTTAGTTCCTGAACTCTCATGATTAAAAAAAAGTCTATCACATTCAAACAATATACATTTTACAAGATTAAGGTCAATAAATCCAGAAACTCAAAGGAGTTTATGTGGTAGGAGTCTAGGAGACCTAGTGGCCCTTGGGAACACCTGATATGCAGAATACTCAAGTGATGAAATATGAAGCTACTAAAAAAATTCAAGGTTTTTGTAAAAATCCAATGGAGTATCTAATGTTTGCAATTTAAAAAAGGATTATTAGTACTTATAAAAATCATGAAAATTAATGCAAAATTTACCCTAAAAAACAAAATATTAGAAGGCCTTGCAAAAAATTCTGATCAGCTCTTGTAAACATACAGTGGAGGCTAAGAGCATGTATATTCACATAAATTAAACCATGTTTTCATGGTTTCAGCAAATAATATTCAGCAATATCAGCTGCTACAAACAAATTCTTTAAAGTGTTGCATGTGATCCAAAACCTATGACGAAAGGGATTTTCTATTCGCAGACAAAGAGAAGAGTACCGAAAACTGACTTCTCGAATCTAACCTTCCCGCACAATCTGCTGCCTTTCGGTCTCGTTGGCATTTGATATCAAACTATTTCCAGAGAAGTTAGCGTTGGTGTTGATTCCACGACATTGTGACAATTGATGCCGAAGGCTCTGGACAAGTCTGTTGAGTCTCTGAATATTTTTTTCTTGAGATAAAATTATCTGCGATAGAACAGATGGTACAGCTCAGCAATCAATTCTAGTTTCTTAATACTATTGAGCATGCATTTCCGCAAACAACATATGAATAATGATAAAAAATGTTCAAAGAAAAAACAATATGATCGGAAAATGTTGAAAGAAGGTCGAAAAATGTTCAAGTAAAGTCGAAAAATGATGGAAACGGTCAAAAAGTTGTTGAACGTGCAGTCCTGGCACAGAACTTCTATTTGTTGTCAATTTAGTCGCTACAGTTTGGCAAGGAAACTGGATGAATTTAGGGAATATGCACAACATTTTAGGTGCCCGACACAATTTGCTTTCATTATAGATATAGTCGAAGAGTCACCTGAGGGGATAAGTTCAAAATAAAACACACTGTCAATAGTTTGGGGACTATTTCTATCATTTTCTCAAGGTATGTTTTTTTCTCAAGTAGAATGCTGATTTTATTTGCTTCTAGTAGTATGTACAAGTGATGAGGAGCCTACGAATTGATATCATTCCACTAACATACAAGGGAAATTTAAACAAGCAGCTTAAAATGTATTTAAAAAATAGAATCTTAAGTTGTGATAAATGTAAATTCTTTTAAAAAAATTACCGTTATCGAAAAATTGATGATCAAAGCACAGGTTATTGCTCTAACCAAATTTTGTTTGGAAAAAAACATATACGCACTTGAGTGAAATTCGTAATAGTGATTTATGGTTGGTTTGCACTCTGGGTTTTTGGCCCCGGTTTGTTTGAAATAAAAATGGCCAGAAAACACGTTCGACACCAGAATGGTAGCGACTGCAGATGCATGAAACCCCCAATTTGAACATAAATGTGGGTATGGGTGCAGGAGTGATGCGTTCACGAATGGCAGTTCATGACAACCATATTCATGACCGCGGCCACCGTGTTGGACAGGCCCTTAGAGAAAAGCATCCACAAAAGGAAAGAAATATGTAAAAATGATTTACACAAGAACATTCACAAAAAGGTAATATACGAGTGCGTAAAATTAAGGGAGGTGCATAAAGTACTGGAGTGAGGATGCAATTTGTTGTACAAATTCACTTGTTTTTCCTCCCCATATTTAGTTCAAGGCAGGAATACAAGTGGATCAAGGCAAAAAAAAAATAAAGAATCAACAAGAGGAGCTAAAAGAGGGTGGTCGGAGTGGACCAAGGGCTAGAAAAGAGAGGCATAGATTGGAAGAAATAATGCTTATAATGGTAGAGAGAGTTTTGAATAAATAGGCTCAATAATTAAACTAAACTTCAAAAGTATACAATATAGGACTAATTTGAATCGGAACATATAAGATCCAAAAGCA
This sequence comes from Platanthera guangdongensis, assembly GCA_039583875.1. Classification (NCBI taxonomy): domain Eukaryota; kingdom Viridiplantae; phylum Streptophyta; class Magnoliopsida; order Asparagales; family Orchidaceae; genus Platanthera; species Platanthera guangdongensis. Next base: position 124,988,460 of record CM077148.1, on the reverse strand, counting down.
ATTCTCTCTATTTCTTTCACAGCAGTTTAAAAGGCAAGAAATTGTAAACATCAGGCAGCTAATTTAGGCTATTTAGTGTAAAATCCAAATTTTAAGCAGCTTCAATTTTAATTTCAGAATTTAATCATGGGTAATTATTGTTAGATAAGGAGAACACACCTTTAGGTTTCTTCAGTTCTAAAAGACCCACCCATGAAAAACACTATTTGTTTCCACCCCCCCCCCCCCCCCCCCCCCCAAACTAACACCATAAGCATCCAACATTCCAAGTGTAAGAGAGTATGTTTGAAGAGATTTGCCAGAAATTACTTTGGCGAGCATATCAGCAGCTTGATTTCCAGACGACACAAACACAGTCAGTAGCAATGATTTAATCCTGAATTCTGTCCACGCACAAAGGGGCAATCAATTTCAACTTGTTTTGTCCTCTCATTGAAAACGGGGTTGTTGTTAATGTGGATAGCAGCTTGATTATCACAGTGTATGTGCATGGCCTCTAAGACAGGAAAGTTCATTTCTCCCAAAATAGATTTAACCCAAAACAATTCACATGTAGTAACAACAATGGAAAGATATTCTGGATCAGTAGAGGAACGAGCAACCACATTTTATTTCTTACTCCTCTAGGAAATAATATTGTCACCCACAAAGATAAAATATCCACTTGTAGATCTTCTGTCAGAGGAGGAACCAGCCCAATCAGCATCGCAGTACCCGTAAGCCATAAGATGTCCATGATCTTGATAGATAATGTCTTTTTCGGGGTGCTTTTTAAGTATTTAAGTATCCGCAGAATAGCTTGATAGTGATGGACTTTAAGACTATGCATGAATTAGGTAACTAAACCAACAACAAAGAAGATCTTGTGTCTGGTAATAATCAAATAAATCAATTTTCTCAAGATGCGTTCAAATTCCAACTTTCCCTCAAGATTCAGACAATTAACCTTGAAAATTGTTTAACTGAAACTTAGCTAATCACCTAGAAGAGGGGGGGGGGGGGGGGTGAATAGGTCTTAGAAATTGTATTAGTTCTTTTGCTGATTTCAACATAATCTATCTAGAGCTTGTCCTTAGATTCTGCAATAAGAATGAAAACAAGCAATACGGCAAACACACAAAGATTTATAGTGGTTCCTAAACTGGGCACATCCACTTTCCCTCTCACCTATCCAACTTATTTGTTGGACTAGGCACAAACTCCACCAATATGCTCCTCAGAGCTTACACCTCAGACCCCCAGTCTTATACATAGATTGTTCACTAAATCCAAACTCAGAACCACAAGGGTTCCTACCTCAGAGGCCTACAGAGCTCATACAGCTCAGTGATCCACTGATCACCTACCTCAGCCTTATTTCTAAGGCCTACAACTCAGGCTCTTCAGCCCTACAGCTTCAGGCACACAGCCCTACTCTCAGAGTGCTGCAGCACTCTTACAACTCAGTACCCTTCCAGGTACCTACAACTCAGCCTTCTCCAAGGCCTACAACTCAGTGACACACTTGTCACCTACAGCTCAGTGACTCTCCAGTCACCTACCTCAGGCACAAGGACCTACACTCAGATTGGGAGGGTAGCTCTACCTCAGATCCACACTTGGATCCTACCTCAGAGAGCAACACTCTCCTACCTCAGGCAATAAAGCCCTACAGCTCAGATCCACTCTTGGATCCTACCTCAGTGCCCCAACAAGGCACCTACCTCAATGACTAATTAGTCACCTAACTCAGGCACAAAGTGCCCTACACTCAGATTCAGATAAACTGAATCCTACAGGAAGTAAATTAGAATGTTTAAGAAAATAAAGACAACTGACTCAGAGATAAATCTCTGAGTCTACGTTGTTGTACTGAGCAGATATCAGTCCAGCACACTTGCTGTAGAAGGAATTAGTCATCTTCTACAGCTAACTCTTTTCTGCTGCACAGATGAACAGCTATCAGCTTGCTGAATGGATGAATCAGCTTTTCTGTTCTGGAAAGAACTATCTTGCTGAACTTGAAGAGCTTCAGCTAACTTCCTTTGCCTTTCAGGCTATCTCTGCTGGACTTGAGTTTTCAAGCTTGATGAAGAAATAGATGTCCAGCCGCCTCTAGATTTCTCTTTTATTTTCTGCTTTTGTTCTCCGTCCGTTTTTCATTTTTCTTTTCCGTTGCCCTGATGTTTTTTCTTTTCCTTTTTATATGCGTTGATTTGCATCAACGACACAATTGTATGTGGGCCCAGTGAAGGATTGGTGAGCCCCATCTCCTTCAGAAAAGGACAAAGCAGCTTTCAGCGCCACTGCAGCTTTCCCGCAACGGCTACATGTAAATTGACTTTGATGACGTCAGCAATGGTCATCACCATCTGGACTTAGAAAATATTCCAGAAATCCAGAAAGCGTTGAGTGATGTTAAGTCACTCAACACCATCTGTCTTGCTCTCAACGCTTCAAGACTTGTGAATTTTCTCTGGATTTGTCGCAGCGGTTCTGTCTCAGCGGTCTCAGCGGTTCTTATTAACAGCTGAGACAAGCTTCTGTCTCAGCGCTTTCTGTCTCAGCGGTCACATCGATTTCAGCTGTTTCTTATTAACAGCTGAGACAAGCTTCTGTCTCAGCGCTTTCTTCTGAGCGGTCTCAGCGCTTTATTCTTAACTGTTGAGACAACCTTCTGTCTCAGCGCTTTCTTCTCAGTGGTCTCAACGCTTTCCTCTCAGCTTTCTCAGCGCTTTCTTCTCAGCTATCTCAGCTGTCTCAGCGCTTTTTGCCTTAGTCAGTTTTTCTGTCTTTAGTTGCGTTCGACGATCTGTGGGCTGAGCTCGACGAACTCTGATCTTCTCAGCGGTCTCAGCGCTTTTTGCCTTGGTTAATTTTTCTGGCTTTAGCTTGACAAGTGTTGAGCTGAGCTAAACGATCTATAAGCTGAGCTCGACGAACTGCAAACTGAGTTCGACGAACTTCAAGCTGGCCTCGACTAACTTTGAATCCTGAGCTCTTGAGCTTATCCCAAGGAATGTTGAGTTGAGCTCGACGATCAGCGAGCTGAGCTCGACGAACTGCAAGCTGAGCTCGACGACTTCTGAGTTTACTATCAAACTCATTTCTCTTCACCTGTTTAATCATGGACTACCTGCATGCATGAACTAAAGCACATATCAAACACATTATGTGTGTATGTCAATGACCCGTTTGACTTCTTACAAATCTGGGATATTGAGATCAATAGATTCAACAATCTCCCCCTATTTGAAGAAGTCAAAACAATACAGGTCATTGACAACACATCATATTCATCATAGACAAAATTTAACAGTAGTAAAGTGTGAAAATATTACCATATTTCTCCAGCTTTTGGAGAATTACTTACTCTCCCTGGCATGCTGTCATCCATACTATTTCACCTATCTATTCTTCTTATCCCTTTGACTTCTATCCTCCCCCTTTTTGACTTCTGCAATAGGGAGCATTCTGAGGGTTTTCTCCCCCTATCTGTTTGGAGTAGATTTTCCCACTGGGACTGAATCCAGTTCAGCTGTTGGGCTAGCTCCCCCTCAACAGTTGCACACCATCTTCATTATCTGGAGGAAGAATTTGTACTACCTGCAAAATGGACAGTGCAGCATATAGTAGAAGAGAGACTTGAAGCTACACAAGATTCAACATACCCAATTCAAATTTGAAGGTGTTGAACTTAGCTTCATCTAGTGGCTTAGTGAAGATATCAGCCACTTGCTTATCTGTGAAGACAAACTCAAGGCTGATGTCTTCCTTTTCCACATGTTCTCTAATGAAATAATACATAATTTATATATGATTAGTTCTGTTATGGGAGACAGGATTCCTAGCTATAGAAATTGCACTAGTAGAATCACAAAAGAGTGGAGTTCTACTTATCTGAATATTGTAGTCCTGAATTTGATGTTGGATCCATAGCAACTGAGCACAGCAGCTTCCAGCTGAAATATACTCGGACTCTGTTGTTGATATTGCAACAATTGTTTATTTCTTGCTGCTCCAAGAGATAAGCCTTCCACCTAGAAATTTACAGGAGCCTGAAGTGCTCTTTCTGTCCTTGCAGCCTGCAAAATTTGCACTTGAATAGCCGGTTATTTCAAATTCCCCATTCCTGGGGTACCATAGGCCAAGATCTGGGGTGCCCTTAAGATATCTCAAGATTCTTTCCACAACAGTGTAGTGAGACTCTTTAGGGCAGACCTGATACCTAGCACAGACATATGTTGCATACATAATGTCAGGCCTACTTGCAGTGAGGTAGAGAAGGGAGCCAATTATACCTCTATACAGAGTTTGATCAACAGACTTCCCTGGATCATCTTTGCCTAAAGGCATACTTGAGCTCATGAGAGTTCTTATGGTGGAAGCATTCTTCGTGTCATATTTCTTAATTATCTCTCTGGTGAACTTTGACTGGGATATGGATAGACCATCATCAGTCTGTTTTACTTGGAGTCCCAAGAAAAATTTCGGTTCACTCATACTACTCATCTCAAACTTCCCCTGCATAAGGTTTGCAAACTTCCTGCAGAGGTTGTCATCAGTAGAGTCAAATATTATGTCATCAACATAAATCTGGACAAGGATGATCTTGCCCTTAGATTCCCTTAGAAATAGGGTCTTGTCTATCTTCCCTCTTGAAAATTTGTTCTCAATGAGGAAGGTAGACAATGTCTCATACCATGCTCTTGGGTCTTGCTTGAGCTCATAAAGAGCTTTCCTTAGTCTATATACAGTAGTGGGAGAGTTAGAATTTACAAAACCTGGAGGCTGCTCTATATAAACCTCTTCCTTCAAGTCTCCATTCAGGAAGGCAGACTTGACATCCATCTGGAATACCTTGAATCCCTAGAAGGCTGCAAATGCAAGAAACAGTCTGATTGCTTCCAACCTTCAACTGGGGCAAAAGTCTGATCATTACCCTCTTCCTGTCTATAACCTTTGGCCACCAGTCTAGCTTTATTCTTTATTACAATGTCATTTTCATCAAGTTTATTTCTGAAAATCCACTTGACACCAATGACATTGTGTCCATCTGGTCTGCGAACCAGCTTCCAGACCTTGTACCTTTTGAACTGATTCAGTTCTTCTTGCATTGCACCAATCCACAATTGGTCTTTATTTGCTTCTTCAAATTTCTTGAGCACTTCTTATGATAGGAAGCTGGAATAAAGAGCTGTGTTGAGACTCCTGCTTCTGGTCTGTACACCTTGGTTAGTCTCACCTATTATCTGATCTGGAGGATGATCTCTCAGATATCTGACTGCAGGGGACAACCTGACTGCTTTATACTAATTACCATTTTCTTCAGCAGGTTGGTCTTCATTTCCAGCTTAACTGTCCTGTGCTTCCTCTGGACAACATCCCTATTCACATTCTTCTTGCATAGCTGGGTCTTTATCTTTGATGGAGAGCTTTTCCATCATGACTTCTGTACCTGCAGAACATAACCTCTGGTTATCCCCTTGTCAGAGCCCCCGAAGATGACCTTGGGTCCATTCTTTATTGGAAAGAACTCCTTCAATAGCTCCTTTGTTCCAGTTATGTGCCTGAAACATCCACTGTCCAAGTACCATTTAGGGGAAATAGTGCTTGAACTAACCTGAAATGAATACAAATCACCTTACCTTAGGACCCCAATTTCTGTTGGGTCCTACATTCACATTAGTCTGAAAATAATCATGTCTTCCTGCAGAATTCCTGACAGATTGGCAACCTCTGGACACTGAAGGATTGTGTCAGCAATCTACAGCACAGTGACCCACTTTGCCACAACACCAACACTCATAGATATTGTATCTCCTTTTCTGTTTGGGATCAACATTAGCCTGTATTGCTCCTTGAACAGTGGGGAGATATGTTGCTCTATACTTCTGTCTTCTTTCAGCAGTCGTTTGACTGAAGGACAGTCTTTCAGTTGGCAATTTTGGTTCTTTCTGAGAACCACCAGATGCATGTCTCTTTTCAGTTAACATGCATCTGATAGCATCTGAGATTTTCATTCCAGCCATGCCAGAAGACTCACCTTGAGTCACTACTTTTGCTGGATGAATTAGATTCACTGCAGCAGCATTATCTTTGAGTTTTGTGGCTGGGGCACCAAAAACAAATGGTCCAGGATAAGCCAATTGAATTTCCCCATGGGCAGCCTTAAAGGCTCTCACATGGCTGTATCTTCCACCTTGGCTAAGGCCACATTGGTCCATACCAGTGGATCTGTCATTCTTCCAGTGACCATAACATCTTTCATGGTCATACCTGTTAGAAGGCAACAACACTTTCTGAAAAAGAATTTGAGGCAATGAGGCTAGATACACAACTGGTGCCTTCCCTTTTCCCTTTCCTTTTGGATTGGAAGGTCTAGTAGGTCCCTTAAATTCCAACCCTTTCTTACCAGCTTGGGAAAGGTGGGTGTCAATTAAGGGTAGCACAGTGTTTGACTTAGAAAATTTGGTCACTAGCAATTTCTCATTTAAGAGATCATTTTCAAGTTTTTGGATAAGTTTCTCATTTGAGACTCTTACCACAGACTCACTGTCAATGATCTCCTTGAGCTGGGCTGCTTGAGCAGCCATGTCAGTGAGGGCTTTTTCTTGGACTTCACACTTGCTTTTAAGACTAAAAAGCTCTTTTGCCTGTCTCTTGGCAAATAGCTTGCACCTCTTGAATGCCTCAAGAAGTTCTCCATACTTGAAAATTATGGAGTTGACATCATCATCAGAGTCTGAATCTCCTTCATCTCTTGATGATTGAGCTTCAGAGTCTGAGACAGCCTTATGACTTGAAATAAAAGATTGTGATTTAGCATTTACCTGAGTCTGACCAGGAAGATCCTGACTGCGTTTTTCATCTGTCATTGCCATCAATCCAAGGCATTGAACATCTTCTTCTTCATCTTCATCCACCTATGAGTCACTATCTGAGTGAGATAGAGGGGCCCTGATCCCTATTCTAGCAGCATGGTATTCTTCAAGTTCTTGTTCAGCAACAGCTATTAGCCCAATGTAGGCTTCTTCTTCTTCACTGTTTGACCTGGAAAAGGAGTCAGACCAGGTCCTTTCCTTCTTGGCCACAAGAGACTTCTCTTTCTTTTTTCCCTTGTGGTGCTTCTTCACTCCTTTCCTCTTCACTGGGCAGTCAGCAACTACATGCCCAGGTTTGCTGCAGCAGAAACAGATAATATTAGAGAAAGATTGTTTATTAGAGTTTGAAGCATACCTGTCCTTCTTAGAGGATTTCCTTCTGTGCTGTGAGGAGGGGGATGACATTCTGTTCTTCGAATGCGCCTTCTTCATGAGTTTCTAGAATTGTCTGGAGAAGGCAGCAAGGTCTTCATCAGATATATGGCTGTCAGAGGAGCTGGACCTTGAGCTCTCAGATTCTGACTCAGCAGTTCTCCTGACTGGAGAGATCTTCCTTCTGCTCCTGGTTGAAGCATCAGCTTTGAAGGTCACAGATTTCTCCTTGCTCTGTGACTTACTGCTCTTCTCTTTTTCTTCCTTCCTTGCTGCAAGCTGCATCTCATAGGACGGTAGCTTTCCAAACAGGGTTGGAGGTGGAGTGTCAGCTAGCTTGTCCATCTCCCTGATGGCACAAATCTTTGTGTCTCAATCCTTTGTAAGGGACCTGAGAAATTTGTCATTCAGCTCATAGGTGTTGAAGACCATTCCATATGTTCTCAGTTCATTAACAATTCTGAAAAATCTTTCAAAGCACTCAGCAATGCCCTCAGACTTTCCTTGTCTGAATGCCTCATACTCCTGTTTGAGCATGGATTTCCTGTCATCCCTCACCTCTTCTGAACCCTCCATGAACACAACTAGGGTGTCACACATCGTCTTGGAGGTCTTGCAGTGCACCAAATTCTAGAATGTTGAATCATGTACTGCACTGGTAATAATATTTTAAGCTCTCTTGTCCATGGAGGCAAGAAGGCGCTCATCTTTGTTCATTTCTTCATAAGACTTAGGAGTCTGGATGTTGGCATCCAGAACTGAGATCTTCATAGGGATGAAAGGTCCCTCTTTGACTGTGATGTAGATCCTAGGGTCTGCAGCTTCCATGAATAGCATGACCTTTTCCTTCCAGAGCCCAAACCCTTCCTTTCTGCAGATGGGTAACTTCATGGCTTCAAATTCCTTGTAGTTTACACACAGATTGTTAAATCCTTTTTTAGTAACCTCTCTCTGATACCACTTGAAAGTTGTTTAAATGAAAGTTAGCTAATCACCTAGAGGGAGGTGAGGTGAATAGGTCTTAAAAACTTTATTAGTTCTTTTGCTGATTTCAACTTAATCTATCTAGAGATTGTCCTTAGATACTGCAATAAGAATAAAAACAAGCAACACATCAAACACACAGATTTATAGTGGTTCCCCAATTGGGTACATCCACTTTCCCTCCCACCTATCAACTTATTTGTTGGACTAGGCACAAACTCTACCAATATGCTCCTCAAAGCTTACACCTCAGGCCCTCAGTCTTACACACAGATTTTTCACAGAATCCAAACTCAGAATCACAAGGATTCCTACCTCAGAGCCCTGCAGAGCTCCTACAGCTCAGTGATCCACTGATGACCTACCTCAGCCTTATTTCTAAGGCCTATAACTCAGGCTCTTTAGCCCTACAGCTTCAGGCACACAGCCCTACTCTCAGAGTGTTGCAGCACTCCTACAACTCAGTACCCTTACACGTACCTACACCTTAGCCTCCTCCAAGGCCTACAACTCAGTGACACACTTGTCACATACAGCTCTGTGACTCTCCAGTCACCTACCTCAGACACAATGCCCTATACTCAGGCTGTGAGGACAACCCTACCTCAGATCCATACTTGGATCCTACCTCAGAGAGCAACACTCTCCTACCTCAGGCAATAAAGCCCTACAGCTCAGATCCACACTTGGATCCTACCTCAGTGCCCCAACAGGGCACCAACCTCAGTGACTAATTAGTCACCTACCTCAAGCACAAAGTGCCCTACACTCAGATTTAGATAAACTGAATTCAAAAGGAAGTAAATTAGAATGTTTAAGAAAAATAAGACAACAGACTCAGAGATAAATCTACAAGTCTACCTTGTTGGACTGAGCAGAAATCAGTCCAACACACTTTCTGTAGAAGGAATTAGTTCTCTTCTACAGCTAACTCTTTTCTGCTGCACAGATGAACAACTATCAGCTTACTGAATGGATGAATCAGCTTCTCTGTTCTGGAAAGAACTATCTTGCTGAATTTGAAGAGCTTCAGCTAACTTCCTGTGCATTTCAGGCTATCTCTGCTGGACTTGAGCTTTCAAGCTTGATGAAGAAGTAGATGTCCAGCCGCCTCTAGATTTCTCTTTTATTTTTTGCGTTTGTTCTCCATCCGTTTTTCCTTTTTATTTTTCATTGTCCTAATCCTTTTTCTTTTTCCTTTTTATATGCGTTGATTTAAATCAACAACACAATTGTATGTGTGCCCAGCCAAGGATTGGTGATCCCCATCTCTTTCAGAAAAGGACAAAGCAGCTTTCGGCGCCACTGCAGCTTTGCCGCAACGGCTACATGTAAATTGACTTTGATGACGTCAAAAATGGTCATCACCATCTGAACTTAGAAAATATTCAAGAAATTCATAAAACGTTGAGTGATGTTAAGTCGCTCAACGCCATCTGTCTTGACTCTCAACGCTTCAAGACTTGTGAATTTTCTTTGGATTTGACTCAGCGGTCTCAGCGGTTCTTATTAACAGCTGAGACAAGCTTCTGTCTCAGCGGTCTCAGCGATTTCAGTTGTTTCTTATTAACAGCTGAGACAAGCTTCTGTCTCAGCGCTTTCTTCTCAGCGGTTTCAGCGCTTTATTCTTAACTGCTGATATAACCTTCTGTCTCAGCGCTTTCTTCTCAGTGGTCTCAACACTTTCTTCTCAGCTATCTCAACGCTTTTCTTCTCAGCTATCTCAGCTGTCTCAGCGCTTTTTGCCTGAGTCAGTTTTTCTGGCTTTACCTGCGTTCGATCATCTGTGGGCTGAGCTCGACGAACTCTGATCTTCTCAGCGGTCTCAACATTTTTTGTCTTAATTAATTTTTCTGGCTTAGCTTGACAAGTGTTGAGCTGAGCTCGACGATCTGTAAGCTGAGCTCGACGAACTGCAAACTGAGCTCGACGAACTTCAAGCTGAGCTTGACGAACTTTGAATCCTGAGCTCTTGAGCTTATCCCAAGGAATGTTGAGCTGAGCTCGACGATCATCGAGCTAAGCTCGACGAACTGCGAGCTAAGCTCGACGAATTTTGAGTTTACTACCAAACTCATTTCTCTTCACCTGTCCAATCATGGACTACCTGCATGCATGAACTAAAGCACATATCAAACACATTATGTGTGTATGTCAATGACCCGTTTGACTTCTTATAAATCTGGGATATTGGGATCAATATACCCAACAAACCTTGCAAATATCATAATTAGAATTCACGGAGCTATCCACAGGTTTTACTCCCAAATATCCAATGTGACTGAGAAGATCTAAGACATTTGTGCTGAGAGATCATAATTTTTCCGGCATATCGAGTAATCTCAATACCAAGAAAATATCGACGAATACCCAAATCTTTGCTTTCAAAGGCAGCTGCCTATTCTCCTTTTACAAGAGTTATGTAATGATCATCAGTTCCTATAATAATTGTTATTAGAAGCATTTACATTTGTCCCACACTATGTATCGCTAATGTTATGTTCTCCACTTTAATATAAATAAAGGGTGAGACCTCCATATGAGGTACTCAGTATTTTTCTCCCAATTTCGTAACATGTTATCAGAGCGGAGAAATTAGGTTTTTTTTTCGCTCGATCCCGCATCCCGCTCGCCTTCGCACGCCGCTCCCGCTCGCCTTCGAGAGTCATCGCACGCCGCTCTCCTGCTCACCTCCCGGTAACGACGGCGGCATGCCTCCGACGAGGTGATGTCGGCCGTCTACCCTAGATGCGACGACGCTACCTAGCGACACCGCTGCCTCACGTAGCTTCTGCCAGCACCGCCTCCTGCGGCTTCTACTGCCAGCGCCGCTTCCCTCCTACCAGCGCCGCCTCCTGCGGCTCCTCCTGCTGCTATCGCGGCGCCTCCTGCGGCTTCTCCTGTTGCGACAGCCTCCCGTAACGTCTGCCAGCGCCACCTCCTGCGACATTCATGGTGTTCCCGCTGCTCTACTAACGTCTTCCCACTTGGGCTCCGGCTCCTGCCCGTTTGCTCTTCGCTATGGGTTCCTCTGCAACAAGTGCCGCCATACCGCCGGTTCCCTCCGGGGATTCCCTTAACTCCTTTCCTCCAAAAGCGAGGATTGCGACTACGATCCTTACCTCCTCCAATTTTCAGTTATGGAAGAAGGGGGTTACTATGTCTCTTGCAGGCATCCGCCGTACACATCATCTTACTCGTCTCCAAACCCATGCAGTAGGGAGTTCCGAACATGACGACTGGTATAGTGATGATTGTCGCATCTTTGCTCTGCTCCTGAGTTCTATGGATCCCTCCGTCCAGCAAATGTGCAAGAATTGCGACAGCACCAAAGAACTATGGGACACTCTTCACATGATGTTCTATCAGGCCAACAACCTATCTCGTCTTGGTGAACTCTTCCCTAAGATCGCTGAACTACGCCAAGGCGCGCGTCCTGTTACCGAGTACTTTGCCGAGTGGAAAGTTCTCGCTGATGAGATCTTGGATCTTTGGGAGATTCCCTCTACTAGGGAAGGGCATCAGGCTCAACGTGAACATCTTGTGCTCCTATGGCTATTGAATGGATTAGATCCTCACTTCACCACGAACACTGAAATGCTCGCAAGTCCTACTACTCTTCAGACCGCTAGTATGTACCATCGGCTTACTAAGGCGGGTTCTATCGGTACCTCGTCGTCTGCTCTACATACGTCCTCCGGCGAGTCAATGACTCTTGCCTCACGAGGAGGTCGGGGGGGGGGGGGGGGGGGGGGGGGGGGGGGGGGGGGCGCTTTGGTCGTGGTCGTGACTCGGACACGCGACATTGTGCCCATTGCGTGCGTCGGGGACATACAAAGGATACATGTTGGCTGATTCATGGACGGCCAGAATGGGCCTCCAAACCTCCTCCACCTCGGTTGGCGCACCTGGCTGACTCTACTGCTCTACCTCTGGGATCGCGTACTGTTGACATATCCGAAGATGAGTATAGATACCTGCAAGCTCTACACGTTGACTCACCGCCTCCTAGTGCGGTTGTGGCTCAAACCATTCAGCCCGTTTGTACCTCACAACGGACGATCCAGTGGCTTGTTGATTCTAGCGCCTCTGATCACCTGACTAGTTCCTCAAGTATCTTACACTCGTACAAACCTCATCGTGGAGCCTCAATTACTGTTGCAGATGGCTCAACTGTCCCTATCGTTGGGTTTGGTAGCTGCAATGTGACACCTGATATGCCACTCTCCTCAGTGGCGCTTGTCCCTCAATCTGCCTACAATCTTTTGTCTGTTAGTAAACGTACAGTTGATTTAAAGTGTATTGTTATATTCACCTGTTCTGGTTGCATTTTTCAGGAACAGTCGACGAGCCGTATTATTGTTAGAGGGAAGCCGCGTGGTGGTGTCTATGTCCTGGAGGAAGTATCCCACTTTGCTTGCTCCGCGGCCTCCACCGAATTCCTGGATATTCATTATCGTCATGGTCATCCGTCTATGCAGGTCATGCGTCGTCTGTATCCTCAGCTGGGTAAAGTTTCTCATCTCAATTATGAGTCTTGTTTGTTTTCTAAACTTCACAGAGTTAGCTACAGTCCTCGTCTTGATGTTCGTGCTTCTGCACCTTTTGATTTGCTTCATTCAGATATGTGGGGACCGTGCCCTGTTCCTACATTGTTAGGGCACAAGTATTATGTCACTTTCATTGATGTTTTTTCTCGAACAACTTGGTATATCTAATGAAAAATCGTTCTGAGCTACCTTCTATTTTTCAGCATTTATGAAATGAAATATTTACTGAATTTTCTGTTCGTATTAAGTGTCTCCGTACTGATAATGGCCGGGAATACCTGTCTCGGTCCATGCCTCTCTTTCTTTCTGACAAAGGCATCATCCACCAAACTAGTTTCCCTGCTACCCCTCAACAGAATGGTGTTGTCGAACGCAAGAATCGACATCTTCTTGAGGTCACCCGGGCAATCCTTCACCACCGACACGTACCCAACCACTTCTGGGGTGATGCCGTTCTCACGGCTGCCCATCTCATTAATCATCTTCCCACTCACATCCTTCAGGGGGAGACACCCTACCACACTCTTTATCCTGACCATCACGGTCACCCCCTTCCCTTGAAGGTCTTTGGGTGTGTTTGCTACGTTCGGAACGCTCGTCCCTCTGTCTCCAAGCTTGATTCTCGCGTCCTAAAATGCATCTTCCTCGACTACTCTCGGACCACCAAAGGATATCGATGTTACTCTCCTGATATTCGTCGATACATTATTTCCGCTGATGTCGTCTTCCGGGAGACCGACTCATCTCTTTCCTGGATACTACCATCCTGATCACTCTCTTGATACTCTCTTGGTCCCTAGGCCTGACACTGCTATCCTTTCACAGACTGATCTGTTCTCCCCTCTATGCGGGCAAGTTTACTCTTGTCGCTCTTCTGATAGTACAGTCGTGCCACCACCTCAGCCTACCTCGGTTACCGATGATACGCCGACTGTTCCTCTGGAAGACCCTGCTCCTGTTCCCCCTTCGGTTACGCCAGCCAGCCCAGAGGTTCCTATTGCACTCCGAAAAGGAGTTCAGGCGTGTCGGGAACAACCACTCTATGTTAGCTCGTACCAGGGCTTGTCTGCTTCTCATACTACGCTGCATTCGACTCTCGATCGCTATCGTCTACCCTCCACTGTGGCGGAGGCTAAGGCCGATCCGGGATGGGTGGCAGCCATGCATGATGAATTGAATGATCTCCAACAGAATCATACATGGGATCTGGTTCCCTTACCTTCCGGCAAGAAGGCAATTGGATGCAAATGGATCTACTATGTCAAGGTGCATGCGGACGGTTCTCTGGACCGCCTGAAAGCTCGGTTGGTTGCCAAAGGTTATGCTCAGACTTATGGCGTGGACTATGATGAAACATTCGCTCTGGTTGCAAAGATGTCCTCTCTTCGCATCCTCCTTTCTCTCGCCGCCTTCCACCAGTGGACTTTACACCAGTTGGATATCAAGAATGCTTTTATCCATGGGCTCCTGGATGAAGAAGTGTATATGGAGCAACCACCTGGCATCGTTGCTGAGGGGGAGCGTACCAAGGTGTGTCGTCTCCTCGCCTCCCTATATGGATTGAAGCAATCCCCTCGGGTTTGGTTTGCTCAGTTCTGATCCGTTGTTACCCAGTCAGGCTTACCAAGAGTACTAAAGACTCATCTCTCTTCTATCAGAACTCCTCGGCTGGTACTATTCTGCTACTGGTATATGCTGATGATATTGTTATCACAGGCAGCAACTCTGACGGAATATCAAATCTCAAAGCATTCTTACATTCTAATTTCCAAACAAAAGATCTAGGCACATTGCGGTATTTCCTTGGGATTGAGGTGACTCAAGATGACCACTCTCTCTTTATTTGCCAACGCAAATATGCTCTCGATCTTATATCTGATCTTGGGATGGCTAACTGTGGCCATGTGGATTCCTCACTGGAACCAAGAGAAAAGAGTCTTCATGCCGAAAGCAAACTGTTTGATTCACAATAAAAGTACCGTCGAATAGTTGGAAAGTTAAACTATCTTACGATGACTAGTCCTAACATTGCTTGCGCGGTAAGTAAGGTCAGTCAGTTCATGGCGACGACAACTATGTCTCAGTGGGACTGTGTTCTTCGGATTGTCAGATGTGTGAAGAAGGATCCTGGTTTGGGAATTGCATACAAGAGTCGAGGTCACTCCAATCTAGAGGCATACAGTGATTCTGACTGGGCAGGATGCTTAACAACTCGAAAGTCAACCACGGGATTCACGGTCTTCATGGGCGGTAATCTCATCTCCTGGAAGAGCAAGAAACAAACCACAGTTTCCAGATCTAGTGCTGAGGCAGAATATCGTGTCATGGCCTACACTGTTGCTGAGATCATGTGGGTGAGGCAGATTCTCTGTGAAATCGGGTATCCAGTTCAAGATCTCACTCCTCTATGGTGTGACAATCAAGCTGCAATCCAGATAGCCACTAATCCCGTGTTTCATGAACGCATGAAGCACATAGAGGTCGACTGCCACTTTGTTAGAGAGAAGTATGAAGAATGCCTTATTTCTCTAAAGCATGTGAAGACCAGTGACCAAGTTGCAGACACTTTTACGAAAGGGTTACGGAGACTAGAATGAACTACATATGTAGCAAGTTGGGTCTGGGAAGTTCCCACGATCCAACTTATGGGGGAGTGTTATTGGAAGCATTTACATTTGTCCCACAATATGTATCGCTAATGTTATGTTCTCCACTTTAATATAAATAAAGGGTGAGACCTCCATATGAGGTACTCAGTATTTTTCTCTCAATTCCGTAACAATAATGATATAATCCACATATACAATAATAATAGTGCTAAATTTGTCCTTTCGGTAGACAAAGACTGGGTAATCAAAAGTACAACGGGAAAAATTTTAAACTCAGGAGTTTGTCACTTAGCTTTGTAAACCAGGCCCGGGGTGATTGTTTGAGGCCATATAAGGCCTTCTTAAGGCGACACACGTGTCCTTTAGGAAAATCTATGCCCGATGGAGGAGTCATGTAGATTTCTTCCTTCAATTCACCGTGGAGAAAGACATTTTCTACATCAAGCTGGTACAAGGAACAAGACTTATGGGAGACAATAGATAGCAAAATTCTAACATAATTCAATTTAGCAACAGGAACAAACGTCTCTTGAAAGTCAATTCCATCAATCTGGGTAAAGTGTTTAGCAACCAATCTTTTTTGTATATCTATCAAGAGTGTCATCCTAAAGATATTTAAATTCCATCTCCGCGAAATCCAAAGTCCTTCCTCAATATGCATTGGCGGCTTCTCGAAATAACTGCTAGCGGGCTCGCACGTCCTCATCACGCGGTTGCTGTGGGGGCAGATTCAATGGTGGTGGCAGTATCTTGTTGGGTGTTGCGGGCTATTGAGGGAGCATGGCGGCTTGAGCCAGCTGACCCTGGTTGACTAGTTGGTTGACGAGACCAAGCAGGTAATTGAATTCGTCGCGGGTAACTTATTGTTGTCGTGAAGGTCGTGCGGTTGCGATGAATGCCCGGACTGCCTGCCTTCCATCGGACGGATTCACTGGTCGATTGCATCTGAAGCTCGCGCGTGTGAACAGTTGGTGCAAAATTTGTCGCCTAGTTTTCGACACTCAATGACTGCCTGGGGAGTCCAGCGGAGAGATCGGAGACCGTAATCGACCGGTTACTAGCCCTACGGAGGCTTAGCTAGCAAAGATGAGAAAACAAAAAAGAGGAGGTCATTGGCAGCGGCGGACAACATATTTACCCGCCGCGACAAATACCACTTGCGAGTTGCGGCATGCAATGTTATTGCTCCGGGTAAAAGATTACAAGCGGGTATTGGCAAGTACAAGAGGTGGTGGAGAGAAACGAGAGCAACCGGGAGACGAACTTAGTGTCCGCACCTACAACAGGGTAGATTTTGGGCTAAATTATGTCCCTTTCAAGCACCCATGTCCCCTTATTTATACTTGAGGGTAGGTTGCCCGAACGGTCAGGGCATTCAATACTATATTAAATGCGATATTAAATGCGCGACCACCCGAGGTACACGAAGAGTCGGGTGGCGGGGGGTAAGAAAAGATCGTGCTCAACCGCACATGCTGCTGTCGAGGAGAAGAATCCTCGCAAGCTCCTGACGAGTGCCCACCGTGGCTTCTTCGGTGAACTGTTAAAGGAGTCTCTAGGAGGGCTTGTGACCCCCTACCGAGTATTAGCTGTGTACGCGCGACTCCCGGGAGCGTGCCCGCGATCACCACCAAGTATCCTCCTGGTTGCTTTGTAACTGACACCGTCTGATGTTGTCTCCCGTCGCAGGATTTTGGGTTAACAATAGTAAAAAAATTAGTACAATATAATAAAGATGAAAGATATATCTAAAGTATACAGTGGAAACAAAAGAATAAAATTAGGGTTAAAGGAATATCTCAAAATCTAATTCACATAACCAACTAGAATATAAAATACACAAGTCTGAAGAACTAGAATTTAAACAATTTCTAATACAACCCAAGTCCACACATAAGTGACACATCCTTGAAAAATGAAAGAAATAAACTAAAACTATTGAAACCCTCAGAAGCTTATTCTAAAAAAATCTCCCGACCTGATTTTCCTGAAAAAGAAAAACCCAGAAATGAATCAGCTCATTGATGAGTAAGGAAGACTCTTCCCCCAAGTGATACAAAAAATAACATTTTAAAATATGCATGAATAGTCTAAAGATAATAGTTTATGTCAAGAAAAATATTTCTAAATGTGTTACGGATCCGCATTGGGGGATCACTTACAAGCGTCGCGAACCACGAGCCGCGTAAGCTTGATTTATTATTATTATTATTTCCCTATTTTCGGCATGCTATCCTATTATGTTTAAAATATGTTTAACCTCATAGTTGTTAAGCCTTATTGAGGGGGCAATTTGGTATTTTTATTTCCAGGACGGGGACTTTATGTTGGAGCATGGTATTGGAATGAAGCAAGCAAGAATCATTTTAATTCTCTCTCTTATTTCTCTCTCTCTCTCTAATTCTCTCCCGCACCAACCCTAGCCGCCGCCGTTCATGCCGCACGCCGCCTGGAGCTCACCCGCATGAATCGCCGCACCGCATGGAATCTTCGACTGCCGTCTCTTCCTCCGCACCACCATTGCTCTGAAAGGTTCGAAGAAGGGATCTGATGTAGGGGTAGGCTAGTGGTGCACAAAACTACAACGCTAGGTGTGAGTGCACGGGTGACACGCTAATCCAAACTTATATGGGATGCGATGATCAATGCTTCGACGAATGAATATAAACAATGAAAATTTAGCGCCACACAGATATTAAAATAGAACAAACAAATATTTATTTTAGGCAACATTTTAATGGCTTTCCTCCGGTCGGATGGCCAAAGCGAAGCGCGCGGCGAATGTTTCCTCACGCAAATTGTTAGAGTACCAAAACAAAATTCTACCAACAGGAATCGCAGCAAACTATAATAAATCAACAAGTGGAAATGTTGAATCAAAGAGTACAATACGACAAAAATTCACAAAGCAGAGGGCTGAACCGAGACACTAAAAATTTGGAGGGCCGGATGTGTAGATCGGCGATCAGTGATGGATCCGGTGGCGAGGCGATGGTGATGGTGGCTATCCTCGGCGGAAAACGGTGAGAGTGGGCAATTAAGCGGGAGATCCGACCACGAATAAGTAGATCCAGACCGGGGATGGGTAAATCTGCTATTTATGGTCGGGATCCGGGCAAAAAATGGAAGGTATGAGCGGTGGAAATAACGGACCGGGAGGCTATACCGTAGATTTGGACTGATCTACAGTTTTAGGGCTATGTGGATGGTGGATCCACAGAGGGAATTTAAAAGGGCTGGTCGACTAGGGTTTGTGGAGAGTCCGAGCGGTGGGGAGGGCGGAAGGGAGGTCGGCTGGTTGAAAGGACACAGAGGAGTGGTCGACTTGCTGGAAGGAGGCCGTGGGGTTGCGAGCTAGGTTGGCGGGAGCCGATGGTGGGGTTGCTTGAGACTGGCGGAGGCAAAGACAGGGAGGGTCGGTCGGCTTGCTGGAATTGCAGGTCGGCTGTTTTGGGAGAGGGCTTTGGATGATTTCCGGTGGCTGGAATGAGATTTGAGAGGTGAAAAACAAAGTTGGGGGTAGGGGTTACCTTGGGGAAGAGTTCAGAGGCCTAGGAGTCGTCACCTAGGGTTCCACGACGTCGGCACCGGGGAGGGATCGCTGGAATTCGGGAATGAATGTTCTCCAAATTCTGCAATGACCCATTTCAGCCCTCTAGAGTCCTATATATAAGAAAAAAACTAGGGTTCCCCATCAACGGCTATGATTGGTCGGTGGGTTCGACTCTTAAAATACATCAATAATAAACTGAAAAAAATAAATAATATAGTTTTTTGACTCGCGGCGACGTCCTGGACGCAAACGTGGAGTCGGATCGGCGATACGATCAAGTCTTCCCGCGCGAATAAATGAACGTGGGTCCCGCCTTGCAGCGAACCCCTCCAGGTGCATGATTCGATGGATTCTCATCAACTCCCCCCGACTGAAAAGCCTTCATTTCCAATTGTTGGGTATTGTATCCACAATTCCTGGATTTGAGGAAGCCACCTGTCAAGCTAAGATGAATTCACAATGTATCTGATGAAACCTCTTAAGTTGTGCTTGCAGTTCCTCCATGCTAAGTGCACACCAATGTCAGGGTGCAGTAGGTCAATATACACGGGTCTGCACGACGTAATCCCTCGTTGAGCAGATCAGTGTGTTGGCCTACGTGTACTCTCTCTATTGGAGTGCACTTACTTTCAAGTACAGGGCCGTGTTCATGCAAGAGAAGACAAGGAGCAAGGATGGGTCAAGGAGCAGCTCTTGGGTGGAAAGACGAAAATTCGTCCAAGTAAAATTCGACGAGAATCACCAAGTGATTCTCGCCGATTCGGCGAGAATCACTAGTGATTCTCGCCGAATCGTCGAGAATCATTAGTGATTCTCGCCGACTCTTTCTGGCTACCTCAAAACGGTGCCAAGTAAGATTCGGCGAGAATCCGAACCAGTCGTTAAGCAGATCTTGAATACAAGTTGTATTCGTTGAGAATCAACAAGTGATTCGGCGAGAATCACAAGTGATTCTCGACGAATCGTCGAGAATCACTAACTGATTCTCGCCGATTCGTCGAGAATCACCTGCGATTCTCGACGAATTTTACTTGGCGTTTTCTCTGGATGCTGCTGGACCGGACTCTGCCGCTGGACGATTTTGAACCGGAATTCGGGTGTCTACGTGTGGGACCCACAACGGTCATATTGTGTGTGTCTACAGTGTATAAATACATGGGTATCTTTGAACAGAAAAGACAGCGAAGAAAATAAGAAATACGCGAGCACGAACAAACCCTAGATCGCTGCTTCCGCTCCGCCGCCGCCGCTGCCGCTCGCGACAAGGTGTTCGCCGGTTGATCGTGGTTTCGCCCAGATTCTCCTGCGACAGAAGCCTAGCTAAGCGTAGCGTCTCACGTGTCTATCCGGAGATCTCTTGTCTCTCGATTTGTAGATAGGGAAAATCTCCCCCATCAGAATCGATCGAGACGATTGATCCTAGTGTGACCGTTGGTAGACCTATCTTGCTTCGCTACGAAGTTTGGATCAACAAAGAAGT
Organism: Platanthera guangdongensis; assembly: GCA_039583875.1. Lineage (NCBI taxonomy): Eukaryota > Viridiplantae > Streptophyta > Magnoliopsida > Asparagales > Orchidaceae > Platanthera > Platanthera guangdongensis. The sequence continues at coordinate 124,968,049 of CM077148.1, read as the reverse complement.
GCTGCCTCATATCGTTGTTGCCGCCGATCCCGTGAACCTAGCCGCCGCTCATCTTGCCGCCGCCGGTTCCAGGGAGATCCTCTCCAAGAGAGATCTAAGGTCGTGGACTCCTTGTGGACGTCAAGAACACGTCGTCAACAAAGAGGGACATCTTAGTCTCCAAACGAAGTTTGTATCTCGTGTACATTCTATTTTACTTTTGTTGTAAAGGAACGTTTGTTCCGTGATTGTAAGGGTTGGGTGCAACCCGGTTTGTGGGAGTGTCGACTCCTACGTGTGGAAGGGTTCATTCCGATAGTGCAGGGATTGGATTTCAATCCCGTTGGAGAAGAGACCGAGTCGTCCCTGGTTGGGAGATAGGTCGAAGGGGGAAAGTGGATGTACCCAGGTCGGGGAACCACTATAAATCGTTGTGTTTTCTGTGTGCTGTGTTGTTTATCTTTATTGTGCAGGTACTATTATAAATTCCGCAAAAGCGCTACACGTCACCTATTCCCCCCCCCCCCCCCCCATAGGTGCACATAGTTGACACTAGGTGGACTTTCAAGTGGTATCAAAGCGAGGTTACTCATCAAAAGGTTTACACCTTGAGTAGTATCCTGCCACCAGTGTCAGAAGCATGGAGCTGGATTATGAGAGATCGCCACTCAGACTCCCCGCATGTACAAAGGAGTTTTATCCAGTCTGGAGGATGAGAGTGTCGTATCACTTGGATGCCATCGATCCTCGTGCATCTTTCATCCTGGAAGAGGGTCATTTCATTCCTATGAAAACCTCCGACTCTGGAATTCAAGTGCCCAAGTGCATTGCTGAGATGTCGGAAATGGAGCTTTCATTCTTTAATTTGGATAAGAGGATTCGTCAAATTATCATGGATATCTGGTCTGGAGCTTCTCGCTCTAGATTGGAAAAATGTAGGACGGCTAAATCTCTGTGGATGATGATCTCAGAGCTGATGGGGGGGTCAGAGAAAGCTGGGATCTGCTGTCAATCAGAGGATGAAGCGTATGTGGGGGTCCTCACTTCTGAAGATGAAGGCAAGGATCTCTCGGACTGCATCAGAGCTCCAGTGTCCATGTCAGAGACTGAAGAGGCCAGCGAGGAAAGCAGCTCTGATGAGGATGACACAATGGTCACTGGCTCTAATGACAATATCGCTGAGGAGCAGGTAACTTCTTCGTCCTGCCCCGTATCTCTTGAAATTTCTGAAGACAGGAACTGCCCTCCTTCAGAAAATGCTGATTCCCTGAAAAGAGCCCTTCAGACAAGCAACCTACTTGCTGAGGAGCAAGCTCAAGAGATTGCTCGACTGAAAATCTTGTTGGTTCTTCAATTGGCGTCCAACAAGGCCAAGGACTCTAAAATCTCAGCTCTAGAGAGTAGTCTAGAGAATGAGAAAAGAATAATATCAAACTTTTCCAAGGTTGATGCTATAAAGAGAAAGCAAGAAAATGGGTGGATCTCCCGGATTATTAATTCGTGGAGAAATGGGGAAACGGTATTCCGACCCCCCACTCCAAGCAGGAAGGCAACTCATCATGCCTTCAGGTATGATCACAAGAATAGTCGTGGTCACTGCAAGGGTGATCTGTCCCCATGTGGAGACATCCGGAGTGCAAGGGCCGTCGTGGCCACCCATGAGAGAATACCTAAGGCTTATTCCGAGCCCTTTGTATTCACTGCCACTGCCTCAACTCGGTGTGAATCTGCATGTCCTAGCTCACAGAACACTTCTCACCACCCGAGGACACAGGATAGGGAGGTTAGAAGTCATGGTGTAAGTTTTCATGGGGCCTCTGAAAGGGGAATGCCTGAAAGGAGGGCACCACCTTCCCGGCCTCATGACGCTCACAACATACATTCCTACCACCCTTCCACGTGTCACGATGGAAGAGGAAATTTTGCGAGGAGATCATGCTCTATCCCGTTTAGACCTAGGACCGTGACTACCTCAGTCACTAGATCAGGTCGGAAACGGCGATACAACATTCACCCATGTTGGTGCTGTGGCAAAGTGGGACACTTTGCCATCGACTGTTGGCACAACCCCTCTGTGCCAAAGGCAAGGGCTTATCCACATTCACGGGACAGAGGTAGTCGTCCTGACAGGTTTTCTGAAGGAAGGCAGTTGCGTGCTTATGCTAACAGGAACCTAGGACCCAATATGATTTGGGTTCCTAAGGTAAAGTAATTCTTTCTTGCAGGGTAGTCTAGGTTCCCGAGAATATGATGGGAACCAGACAGTAGGTGGCTCAAGACTAAATTGGAACAAGCGTCTGCTATAACAGATGTGATATCGACTTGAGCATACTCACATTGAGCTCCTAATATGCTCTACCTGTGGGACTAAACGATGACTCTCAAAATCCCAGGTACTCATGATCAGTTCCAAGACTTGAGTCGTTTTCCATTGACAGTTACATATTTATATATATCTTTATATACAGATACATCTTTGTATATACGTGTATGTATGCACATCCAAGGATAGGGTCACACGATTAATATAAACCGTAGATACATCATTAAAGAGTTATCGGAACTTCCACTGGTAGATTCGAGAACTAATCTCTGCAGGCGTAAACTAACTCACTGAAAACTAACAAAGATACGACGTTGGAAGACTTTCAAATTAACTGACGTCGTTAAATTAATTCCACTGGCTCAATATGTGTATGGAAAAGCCGGCTCAAACCCTAATAGCTTGGCTTTCTGGAGTATCTATATAGTTAGAAGACTTTCAAATTAACTTAGACAAACGGAAACCGTAAGAATCCCATTTAACGGACTCGAGCTTGGCATTTAAGGAGAATCTCTGTTGGAACACCCTATTACTAATTTGGGTCAGGATCACTATGTCTCTAGGAATTTATGTTTTGACCTTCTGTATAGATTATAGGTCAATTAGTATTGAGTCTAAGGGTTAGAAGGTTAGGATTGGAAGCTGCTCTGAAGACCCAAGTTTTTCTGGAGACTAAGTCCAATTCGTCGAGCTCAGCACGACGTTTCGTCGAACTCCGGTCGACGATCGTCTAGCTCAACTTCTGCAGATCGTCGAGCTCCATTCGACGATCGCTGAGCTCAACCTCATAATATCGTCGAGCTCCATTCGACGATCGCTGAGCTCAGGTCGACGATTTTGACTCTGCACTGGATCCTTATCTCTGAGCTCAGTTCGACGATCTTTGAGCTCAGATCGACGATTTCTTTGCTGCTTGCATTTTCCAGTTCGCTGAGCTCAGCTCGACGATAGCAGAGCTCAGTTCGACGATTTCAGTTATCTTTCAGAATTCAAATTCAAATCAGATAGAAGTTATTCTGCATTTAATTCAGAAGATCTGCCAGCCGTTTTCATTTACTTCTGGAGCAAGTTTCAAGGAATTTTTCAAGGAACAATTCAGTGGACTTTCCTTCAGAACATATTATGCAATTAAGGCTGTAATTAATTCAGACCAACGGCTATCTTTGACAGAGCAATTTCTTATTCAGACTCAGAGAATAAAAGAGAGAATGTTTTTGAATCAGATATAATACAGACAAGAACAAAGAGAGAAAAAAATAGACAAGAATAAGGATACCTCTCAACACACAGAGACTCTGAAAATTAGTCTGTCAACAAGAATTCAGAAGAACACTCATCAAAAAGAGATCAAGTTTTCAAACATTCTTCAGATCTCTTCAGCTCTCAAGTGTTCAAGGCCAACATCATTTCAAGACTCCAGACACTCAACATTTCAGCTTGCTGAAATCATCTTTTGCTGGAGATCTATCTTTGAAGGCCTATCACCCTCAGCAAAGCTCATCCTCCTGAAGATTTCAAGGACTCAGGGGGAGCTTTGACAATATCACTGAATCCACATAGTCTTCTCAGTTGCTTGAGAAAGAGAAGACTGCCATCACTCTCTCAACCCCATTTTGTAAAGGGTTTTTCAAACTCCCTTCAAAAGTTTGAATCTGGTTTTTGAGCACCTTGTCAAAAGCTCATTGGTGGCAAGACACCTGATCAAAAAATCTGTTTTGGTTTTTGAGCACCTTATCAAAAGCTCATTGGTGCCCAGGACACCTGATCAACTCATCCTGCAGTGGATTCCTACCTAGGGTGGTAGAAGAGTGGATGTACCCAAGTTGGGGAACCACTATATTTCCTTGTGTCATCTGGTTTTGCATGTTTTCTTTTTGTTTCTGGCCTAAATTTTCTTGTGCTTAGTTTCTGCATAGCTTAGTTTTGTGGTTTATTTTATTTCTGCTTCCCTGCTCACACTCATTACAACAATTGTTGTAAAGCTTTGCAAAAATTTTTCTTTGTGTTTTTAAAAGCACCATATACTCTATTCACCCCCCCTCTAGAGTATATCAGATCTAGTTTCCCCTTTCAATCTCATTCTCGCCGAAGGATCAAGAAGAATCACATTTGAGGAAGAATTCCCGCCGACCTTTCACCTTCCACAAGAATCCCGCCGAAGGAGCACACTATACAAATCCCGCCGAACTTCACAGGAGACTCTAGATTTCTCCCGCCGACTCTTCACATCCCTTAGGAATCGCACAAGGTCTTTTCCGCCGACCCGCAGGAAGCTCGTCGAATCATCTTCTCCAGGGTTCCCGCAAGGTTTCTCATTTAGGAATCGCACAAGGTTCTCGTCGGATCCCGCACCGCCTTCGCAAAATCCCGCAAGGTTCTCCATCGTCTTCCCGCAAGTTCCCGCAAGGTTCTCGCAAGGTTCTCGTCGAATCGCACAGGCTCCCGACGAATCCCGCCGAACCCCGCAGGAAACTCTCCTACTCACCGAAGGTCTCCATCGCTGTTTCCCGCTAGATCTCCACCGAAGGTCTTCCCAAAGGACGCTCAAGGAAGATTTCTTGCAGGAAGCTCTCCAACTCTCTTCCGTCTACGCCATTAGGTAACCTCTTCCTCACCCGTACTTGGACGTTATCACTAGTGACGCTTTCCTTTTGACTGTTCATTAAAGCTTAGAGTAGGGCTTCTCTCTCTAGATCTGCAATGGCTCAAAGGACAACTGCTGGGTTGATCACCGGTTACGAGCTTGTTCGAACTGGGTTCTCTCACGCCTCGGACGAATTCCGCAACATCATTCTGATGCTGGAAGAGGCTGGGCTAACATTCGTCCTGGAGCACCCTTGCAAAATCTTGGACAAAGAGGTGCTGGAGTTCTTCGCTACCGCAAGACTCCGAAATGGCGACTCACTAATCAAAAGCAAGGTGGCTGGGGCAAAGGTCAAGATGTCTGACAGCAAGCTGACCCGCTTCCTGCAACTTTCTAGCTCGGAGCATGAAGACTATCTGGAGGACGATGACAAAGCCAGAACTCTCTTATTCTGCGGTCTCCCACGAGGAACTAGGTCCATAAAGAGAAAGGATATGAATGAAGAAGGGAAGCTCCTGTCTGACATAATTGGAAAGGTGCTCATCTGCAAGCCGGGCTCTCATGACCATATCTTAGCGGATATGTTCAAGATCTTAATAGCTATTGTCTGCCGTAAACGGTTCAACTGGGGGGGCGTTGCTGTTCGAGAAGATAAAGGACACCTTGAGCTCTCCGAGTTTTGGCCGCATCATAAGTCTATATCTAAATCAGCTAAATGGAGACAAGTTTGATATGAGTAAAGGTGTTCCTCTCCACTACTTGAAGAAGATGGACTCAAGTGTGTTTGACCGATGGGAGAGGCGTATTGGGCAGACTGCAGTGGAAGAACAACAGGGAGTATCTCCAGCAGTCACCCCCGGTGAAATTCCTGATACTTTGACTGCAGGAATCGAGGGGGAGCCTCTACCCCCTCATACTGATGTAGTATCTGACATCTCCCAGCTGGCCAGAGATGCTGTGGCAGATCTACACGTATAAAGTGAACCTGAGCTGGAGCATGAGGAGGCCCTGAACCGAAACGATCAAGGAGCCGAAGCTACTGTGCTGGAGACTGCTGACAAAGAGTCGGAAGAGGCTGCTGATGAAGATGAATTCATGGATGATGACGGACAGGAAGACGAGAATGAGGGACATGACGCATTGGAGGCTCCGGATCTCGTTGAACCTCCATCTGACAAGCATGCACCAGTGGAGGGGGAGTCAGAAAAATCTACAGAGGCCGCCAACATTCCCCCATTAGAGACTGTGATTGTATCCAGCTCTACAGATGCGTCTGCTAAAGAGCAAGGCCAAGAAGTGTCTCCGGCTCTTCCTTTACGAGACGAGCTTGCCAATCACACTGTAAATATCATTCAGGGCATCGTGAATGAGCTTAAGGCTTCCTTTGATAAAGCTCAGAATCAAATGCTGCAAAGAATCAAGAAGTCGGAAAATCTCATGCTCAAGAATATAGTGGAGATCAATCATAAACTTGACACGATGGAGAAGAAATTTGAAGAAAAGTATACCGCAGCCGGCGAAGCTGTCACACTTCTTATGGCCGGATTGAAAAAGAACACTGATACTCTTGCTGTAGTAAATCAAAATGCTCATGTTGTAGCAAACAACATCCAAAAGTTCGACGGTAATATGGTCACTCTCAACGCCAATCAGCAGGCATTAGTCACTGAATTTTCCAAGACGACAACGCATATTGATGACTCTCTGCACTCCTATGCAAACTCCATAGCACTCGAAGCCAAAAAGGGGGAGAAAGAATACATAGCTAAGATGGCTGAGCTTCAAGAAATCATGATTACAAACTTCGAACTGTCAAACAAATATGTCTATGACAGCTGCTGGTGGATGCTACAACAGGCGTTAGGCGTCGATTTGAATCCTGCAGGTATTCATGCTCCTGAGACTTCTATGGCTGCAGCGGGAGTAAGTGTTGCTGAGGGAGTAAGTGTTACTGATGTTCCCATGAGTGAAGCTGATGCTAGGGCCATTTCTAAAGCAAAACTAAGGAGCATGTTTGACCAGGAGGCCCTAGCAAAAGCCAGTGGCAAGCGAAAAGCTCAAGAAGGGACCTCCAAGGAGACACAGGCTGAAAAGAGAACTCGACTGAATGAGGAGGAGGTAAGAAATGAAAAGTGGAGTCCAGTTTCAAAGAATATCATCCTGGACACCTTCTGGCTACAGGAAAAAGGAGAAATCAATCGAAACGAAGTATACAGCAAGTTTGAGTGGGAAACGCACAAGACGTATGAAGCGAAACGAAACATCTTCTTCAGAAACAACACGGATGCAAATAAAGTTCCTCCTCCCAGATACTATCCGAAGCCTAAAGAGTACATGGAGAGACAAAGGAAGAAGTTTTTGGCGCAAAAACTCAAGCATGACTTAGCTAAGGAAAGATAGTCAACAACTTGTAGCTTGTCATTCTCTCCTAAGAACATTTACTGCTTATTGTTATGATATGAACAATTCTGAGATTATATATACATATATATATACATTTGTATTTGAATTTGTGAATGACTCAAGTCCTGATCTGGTTGCTTATATTCTCTTGTGCTGCATGTTTAACTTCTGAATGCTGTTTTTATTATTTGATTGGTGTTATTCATCTTAGCTAGTAGGGTTTTGGCTTCGTCAAATAGGGGGAGATTGTTGGGTATTGTATCCACAATTCCTGGATTTGAGGAAGCCACCTGTCAAGCTAAGATGAATTCACAATGTATCTGATGAAACCTCTTAAGTTGTGCTTGCAGTTCCTCCACGCTAAGTGCACACCAATGTCAGGGTGCAGTAGGTCAATATACACGGGTCTGCACGACGTAATCCCTCGTTGAGCAGATCAGTGTGTTGGCCTACGTGTACTCTCTCTATTGGAGTGCACTTACTTTCAAGTACAGGGCCGTGTTCATGCAAGGGAAGACAAGGAGCAAGGATGGGTCAAGGAGCAGCTCTTGGGTGGAAAGACGAAAATTCGTCCAAGTAAAATTCGACGAGAATCACCAAGTGATTCTCGCCGATTCGGCGAGAATCACCAAGTGATTCTCGCCGAATCGTCGAGAATCATTAGTGATTCTCGCCGACTCTTTCTGGCTACCTCAAAACGGTGTCAAGTAAGATTCGGCGAGAATCACTAGTGATTCTCGCCGAACCAGTCGTTAAGCAGATCTTGAATACAAGTTGTATTCGTTGAGAATCAACAAGTGATTCGGCGAGAATCACAAGTGATTCTCGACGAATCGTCGAGAATCACTAACTGATTCTCGCCGATTCGTCGAGAATCACCTGCGATTCTCGACGAATTTTACTTGGCGTTTTCTCTGGATGCTGCTGGACCGGACTCTGCCGCTGGACGATTTTGAACCGGAATTCGGTTGCCTACGTGTGGGACCCACAACGGTCATATTGTGTGTGTTTACAGTGTATAAATACATGGGTATCTTTGAACAGAAAAGACAGCGAAGAAAATAAGAAATACGCGAGCACGAACAAACCCTAGATCGCTGCTTCCGCTCCGCCGCCGCCGCTGCCGCTCGCGACAAGGTGTTCGCCGGTTGATCGTGGTTTCGCCCAGATTCTCCTGCGACAGAAGCCTAGCTAAGCGTAGCGTCTCACGTGTCTATCCGGAGATCTCTTGTCTCTCGATTTGTAGATAGGGAAAATCTTCCCCATCCGAATCGATCGAGACGATTGATCCTAGTGTGACCGTTGGTAGACCTAGCTTGCTTCGCTAGGAAGTTTGGATCAACAAAGAAGTGCTGCCTCATATCGTTGTTGTCGCCGATCCCGTGAACCTAGCCGCCGCTCATCTTGCCGCCGCCGGTTCCAGGGAGATCCTCTCCAAGAGAGATCTAAGGTCGTGGACTCCTTGTGGACGTCAAGAACACGTCGTCAACAAAGAGGGACATCTTAGTCTCCAAACGAAGTTTGTATCTCGTGTACATTCTATTTTACTTTTGTTGTAAAGGAATGTTTGTTCCGTGATTGTAAGGGTTGGGTGCAACCCGGTTTGTGGGAGTGTTGACTCCTACGTGTGGAAGGGTTCCTTCCGATAGTGCAGGGATTGGATTTCAATCCCGTTGGAGAAGAGACCGAGTCGTCCCTGGTTGGGAGATAGGTCGAAGGGGGAAAGTGGATGTACCCAGGTCGGGGAACCACTATAAATCGTTGTGTTTTCTGTGTGCTGTGCTGTTTATCTTTATTGTGCAGGTACTATTATAAATTCCGCAAAAGCGCTACACGTCACCTATTCCCCCCCCCCATAGGTGCACATAGTTGACATTAGGTGGACTTTCACCAATGAATGAAGATGATTGTACTGAGGTCGATGTCCCGGAGCGAGTCGATCAAGCTCTGTCGGTAGTATTCAAGTGTCGTCCCTGTCGGGGCGGCACTGCTAGTGTACCAATTAGCGACATGGTGGTCTGTCCGTGGTGGGAACAAACTGATGGGATCTGATCTGTGTGATGTACACATCTCTCATCTCTCGAAGGGTGGATCCCAGTGCGATCGGTGGTGCCTGCGGTGAAACCAAAGAAGACGGGTTTCCATGTGGGTGGATGTCAACAGTGGGTGGACTGGGGCGGCCATCAGACGGTCGGGACGTATGAGGGTGGTACGGTAACGACAGTGAGGGTGGGGGTGGCTGGGTATCTCCACTGCTCGGGTCCACATACTCATGAAGTTCGTAGTATGGAATCAGATCCTCAACATTAAACACCGGGTGAATTCCCAAACTAGCCGGGATATCGAGTCGGTAGGCATTTGTCCAAATATGACTAACAACAGAGTACGGACCCATTCGCCTGGCGCCTAGCTTCTTGGCAGGTCCTGAAGGGAGCCTCTCTGGGCATATTTGTACTATTACCTTTTCGCCTTCAGTAAATATTTGTTCTTGCCTTTGCTTATCTGCATGAGCTTTATAATTTCCATTGCTTGTTATTATTCGTCGGCGAACCAACTCATGCAACTCATGCAAATGTTGTACAAATGATTCAGTAGACTCACTAGGGCGTGACTCTAAAGGACTCGGGACAAGGTCTATACACTTCCCAAGGTCATATCCTGATACTACATGAAATGCACTCAACCCGGTAGACCTACTGACTGAGCTATTGTAAGCAAACTCTGCAACAGGGAGATCTACGTCTCAACTACCTACATGCTCTCCTACCAGACAACGCAAAAGATTCTCTAAACTCCGATTCACTACCTCGGTCCGTACGTCCGTCTGTGGGCGATATGCCACAGGGTATTCCAGAAATAGATCATAAATCTAAGAATAGTGCCCGTCTTATGCCACAGGGTCTTCCAGAAATAGCTCATGAATCTCACATCGCGGTCTGACACGATCGACTTTGGCAGGCCATGAAGTCGAAAGACATCCCTCATGCAACGTGAGTGCGCCATCTTCGAAAACTGATCGACCACCACGAAGATGGAGTCGTGTTTCCATAAGGTGCGGTGAAGTCCGAGAACAAAATCTATGTTAATATCCTCCAAAGGGCGGTGTGGGACAGGTAACGACATGTATAGACCAGTGTTTTGCTTAGTTCCCTTTGTCGTCTGGCAGATACGGCAGTGGCGAACAACGCGAGCTACGTCCTTAAGGTCGGGCCAGTAGAGGCGGTCCTCGACAATGGCTATGGATTTATCTCGCCCGAATGGCCAGCGGCTCCGCCCGCGTGCAACTCCGAAATCAGATAATCACGGTAAGATGTCTGGGGAATGCACAGGCGGGAGCCCCGGTACAGATATCTCTCATAGATTTGGTATCCCTCAACAAGGTCAGGTGGGGCTCGGGACAGGGCGGTGCAAATCTCGCCAAAATCAGGGCATGTCGGATAGTCCAACATCAATCTCTCTAGTCCCTCTACGCTTGCAGTCATCGTCTGCAACAGGGATACGTGGCGACTCAACGCATAAACCTGCTTGTTCTCAACACCAGCGCCGTGCTTGAGAACATAATGAAAGTCCTGCAGATATTCGAACCACTTCGCGTGTCGGTGTCCCAGCATGCGTTGCGAGTCGAGATAACGTAGCGCCTGGTGGTCGGAATATAATACAAACTCCCGAGGAAGGAGATAGTGTCTCCAGTAACGCAGAGACTGGACTATGACATAGAACTCTCGATCATAATTCGAGTATTTTTGCTCTGCTTCGTTCAGCTTCTTACTAAAGTAAGAAACTGGGTGTCCCTCCTGACTCAATACGCCACCTATACCAACCCCTGACGCATCGCATGCGACCTCAAAGGCGCGGCTAAAATCCGGCAATCGTAGGACAGGAGCTGTCGTCAGTCTCTCAATTTAAACGAAGGCTCTAGTGGCTGCGGGGGTCCACTGAAACTCTCCCTTCTTGAGACAGCTCGTAAAGGGGGCCATGATATTACTGAACCCCTGGACAAACCTCCTATAGAAGGTGGCAAGTCCGTGAAAGCTCCGAGCCTCGTGAATATTCGCAGTCACATGCCAATCCCGAATAAATTTGACCTTCTCGGGATCTACGGATACTCAAGTAGACGATATAATAAACCCCAGAAAGTGAACAGACAGAAAGAAACGAGCACTTCTTCAGATTCGCATACAGTTTCTCTTGCCTGAGGGTGTCAAAGATAAGTCTCAGATGATCGAGGTGAGCAGCCTGGGTTTGGCTATAGACCAGTATGTCATCGAAGTATACTACCAGAAACTTGCTCATGTAGGGCCACAACACCTGCATCATAACTCGCATAAAAGTGCTAGGGGCGTTAGATAGCCCAAATTGCATGACTAGCCACTCGTACAGACCATCCTTGGTCTTGAATGCTGTCTTCCACTCATCTCCTTCACGAACTCGTATCTGATGGTACTCACTACGGAGGTCGATCTTGGAAAAGATCTGGGCACCAGACATAGTATCCAGAAGATCATCGAGTCGTGGAATTGGGAAACGATACTTGACCGTGATTTTATTAATGGCGCGGCTATCGATGCACATACGCCAACTACCGTCCTTCTTAGGGGTAAAAAGGGCGGGGACCGCACACGGACTCATACTCTCGCGAATGAACAGTTTCCGGAGAAGCTCTTCGACCTGCCTCTTGAGCTCAGCGTGCTCATTTGGATGCATACGGTAATGGGGCAGGTTCAGGAGGGAAGCCCCTGGGACTAAATCAATAGCGTGTTGAATGTCCCGTGGAGGTGGCAGCTCGTCGGGGAGCTCGTCAGGCATGATGTCCGCAAACTCGCCTAAAAGGGGACGTACTGTGGGTGGGTGGTCCACAGGGGTGTCCTCAATGACCTGAGTAGCGGCAACAACGTAAATAATATCTGACTCAAGACTATCTCGCAAAAACTCACCTCGCCTCAGAATATGCAGTGGCCTCGAGGTGCACGTACTCACAGATGGCTCTACCACACCCTTGGATTTATCTCGGGGCTGGGTGTGCGTCAACTTAATCTTCCACCCCTTGTCATAAAAGACACAAGTATTCGAGTGGCCGAAGCACGTGACATCTCGATCAAATAGCCAGGGGCGGCCAAGCAATACATGAGCGACGCCCATGGGAATAACATCGCACCAGACCTTATCCTGAAAGGATGCAATAGTAATCGGGACTAGACAACACAGGGTGACCTGAATTGCTGTCTTGTCTACCCAGACGACACGATATGGGTGGGGGTGAGGCTCTGTCTTCACCTGCATACGGTCAAGCCCCTTTTGGGCAACAATGTTCACACAACTCCCACCATCGATAGCCAACTTGCAGGGACCGCCTGCACTAGGGAATTATGTGTAAAAGATGGTGGTGCATCGCCAATCCTCATCTACACGAGGGGTGTGTAGGAGGCATCTAATCACTCCCACCTCTAAAGATCTCTCGGCGTCACTCTCTCAGCCTTCCTCGACAGTGGCCTTGACTTCTTCCATACCCTCCTCTTCTCCCTTTAAATCCTGCTCCTCGCCCTCAACTAGCAGGTTCCGCGTGGGGCACTGCGCCTCCACGTGTCCCCTGCCAGAACATCGATAGCACACAATACCCCCAGACCGCGAGACATCAGTGGCTATGGCTTTGCCCTTCGCATCCGCGGTGATACGCGAGGGTGCGGTCGTGGTGGTCAGGGGCGGGGCGGGCTTCCTAAAAGTCGAGTACTCAGTCCGAGAGGTGAACTGCCTCGTGCTAGAAGATCGAAGGTACTGCTCGTACTCAAGAGCGAGCTAAAATATCTGGTCGATGGTCTCTAGGCGATGCAGAATCAACTCTCGCCGAATCTCAGAACGAAGGCTCGCCTTGAATCGGGAGGCGGTGACAATAGGCTCCTCCGATATGTCACTCCTAACAACTATCTCGTCGAAACGAGCCATGTACTCGGCGACAGTAAGGGACCCCTGTCTTAAGTTCTGCAACTGCTCAAATAACTGGTCTTGGTAGGAGGCGAGGAGGTATTTCTCGCTCAACCTTTGCTTCATCTCCTCCCATCTGGCGATGGGGTAATACCCATCTCGCTCCAACGCTCTCTCAACGCTAATCCAGAACACCTTAGCTTGCCCAATTAGCTTCATTTTTGCAAAGCGGACACAACGCTCGTCACTCATGTTATACCACTCGAAGTAGTGATCCATGTCCAAGAGCCAATCACTGAAGGCTTTTGGATCTAGGCGACCATCGAACGAAGGAGCGTCGAGTCGAATACGACGAGTGATGTCATGGTGGTGGCCTCCTCTCCGTGGGTCAGGATAATCCTCGGGGTAATCATCATGGGCGTAGTCGTATCGAGCGGGTGGGGGACCACGCTCTCTTCGGCCCGGGGGATAATAGTCATCTTGGTGATGGTCACGGCGACAGTGTGGGGGCACACGATCTCTGGGGTCAGATTGAGGCTAACGTGCCATACGGTACTCACAACGCTGATGGGGTAGTCTATCCCGCGCCGGAACTTGCCTATGATCTATCACAAAGTCAGGATTTTGCCTTACCGGCGGGATTGGGGCTCGATGAGGAATATCACGATGGTGGCGATCTGCTGGAAGCGGACCATCCCTCGGACGTTGGCCCTGACGTGGAGGAGCATCAGGGTCGTCCTCAAGCGACTCGTCACGTTGTGTCGGGGTGTCCCTGGCATTCTCTAAGTGCTCTAAGCGAAGGTTCACCTCGGCAGGATCATGACGCACATCGTTAAACTGAGCACCTAATCCGTCAAAACGGTGTAGGACAAGGTGTTGGAATTCAGCAAAAGCGGCGCCCGAATTCGCGCTCGTCGGGCGGTCGTCGATGACTTGGGGCTCTACCATGCTTTCTCTAAATGTCCTAGCACTACGGAGCATGCAAATGACCTAACCTTGATCTCTGATACCAAAATGATGTTGGGGTAAACTAGTGGTGCACAAACCTACAACGCCAGGTGTGAGTGCACGGGTGACACGCTAATCCAAACTTATATGCGAAGCGATGATCAATGCTTCGACGAATGAATATAAGCAATGAAAATTTAGTGTCACACATATATTAAAATAGAACAAGCAAATATTTATTTTAGGCAGTATTTTAATGACTTTCCTCCGCTCGGAGGGCCAAAGCGAAGCGTGCGGCGAATGTTTCCTCCTGCAAATTGTTAGAGTACCAAAACAAAATTCTATAAACAGGAATCACAACAAACTATAATAAATCACCAAGTGAAAATGTTGAATCAAAGAGTACAATACAACAAAAACTCACAAAGCAGAGGGCTGAACCGGGGCACTGAAAATTTGGAGGGCCGGATGTGTAGATCGGCGATCAGTGATGGATCCGGTGGCGAGGCGATGGTTGTGGTGGTTGTCCTCGGCGGAAAACGGTGAGAGTGAGCAATAAAGCGGGAGATCCGGCCACGAATAAGTAGATCCGGACCGGGGATGGGTAGATCCGCTATTTAGGGTCAGATTCGGGCAAAAAAAATTAAAGGTATGAGCGGTGGAAATAATGGATCGGGAGGCTATACCCTAGATCTGGACTGATCTAGAGTTTTAGGGCTATTTGGATGGTGGATCCACGGAGGGAATTTAAAAAGGGTGGTTGTCTAGGGTTTGTGGAGAGTCCGAGCGGTGGAGAGGGCGGAAGGGAGGTCGGCTGGTTGATAGGACACGGAGGAGTGGTCGGTTGGCTGGAAGGAGGCCGTGGGGTTGCGGGCTGGGTTGGCGGGAGCCGGCGGTGGGGCTGCTTGAGACCGGCGACGGCAAAAACAGGGAGGGTTGGTCGGCTTGCTGGAATTGCAGGCCTGCTGTTTTGGGAGAGGGCTTTGGATGATTTCCGATGGCTGGAAATGAGATTTAAGAGGTGGGGAAGGTGGGGGTAGGGGTTACCTTGTGGAGGAGTTCAGAGGCCTAGGAGTCATCACCTAGGGTTCCACGGCGTCGGCATCGGGGAGGGATTGCTTGAATCCGGGAATGAATGTTCTCCAAATTCTGCAATGACTCATTTCAGCCCTCTAGACTCCTATATATAAGTAAAGAAAAGCTAGGGTTTCCCCATCAACGGCTATGATTGGTCGGTGGGTTCGGCCCTTAAAATACATCAATAATAAACTGAAAAAATAAACTAATATAGTTTCTTGACTCGCGGCGACGTCCCGAACGCAACTGCGGAGTCAGATCGGCGATCCGATCAAGTCTTCCTGCGCGAATAAATGAACGTGGGTCCCGCCTTGCGGCGAATCCCTCCAGGTGCATGATTCGATGGATTCCCATCATGATCCACTTCCCTCCTGCAGGATTTCCCCCTCCAACGGCCGTTCACACGCTCACAATCTCGGGAGCGTAACAACTTTGTATCAGAGCCACAGGTCCTCCCAACCACCGCTCTCGTCGTCGCCTCACCACCGCCTCCCACCGACCTCCCAGATCCGGTGCATCCAACGGCCGACCCAGCTCCCCGGCCGCCGCTCGCCCCGATCCGGCCATTCCGGAATGATCTGTGTCGCTCGCCGCCGATTCTCCTTGGTTCCTCGCTCAATGGGTGTTCTCTACTCACTCCTTCCAACGGTTTGCTTCCCCTACCCGATCTTCCTCCGCTCCAGTCCTTCTATCCACATGGCCGACGATGCTCAAGGGGCCCAAATTCTGGAATCATTCAAGACCATGACGGCCGAGAATCACCAAACTCTTCTTGCTGCGCTACGGCCCGACGACATACCCTTGCCGGCAAGGATAAATTCCGCTTCCTCTCCCTCTGCCTCAGAACAGCTATCTCACCCGCCGTCGACAGATCTGTCGGCCCGTTCGGACTACTAGACCGTACCACGATTTTGTTGGAGTTACCATTGTGATCTGGAAGTGATCAAACATGTAATCTCACTGCCAACGCGATATGAGCCTGCAGGGTCGCACATAAGAGATGTGGAGAAGTTGGATAATTGACTGTGTTGGTAAAGGTTACCAATCACCGACCTAAATGGGGTTATGGGCAAAGTGTTGCTTAAAGAATCATCGGGTTGGGCAAATGTTGCCTTAGAGGACTGGTATGAATAGTCGACCGAGGGTCGACGAGAATCGTCGAGAATGGTTGTCTGATTTTCGCCGGTCGACGAGAATCGTCGAGAATGGTTCTCTGATTCTCGCCGATCGACGAGAATCGTTACTCTGATTCTCGACGATCGACGAGAATCGTCGACCGCAGGTCGACGGTCGACGAGTATGGTCCACCCTGCATTCGGCGAGAATCGTCGAGTATTGTACTCTGATTCTCGCCGATCCTAGGTGATACTCGCCGACTGATTCTCGCCGAACCTGCCAAGTGATTCTCGCCGATCGTCGCCGATTCTCGCCGACTGATACTCGCCGATTCTGGAACCCTATTTCTGGGTGGTCTGCGGATAGCGAAATACCTAAGTCTATTTATGTCTTTGGTATAAAAGGGACACTTAGGGTTTTCGGGAATTATGCTTTTGCTTTTGCTTTTGGTAGCCGATCGAAACAAAACCCGCGACGGAAGCGTTCCGCCGTTCCGCTCGATCCGCCGATCCCGAATCCCACCGCCGACGGAAGTGTTCCGCCGCCGCCGTGTTCGCTCCGTCGACCTCCATCTCTCCGGCGATCGTCGCTGGCGTTGCAATCCCTGGCGCGGACCTAGCAGTCTGTGGGAAAGCAAGGTGCGGTCTTCTCCTTCCCGATAATCCGTGCGACGGATAGATCGGCGTTCTCCCGCTCGTGTGGATTTCTGCAGAGACGTGGATATTATTCCACGTAGAACTCGTCACTAGCAAGGAGACGAAGTTTGGAGCATCTCCGTTGAGTTGTGACTCAACGCCACCGAGGTAATTTTTGCCTAGTTGTTCGTTAACTTCTTGATTCAATTATTATGACCCGATCCCATCTCTTTTGGGTTTTCTTTATGTTTTATTCTTCCGCTGCGTGCACAAGTGTTGTGCCATCATCATAGAGAAACCCAACAGTGGTATCAGAGCCAGGTTTCGGCCATGATTATTGTATTGGAAGTTTTGTTATTCCAGTGCGTGTAAACCTAGGGATTTAGAAGTGTTCTAAATGTCTAGATTTAGTCTTGGTACCCCTCCAAGAACTTCTGCAATTTCGTGGTAATTTCTAATTGTTAGAAATTGTAGTCTCCTTAGCAGTAACCATCCCTCGATTTTTTTTTGGATTTTGAATCCAACATAGAGAGATGAGCTTGTCTACTGCTTTAAGTTGAGTTGTCTTTGCCTTTGTCCAATGCATGTAAATCTGAGGATTTGGAAGTTTCCGGATGTTCAGATTTAGCCATTCCTTCTATCAATTGTTGATGGTGTAAGGTTGTGCACATAAGGGATGCATGTGGTTTAAGAAAAATTATTTTGCTTTGCATGTGCACATTGATCAAATGCTGATCATGGTTAACTGTTAACCTATAATTAAAATCCCTTCAACAAATATTAAGTGTTCGGATGCCTTCCGATGGATGACACTCTTCCTGCCTCGATCGATGAAGTGTGGGCTTGCCAAAGCAAGGTGCATTAATCTATCTTGGTAAGGGTGCGAGCGGATAATTGTGATATCTCACTGTCGACATCGGGTCCAGCTTAACTAGGTGACCTCAAAGGTTGAGTGCCTAGAGGCATAGGGTTGGCATGCACCATATGATGGATACGAGTAAGGAGTTATTCACCAACCATACAAGAATTGCATGAGCATGCAATTGGCAAGCGTTGCCTACCTAAATAACCGCATCGTGAGAGGAAAGCCAAAGCTGACTCATTGTGTTGGTGAAATACGGATCTTGTCCACTAAGAGAGTAGCTCGCATGAACTCTCCGAATTGTTAGTGAGGGCTATCATTTCGAATAAAATAGTGGGAGTGTTTTTAATTGAAGTCCAAATTAAAATAAATTGTATTTGAAATTTTGGTACAGATTTTATTCTGCATAAATTCTTGTAGAATTCCATGGCAAGTGTTTCACACTCCACTTTGTCTCTGAGAACCATCCTTGAGAAGGATAAGCTCAGTGGGACAAATTACATGGACTGATATAGGAACCTGAGAATTGTTCTCAGGCAAGAGCGAAAGCTCTATGTCTTGGAAGAAGAAGTCCCCGAGGTGCCGACCGGGAACTCTTCCCGTGCTGAGAAGGATACTTATAAGAAGTATACTGATGATGCTTTAGATGTCGAATGTCTTATGCTTGCCACTATGAACTCTGAGCTTCAGAAGCAACATGAGAACATGGGTTGCAAGAAGATTGACGAGCATCTCAAGAAAATGTTTCAAGGGCAGGCTCGTCAAGAGAGGTTCGACGTCACAAAAGCGTTGTTTCAGTGCAAGATGGGAGTTCGAGACTCAGTAGGGACTCACATACTCAAGATGATTGGGTATATAGAGAACCTTGAAAGGCTGGGTTTTCCTCTTGGTCAAGAGTTGGCCACAGATCTGATCCTGCAATCGTTGCCGGACAGTTATGAGCAGTTCGTCTTGAACTACAACATGAATGAAATAGACAAGACACTGCCCGAACACCTAGGCATGTTGAGAACTGCCGAAATCAACATGAAGAAGGCCAAGCCTGCCAGCCCCATACTGATGGTGCATAAGGGCAAGGGCAAGGCCAAGGGCTCTAAGAAGACGAACGTGGGACCTAAGTCATACCTTGAGCCCAAGTCTTCAGCACTGATGAAAAAGAAAAGCACGGTGAAGGAAGGGAAATGCCACCACTGTGGCAAGGCTGGTCATTGGAGGAGGAACTGTCCTTCGTACATTGAAGGTCTGCAGAAATTGAAGGGAGGTATGACTTCCGCTTCAAATGTTTACGTTATAGAGATAAACCTTTCTGCTCCTTAATCTTGGGTATTGGATACCGGATGTGGTTCTCACATTTGTACAAATGTGCAGGAACTGGGAAGGAGAAGATTGCTGAGTAAAGGGGAGGTGGACCTCCGCGTCGGCAATGGAGCAAGAGTTGCTGTTGTAGCCGTAGGGGTTTACCGTCTTTCTTTGCCCAGTGGGCTTGTAATAGAACTAGATAATTGTTATTTTGTTCCGGCCATAACTAGAAACATTATATCTATTTCATGTTTGGACATGATTGGATTTTCTTTTATAATTAAGAACAATTGTTGTTCTATATTTAAGAATGATGTTTGTTATGATGTAGCCCAATTGTTTAATGGTCTTTATGTTTTGAACTTGGACCATCTGATCTGTAATGTAGAAAAAAATAAAAGACTAAAAACAAATGACTCGAACCCTACGTTTCTCTGGCATTGTCGTTTGGGTCATATCAACGAGAAGCGCATATCCAAGCTCCATAGAGATGGACTTTTGGACTCATTTGATTATGAATCATTTGAGCGATGTGAATCTTGTTTGTTAGGCAAGATGACTAAAGCTCCTTTCACTGGTTATACTGAGAGGGCTGAGGATCTCTTGGGTGTTGTACATAGTGATGTATGCGTACCCATGAGTTCCATGGCTAGAGGTGGGTATTTCTACTTTGTTACATTTACTGATGATTTCAGTAGATACGGATATGTGTATCTTATGAAGTGCAAATCCGAGACCTTTGAAAAGTTCAAAGAGTTCAAGAATGAAGTAGAAAACCAGTTGGGTAAAAGGGTTAAAGCACTCCGATCTGATCGAGGTAGCGAATACCTGAGTCATGAGTTCCGTGATCATCTGAAAGAGTGTGGTATTGTATCACAGCTCACTCCACCTAGAACACCACAACATAATGGTGTGTCTGAGAGAAGAAATCGTACTCTGTTAGACATGGTACGTTCGATGATGAGTCATGCAGACTTGCATGTTTCCTTTTGGGGTTTTGCTTTAGAGACTGTTGCAATGACATTGAATCGCGCTCCAACGAAAACGGTTCTGAAGACATCATATGAGATATGCACTGGGAAGCGTCCTAGTATGTCGTTCATTAAAATTTGGGGCTGTGAGGCATACGTGAGACGTCAAATGCCTGACAAGCTGGAACCCAAATCGGATAAATGTTATCTGGTGGGATATCCTAAGGAAACGAAAGGGTATTACTTTTACCTACCGTCTGAGGGCAAAGTGTTTGTCACAAGTACTGGTGTATTCTTGGAGAAAGAGTTCTTATCAAGAAAGACTGAAAAGGTAGAGCTTGAAGAAGTTCAAGAACCACATGTAGTGAATGAACCGGAATTGGATTCTGAGACAGGACTACAAGATGTTGTAGCTAGAGAACCTGCTCAAGGAACACAAGTCCTACGTAGATCTGGTAGACCGAGGTTTGAGCCTGAGAGATATGGATTTCTCGTGTCTCAAATAGGTAATGTGTTGCTTATGGATCATGATGATGAACCAGCAACCTACCAAGAGGCTATGAATGGACCGGACTCCGACAAATGACTTGAGGCTATGAAATCCGAAATGGACTCCATGTATGCAAACCAAGTTTGGAACTTGGTGGAACCACCTGAAGGGGTACGACCCATAGGGTGCAAGTGGGTCTTCAAGAAGAAGACCGACATGGATGGGAATGTACAGACATTCAAAGGGCGACTGGTGGCTAAGGGTTTCAAGCAGATTAATGGTATTGACTATGATGAGACCTTTTCCCCTGTTGCCATGGTAAAGTTCATAAGGATATTGCTTGCTGTTGCTGCGTATTATGACTACGAGATCTGACAGATGGATGTCAAAACGGCTTTCCTTAATGGAAACCTCCTTGAGGAAGTGTATATGACACAACCCGAGGGTTTTGTATCCCCAGATGAAGCCACTAAAATATGCAAGCTGAATAAGTCCATCTATGGACTGAAACAGGGCTCTCGAAGTTGGAATCTTCGTTTTGATGAGAAAATCAAAGAGTTTGGTTTCATCAAGAATGAAGATGAGCCTTGTGTTTACAAGCGAATCAGTGGGAGCATTGTTGTCTTCCTGATATTGTATGTAGATGACATACTGTTGATTGGGAATGACATTCCTACCCTGAAAGTTGTTAAGCACAACCTAGGGAACTGCTTTTCAATGAAGGATTTGGGTGAAGCGACTAATATACTCGGTATTAAGATCTATAAAGATAGATCGAAGAAGTTGCTGGCTTTGACCCAGAGTACGTCCATCGAAAAGGTGTTGAAGCGGTTCAACATGCTTGAGTCCAAGAAAGGATTTTTGCCCATGTCTCATGGTGTGAATCTCTCTAAGGACCAGTGTCCAAAATCTTGTGAAGATAAGGACCGCATGAAATTGATTACATATGCTTCGGCAATTGGATCAATCATGTACGCGATGTTATGTACTCGACCCGACGTCTCCTTTGCTTTGAGCATGACTAGCAGGTATCAGTCAGACCCCGGTGAGTGTCACTGGATTGCAGTCAAGAATATCCTAAATTACTTGAGAAGGACTAAGGATGTGTTCTTGGTGTATGGTGGAGAGGAAGAGCTCGTTGTAAGTGGTTACACGGATGCTAGCTTCCAAACTGATAGAGACGACTCCAAGTCTCAGTCAGGTTTTGTGTTTTGCCTGAATGGAGGAGCTGTGAGCTGGAAGAGTTCCAAGCAAGAGACAGTTGCTGATTCTACAACAGAGGCCGAGTATATCGCAGCAGCTAATGCGGCGAAGGAGGCTGTATGGATTAGGAAATTCATCGGCGAGCTTGATGTAGTTCCTAGCATTGTTGGTCTCGTAGTTCTATACTGTGATAACAATGGTGCAATTGCACAATCTAAGGAACATAGATCCCATCAGCGCTCCAAGCATATACTTCGGCGGTTTCATCTTATTCGTGAGATTGTCGAACGAGGAGATGTAAACATTTGCAGAGTGCCGACTGAGGAGAATATTGCGGATCCACTGACAAAGCCTCTCGCGCAGAGAAAGCATGATGGTCATACTAGATCGATGGGTATATGATACCTAAATGATCAACTCTAGTGAGAATCTTGTGGATTGCATGTTAACCTGTATTTTGTTGGCTATTTGTTCATATGATGAACTGTGTACCTAATTTTTTTCTTACAATTAATGGCAAATTCTTTTATTATGAGTTTTTTTATATGATAGTTAAATGTTAACATAATAGATACTCTTAGAATGTTCGCTTCCATGCGACATCAAGTACGTGACTTGAATGTGAGAGCCTATGATTTATTTGAAACTTCATTCTTAAAAGGTCCATAGTCGAGTATCATCATAGAAGCTAAGGGTGATGATGGTACTTGGAGACTAGCACGTGCGTTGACTGATGACTGGTTCTCACAGGTCATGATATTGTGATATCAAGTCATCACGTGGGTACTTGTTAGTGAACAAGTTGTACTAGACAGACCCAACCTGAGACTACTCTGTGGATTGTCATCCAATCGTGTCACGAGTAGGTCTCAATTGACAACGATGTTGTGGTCCTTTAACCTGAAGTCACAGCATTCATCAAGTGAGGAAGAGCGTGCTTTGATGCCATCTAAAGTCTTCCTTGAGAAAGGTTGATGATAAGGGTGGTTGTTGGGCATGTTACGAATCATTTGGGTGTTTGTGTGTGAGCAGATATGGGATTTGTCCTCCTGTATGACAGGAGTTGCATCCATGGGCACCTTGATGGAACTGGACTGAGAAATGCATGGCCATGCTTGGTTGGGTCAACATGTGATATTGGACTTACCATTCTCTAGAAGTTCGTCCTGGATCAAGAAACTTGGATTGAGCTATTACGAGGGTGACACGGTCAATGCCTCTTGTTCTTTCCGGATGTAAGGGACAAAGGGACAAAGACAACGCTGATACATTGGTCATAAAGGCTTATGAGTTATGAACTCTTATTGCTTGAGGAGCAATGATGCATTGCTAGATGAAGCTCATTGTTTGTGAGGTTTTTGTTTTGATACTTTCAAGATCAAGTGGGAGTCTGTTGGAGTTACCATTGTGATCTGGAAGTGATCAAACATGTAATCTCACTGGCAACGCGATATGAGCCTGCAGGGTCGCACATAAGAGATGTGGAGAAGTTGGATAATTGACTGTGTTGGTAAAGGTTACCAATCACCGACCTAAATGGGGTTATGGGCAAAGTGTTGCTTAAAGGATCATCGGGTTGGGCAAATGTTGCCTTGGAGGACTGGTATGAATAGTCGACCGAGGGTCGACGAGAATCGTCGAGAATGGTTCTCTGATTTTCGCCGGTCGACGAGAATCGTCGAGAATGGTTCTCTGATTCTCGCCGATCGACGAGAATCGTTACTCTGATTCTCGACGATCGACGAGAATCGTCGACCGCAGGTCGACGGTCGACGAGTATGGTCCACCCTGCATTCGGCGAGAATCGTCGAGTATTGTACTCTGATTCTCGCCGATCCTAGGTGATACTCGCCGACTGATTCTCGCCGAACCTGCCAAGTGATTCTCGCCGATCGTCGCCGATTCTCGCCGACTGATACTCGCCGATTCTGGAACCCTATTTCTGGGTGGTCTGCGGATAGCGAAATACCTAAGTCTATTTATGCCTTTGGTATAAAAGGGACACTTAGGGTTTTCGGGAATTATGCTTTTGCTTTTGGTAGCCGATCGAAACAAAACCCGCGACGGAAGCGTTCCGCCGTTCCGCTCGATCCGCCGATCCCGAATCCCGCCGCCGACGGAAGTGTTCCGCCGCCGCCGTGTTCGCTCCGTCGACCTCCATCTCTCCGGCGATCGTCGCTGGCGTTGCAATCCCTGGCGCGGACCTAGCAGTCCGTGGGAAAGCAAGGTGTGGTCTTCTCCTTCCCGATAATCCGTGCGACGGATAGATCGGCGTTCTCCCGCTCGTGTGGATTTCTGCAGAGACGTGGATATTATTCCACGTAGAACTCGCCACTAGCAAGGAGACGAAGTTTGGAGCATCTCCGTTGAGTTGTGACTCAACGCCACCGAGGTAATTTTTGTCTAGTTGTTCGTTAACTTCTTGATTCAATTATTATGGCCCGATCCCATCTCTTTTGGGTTTTCTTGATGTTTTATTCTTCCGCTGCGTGCACAAGTGTTGTGCCATCCTCATAGAGAAACCCAACAGATTTGTCAAATTGGATTTTCCAAACTTCGAAGGCCGCAAGGATCCGCTTACATGGCTGACCCGCTACGAGCATTTCTTTGCTGCACAACGCACACCGTGGGAAGATTGGTTGGGTGTCGCCTCCTTCCATTTGATGGGATCGGCTCAACGGTTTTCCCAACTTCAACGGGAAAAACCCCTTCTCATGTGGGATGATTTCAAGATTCAGTGCAATATACACTTCAGACCTCCACTCCGCACCAACCCCATCGGCGAATTGATCTCCTTCAAGCAATCTGGGTCTATTGACGATTACCTAGAGCAGTTCTAGGTGCTCCTTGCCTGTGCGCCGCCAGTTCCTGCGCCCGCCAGGTGGCTTTCTTTACTGCAGTATTGCACAAGCGACTTCGCATGGACGTGGAGTTCCAGAATCCGCTGGATCTCACGACCGCCATGAGTCTAGCGCGCCTCTACGAGCGACGCATCTTACTGGACCGCCCACAAATGAGTCACCGTAGCGGCGTTGGCTCCTTCAGGCAGCACAGCCATCCTCCACAGCCGCTGGGAGGTGGCACGACCAGACCAAAAGAGGGGGAGCGGCCGACACAAATTCGACGCTTATCCAACCAGGAGATGGTCGAACACCGCGTTAAGGATCTTTGTTTCAACTGCGATGAGGCATACACCCGGGGACACAGAGGTAAGCGTCTCTTTTGGCTTGAGGTTGAAGACCCTTCAGATGGAGACGACGGGGATGACGAGCCAGGGGACCCCGCACTCTCCATACATGTCATGTCCGGGCCACATTCAGGAGGCACAATACAGATGCCTATTTCCGTGGCGGGTCATGAGCTACTTACCCTCATGGATACGGGTAATACACACAGTTACATCAGCGATCTTGCCGTTCAGCGCCTCCAGCTACCCATTACCACTCGCAACCGTTTACGAGTCGCTGTGATGAATGGCTCCGCGATGATCTGCACCGAAGTTTGCCGAGATATGCCGATTATTGTGGCAGATTACCACTCGCATGTGGATTTCTTTGTCATCGCACTGCGAGGATTCCAGGTTGTCCTAGGGACGCGCTGGTTACGCACGCTCGGGCCGATCTTATGGGATTTGGAGGCCGTCACGATGTCTTGGGGACATGGGCCTTCCTCGACAGTATGGCATGGCCACCTGATGCCGAAGGTGGGTCACGCCTTCTCTTTCAAGTATGCTTAGACCAAACAGCCGGGCCTCTCCGACCTGCTGCATGAGTATGACGACACACTGACACACACCGACCGGGCTTCCCCCCTCGCGACGCTAAGATCACTGTATCTGCCTCCTGTCGAATACAGTCCCGGTGGTCATCCGACCGTACCGCTATCCTTTCCTTCATAAGGATGAGATTAAGAGACAGTGCTCCGAGATGCTCCAGCAAGGCATCATCCGCCACAGTGTCTCGCCCTTTTCCTCACCCGTCCTCTTAGTCAACAAGAAGGACGGCTCGTGGCGCTTCTGTGTGGATTACCGCACCTTGAATGCTCAAACCGTCAAGGACAAGCTTCCCATTCCAGTTGTTGAGGAGTTGTTGGATGAGTTACATGGAGCACAATACTTCTCCAAGCTGGATCTTTGCTCGGGATACCATCAGGTCCGTATGTACCCGGGGGACGTGGAGAAGACTGCCTTCAAGACACATCATGGTCATTTCGAGTTTCTGGTGATGCCCTTCGGGCTCACTAACGCTCCATCCACATTCCAGGCTCTCATGAACGAGATATTCCATACTCTCCTTCGTTGATGTGTCCTTGGTATACAACAAAACTTGGGAGGTGCACCCCGACCATCTCAGGCAGGTTCTTCAGCTCGTTCAGTCTCATCAGCTTTATTCGAAGGGGTCCAAGTGCTCATTCGACACTGACAGAGTGGCCTACTTGGGGCACATCGTCGACCACACCGGGGTGTCAGCAGATCCGGTCAAGATTCAAGGGCGATCAACTAGCCCATTCCACAATCAAAGCGGGAATTGCGTGGATTCCTCGGCCTGACCGGCTACTACCGCCGTTTCATCCAAGGCTACACGGTCATTGTCGCTCCCTTGTTATCGCTTTTGCATCGCCAGTGCTTTACATGGGACGACTCAGCCATGAAGACTTTTCAGGCTTTACAGCAGGCTCTAGTCTCCGCCCCAGTTCTTCAGTTGCCGGATTTCGAGAAGGAATTCCAAGTGAAATGTGATGCTTCGGAGTATGACTGTGGTGCAATGTTTCAGCAGGACGGCCACCCGATTGCTTATTTTAGCTGCAAAACGGCGATCCACCATAGGAAACTTCCTGCCTACGAGCAGGAGCTTATTGGCCTGTCGAAGGCCGTCCATCACTGGCGGCCCTATTTGTGGGGACGTTCTTTTTTTATCCGTACCGACCACTTCAGCCTCAAGTACTTGTTGGAACAGAGGTTAATGTCGGTGCCTCAACAACGCTGGGTGAGCCGCCTCCTGGGGTATGATTTTCAGGTGGAATACAGGGTGGGCCACTTGAACCGTGCGGCAGACTCTTTTTCTCGCCGCGATTCCCCAGATGCACTTCTCTATGCTGTGTACGAGCAGTTCTCCTTGGTTCTTCCCCGCCTCAGTCAGGAGATCGACGACTCCACCGTACTTCGCGAACTGCGTCTCCGTATTCAGTAGGGGCACTTACTGCCGACTTGGAAGGTCCGTGACGGCCTCATCCTCTACAAGGATCATTTCTACTTGCCAGTCACTTCACCTTTGATTCAGGACATTCTTATTGTCGTCCACGACCGCAACCACGAAGGGGTTCACAAGACCCTTCACCGACTACGAGCTGAGTTTTTCTGGTCAGGGCTCAAGCGCAGTGTTCAGTCTTACATTGTGGCTTGCATCAGCTGCTAACGCAGCAAGACAGGCTCTCTCCCCTGCCGGTCTACTACAACCGCTACCAGTGCCGACACAGATATGGGCCCACATCTCCATGGATTTCATCGAGTGCTTGCCTCCAACTCGCAGGTTCAATATCATTTTTGTGGTGGTTGACCGTTTCTCGAAGGGGAGCCACTTCATTGCTATGAGCTGCCCCATCACAGGACCCGCTGTAGCCCGCATTTTCTTCGATCGAGTGTTTCGTCACCACGGGATGCCGGAGAGCATCGTGTCTGACAGAGACAAAGTCTTCACTTCCGAGTTCTGTTGGGAGTTATTCGCCCTTTGCAGCACGAAATTGGCCCTCTCCTTGGCTTACCACCCACAGTTCGATGACCAGACCGAGGTGGTCAACCGGACCCTCGAGATGTACTTGTGCTCCCTTACGGAGAACCGACCCAAGGACTGGGCCCGCTGGCTACCTTGGGTAGAGTATTGTTATAATATTTCTTACCACACCACTCTTCAGACCACTCCTTTCCACCTCATTTACGGTCGGGAACCACCCCGCCTTCTCACTTATGTTGTTGCATCGACTCACTCTACCACCGTCGACACCGAGATCTGCATACGTGACGAGGTTCTTCGCCTCGCACGGGATCGGCTCCTTCAGGCCCAAGCACGGATGGAGGCCACCTACAACAGCAGCCACCGAGAGTTATTCTTTGCTCCCGGAGATTGGGTTTGGCTCAAGCGTCGGGCATACCGTCAGGCAACCATCTCTAAGGGGACCTATCAGAAGTTGGGGTCCAAATTCTTGGGCCCCTTTGAGATCCTCCACCGCATCGGGAAAGTGGCTTATTGTCTCCGCCTTGACGAAGACGCGCGGATTCACGACGTCTTTCATGTGTCGCAGCTGAAGCCGTTTGTCGACAACCTCCCACTGCACCCTTGGTTCCACTACCGCCATCACCACAGGACAAGATTGAGGACAAGCTTGATGTCGAGCCGGGCGGAGATGTTACGGATCCGCATTGGGGGATCACTTACAAGCGTCGCGAACCACGAGCCGCGCGCTTCATTTATTATTATTATTTCCCTATTTTTGGCATGCTATCCTATTATGTTTTAAATATGTTTAACCTCATAGTTGTTAAGCCTTATTGAGGGGGCAATTTGGTATTTTAATTTCCTTGACGGGGACTTTATGTTGGAGCATGGTATTTGAATGAAGCAAGCAAGAATCATTTTAATTCTCTCTCTCTCTTATTTCTCTCTCTCTCTCTCTCATTCTCTCCCGCACCAACCCTAGCCGTCGTTCATTCGTGTCGCACGCCACCTGGAGCTTGCCCGCGCGAATCACCGCACCGCACGACATCTCCGATTGCCGCCTCTTCCTCCTCACCACCATTGCTCCGAAAGGTTCGAAGAAGGGACCCTCTTCCCTCCTACAGGATTTCCCCCTCCAACGGCCGTTCACACGCTCACAATCTCGAGATCATAACGCTATGAAACTAAGCATGATTTTCAATAAAAAAATGTTTATAAACATAAACCATATTTTCTATGTTTTGTTATATTTTAGATAGTTCTCAAACTTTAGAATTATTAAAACACCGAGATTTCCAGGTTCTGGTTTTGTATCTAAAGTTGAGGTGATTCCTATTCACTTTCTACTTATTGTTGGTTTCATGAATTATTATGCACAATCCTGAGATTTGATCCCCCAATGGTAAATGTAAGTGCTATATTGTTATCCTTATTGTGGGGCATAGACATGCATCTAATATGTTTCCATGGAATGTCGACCCCCATTTGATGCTCATGCGGTCCATTAAACACTATGAGTATAACGGTGAGCGTCCATCAATCATAAGGAAAAACACTCGACGTGCCCCGTATTAATTTTTGCATAGAGTGGTTGACATGATCAACGTAAAGGATCATTCGCATGAAGCCGCTATAATCTTCACATACAGTGGTCGGTAGAATCAACGTAAGAGACCACCTGTATAAAGCCACTTTAATTTTTGATTACACATTTCATTAACTTTACGTTTAATGTCTGGTCCTAATGTTACTAATATTAACACGAACCAATTACAATATGATTTTCCACTTTCATCAATTCATAGAATACGATATATAAAAATTTGAATACTCGTGAAACTCCTAAATAACTAAATGCATACATAAGGAAATTTCATGCATTGAATTACATGTTGTCTAACAAAAATGAATTGAATTTCTTACATCGACATTTGGACGTGGTAAACGCAGTGTGACAACATGATTCTCAAGCTTACTCTGAATTATACGCAAGAAACCTCTTCCTCGCATCTGTCTACTTTGAAATCTCAATAACAACATTTAGGCATAAGGGAAGATAAAGCTAACGAAATAAAGTAATATTTACATTGTTAAAGGCGGTCTCAAGCGACAGGCGCGAGGGGATCGCCTCGGTTGGCCAGAAGAGGTCGAGGTACCTTAAGCACTGATGAGACGTGCCTCACTCGAACAGCAAGGTGCGCCTTGCGATTTCCCGAGCTTAGTGAGGGCTAATTAGTTTAGATTTTTTTTAGTTTCGGGTTCACGGTTCAACCGATCTATTCATTCGTTGTTTTCCTTTTCAGTGAGCCTGTTCCTCTTGCCCGTTTGGACGCCCCTCTCGACTTTTTCAGGCGCCGATAAGCCTCGCCTTGTCACCAATCGTGAAGACCCTCCCGGTGAAGCTCACTCCCACTTGAAGCTCCTCTTTCCAGGTACCTCCCGTCTTCCAGTCTTAGCATAGGCTTGACCAAAGGCTTCGCTCACCAAAATAGAGAACTATCTGGACTATTCCGACAAGATCAACAAGAAGTACCGATCGGAAACAACAGTGACTAGAAATCATAACCAAGTAGGGTAGACGATAACTAAGGAACCTATCTTTAGTCATAATCTCACTAATGCCTAAGTACATCATGACTTTCCTTATAGTTTCATTCCAAGTATTTATTGGTCTACCCCTCCCTCGTTTAACATGCCTAGTGATTAGACTCTCACAATGCCTAACAGGTGCCTCTAATGGTCTCATTTGTACGTGTCCAAACCATCTTAGTCGAGCTTCTCACATCTTCTCTACAATTGGTGCTACTCTTGTCTTATCCCCGATGCATTCATTCCTAATTTTATCCAGTCTCTTGTGTCCACACATCCACCTAAACATTCTCATCTCCGCAACTCCCATTTTTTGCTCATGCACACAATTCACTGCCCAGCACACAGAACCATAGAGCATCGCTAATCTAATTGCAGTACGATAAAACTTTCCTTTAAGTTTTAATGGTACTTTACAATCACATAGATCCCTGACGCACCTCTCCACTTTAACCAACCCGATTGGATTCTATGTGTCACATATTTATCAATACTTCCATCTTTTTGAACTATCGTTCCAAGATATTTAAAACACTCAGTACAGGAAATATTTTGATCACTCAGCTTAATAACGAAGTCATCCGTCCTTCTTGCATTGCTAAATTTAAGATCCATATACTCCGTCTTTGCCCTGCTCAACCTAAAACAATTCTTTTCTAAAGTGTCTCGTCAAGATTCAAGTTTTTTGTTTATACCCTCGTGCGTGTCATCGACCAAAACGATATCATCAGCAAACAATAACCACCAAGGTATTGCTTGTTAGATATGTCCGGTGAGCTCATCGAAGATAAGGGTACAGAGATAAGGGTTTAAAGATGAACCTTGATGTAAGTCTGATAACTAATAAAAAATTAACAAAGATTAACTTCCACTGTGAAATAAGTGATAAATAAAATTTGTAAAAAGCTTATATTACATGTTACATAAGATCGGCGGTGGTCGGGGAGCCAGAAAACAGGGCAGGCGCAAATCAGCTGAAGCCTTGCTCGAGGCGCAGAGCTGGTGAGGTCCTGATGCAGGAGGAGGGAGAGGGGGGCCGGGGCCGGAGCAGGAGCAGGAGCCTTGCTAAGCAGAAGTTAGAGGCGCAGGAGCCACACCGGAGAAACCACGGCCGACCTTGGTCGCATCGCAGAAGGAGAGGGACGATCGGCGTGCAGAGGAAAAAAGGTCGGCGGCTTCATGAAGGGACGGCGGCTACGTCCCTCTCAGCGACCGGCAGCGGCGTGAGCGCCGCCCGTCATTCCTGTAGGGTGAGCAGAGATTGGGAGTGGGATCGGTCTCGAGGCTTGAATACGGAAGCGGAAAGGGGGCGGTAGCGGAAAACGGGATTAGGGTTACCTCCCTCTGATACCAAGTTGAATTGGGAGGAAATAATACTTGCTAATTATTATTCATCCATTGAGGGCTATATATAAGATTACAATAGACTCGTAAACGTAACACCCGATGTGGGACTAAACCTCACGTACACACATAAGCGCTAGTAATAATAATAATACGAAAAGTGACTCGACTTGTAAATAACTCTCAACTTAATCCTATAACACTCCTTTATCCTATCGAATATAATTCGGATCCTCCTATTTTGCCTAATTTGTTAATACATGTTTAAATTGATCTTATTGCTAGTGTTGATGTTGTGCAGGATAACTTCAAGGAGTACAAAACTGTGCTAAGTTGCAATGAGTAGGATGTTCTTCCTAGTGTGAAGATCTCTGCACCACCACCGGAGGGGAAAATCCAGCTCCTCACTGAAGCCCCTTGTCGCACAATTATTCCATGCAGTGAAATTATTTTTGCCAGCAATGACCTTTGCATGGTGTATGAAGATAAAATTACTCCACCCTCTTCTCTTGAACATGAAGTTCACAATGTGCTGATTTCCAAGAGCATATTCAATTCAAGATGAACTTGAGGGTGTTGATTATGCTAATAGCCGTCCATATGAATGTGTCGATGATCACATCCTTGTTCCCATGGCGTGTTTGCCCATCAATGACATTATAATTAAAATTTTTAAGGATGATGATGTGGTCATACCCGACGAATCCTTTCCGGCTATTGTTGAATTTGATCCTTCCCCTCTTTTTGTTACATTTAATGAAATCTCTTTCTTTGAACCCATACAGGAACATAAACTTGGAGACCCATTCTTGGGCAATTTTGGGGAGCTTTCTAGGACAGGCACAAACTTTGCACTGCCAAGCCATCTTGTCTACTCATTTCTCCCAACAAGTCTAGTACTCCACCTGGGGAATTGGCTTACGGGGGTGGGAAGGTTTTTCCTCCAAGAAAGAACTCTTTAAGAAAGAAGAAGGAATATAGAGTCACAAAGAAGGTTTGCACTGCCAAGGAGAAACTGATAA
Organism: Platanthera guangdongensis; assembly: GCA_039583875.1. Classification (NCBI taxonomy): domain Eukaryota; kingdom Viridiplantae; phylum Streptophyta; class Magnoliopsida; order Asparagales; family Orchidaceae; genus Platanthera; species Platanthera guangdongensis. The sequence goes on along the minus strand of CM077148.1, from coordinate 124,935,574 downwards.
TTGGGGGATGTTTAGGAACCCCGTAGCTCGCTTATCTCCCGTACCTCTTCCGTTAAACTTTAAATCAGCCTATAGTTGATTACGCTGATTGTAATAAATTTAATTTTCGATGGTGCAGTTAGAAAAGACATTGTAAAGGTCCGCCTAATGGCTCATTTAGTCCATTTTCTCTTGTTGTATTAGACCCACACTATGTATGTGGGACTCTTTTCTCCTTCTCCCTCCTATATCTATACCATATTATAAAGAAATACTGAGCTCTGCAAATAGCATGAGTTCGAAATTGGAAGGAAATTAGGTGGCCGTCGGATTTCAGAGTTTTGATCATGAACCGTTGGATCAAACCAACCCTCTCTCTTCACATTTTACTAGGGGTCCTAAACCTACTACTAGGGGATCTTAAAGTTAGGTAGATAACATAAAAAAGGCCCGCTAAAAGCTCAGATTTAAAACCAGCCCGCAAACCCGCCTGTTCATAGAATTAAAGATAAGTCTGGCAGCCCACAAGCCCGCCTAATTTCAAACATTCATTATGAAATTCTATATTTAAACCCAAAAGCTTCAAACCTACCGGCAGTGTAGGACTAAACCAAGCACAAATTTAAAAAAAAAACAAGGGGCGCGACTTTTTGGGGGTCAAGATGGTCTCAAAACGAAAAATGATCAACATGAAAGTTGTAGATCTCGGCGAGACGAACAACTTTCATGTTGATCACTTTTTGATTTGGAGCCGTCTTGGCTTCCGATTTGGGCCTCGAAATCGGGGGCGGCGAGAGTGCTACAGTACAGCCTCTCGCCGCACCCGATTTCAAGACCCAAATCGGAAGCCAAGACGGCTCCAAATCAAAAGGTGATCAACATGAAAGTTGTTCGTCTCGTCGAGATCTACAACTTTCATGTTGATTAATTTTTGATTTGGAGCCGTCTTGGCTTCCGATTTGGGTCTCGAAATCGGGGGCGGAGAGAGTGCTACAGTACAGCCTCTCGCAGCCCCCGATTTCGAGGCCCAAATCGGAAACCAAGACGGCTCCAAATAAAAACGTGATCAACATGAAAGTTGTTCGTCTCGTCGAGATCTACAACTTTCATGTTGATCACTTTTCGTTTTGACACCATCTTGACCCCCAAAATGGCTGCGCCGGCCGGGCTCGGGCAGGCTTCGAGCGCGGGGGCGGGCGAAGCCCGCCGTCGCCGGACGGGTACTGTGGCGCGTGGCCATCGGGCCAGAGGCCCGTGCCTGTCGCTCGTGTGTGTGTATATATATATATATATATATATATATATATATATATATATATGTACTCATACATTGTATTTACATACTGAACAAAGATATACAAGGTTTACTGGTTTTCCTTCATTGTTCGTGCTCTTTTCTACATGGTATCAGAGCCACTGGTCCTCCTTGGGCGGTCTCTGATTTCTTAACCGCCACCACTTGGGTGGTCTCCTATTCTCTTCTTTCCGCGGGCTCGGTGAGTTACCTTCTTGCCGGATAGAGCTCGTCTATTCGCTCGGTACTCGACGAGTTTCTCTCTTACCGCGGGCTTGGCAAGCTACCTCCTTGCCGGATATATTTTTTTCTATCCGCTCGGTACTCGACGAGTTTCTCTCTTACTCTCCTCCCGATTCCCGTGTCTTTCCAGTGCCTTTATAGCCTCTGTTTTTGGGACCCACCTCTTTGCCCTCCCGCAATCCGTTTTTGAGTTCGCTGCGGTTTCTTCTTCTTGATCGCACGGGTTATCCCTTCTAACCGCGGTGGGTTGTCTTCTTACTTGCGCGGTTTACTTCCTCTTCATCGCGCGGTATGTCTATTCTAACCGTAGCGGCTTCTCTTCTAGATCGCGCGGTCCGTCTACTAGCACGGTTTGCTTGCACAACCTCTCGTGGTCGCCACCTCTGCTGCTCGCCCCGGTCTCCTGCGGAGCGCTGTTTTCATCTTAACCGCCACGGTCTTCTTGCTGCTTGGCACGGTCTGGGTTTTGTCGCTGCTTCTTGTTCTCTCTAGCCGTTACTCGTACCAGGCGGTCTCCTTGCTAGAGTTTTCTTCTGGCTTACCCATGTGTGTTGCGGACTGTCGGTTGGTGTCTATAACTGCATCCTTCTCTCTTGTCGACTTCAACTTTTGTTGTGCGGTCTGCTCTTCGGCTTTCTGGTCGCCGTTCTCTGGCTGCATTGTTTGTCGCCTTCCCGCCGGGTTGCTCGTGCGGTTTGTTTGTCTTGACCGGCTAACCGTCCTGTGTAACTGACTGCCCTCTTGCTCATCGATACTTCTACTGCTACCTCTTCTCCTGCTGCGGGGGCTACTCTTGTTCCTAAACTCCATGACGAGTTACACATCACTGCTATCTCTCTGACAGGAAAGAAAAACTTTGTTGAGTGGGTGCATTCAGTTCGCTGGGTTCTTCAATCAAAAGAATTTTTGCATCACTTAACACAGGATGTTCCTGTTGTCCCTACTGATGACTGGCTTTGTAACGATGGGCGTGTTCATACATAGCTTCTCAACTCTCTTGATAGTGAACCCTACCGCATGGTCATGTATCACGAGACGGCCAAAACGATGTGGGATAAGCTTCATTCTCTTTACACAGGCAAGGACGGTCTCCAGCATCTGTATGACATCATTACTGGTCTTCAGACTCTTGACACCGACGGTGCTATCAACTTAACCTCATTTGTTGTTCAGCCCAAGACACTGGTTGAAGCCTGTATTCAGCATCAGCCCCGAACTTTGGACCTCGCTGCCCAGCGCGCTCAAAAGGAAGCAGTCGGTATTGTCATGATGATGGCTCGGGTCCCGCCTCATCTTCGGAGTGTTCGGGCTTAGATCCTCTCGTCTGCTGTGACTCCATCGTTCTCTGATGTGTGCTTCATGCTGCTCAAAGTTTCACCGCCTCCTGATACTACTGGACCTCCCACCCTGGCCCTTCTCCAGCACTCATCTGCGTCATTACTACATCTCTCTCCTCCTACTCGTAGAGGGCGTTCAGGCTCTCGGGGACGGGGTCGTGGTGGTTGGTCGCTGCTTAAGTGTTCTTTCTGCGGAAAGGACGGATACCTTGAGACGACCTGCTACCGCAAACATGGTCTTCCTCCGCGTCCGAGTGCTTCTGTTGTTGCCCCCAGTCCCTCTACCACACGTGTTGATCTTGACGATGTTCACCTCCAGCTTCAGCAACTTCACGGGATGCTCAGTCACCGGCCTGCCTCTGTTGCCTCCGTCTCTAATGAAGGTATTTCTTGTCTATCCACTGGTCTACGATGGATATTGGATTCAGGTGTCACTCAACATATCACCTCGTTGAAGCCACCTCAATACTTGGATTCTTCATATCCTAAGTGTATCACTGTGGCCAATGACGCTACCGTTCCTGTCTCTGGCTCTGTTAATATTCCTATGAATTCCACTATATCTCTCCGCTCGGCTCTTCATGTCTCAGACTCCCCGTTTAACCTGCTTTATGTGAGTCGTCTCACTGTCGATTTGAATTGTTCTGTCACATTCACCTCTACTTCTTTTTTGATGCAAGATCGACGGACGCAGAGTATCATTGGCAAAGGACGACTGCAAAACAGGCTCTATCTTCTTGATATTTCTCCTACCATCCTCTCATCAGTCTCCTTCGTTGATTGACATCGGCGTCTTGGGCATGCTCCTTTATCGGCCCTCAAGAAGACCCTTCCTGATATTTCTCTTCCGTCTTTTACGTGTGATTCATGTATTTTGGGAAAACAGCATTATTCATCCTTTCCTCTTAATTGTACTCGGATCTCCGCTCATTTTATGTTCGTGCACTCTGATGTTTGGGGCCCGTACAAAATTTCTAGTATATCTGGATATCATTATTTTGTTACCTTTATTGATGACTACACTCGGACGACATGGTTATACTTACTATGTGATCGCTCTGAGCTTCCTTGTGTGTTCCGGGCTTTCGTTCTTGAAGCTCGTACACAATTTTCTGACAAAATCAAAAGTCTACGAACTGATAATGCTCGTGAATACACTAGTCATGACTTTGCCAATATCTGCTCTTAATTTAGAATTATTCACCAGACTTCATGTGCTTATACTCCGCAAAAAAACGGCATCGCCGAACGGAAAAATAGACACCTCCTTGATGTTGCTCGATCCCTCATAATTCAAATGTAGGTCCCCAAGGTATATTGGAACTTTGCTCTTTCGACAACATGCTATCTCATTAACCGTCTCTCTTCCTCCGTTCTCCAAAATGCTACTCCGTTTAGTCTCCTCTTCCCGTCTACTCCGTTGTTCTCTCTCACGTCTCGCATCTTTGGTTGTACTTGTTATGTTTACGCACTTGGTCCGCCTTCGGACAAGTTGGATCCCCGGGCAACTAAACACATTTGTCGGATATTCCCGTACCCAGAAAGGCTATGTTTGTTATTCTCCTGCTACACGCACGGTGACTGTCTCTGCTGACGTTACTTTTCGGGAAGATCAACCATACTTCAACACTCCAAATCCACCTCTTCCACCCCAGTCTTTGTCAAGACCTGTCATCCCTATTACCTCTTCTCCACCACCACTTCTACCTGATCCGACTCTCGTTCTTCAGAAACCCCCTCTTATTCGTGCATATACTCGTCGCCCTCCTCGCTACGCCGCCCCAATATAAACGGCTTCGACCTCTGACACTCTGCGACTTGCTGATCCGACACCGGCCTCCACCGCCCATCCCACGGCGAATTATGTGTCATTACATCGATTGTCCCCGGCGCTTCACACCTTTGCTATTTCCCTATCTTCTATTCTTATCCCTAACTCTGTGCAGGAGTCTCTCCAACACCCAGGTTGACAGACAGCCATGGACGAAGAAATGACAGCCCTCTGGGCTAACCAGACGTGGGATCCGGTTCCTCTTCCTCCGGGCCCGACTACTGTTGGTCGTAAATGGGTGTTTGTCATCAAGCATGCTGCAGATGGGACAATTGACCGTCTTAAAACCAGGCTGGTGGCTCGTAGATTTACTCAACAAGGTCTCGACTATGAAGAAAAATTCTCTCCCGTGGCCAACCATAACACGGTTCTTGTTTTCCTTTCAATGGTTGTGCATCACCAATGGCTCATACATCAACTAGATATCAACAATGTCTTTCTAAATGTTAATCTGCAAGAAACAGTCTACATCAACAACCTCCAGGGTTTGAGACCACAGGGGAGTCAAGTGTTTGTCATCTCAAAAAATCAATTTATGATCTCAAACAGTCCCCCAGAAATGGTTCGACAAATTCATTAGGGTTGTGCGAGAGGTTAGTTTTACTCGAAGCTCGGCAGACTTCTCTTTGTTTACTCGACATCACACAACAGACATTGTTCTCCTCTTGGTGTATGTCGACGACATCCTAATCACAGGCAATGCCTCAATTGGAATACAAATGATCAAACATCACCTGAGCTCTGTTTTTCAAACAAAAGATCTGGGGAACCTCCGATACTTTATCTGGCTTGAGATCGCGAGACGTCCGGATGGCCTTGTCCTATCTCAACGGAAGTACTGTCTCGACCACCTTCAGGATGTCAGTTACTCTGAATGCAAACCGACCAAAATTCTCATGGATGTCAATCATAAGCTTTGTGTTGGGGACTCAGATACAGATCCACTTCTTTTAAATCCAGAATACTATCGTCGACTTGTTGGAAAACTGATTTACCTAACGGTCACAAGACCAGACATATCCTTTGTTGTTAGGGTTCTCAGCCGGTTTATGCACTCTCCTTGGATGTTTCATCTACAGACCGTCAAACGCATCCCGGGATACCTAAAAACATCCCCTGTCCAAGGGCTGGTATACAAAACATCATCTACTCCTACTCCAACTCTGGTTGCGTATTCAGATACAGATTATGCCGGATCCCTGGATGATCGACACTTTACCAGCGGATTTTGTACCTACTTGGGAAGACATCTTGTTATCTAGCGCGGTAACAAACAAGTTGTGGTTGCTCGATCTTCAGCTGAAGTTGAGTACCGTTCAATGACATCTGTTGTATCCGAGCTTACTTGGCTCGAAAGTCTCCAAGGAGATATGGGAGTAAAACATTCCTCACCAGCTACCTTACTATGTGATAGTCAAGCTGCTATATACATAGCTAAGAATTCGGTCTTCCACGAAAGAACAAAACACATTGAAGTTGATTGTCACTTCATTCAGGAGAAAGTTCAAATGAAGAAACTGGAATTGAGACATGTTTTGGCTACTGAACAAGTTGCAGATCTTCTTACTAAGGCCCTGCCTAGTACTATATTCTATAAGTTCTTGTCCAAGCTTGGTGCCTACGACTTGTACGCTCTAGCTTGCGGGAGAGTGTTAGAAAAGACATTGTAATGGTCCGCCTAATGGCCCATTTAGTCTTTCTTTTTCACTTGTTGTATTAGTCTCACACTATGTATATGGGACTCCTCTCTCCTTCTCCCAATTATATATATGTACTCATACATTGTATTTACATACTGAACAAGAATATACAAGGTTTACTGGTTTTCCTTCAATGTTGGTGCTCTTTTCTACAAGTACTATTCTTTACTTTCCTACACGAACAATTTACGAACCGCTAAAATGCGAATTATGTCCAGCTCAAAGATGTTAAATAAAGTACTCTTGGGAAGCACCCCAAGCTAATCTGGCTTCTTATTGTTTTCAACTCCTTTTATTTTTGTGTGCATGTGTGTCCATCTGGGGATGTTAAAAGCAACCTCGTTTTCCTGTTTAGTTTATTGTATGCTTGAATGAATGTCCAATAGGGACATAAAAAGTAACACGTGTTCGATTTTGAATGTTTGTGCATGTTTATTTTTTTATTATTAATCCCTGTATTTCTTTTTTTGTGCTAATCTTGTGTAGGATTTGGTGCTTGACCCGCACACATGCTTTGGGCCAAGCTTCTTGTTGCATTCGTATGCCCTTTCATGGGCATGTGGGTAGGCTTTCTTACTCTCCCGCATTTTCGTTTTCATGCATTGAGGGCAATGCATAGTTTAAATTTGACTGGTAGTTAGTTGTCACACATGTACACCACACTCGCATTTTTAAACATTTTGCCCAATTTTTTACTCATTTGTTTAAAATTCTGCACCCACAAAAAATTCACTTAAATTTTGTTTTGTTCTCTAGTTTTTCACTCACTTGCTGGTGATACTTTTTTGTAAATGTTCATCAAAATTATGTTCCGAGAGTGATTTGTAGACTTGTGCAGTGTTATAGTTAGTATAATTGTTCTTGTTTTGAAAATTAATTTTCAAATTAATCCAATTTGCATAGCCTATTTTTATTTCTTTTCAATTTATATCAATACTTGTTCACCACTTTTCACTAGGTTGTAATTTAGTATGAAAGTGTAGTAGTGTGTGACTGGGAACTAGAGCATATTATTCAAGTGTTATGAAATGGTATCCTTTCTCATTGTCTAGTTAAGTTTGGGGGTATCCTTTCTCATTGTCTAGTTAAGTTTGGGGGTATTTAATGGATTTCATATAGTATTTTTGACACCAATTTAGCTCTTATTTTCATCGTTTAGCTCCTGCATCTCTAGATTTCCATGTCATTTCATTTGGATTTTCCAAAGTCCATGAAGGAGGATCCTTGAGCTAAATGTTCCGTTTCTTGCATATCATGTTTGGGGCAGATTTTCTCGCCTCCTCAACAGTTTTATCTGCTACTGTTATAAGATGCTTATTAGTTATTATTATGATGTGTGGAAGTCATTAGCCTCCTCGAGGAGTTCGTGGCGTGGTTTTAGAACTTTACTTTGAACCACACGACCGTGGGAGTTATATTCTGCGTGATCATGTGGCTTCATGGCTAAAATACATTGAAATCCAAAGTTCTGAAATCGCTCGTGTGATTCGGTCTCGCACGACCGTGCGTGTATATTTTGTTGTCCACACCTCAGGAAACAAAAAACTTTGTAAACGCTCCGGTGTTTTCTCGCACGACCGTGTGAAGCTGTTTGCACACAGCCATTTTTTGGCTTATAGGGTTTTTGTTTCGCTCCCATATTTTCATTCCTTTGCGAACAATCAGATTCACGATCGTGTGCCCGATCATGCAAGAACAAATTTGTTGACGGACTATAAATACCGTTTTTGACGATGCTTTGCAAGTCCCTCCGAGATTAGCTCTCTTTTCAATTTCGTTTCGGCTCTTCAAGGCAGGGGGCATCCCTAGACTTTCCCGCCATCAAAGGGCTTTAAAGAAAAGAATCTATCATAGAATGGATCCGCAAAGCAAGGAAGATCAAGATTGGGACGTGGCCATTGCAAACCAACTGAGAAGAAGGGTAGTTGAGAGGTGGTGACATCCCTCTTGGACACTGAACAACAACCAAGGGCTGCGTGGAAGATTAGCTATCCACCCCATATTCGAGGACAAGTATCGATCAAGGATTGTATCTCTATTCTTGTCTCCCGCCAAACTAGTTTACCAAATGTTTGTTTTTATTCTATTGTAGCGATGATGGATGTTGTTTGTAATTGTGAACACTCTCAATTTGTTATTGCAAAATTAATGTTCATGATTTCCCTCTTGTTCATTACTCTGGTGCATGCTTTAGAGATTGTTTGATGATGGTGTGTTCTCGTGATGATGGGAATGTGGCTCTCAAGGCTCTCTTAGTCTAGGATTTTGTTTCATACAAGTTAGGTGGTAAAGTAACCTAACACAACGTACCGCACCACCCATAATAACTAAATATTCGATTTGATCAATCTACTACTTTGTTTTCTTCGAGAGATCGATACTCGGTGGTTGCTCTTTATTTTATTATTACTACGATCGGTACACTCTCGACACCCTCTCCTCCATGACACATCTAAATTTTAAGGACTAATTTGACATTTGTTATAAACCTCAGGGACTTGTATGATTTTGACCCGCAATATTTATGTTCATCTGATATCTACAACACTGAAAGAAATACACAGGTTGAATAGGTTTAAAAACCTTGAATATATTATGTAACACCTCAATCTAGTTTAACAACAAATCAGCACTCTTGTCGGGCCCATCACTCTTGATAAGAAGTAAACTAAGAAACAGTACTAAAACTGTAACATAGCAGACATAAATAAAAGTACTAAAAGAAAGTTTACAACGGAAGTAAGAAAAACAATTATAGGTAAACAAGAGTACCTCAAAATCTGATCCACAGACCCAACTAGTAATGGAAAGAACCGTGAAATTTGAATTAATGAAATCTTAAACAAGATTAGATACAATAAAAATATAAGCAAATTATAATACAAAGTAAAAGTACAACAACTCAACTGAAAAACAACGGAATGAAAGAAAAACTAATAAGAAGAACTGTGGCGCTTATCCTAAGCGCAGCTCCCATCAGTGACCCCTAAAAAGAAATGTCTAAACACAGGTCAGCCTAACTTGTGAGTAAGAAAAATTTATCATCCCAGTAACACAATACATAACTAATTTGTATGTAGAAATACGGACTTTTGATTATTAACATATGCTTCTGAATAATCTATCTATAGTCTTATAAGGTATTAGCTCTAAATATGCATAATGAATTTTTTCTTATTATTTGCGTTCATACATGTACTGGCATTTGGAACCTTGAATTTTTTCTAAAGATTTAATAATAAAATTCCATGTTTTATGATTTATTGTACTTAATCTGAATATGGACCCCAAATGGCAACCTGAAGGTGCCCTGAACTGAAGTGTTCCTTAAGTGAAACATGGTCTCGCAAATCTCCAAGTTTGGAATTGTGGTTGACGACCCCACATCTAAGACTCATATGGACTGCTGGCCAAATGAGAATGAGGTCACAGATCTGAAGTTTATTACGTGTTCTGAGCTTTTACGTTTAGCCTGGTAGCACCTAACTTCTTTTATTATCTTTGATTGTATATTAAGGAGTACAATTTCCATGCTCTATGTTAAATGTTGAATTGCTTAACTGGGTGACATTTAATATTTATTTAATAGTTATGTATAACATGTATTCAAGTGTCTGGTATTCGCTTGGTAATTATTATCATGCACTTAAATGATATTCAAGTATTGTTGTATATTTCACAAGGAGTTCTTTAGCAAATTAGACAATATGTTTTATAACTATTGATATGTCTAACCAATAGCAGTCGAATTTCTTACCTCGGGATTGCAACGCTCGTGCGTACGGTGCGGCGGCATGATTCAAAAGGTTCAATTTGGAAGGTTAAGCAGAGTTCTTTGATGTACTCAAAAGAGTGCACACTCAAATATGTAATTAAAACAGAAAGGTATAGACTCAAAAACTACACAATGGATTATCACTCTCACTTATAGACGACGGGAAGTCAAATGGATTTCTTCTTACAAAAGTTTATTTGGAAAGGGATGTATAATATCTGAGCCGAAATGGCTGACAGAAACAGCCTCAATAGGGTTGCTATGGAAGGAAAGAAGGAAACTTCGATTCCAAAATCTAAAGATGGAGTAAAACATAAATTCTAACATTTATCACTGAGAATTAGCAGGAAGAAACAACAAGGAATCCATGAAAAAGTCGATTATCACCGGAATCGCACAAAGAGGGAGGAGAATATGAAAATTTTCAAGAAATGCACTGCAAGGATTGCGGAGAATAAAAACGACACTTACTAGACACAAACAACGTCTGGGAAGAAGCTTGTTGTGGGTCGAAATGTGGCAGAGAAAGGTCATCGGGAGTCCTCTTGCCGCAAGAGGCGTTGATAAATGATTCTGGCGAGGGCGAAGAAAGGCCCGCCTATTATCACCAAAGGATCTGGGTCGATGGAGTGTTTCGTCGAGTGCCGAACGGGAGAACCCTAACTTCCATCGCACGAGATTGAGATGGAGGAGTAGGGTGTGGAGCGGTTTTTAAAACCAAGTGAGAAGAGAGAGATGGGTCACGCAAATGAGGGGGAAATTAATTTCACCCTCTTAAGTTACTAAACCTGTCTCGCCCATTAAAACTTCTTATTTCGTACAATACATTCCAAATTTTGAATCAAGCTGAACATATAATATGTGACATTTTTCCCTTATTTCTTGCAGCGCAAAAATAACCTTTAATTAATTACCTTGATCGGACGACAATGCTCATGAGAATTACTTGTGCTCAGATTCTAAAATTAAATTTCACAATCATATTACATTACGGGTGTAACAAAACTTCCCTCCTATCATATTACATTACGGGTGTAACAAAGCTCCCTTCCTATCAAAATTTTTGTCCTCGAAAATTACAAACATACATGAGTTAAAAAGGAAGGCATAGTCTTCATTGCTCTGGAGCTCATCTTCTCTTTAACAGATATACTCTGGTCGACCGCAATTCATCCAAAGGACTTTTATCAAACAGATCTCTCTGTTTTTGAGCCTCTGAATTCTTGAGTCTACAATCCTGATTGACATAATACTGATAATGATATTTGATTTGATCGGTGCATTCTCAGTACTGATCACCAGACTAGGATCTTTGACGGCTCTCCTCAGATAGGAGACGTGGAATATATCATGTAATCCAAATATTTCCTCAGGTGAGGCCAACCTATATGCAACCTCACCAATGCTAACCAGTACCTCAAATGGACCAACAAACTTGGGTTCAATTTCATCATCCGCTTGATTCAAGAGACACTCTTGACTGGTCCGACCTTCAAAAAAAATCTCCAATGCTAAATTCCAATTATCTATGCACTTGATCATAATACTTGGCATGAGGATACTAAGCTATTTTTCATGCGTTCTTGGATGAGCTTGACTTGATTTGTGGTCATGTCAATTCAAGCTTCTTTGTTGGAAGATCTCTCTTCACTCCCAGCCCAACATAGCGGTGTCCGACGTCTGTCATAAAGAGCCTCAAAAGGCGTCATCTCAATGCTTGCTTGGAAACTATGTGTATGAAAACTCCACCAAGATGACATACTTCACCCACTCATCTCTAAAGTATAGAATACACAAATGAAGTATATCCTTCATAGTTCTATTTGTGTGCTCTGTCTGCCCATTTGTCTAGGGGTGAAAAGCTGTACAAAACTGTAGCTTAGTACTCAAACGCTCATGAACGTATTTCAATTCCTTAGAGGTAAACCTGTCATCTTTATCTGATATGATAGTCTTTGGAACACCATGCAGTCAGACTATCTCATCTACATACAACCGAGTCAATCTCAGACTGTGATCTGTCTTCTTATTAGGAATAAAGTGGGCAACTTTAGAGAGGCGATCAACCATAACTCATAAAAAATCATTTCCACACCGCGATTTGGGTAGGCCATGAATGTAAGTCCATTGATATATCTTCAAAATTTCATTCTGAAATAGGAAGTGGCTGCAACTTGTCCCGGACCACTGGCATTCATTCGTCTTTGACTAATTTGCAGGTTTCACATTTCCCAACATAATCCGCAACATCATTTTTCAACTCTGGACACCAAACTGACTTCTTACGATCTGCATAGATTTTTGTACTACCCAGATGTACAAAATATCTAGAATTATTAGCTACGAAAAGAATGTCCTTGCAGAGATGACTAACATCTAGAATGTACAATATATTATCATGTAGTAGTAAACCCACCTGAATACTAAACTTCTATTTTTAGCCATCCTGAGTCAAATCCCAAATATATGTCATCTTCAGATCTAAAGGTCATGCCTATCAGATCATACCTTTGATGTCATAGGGGATTTCTATCCAACTTAGATTTGCAGAACTTATACTGGTGTACGGTATCACACTGATCTCCAATATCTCTGGAGCTCGCGCTAGATCCTCCTGCTGAGCAATAAGGTAGTAACTCAAACTTCTACTAAGCGCATCGGCAACCATATTTGCTTTCCCCGAGTAGTACTGAATATCAATCTCATAATCTTAAAGGAACACTATCTACCAACGTTGTCTCACAGTAAGTTCATGCTAATCAAAGATATACTTAAAGCTTTTACGGTCTATAAAAAACTTCACAACAAACTCCATAGATGTAGCATCACTATATTTTCAGTATGTGAACAACTGCTGTTAATTCCAGGTCATGAAGAGGATAATTCTTCTCATTCACCTTCATATGTCGAAATACAAATGTTATGACTCTCTCTTGTTGCATCAATACACAACCCAAACCTTGATCGGAAGCATCGTTATAAATCTGGAAGCCATCTACCCCCGAAGGTAAACATAAGATAGGCGTAGTCATCAATCAGGTCTTCAACTCCTCAAACGCCAATTCCACAGTCCAATTGAATGATTTTCCATTCCGAGCACGTGAAGTCATAGGCAAGGCAATTTTTGAAAAATCTTTAAAGAATCTCTTGTAATAACCCGGTAGGCCAAGGAAACCACGGACCTCAATAACTGCCTTCAGCTCTGGCCAATCTCAAATTGCTTTTATTTTCTTTGGAAACACTGCAAGACTATTTTGACTGATAAAATGTCCCAAGAATGCCACCTTTGAAAGCCAGAACTCATACTTTAAGAATTTTACATATAACAGATTCTCCTTAAGAGTGTTCAAAAAAGTTTGGAGATGTGCGGCATGCTCCTCTTTGTTCGTCAAATACACTAGAATGTCGTTGTTGAAACCGAAAATTCGGTCTCTGTGGAGTTCACCCTTGGGGAAGTGGTGATCGTGCACCTACTTCTCTCCTGCAAGCCAAATAACAAAGGAAAAGAGAAGGGAACTGACTCAAGGGCTCGACGTGAAGGTCCCACCACACACCCGGAAGATCTTATAGCGCTTCCCCTTCTTAGCCAAAATCCGAGCTAAGGCAACCTCAGAAAGTGCTAGAAGACTGGGGAACAAGTGAGCATAAAAAGCATGCCTTGGTAGCCATTGGGGCATATTTATAGATTTCTGAAAACATCCTGCAAATAGTCAACCTCCGTTGTTTTGAACAGCTATGTGCAGCCCAACTGGGGCATCCAAGTAATTTTGTTTTTGGGCCCCACTGGGTAGGTTCCGATGATCTAGAGGTCAGCTCGCCACAAGTCCACGACCTGGCCGGGCGGACGCGACCTGGCTCCAGCAGCTCGTCTGTCAACCTTAGGCGAGCGCGAGCCAGGCCTCCGCAGTCTGCGCGCTCTTTGGTCTGGGGCGGGCTGGCGACCCGGTCGCCTATGGGAGAGCGGATCGGATGGACCGGCTCGCGCAGCTCGCCCGCCTAGCTTTGGAGAGAGCGAGCTGGCCATTCCTGGGTTGTTACTACAGAAGGAATTCCAGATAAATGGAGTTCGACGAACGCCGAGCTCAGTTCGACGAACTCAAGTTTCTAACTCCTGAGTTTAGCTCGACGAACGCTGAGCTCCGTTCGACGAACGCCGAGCTCCGTTCGACGAACTCTGATCTCAACTCAGAGGCTTAGTTCAACGAAAGCCAAGCTCAGTTCGACGAACGACGTGGACTGGGCGGGCTTCACTCAACGCTAAGGCAGAACGGCGTTGAGTGTCTGACCATCATTCAACGCTAAGGCAGAACGACGTTGAGTGACTGGCGTGGCGAGTGCTCGATAGCGCTGGCACTCGCAGCCTCTTCCTGCCTCTTGGCGAGTGCGGCCCCGATTGGCCCTACTCGCCTGTCACTGGCCGGGCTCGCCTGGGCGAGTGCGGGACCTCCGGATCCACTCGCCCCCGGGTCAATCCACCTCGCCTGGGCGAGCCGGGGGGTGTCGAGCTCTGGCCCCTTGGGTGCTCGCCCGGGACTTGGAAAAAAACGACCCGGCCGGTCTAGCTCCGGGCGACCCCACTCACCGGATACGGGGTTGTACACAATCCCCGCACCTTTTGAGCTTGGCAAAGCTCGGAAAGAATCATCCAACCCCAAGTGTTCGACGAGTGTGGCAGGAGCCAGAGAGAATCTTCGGGTGGGGTCCACCTGCGGCTATACATATACGCCTGCTGTTGAAACCGGAATCCGGTCTCCGGTGGATTTCGACCCTTGGGGAAGGGGCGGTCTTGCGCCTACTTCGCTCCTGCAAGAAAAACAACAAAGAAGGCAAGGAGAAACAGACCCAAGGGCTCGGCAGGGAGGTCCCACCACAAACCCGGAAGATCTCAGAGCGCTTCCCCTCCTTAGCCAGAAGTCGAGCTAAGGTACCCTCAGAAAGCACTTGGAAACTGGAGCAGGGAGGCCCTCAAAGCGTGCCCCCTGGGGTACCCCTTGGGTCTTATTTATAGTTTCTGGAACCTGAACTGTCAATAACCAAAAGAACTGACCTGAAAATACCAAAAAGCCCTTGAACGGGTCTGCCAACAGCCAATCTCCGCTGTTTTGACCAGCTATTCGCACTCATGGGGAGCCGGCTCGCCACCAATCCTTTCCGCGGGAGGCGGTCGCGACCTGGTTCTAGCGGCGCGCCTATTCTTCTTGGGCGAACGCGAGCCGGACCGCCGCGACCCGCCAGCCCTCTGCCGAGGCGGATAGGTGACCAGGTCCCGTATAGGGGGCGGACCGGCGGCCATTGTGACCCTCTGAACGGCTCGCGGATCGCGGGTCGTCGAGCCCTTCAGCAAATTCCGGTTCGACGAATGGCACCCCTCGCTCTGGTCGACGATTCTCTGAGTGAGCGGGAGGGATAGGGGGAGTCGTCTCGCATGGCTCGCTCGCCCGAAGTGAGCGGGAGCGGACCAACCCCTTGCCGCATGTCTGCTTGTCGCTTGGGTGCTTGTCGCTTGGGTGCTTGTCGCCGAACACGGGGTTGTACACAATCCCCGCTCTTTTTGAGCTTGATACAAGCTCGGAAAGAATCATCCAACCCGCGTGTTCGGCGAGTACTGTGCTGAGCTGGCAGGGAATCTTCTGGTGGGGCCCCACTATTCGGCTATAAATATACCACTGAGCCCAGGGGGGGTCTCCCCAGACCATCTCGTTTTTCAACCGGACTGCAGCCTCTCGATGGCGGTTAGCGAAGAGGTGCGAGCCCGCCTGGCGGCCGCGGGCCAAAAAACTCGGGAGGAGGCCCTCGAGGCCGCTCCTTGGTTAGCGCGCGGGTCTCCCGGCCCTCTCTTTAGGCCGGTGAAGGGGAAGATCGTGAGGCGGTCCCCGGCGAATAACTTCCCGGGCTCCAGCTCGGCGGCTGGTGTTGAGGTCGCTTCTGAGGTACGCGACCTTCCTTCTCGGCTTGTTGCTACGTCTCTGACCCTTTGTCTTGCAGGCACAGCATCGTGAAGACGAGGAGGACGGGGGGGAGGATCGCCCCCCTCCCTTGTCGTCTGAGAGGGCTGGTAGTCCCTCTGGTCTGGACCGCCCACCCCCGTATACCCCTCGCCCGCCGGTTCCCCCCGGACTGGGGAAATCTCTCGCGGCCCTCGAGGGAGAACCCTTTCAGGGTCGGCCGGGCTCCTCTCGTCCCTCCATCGGCATGGACGACGTGCCAACCCCTGGTAAGCTCGTGCTCAGCGCTTGCCTTGTTCTCGCTCGTTCCTTCTGAACTGCCCCCTTTTTGCAGGCTACAACATGATCTCCTCCGAAACGGAGATGAGCGAAGGGTACTCGCCTCCGCCTGACGTGGAGGGTGTTTCAGATTACCTGGGCGACCCGACTGATGCGGTGGGAATGAAGAGGCAGGTGACGCGGCTGTTCCAGAAACATACTTTGCTGCTTCAGGAGCTCGTGACGAGGGTCGACCAAGACAAGGCCGACACCGAGGCTCAGCTCGCGGCCCTGGAGGGGGCTCCGTGCGCTGCAGAAGGTGGCGAGGTCACTTCGCCTGGCGTGCACATTACGCGGGCCGAGGAGCGCCTAAGGAGTGCCTCGGAACAAGTTGGCCTGGCCCAGCAGGAGCTGGTGGCGGTGCGCGATTATCACTATCCTCGCGTGCCGCCGCGATCTGGAACGCAACGGCGGGGCAGGTGGAAATGGATCCAGTACTGATCCACCCTTGATTTTCTCCGCCCGCGTGATATCGCTGGGTTGTTACTATTTCGAACTCGTTCTGTGTCTTGTAACGATTTGCGACTTTCTTTGCCTGCCCATGGGCCTGATGTTTGCTTTCTGATGCATGTTGAAATTACCATGTTGTTGCTTTTATTCTCCGCTGGGCGGGCTCGAGGGTATCCGCGTCCTCCGCTCGCCTTACCCCTGCGGGCGAGAGCAAGTCAGGGGATGGATTCGCTCATCCCGCCATCCCGATCGTGGCGAGGGCGAGCCGAGGGGCTTGCCAGCCAGGAGTCCCCCCGACTCGCTCGGAGCCCAGCGCGGGTGCGGGCCAGGACTCGCCCGCTCAATTTTTGCGCGGACGCGATCGGGCGAGACCCGCGCTTGATCGGCCTTGACGGTTCAGTCGCGTGCCGGGAAGGCGAACCGTCGGGCCTGATTTTTGCTACACGCACCTCTCCACTCGGCGGGAAATTTCCCGCCCCTTTCTTTCTCCCTATAAATAGGCCTTGCCGGTCCTTATCCTCCCACCGCTTCAAAACACTTCCCCGTTTCCTGCTCCTCGCGAAGCACGACTCGCGCTCGCCTTATGGATCTCTCTCGCTCGAACGGCGGTAGTTCGGCGTAATGGGCGGCGGCGGCAGCGATGCGGACGGACGAAGCAAATGCGCCTGGACCTTCTCAGAGCACGACTTTCCCCACGCCGTCATCTCGGAGCGCGAGTACCTAGATGCCCTGCGCGACCACGTCCCGCCGGGATTTTCGGCGAGACGGCCCGGGGAGGGAGAGAAGATCAACGACCTATCCAGGGACGAGCTCGCCATACCCCTGGCCCACTTTGAGGTGGGTCTGCGGCTTCCCCTGTGGCCTGAGGTACGCCAAGTGCTGAAGTACTTCGGGGTCGTCCTAGGTCAGATGACCCCGAACTCCATAGCTGTTATGGTGGGGTTCGCCTGCTTTCTGCGGGAGGAGCGAGTCGAGTTCAGTCTCGCAGTTTTCCGCAAGCTTTTCTCCTTCCGTGCGAACCGGGACGGAACCGCCTATTTCTCCAGCGCCCACCTCAAGGTGCGGGAGACTGTCAATAAGAGTCACAACTGGCTCAAGAAGTTCTTGTTCGTCAAGGGGGATTTCGGCAAGGTCCCCTTCTCGCCGGTGCAGCTCAGCGAGGCGAGTTACCGCCCGCCCAGCCTCGGGGGCCACGAGGCCGACTTGTGCGGGTTCTTCGCCGGGAAGAACTTCGAGGTCGCGTACTTGCGCCGCAACCGAGATGACCTTGCCGCCGTCCCACCAGGGGGAGGTTTGCCACTCGCCACTGCTCTGTCCGCTCTTTTCTTCTTTAGTTTCACCCTCTCTTCTTGACAGGCGAGCGGGACGTCCCTCTTCATCCCCCCTACGAGAGTGCTCGGATTGCCCTCGGGGTTCTCGCCCGAGCTCAGGCTGCGGACGCCGCTCAGCGCGACGCCCCGTCGGTCCCGGCCAAGAAGCGGCCGGGCGGCGGACAGCCCGCTCCCCCGCCGAAGATGGCGAAGACTACGGGGCAACAACCCGCAGGGGGCCAAAGAAAAGGCAAGGCCCCGGCGGTTCTTCCGGCCGAGGGTCCCCCCCCCCCCCCCCGTTGGTCGCTTCGATCAGCGACACCCCTGACGGGGCGGCGGGCACTTCCGCACCGCCGGACGGGTCGCAAGCTGCTGCGAAGCCGGTGCCGAGAGCGCACCGCAACTTTGGCTACGGCGAGAAATACATGGACGAGCTCGGCGTCCCGCTTCTGTCGTGGGACAAGGAGTCAAATCGCGCAGTGGTCTCGACCCTGTTGCCAAGTTGGCTGGAGCAGGACACCATCGGCGGGGAGGCCTACAACTTCTCGTTCGGCCTCTATTCGCGCGAGGACGCCGCCATCTACGACAAGGAGGCGACGCGAGTACTGGTTCATGAGAGCGCGCGGGACCAGCTGCGCGGCCTGGAGCTAGCCCATATGGTGGGGAGGCGCTGCACCCAGCTGGAGCGGAACGCCACCTCCCTCAAGAAGCTGGCGGACGAGAGG
The DNA here is from genome assembly GCA_039583875.1 of Platanthera guangdongensis. Taxonomy (NCBI): domain Eukaryota; kingdom Viridiplantae; phylum Streptophyta; class Magnoliopsida; order Asparagales; family Orchidaceae; genus Platanthera; species Platanthera guangdongensis. The sequence continues at coordinate 124,916,667 of CM077148.1, read as the reverse complement.
GAGGAGGCCCGGAAGCTTGCTCAGGAGGACGCGGATCTCCAGAGGAGACAGGCCGACGCGGCCGAGGAGACCCTCGCGCAGTACTTTGGAGGGGTGGTATGTGTTTACTCTCAATCAGCGCTTTTCCTCGTGAATTCCGCCTTACGACTCCCTTTCCTTTTCTCAGGACGCGGCGACGGCAGGTCGGATGGGCGCCGAGATCGCCGCCCTTGGTCAGGACAAGTCGGCGCTGGAGGCGCGGGTACGCGAGCTGGAGGCCGCCGCCGCTGCCCCTCCGCCAGATAACAGGGGCTGCCCGCTCGAACACCACTCTGACTACGAGTTGGAGGTGCTGATGCAGAAGAATGCTGCCAGCGCCGCGAAGTACACGATGCAGATGTTGCGACGCGCGGATCTCCTCAAGAGCGAGGCAGCGGAACTCTCGGCGGGCGACGTGGTGCCGGCGCTGTTCCTTCCCGTGCCGGACCCCGGGGATAAGTCCTTCCAGCCCATCTAGGACTTCCCGCCCCGGATCTCGCGTCGCCCCCGCTTCTTGGACATTTGCTTGTTAGGTGTATACACCGTGTACTTGTAGTTGTCTGAGATGTAAGCGCAAGCCGCGCCCAGATTTTGTGATTTTCACCTATTAATGCTCTTATAAATGCTTCCCCACCCCTTACTTACGCATGTCTGCTGTCATTGCGCGATGTAATTTTCCCGCTCTCGCGCTCGCTGTCGTTCACCTCGCGTTGCGTCGACGAGGTCGTATGCCCGCCCGGCAGGTCGTCCCGCTAGGGGCGACCTGCATCTGCGGCACGGCCTTCGCTGCGAAGGCTACTCGCTGACCAGATGAGGCGAGGCGGCTCGTTGCCCGCCCAAGACACCAGATTTTTGGCGGGTTGACCCCTTTGTGACGCGGCCCGGGTTCTCGCCTTCTTTCGGTTGCCAATTTGGGGGCTGGGTGGTTACGTTAGACCCCCCCCCCCCTCTTTCGGTTAATCTTCGCGATTCTGATCCATTATTAATACCATTTGAGTAGCTTTCCGCCCCTGCCGGCTAGGTGGGAGCCTGTCAGCGCGATCCGCTCGGGGTCGTAATCTACTGCCATCGAGTGACTTCCGGCCCTGCCGGCTAGGTGGGAGCCTGGCAGCGGGGTCCGCTCGGGGTCCGCTATTAACACCATCGAGTGACTTCCAGCCCTGCCAGCTAGGTGAGAGCCTGACAGCGGGATCTGCTCGAGGCCAAGGATGACACCGAGTGACTTCCAGCTCTGCCGGCTAGGTGAGAGCCTGACAGCGGGATCTGTTCGGGGTCCGCTACTAACACCATCGAGTGACTTCCAGCCCTGCCAGCTAGGTGAGAGCCTGACAGCGGGATCTGCTCGAGGCCAAGGATGACACCGAGTGACTTCCAGCCCTGCCGGCTAGGTGAGAGCCTGACAGCGGGATCTGCTCGGGGTCCGCTACTAACACCATCGAGTGACTTCCAGCCCTGCCAGCTAGGTGAGAGCCTGACAGCGGGATCTGCTCGAGGCCAAGGATGACACCGAGTGACTTCCAGCCCTGCCAGCTAGGTGAGAGCCTGACAGCGGGATCTGCTCGGGGTCCGCTACTAACACCATCGAGTGACTTCCAGCCCTGCCAGCTAGGTGAGAGTCTGACAGCGGGATCTGCTCGAGGCCAAGGATGACACCGAGTGACTTCCAACCCTGCCAGCTAGGTGAGAGCCTGACAGCGGGATCTGCTCGGGGTCCGCTACTAACACCATCGAGTGACTTCCAGCCCTACCAGCTAGGTGAGAGTCTGACAGCGGGATCTGCTCGAGGCCAAGGATGACACCGAGTGACTTCCAGCCCTGCCAGCTCGGTGAGAGCCTGACAGCGGGATCTGCTCGGAGTCCTCTACTAACACCATCGAGTGACTTCCAGCCCTGCCAGCTAGGTGCGAGCCTGGCAGCGGGATCTGCTCGGAGTACAAACACATTACATTTCTCTATGTAGACTAGCAAGGGCAAATTTGGAGGGTTGTATGAATTCATTATAATCAAAGTATCGCCTACATGCTTCAGGGAAAAAATCGTTTTAGGTCGTCACCACTTCAGGTGAGACTCAGGGTCTCGCCTTCTACATTTTGGAGTCGATAGCCCCCTGACTTCAGAGCTTCCTTTACTATGAAGGGTCCCTCCCAGCTGGGATTGAGCTTTCCTACGGATGCCGACCTCCCTGCTGCATCTACCTTCTTCAGCACCAAGTCTCCTTCCACGAACTGCTTGACCCTGATATGCTTGTCAAAGTACTTGGTCATTCTCCTTTTCACCTCTTCTTGTCGGATAGCGGAAAGGTCCCTTAGCTCCTCCACCATGTCAAGGGAGAGCCTCAGCTCCTCCTCGTTCTCCGTCTGCCACTCCTCCCGGCCTTCCTTGGCCGCAACGACTCGAGGTGTTTGGACTTCGAATTCCACGGGGAGCAATGCCTCGCACCCGTGGGAGAGTTTGAAGGGGGTCTCCCCCGTAGCCGTGTTGGGGGTGGTTCTTAGGGCCCAGAGAACCGCGGGAAGCTGCTCCACCCAGCTCCCCCTCAAATTCTCCACCTTCTTGAGGAGGTTGACGATGATCTTATTTGCGGCCTCTACCTGCTCATTGCTCCTGGGGTGATGGACCGAGGCGAACCTGAGGTCGATTCCAAGTTGTTCGCAGAAGCTGGTGAATTCGGCACTGGCGAACTGGGGTCCGTTGTCTGTGACGATGGCCTGGGGTAGCCCATGGCGACGGATGATTTCCCCCCAAACAAAGTTCCTGATCATCTGGGAGGTCACCTTGGCCAGCGCCTTCACCTCCATCCACTTTGAGAAGTAGTCAATCATTACTAGGAGGAACCTTCTCTGACCGCTGGCTTGGGGGAATGGTCCAACCAAATCCATTCCCCAAATTGCGAAGGGCCATGGGGCCGTGATACTTCTGAGTCGCTGGGTCGGCTGTAGCTGGAGAGGGGCAAACAACTGGCACTTATGACACCTTCTTGCGAACTCTGCGGCGTCTCGGCCCAGGGTGGGCCAGAAATACCCTTGTCTGACTATCCTCCCTTCCAGGGTCCGACTCCCGGAGTGACTCCCGCATTCCCCGGAATGGACTTCCTCCAAGATCCTTCGTACTTCGCCCTCGGTCACGCAGCGAGCCAGCATCCCTGAGAGGGTCTTCCTGTATAGCTGCCCGTCATGGAGGAGGTAATATGCTGACTTGCGCCTTAGTTTCTTCTTATCTACCCCCTCCGGATACTCTCCCGTGGAGAGGAAAACCACAACTGGATCCATCCACGAGGCTTGTTGATCGATTTCCATGAGCTCTCCCTCTTCGATGGAGGGGCGGAACAGGTCGGTGATGGTGCCCCCCACCTGGGGACCATGCTTCGCTGGCTGATCGGCTTGTTCATTCTCTTCCCTGGGCACGTGTCGGATGGTGAAAGTTTGAAAAGTGCCGATGACCCCCTTCACCTTGGCCAAGTACGATCGCAGGGTGGGCTCCCTTACCTCGAACTCCCCGTTGATCTGAGAAGCTACTACCATGGAGTCAGTAAGGACCTCCACATCCGACACCCCCAGCTCCCTGGCCAGGCGTAGCCCCGCTATCACAGCCTCGTACTCGGCCTGGTTGTTGGTAATGGGAAAGTGCACCACCACCGTCTGCTCAATTCGAGTCCCCTGAGGGCTTTCCAGGATCACCCCTACTCCTAGGGAATGCCTTCCCGAGGCACCATCCACCCTCACCTTCCAAGGGGTCGGGCGGGTGAGCTCTTCCTCCGCCACTTCAACCACGTAGTCGGCCATCGCCTGAGCTTTGATCGAGAGCCGCGGAACGAAGGAGACGTCGAACTCGCTCAGCTCCACCGACCACTTAGTCAACCTGCCTGAATGCTCCACCCCCTCGAAGATGTTGCGGAGGGGATGGTCGGTCACCACTCGGATTGAGTGTGCTTGGAAGTAAGGTCGCAGCCTCCGAGCCGAGATGATCAGTGCGAAGGCTAGTTTCTCCAAAATTGGATACCGGAGCTCGGCCTTCCTCAGGACCCGGCTCACGTAATAAATAGGGAGCTGCCTCTTCCCCTCTTCACGAACTAAGACCGAGCTCAAGGCCTCCGCCCCGACCCCCAGATATAAGAACAGGTCCTCCCCCTCCTTCGGCCCTTGGAGCAGCGGAGCCTGTGTCAACTGCACTTTGAGGGCCTGGAACGCCTCCTCGCACTCCTTGGACCATTCAAACCTCTGACCACCCCTTAGCGTCTTGAAGAAAGGGGAGCACTTCTCCCCTGCCCGTGAAAGGAAGCGACTCAGCCCTGCTAGCTTCCCCGTCAGCCGTTGGACCTCCTTTGCATTCCGCAGGGACCCCAGCTCCAAGATAGCCCTGACCTTATCTGGGTTGGGCTCGACCCCCGCGGGGGTGAGGAGGTGCCCCAAGAACTTTCCTCTGCTGGCCCCGAAGACACATTTCAGGGGATTCAACCGCATCTTGTATTTGCGCAGGGTGGTGAAAGTCTCTTCCAGGTCCCGGAGGTGAGAGTCCACATCTCGACTTTTGATCATGAGGTCATCTACATACACCTCCAAATTCCTCCCCCTCTGCTCCTTGAAGACTCTATCCATCATTTTCTGGTAGGTTGCCCCAGCATTCTTCAGCCCGAAGGGCATCATCTTGTAGCAGTAGCATCCATCACATGTGATGAACGAGACATCCTTGATGTCTGGGGGGTGCATCCTGATCTGATGATAACCTGAAAAAGCATCTAAAAAACTCATTACAGAATAACCGACGGCTGAGTCAACCAGCGCGTCGATTCGAGGCAAAGGGTAACAGTCCTTAGGACAAGCTTTATTAAGTAAGGAAAAATCGATACACATCCTCCATCGGCCGTCTCCTTTTTTAACCATAACCACATTGGATACACAGCCGGGGTACTGAATCTCAGACACGAAGCCGGCCTTGAGGAGTTTCGCCACCTCCTCCCTGATGGGCTCCGCCAGCTTGTCCGCAGTGGACCTCTTCTTCTGCTGAACGGGGCGTGCTCTCGGGTCCAGGTTGAGGCGGTGGCAAGCCACATCCGCGTCAACCCCCGGCATCTCCGCGGCGTTCCAGGCGAAGATGTTCACGTTCTTCTGGACGCACTCCAGCATCCTGCCTTGGTCCTCCGGGGTCAGCCCCCCGCTGACGCGGATGCTCTCCATCCTGTTGGGTTTCTCTATGGGGATGGCACAACACTTGTGCACGCAGCGGAATAATAAAAACATCAAGAAAAACCCAAAAGAAATGGGACCGGGCCATGATAGTTGAATCAAGAAGTTAACATATAATTTAGGCAAAATTTACCTCGGTGGCGTTGAGTCACAACTCAACGGGGATGCTCCAAATTTTGTATTCCTGCTGGTGGCGAGTTCTACGTGGAATAATATCCACGTCTCTGCAGAAATCCACACGAGCGGGAGAACGCCGATCTATCCGTCGCACGGATTATCGAGAAGGAGAAGACCGCACCTTGCTTTCCCACGGACTGCTAGGTCCGCGTCCGGATTGCAACGCCAGCGACGATCGTCGGAGAGAAGGAGGTCGACGGAGCGAACACGGCGGCGGCGGAACACTTCCGTCGGCGGCGAGATTCGGGATCGGCGAACGGAAAGGCGGAACGGCTTCCGTTGTTTCGATTCGATCGGCTGTCAAAAAGCATGTATTACCCGAAAGCCCTAAGTGTCCCTTTTATACCGAAGGCATAAAAGACTTAGGAGAATCGCTATCCGCATACCACCCAGAAATAGGGTTCAGAATCGGCGAGTATCAGTCGGCGAGAGTCGGTCAGGATCGGCGAGAATCAGAATCGGCGAGAATCACAATCGGCGAGAATCTCCCGGATCGGCGAGAATCAGAGAACTATTCTCGACGATTCAAGCCGAACGTGGGTCGACAATTCACGCCGATCGTGGGTCGACGATACACGCCGATCGGCGAGAATCAGATAACTAATTCTCGACGATTCTCGTCGATCGGCGAGAATCAGAGAACTATTCTCGACGATTCTCGTCGATCGGCGAGAATCAGAGAACTATTCTCGACGATTCTCGTCGATTCTCGTCGACCCTCGGCCGACTATTCTTACCAGTCCTTCAAGACAACATTTGCCCAACCCGATGATTCTTTAAGGCAACACTTTGCCCATAACCTCATTTAGGTCGGTGATTGGTAACCTTTACCAACACAGTCAATCATCCAACTTCTCCACATCTCTTATGTGCGACCCTGCAGGCTCATATCGCGTTGGCAGTGAGATTACATGTTTGATCACTTCCAGATCACAATGGTAACTCCAACAGACTCCCACTTGATCTCGAAAGTATCAAATCAAAAACCTCACAAACAATGAGCGGCATCTAGCAATGCATCATTGCTCCCCAAGCAATAAGAGTTAATAACTCATAAGCCTATATGACCAATGTATCAGCGTTGTCTTTGTCCCTTTGTCCCTTACATCCGGAAAGAACTAGAGGCATGTACCGTGTCACCCTCGTAATAGCTCAATCCAAGTTTCTTGATCCAGGACGGACTTCCAGAGAATGGTGAGTCCAATATCACATATTGACTCAACCAAGCATGGTCATGCATTTCTCAGTTCAGTTCCATCAATGGGCCCATGGATGCAACTCCTGTCATACAGGAGGACAAATCTCATATCTGCTCACACACAAACACTCAAATGATTCGTAACATGCCCAACAACCACCCTTATCATCAACCTTTCTCAAGGAAGATTTTAGATGGCACCAAAGCACGCTCTTCCTCACTTGATGAATGCTGTGACTTCAGGTCAAATGATCACAACATCATTGTCAATTGAGACCTACTCGTGACACGATTGGATGACAATCCACAGAGTAGTCTCAGGTTGGGTCTGTCCAGTACAACTTGTTCACTAACAAGTACCCACGTGATGACTTGATATCACAATATCATGACCTGTGAGAACCTGTCATCAGTCAACGCACGTGCTAGCCTTCATGTATCATCATCACCCTTAGCTTCTATGATGATACTCGACCAGAGACTTTTAAGAATGAAGCTTCAAATAAATCATGGGCTCTCACATTCAAGTCACGTACTTGATGTCCCATGGAAGCGAACATTCTAAGGGTATCTATTATGTTAACATTTAACTATCATATACAAAAAAACTCATAATAAAAGAATTTGTCATTAATTGTAAGAAAAAAATTAGGTACACAGTTCATCATATGAACAAATAGCCAACAAAATACAGATTTACATGCAATGCACAAGATTCTCGCTAGAGTTGATCATTTAGGTACCGTATACCCATCGATCTAGTATGACCATCATGCTTTCTCTGCGCGAGAGGCTTTGTCAGTGGATCCGCAATGTTCTCCTCAGTCGACACTTTGCAAATGTTCACATCTCCTCGTTCGACAATCTCACGAATAAGATGAAACCGCCGAAGTATGTGCTTGGAGCGCTGATGGGATCTAGGTTCCTTAGATTGTGCAATTGCACCATTGTTATCACAGTAGAGAACTACGGGACCAACAATGCTAGAAACTACATCAAGCTCGCCGATGAATTTCCTAATCCATACAGCCTCATTCGCCGCATTAGCTGCAGCGATATACTCGGCCTCCGTTGTAGAATCAGCAACTGTCTCTTGCTTGGAACTCTTCCAGCTCACAGCTCCTCCATTGAGGCAAAACACAAAACCTGATTGAGACTTGCAGTCGTCCCTGTCAGTTTGGAAGCTAGCATCCGTGTAACCACTTACAACGAGCTCTTCCTCTCCACCATACACCAAGAATACATTCTTAGTCCTTCTCAAGTACTTCAGGGCATTCTTGACTGCAATCCAGTGACATTCACCGGGGTCTGACTGATACCTGCTAGTCATGCTCAAGGCAAAGGAGACGTCGGGTCGAGTACATAACATCGCGTACATGATTGATCCAATTGACGAAGCATATGGAATCAACTTCATGCGGTCCTTATCTTCATAAGACTTTGGACACTGGTCCTTAGAGAGATTCACAACATGAGACATGGGCAAAAATCCTTTCTTGGACTCAAGCATGTTGAACCGCTTCAACACCTTTTCGATGTACGTACTCTGGGTCAAACCCAGCAACTTCTTCGATCTATCTCTATAGATCTTAATACCGAGTATATAAGTCGCTTTACCCAAATCCTTCATTGAAAAGCAGTTCCCTAGGTTGTTCTTAACAACTTTCAGGGTAGGAATGTCATTCCCAATCAACAGTATGTCATCTACATACAATATCAGGAAGACAACAATGCTCCCACTGATTCGCTTGTAAACACAAGACTCATCTTCATTCTTGATGAAACCAAACTCTTTGATTTTCTCATCAAAACGAAGATTCCAACTTCGAGAGGCCTGTTTCAGTCCATAAATGGACTTATTCAGCTTGCATATTTTAGTGGCTTCATCTGGTGATACAAAACCCTCGGGTTGTGTCATATACACTTCCTCAAGGAGGTTTCCATTAAGGAAAGCCGTTTTGACATCCATCTGCCAGATCTCGTAGTCATAATACGCAGCAATAGCAAGCAATATCCTAATGGACTTCACCATAGCAACAGGGGAAAAGGTCTCATCATAGTCAATACCATGAATTTGCTTGAAACCCTTAGCCACCAGTCGCCCTTTGAATGTCTGTACATTCTCATCCATGTCGGTCTTCTTCTTGAAGACCCACTTGCACCCTATGGGTCGTACCCCTTCAGGTGGTTCCACCAAGTTCCAAACATGGTTTGCATACATGGAGTCCATTTCAGATTTCATAGTCTCAAGCCATTTGTCGGAGTCCGGTCCATTCATAGCCTCTTGGTAGGTTGCTGGTTCATCATCATGATCCATAAGCAACACATTACCTATTTGAGACACGAGAAATCCATATCTCTCAGGCTCAAACCTCGGTCTACCAGATCTACGTAGGACTTGTGTTCCCTGAGCAGGTTCTCTAGCTACAACATCTTGTAGTCCTGTCTCAGAATCCAATTCCGGTTCATTCACTACATGTGGTTCTTGAACTTCTTCAAACTCTACCTTTTCAGTCTTTCTTGATAAGAACTCTTTCTCCAAGAAGACACCAGTCCTTGCGACAAACACTTTGCCCTCAGACGGTAGGTAAAAGTAATACCCTTTTGTTTCCTTAGGATATCCCACCAGATAACATTTATCCGATTTGGGTTCCAGCTTGTCAGGCATTTGACGTCTCACGTATGCCTCACAGCCCCAAATTTTAATGAACGACATACTAGGACGCTTCCCAGTCCATATCTCATATGATGTCTTCAGAACCGTTTTCGTTGGAGCGCGATTCAATGTCATTGCAGCAGTCTCTAAAGCAAAACCCCAAAAGGAAACAGGCAAGTCTGCATGACTCATCATCGAACGTACCATGTCTAACAGAGTACGATTTCTCCTCTCAGACACACCATTATGTTGTGGTGTTCTAGGTGGAGTGAGCTGTGATACAATACCACACTCTTTCAGATGATCACGGAACTCATGACTCAGGTATTCGCCACCTCGATCAGATCGGAGTGCTTTAACCCTTTTACCCAACTGGTTTTCTACTTCATTTTTGAACTCTTTGAACTTTTCAAAGGTCTCGGATTTGCACTTCATAAGATACACATATCCGTATCTACTGAAATCATCAGTAAATGTAACAAAGTAGAAATACCCACCTCTAGCCATGGAACTCATGGGTCCGCATACATCACTATGTACAACACCCAAGAGATCCTCAGCCCTCTCAGTATAACCAGTGAAAGGAGCTTTAGTCATCTTGCCTAACAAACAAGATTCGCATCGCTCAAATGATTCATAATCAAATGAGTCCAAAAGTCCATCTCTATGGAGCTTGGATATGCGCTTCTCGTTGATATGACCCAAACGACAATGCCAGAGAAATGTAGGGTTCGAGTCATTTGTTCTTAGTCTTTTATTATTTTCTACATTACAGATCAGATGATCCAAGTTCAAAACATAAATACCATTAAACAATTGGGCTACAGCATAACAAACATCATTCTTAAATATAGAACAACAGTTGTTTTTAATTATAAAAGAAAATTCAATCATGTCCAAACATGAAATAGATATAATGTTTCTAGTTATGGCCGGAACAAAATAACAGTTATCTAGTTCTATTACAAGCCCACTGGGCAAAAAAAGACGGTAAACCCCTACGGCTACAGCAGCAACTCTTGCTCAATTGCCGACGCGGAGGTCCACCTCCCCTTTACTCAGCAATCTTCTCCTTCCCAGTTCCTGCACATTTGTACAAATGTGAGAACCACATCCGGTATTCAATACCCAAGATGAAGGAGCAGAAAGGTTTATCTCTATAACGTAGACATTTGAAGCGGAAGTCATACCTCCCCTCAATTTCTGCAGACCTTCAATGTACGAAGGACAGTTCCTCCTCCAATGACCAGCCTTGCCACAGTGGTGGCATTTCCCTTCCTTCACCGTGCTTTTCTTTTTCATCAGTGCAGAAGACTTGGGCTCAAGATATGACTTAGGTCCCACCTTCGTCTTCTTAGAACCCTTGGCCTTGCCCTTGCCCTTATGCACCATCAGTATGGGGCTGGCAGGCTTGGCCTTCTTCATATTGATTTCGGCAGTTCTCAACATGCCAAGGAGTTCGGGCAGTGTCTTGTCTATTTCATTCATGTTGTAGTTCAAGACGAACTGCTCATAACTGTCCGACAACGATTGCAGGATCAGATCCGTGGCCAACTCTTGACCAAGAGGAAAACCCAGCCTTTCAAGGTTCTCTATATACCCAATCATCTTGAGTACGTGAGTCCCTACTGAGTCTCGAACTCCCATCTTGCACTGAAACAACGCTTTTGTGATGTCGAACCTCTCTTGACGAGTCTGCCCTTGAAACATTTTCTTGAGATGCTCGTCAATCTCCTTGCACCCCATGTTCTCATGTTGCTTCTGAAGCTCAGAGTTCATAGTGGCAAGCATAAGGCATTCGACATCTAAAGCATCGTCAGTATACTTCTTATAAGTATCCTTCTCAGCACGGGAAGAGTTCCCGGTCGGCACCTCGGGGGCTTCTTCTTCCAAGACATAGAGCTTTCGCTCTTGCCTGAGAACAATTTTCAGGTTCCTATACCAGTCCATGTAATTAGTCCCACTGAGCTTATCCTTCTCAAGGATGGCTCTCAGAGACAAAGTGGAGTGTGAAACACTTGCCATGGAATTCTACAAGAATTTATGCAGAATAAAATCAGTACCAAAATTTCAAATACAATTTATTTTAATTTGGACTTTAATTAAAACACTCTCACTATTTTATTCGAAATGATAGCCCTCACTAACAATTCGGAGAGTTCATGCGAGCTACTCTCTTAGTGGACAAGATCCGTATTTTACCAACACTATAAGTCCGCTTTGGCGTTCCTCTCACGATGCGGTTATTTAGGTAGGCAACGCTTGCCAATTGCATCCTCATGCAATTCTTGTATGGTTGGTGAATAACTCATTATTCACATCCATCATATGGTGCATGCCAACCCTATGCCTCTAGGCACTCAACCTTTGAGGTCACTTAGTTAAGTAGGACCCGATGTCGACAGTGGGATATCACAATTATCCGCTCGCACCCTTACCAAGATAGATTAATGCACCTTGCTTTGGCAAGCCCACACTTCATCGATCGAGGCAGGAAGAGTGTCATCCATCGGAAGGCATCCGAACATTTAATATTAGATGAAGGGATTTTAATTATAGGTTAACAATTAACCATGATCAACATTTGATCAATGTGCACATCCAAAGAAAAACAATTCTTCTAAAACCACATGCATCCCTTATGTGCACATCCTGACACCATCAACAATTGATAGAAGGAAGGGCTAAATCTGAACATCCGAAAATTTCCAAATTCTCAGATTTACATGCATTGCACAAAGGCAAAGACAACTCAACTTAAAGCAGTAGACAAGCTCATCTCTCTTTGTTGGATTCAAAATCCAAAACAAAATCGAGGGATGGTTACTGCTAAAGAGATCACAATTTCTAACAATTAGAAATACCACGCAATTCCAGAGGTTCTTGGCGGGGTACCAAGACTAAATCTAGACATTTAGAACACTTCTAAATCCCTAGGTTTACACGCACTGGAATAACAAACTTCCAATACAACGATCATGGCCGAACCTCCCTCTGATACCACTGTTGGGTTTCTCTATGGGGATGGCACAACACTTGTGCACGCAGCGGAATAATAAAAACATCAAGAAAAACCCAAAAGAAATGGGACCGGGCCATGATAGTTGAATCAAGAAGTTAACATATAATTTAGGCAAAATTTACCTCGGTGGCGTTGAGTCACAACTCAACGGAGATGCTCCAAATTTTGTATTCCTGCTGGTGGCGAGTTCTACGTGGAATAATATCTACGTCTCTGCAGAAATCCACACGAGCGGGAGAACGCCGATTTATCCGTCGCACGGATTATCGGGAAGGAGAAGACCGCACCTTGCTTTCCCACGGACTGCTAGGTCCGCGCCAGGGATTGCAACGCCAGCGACGATCGCCGGAGAGAAGGAGGTCGACGGAGCGAACACGGCGGCGGCGGAACACTTCCGTCGGCGGCGGGATTCGGGATCGGCGAACGGAAAGGCGGAACGGCTTCCGTTGTTTCGATTCGATCGGCTGTCAAAAAGCATGTATTACCCGAAAGCCCTAAGTGTCCCTTTTATACCGAAGGCATAAAAGACTTAGGAGAATCGCTATCCGCAGACCACCCAGAAATAGGGTTCAGAATCGGCGAGTATCAGTCGGCGAGAGTCGGTCAGGATCGGCGAGAATCAGAATCGGCGAGAATCACAATCGGCGAGAATCACCCGGATCGGCGAGAATCAGAGAACTATTCTCGACGATTCACGCCGAACGTGGGTCGACAATTCACGCCGATCGTGGGTCGACGATACACGCCGATCGGCGAGAATCAGAGAACTAATTCTCGACGATTCTCGTCGATCGGCGAGAATCAGAGAACTATTCTCGACGATTCTCGTCGATCGGCGAGAATCAGAGAACTATTCTCGATGATTCTCGTCGATTCTCGTCGACCCTCGGCCGACTATTCTTACCAGTCCTTCAAGGCAACATTTGCCCAACCCGATGATTCTTTAAGGCAACACTTTGCCCCTAACCCCATTTAGGTCGGTGATTGGTAACCTTTACCAACACAGTCAATCATCCAACTTCTCCACATCTCTTATGTGCGACCCTGCAGGCTCATATCGCGTTGGCAGTGAGATTACATGTTTGATCACTTCCAGATCACAATGGTAACTCCAACACATCCTGTCTCCCCGGGTGAGCACCTCCAGCTCCACCACTTCTTCTGCGGCCTCCAGCCTGGACTGCTCCCCCCATCCTTCAGCATCCCCCTCCTCCGGAACGGGGACCTCTACTTCCACCTCTTTTCCCACGGCCCTCACTTCGGCCACCTCCTCCAGATCTCCTCCTGTCGCCTCCTCTTCTACGCAGTCCCTTATTTCCAGCTCCTCCCCCCTGTTGCCTGCTCAGCCTCCTCCATCCTCCGCCCCATCTCCTCGGCTCCCTCCTGCCAGGAGATGGTGTTCACCGCTGTGACATAACACTCCCGCGCCACCTTCGGGTCCCCCCTGACCCTGACCTGGACCCCCTCAGCGTTGAACTTCAGGCATTGATGGAAAGATGAGGGGACGCAGCGGAAGGCGCTGATGAGGGGCCTTCCGAAGATGGCGTTGTAGCTGCTGGGGGCGTCCACAATGACGAACCTGCAGTTTCGGGACTTCCCCCCCCAAGGTGACATGGAGGCCTACTCCTCCCTCCACTTCCTTCCTCTCTCCTGAGAACCCGAATAAGGGCCCATCCGAGGCCAGCACCCTCTTTGCCTCCACCTTCATCGCGTCGAACGCCTTTTTGAAGACGACGTTGACGGAACTCCCGTTGTCCACGAGGATCCGAGAGACGGTGAAATTCTCGATGGCCGCCTTGATGACCGGCGCATCGCAGAACGGATCCTCGTGGTCTGGCATATCACTCCTGGAGAAGGTGATCCTCTCCTCCGGTGGTGGGGTCTGGGATGTAGAGGCGACGCCCCGCCGGTACATGGTGTGGAGACTTGCCTTGCGGGAAGCCTCGACCCCCACTCCCCCGTGGATCACTCCGATCCCTCCTCGGGTCCCCACATCCACCCGGTCTTCGCAACGATCCTCCTCCGCCCGAGGCAGGACCTCCTCAATCCTCACTTCCTGCCTCCCCTGCTGCTGCTGCTGCTGCTCCCTATTCCCCCTCAACTCGAGGAACTCCGGACAAGTGGTCGTGGCATGCCCCTCTTCCTGATGGAAGTTGCAATAGGGCAGATCCACCCTGACCTCTCTTCTCCTCCTCCTCCACGCTCCCCTCCTTGCTCCCAAGGCCATGGCCATGGCCTCTTCTTGATCGGGGAGTCGGGGCCTCTGGCCCTGCCTCCAGCCCGGGGGGTGGAACTGATCTTGCCTCCCCTAGTAGTGATCCCTTCCGTAATACCCTCTCTGTGGCCCCTGCCCCTGAAACTCGGCTCTCCATCCTAGCCGTTGGTCGGGCTCTTGACGCCCCCACCTCGGTTGCTGCTGCCCCTGGAGCTGCCTCTGCTCCCTCGGCCTGGGGTCTCCTCTCCTCTCCTCCTGTCCTCTTCCTCCCTTCGACTCCTTTTCCTCCTCAGTCGTCCACCTGGCCAGTTTCCTCGCAAACTCCGGGTTTGATGCCTCCCCATCAACTTCTCTTGCCGCCCTCTCCATTAGCTCCTCGTAGGAGAGGGGGGGAACTCTCTTCAGCTCCATTCAGAAGAATCCATGCTGCAGGCCCAGGGTAAAAGCCATCATCAGACTATGGCCCGACATCTCCTGGACTTGAGTAACTTCCTCCTGGAATCGGTCCACATAGCTCCCCAACGTCTCGTTCACCCCCTGCTTAATGTGGAACAAAGACTCGGACTCCTTCTTCCTTCTCTTCGAGGTGGTGAATCTCAGCATGAACCCTCGGCGCAGGTCCTCGAAGCAGTAGATGGAGCTGGCCGGGAGCTGGTGGAACCACTCCCTTGCCTTCTCCCGGAGGGTGATGGCGAAGAGTCGGCATTTGAATCCGTCCGACATCTGACGGATGGAGACCACATCCTCGAACCATTGCACATGCTGGACCGGGTCTCCCTTCCCGGTGTAGTAAGACATCTCGGGTTCCCTGAACCCATCTGGGACTGGGGAGCCGAGGAGACCAGCTCGCTGAACGGACTGCCTCCCCCCACTGGGCGAGCTGGCGAGTCTCGCGAGCCCAGCTCGCCGAACCGGCCTCGGCCTGCCGAGCCGGGGAAGAGCTCGCGCTCGGGGAGGTCGCACCCCCGGCCTTCCTCGGCCACCTCCTTCCCGGCTCGCCTGCCAGGAGCGTCTTCGCCTAAAGAGGGGGCGGCCGCGATATGGGCTGCCGGAGTCGAGCACTCGGCCCGCGCGCCGAGTGCGAACTTGACGAGGCCCAGCACCTCGTTCCTGAAGTCTTCCAACATCCCCACTGTTGCGAGAGGCGGGGGGGGGGGGGGGGGGGGGGAGTTCTGCCTATCAGATCCTTGCCCTCCTGTCATTGAGCTCGCTGAAGCTTTTCCGCACTGACCACTGTCCACGCTCACCGCACCAAAATATTGAAACCGGAATCCGGTCTCCTGTGGAGTTCGACCCTTGGGGAAGGGGCGGTCTTGCGCCTACTTCGCTCCCGCAAGAAAAACAACAAAGAAGGCAAGGAGAAACAGACCCAAGGGCTCGGCAGGGAGGTCCCACCACAAACCCGGAAGATCTCAGAGCGCTTCCCCTCCTTAGCCAGAAGCCGAGCTAAGGTACCCTCAGAAAGCACTTGGAAACTGGAGCAGGGAGGCCCTCAAAGTGTGCCCCCTGGGGTACCCCTTGGGTCTTATTTATAGTTTCTGGAACCTGAACTGCCAATAACCAAAATAACTGACCTGAAAATACCAAAAAGCCCTTGAACGGGTCTGCCAACAGCCAATCTCCGCTGTTTTGACCAGCTATTCGCACTCATGGGGAGCCGGCTCGCCACCAATCCTTTCCGCGGGAGGCGGGCGCGACCTGGTTCTAGCGGCCCGCCTATTCTTCTCGGGCGAACGCGAGCCGGACCGCCGTGACCCGCCAGCCCTCTGCCGAGGCGGATAGGTGACCAGGTCGCGTATAGGGGGCGGACCGGGGCCATTGTGACCCTCTGAACGGCTCGCAGATCACGGGTCGTCGAGCCCTTCCGCAAGTTCCGGTTCGACGAATGGCACCCCTCGCTCTGGTCGACGATTCTCTGAGTGAGCGGGAGGGATAGGGGGAGTCGTCTCGCATGGCTCGCTCGCCCGAAGTGAGCGGGAGCGGACCAACCCCTTGCCACATGTCTGCTTGTCGCTTGGGTGCTTGTCGCTTGGGTGCTTGTCGCCGAACACGGGGTTGTACACCTGCGTACCTGGGTGGCTTTTGTTATTCCTTTTGCTCAAACCTGCCGAGATGCCCATCCCCAAAGAGATCCAAGAGAATCTTGCACGAGTTCGCGAGGCTTCCTCTGCTCGCGTTGCCAGCTTGACCGTGATTCCTCATAGCATCCCGCAGAGCGGTTCGGCTGAACCCAATCCTGTTAAGAGAGTGAAACCATTTCTCCAACCGGTCGAGCCTATCTTTCATGACTTGAAATCCACCCTGGAGCACAAGACCGGCTCCTCTCCTCTGCCCGCCCCTGAGAAGGAGAAAAACCTCGTAGACCTTTGCGCCGACCCGGACAGCCAACGAGATGATGGCGAAGCCCTTGCACCGCGAGTCAAGACCCCCCCCCCCGGCGACTCGCGGTTTAAAACTCCGGAGGATCGCCCGCGAGACCCGTCAACCGCCTTTGGGACCCTGGGGCTGCACTCGCAGAGGCCGAATTCGCCGGCTCGCACCCCTTCCCCAAAACAACTTCTTGCCGGGACTGCGGGGGGGAGGTGTTGAAGCCATTCCTGTTCCGGGCTTCATCCTCCTCCCGCCAAGAACACACCCCACGGGCTGTGGCAAGGACCTGAGCTTGCCCCCACCCCGCACTTTCCTGGGGGGGGCCGAGCTCGTCAGGCAAGTTTTTTCCTCTGCAAACCTTGTCTCGTGATTTTCTTGAAGGACTCGCCTTTTATGCTGATATTTAAATGCTTTTGTAGCTCTTCCCAGCCAGTCTGAGGCTGGCGGTTCTTCGGAGCAGTCGCGCTACTCGCCCCTCCCTTCTCCGAGCTCGCTTGACTTCTTCCTGGGCTCCGAGATGGAGAACGGCGAGCTGACGAGGCGGGGAATCAGGCTCTTCAAGAAGCTGGTGCGCGGGCTGCGCAAGGTGCAGGAAGACAACGAGGCGCTGCAGCGCGACTATGTTAGGCTTGCTGACGAGGTGAGGGGCAACCCGGCAGGCGAGGTGATGTCCCCTTCCCGGCTCTTGGACGAGATCGATGAAAGCCTCCAGACCGCCCAGAGGAACTTGGGGCGGATTCGCGAGCTCCACAACTCACGGCGACCTGCGGGAAAGGGGACGCAAGGCCGGGGTAGAAAGAAACGGCTCCATTACTGAGCTTACCGGGACTCGCCTCTTGCCCCCTCTCGCGCATATTGAACTTGTTTCTTTTTCTTCTGCATTTGATTTCTTTGAACTATATTCTCCTCGTGGTATGTAATAACTTAGAATTTTTTTTAGATTTCAATGTTTCCTATTTGAATATACTGCCTTTTAGGATCAGCTCGGCATGTGACGGGATAAGTCACAGAAGTCGGCAAGCTGGGGTTGGCAAGCTGGGTCAGTCGAGTTGGACTGATCGGTCAGCTCGGCCTTGGATTTCTTTTTCTATAAATATGTCCCCTCACCAACCCCGGTCCATCGCCTTTATTGCTTTCATACCCACTCTTCTCGCCTTCTCTTACCCGTACTCGCGCCTTGACCTTCATGCGAGCATGGGCAAGACCAACCACGAAGCCGACGGTCGCTCCAAATGTGCTCAGCACTTCGCCGATTATTGTTTCTTTGAAGGGAATACAACTGAGGAGGAGTTTGCGGAATTCCTTACCGACTACTTGCCCCCAGCTTCGAGGCGAGCCGGCCCAGCACAGGCGAGGCCATCAATACGTTCTCCTCTGACGAGCTCGCCTTCCCCATCTAGCATTTTGAGGTGGGGTTGCGCCTACCGCTCTGACCGGAAGTCCGCCAGATACTGAAGTATTATGGCGCGGTGCCCGCGCAGCTCAACTCGAACGCCATCGCCATGATGGTAGAGTTCGCGTGCTTCCTTCGCAGGGAGCGAATAGAGTTCAGTCTGACCGTCTTCAGGAAACTTTTCTCCTACAAGGCGATTCCAGATGGCGTCGCCTACTTTGGGGGCTCCTTCATCAAAGATCGCGAACAAGCATCACAATTGGATGATCAAGATCGTCTTCATCAAGGGCGATCACGGCAACATCCCCTACTCGCCCCAGCAGAAGGGTGAGGAGGTGTACCGGCCCACCGCCGTGTCTGGCAACGACGCAAAGCTCCATAAATTCTTCCTCCACAAAGACTTCGAGCTCGCCTTCCTGCGAAGGGGCCTCGACTTGCTCCTCCTCGTCCTTCCCGGTGAAGGTACTCCTTTCTTTTTTTCCTCTTGCTCAGCTCGTCGAATTCCATAGAATTTTTCTGACTAAGTTTTTTCATGCAGGGGAGCGACTGATTCCCGCGAACCCGCCTTTCGCGGACACGGGATTATTCCCTGAACCACTCGCGCGTGAGAAGGCGGCCGCAGCCGCTTGCCGAGACGAGCTGGCACCACCCAAGCCCTCATCTGGCAAGAAGCGGTCTGACCCCACGGGGTCCAGCTCGCCCCGCCGCCAGCAGCCGCAAAAGAAAATGAAAAGGGCCGTGGTGGTCCCCCGGGTGAGGCAACAACAACAACAACAACAAAAAAAGTACATGAGCTCGTCCGAGACCACCCCAGATGGGTCGCCGGAGAGCTCGCTGAAGGAGATCTCGGGCAAGGGGCAGGGGGGTGGCGAGTCCTCTGCTCCCCCTGCTGCTAAGAAGGCGGCCCGCGAGCCGAGCGCGCAAAAAAGCCACCCCCTCTTCAGCTTCGGGGGAAGGTGGAAGCACTCGACCGGCGAATGGTCCAGTGGGACAAGCTGGCCCACCGGGTCTCCATCTCCACCCTCCACCCTTCTTGGACTGACCTCCAGCTCTCCAATGGCCACGCCTATGCGCTCGGCTTCGGCCTCTATGGGCGCGAGGATGTCAAGGACTACAAGGGCATGACCCTACACCAACTCGGCCCCGAGGGCATGCAAGCCCATATGCGGACCCTGGAGCTGCACCATATGATGGTCCTCCGCGGCTTCGGTCTCAGCCACCACCTGGAGATGGCCGAGCAGAAGCGCGACGTCGCCCAGGATAAGGCCGTTGATCTGGCAAGGAAACTCGGCATCGCTGAGGACCTGCTCGCCAAAGCTGCCGATGGACTGGTGAGTACCGGTTGCTTCCGTCCCTTTTACTTGGAATTTCCTGACTTTTCCACAACCGGTTTACTTACTCATGCTTCACAGGATGCTAAGGCCGCTGATGAGCTGCGGGCTCGCGCCATCGGGCTGGAAGAAGAGAACGGTCCAGCTGCGTGGTCGTGCCGTCGAGCTGGAGGCTCGCGTTGCCGAACTGGAGGCGGATAATGGGAAGTTGAAGGACCAGATCAAGGATCTTGACAGCGAGATCATCTGCCAGGCAGACGCCTTCCTTCCTCCGGGTAGCAGCAACCCCTCCCTTCCATACAGAAAGCCGAGGATCTTTGGCGAGGCCGAGGTCGTCGAGCGGCTGCGGGTCAACTCCATCCAGTCCGCCGAGTGCACCCTGCAGATGATGAAGGATACAGGAGTGCTGGTGGAGGGTTGCGAGGAGATCACAGCCCGGGACCTCATGTCGAGCCTGTTCCCGTCCACGCCGCCCAACGAGGAGGACAGCTTCGACATGCTCTTCGGGAAGGGCTTCCAAGACGATCTATCCGGAGGAGTGGGCGAAGATCGCCTGTCTGGGGGGGGGGAGGCGAGAGCTGACCTGGACACTTTTTCTTTGCTGTGTAATTCTCCCCCCCCCCCTCTATTGTAACCACGCCGAGGCGAGCTCTTCTTTTTGTAACAACATTATATAAATGAAAACATCTTTGGTATGAATTTTGTCTTCATTTTTTCTATCTTTTTTCAGGGCTTCCTTGTTGCGACGTACTCGCTTGCGAGCTCTCCTCCTCGGGGGACCTCGCGTGGATAGATCTTACCGTTAAAATGGATGTTAGGACTCATACCCGTGAGTAGGCCTTGAGAGCTTGCCAGCCCTAGACGATCCGGTGGTGGACCACTCGCCGCACTGGGCTCGCCACCCCCCAGCTCGCTCGCCAATTTGAAGCCCAAAATTACCAAAAATTTCAAATGAAAACTGAAGGGAGGTTGAGTGCCCTGCTGGATCTCGCCTTTTTCGGCGGGTGCCAAGGACTCAGCTCGTCACACCTTTGATGAGTTGGACCTGCGAGTCCCGACTCACCTGTAAGGATTCTTCTCTTCCTGTTTTTAGGAAAAAGGACAAATTTCTCAAGTAACATTTTGGAGAGGGTAGGACTCCCCCAAGTGACATCCAGCTCTGCCAGCTAGGTGAGAGTCTGGCAGCGGGATCTGCCCGTGGTCTGAGTAGACACCATCGAGTGACATGCAGCCCTGCCAGCTAGGTGAGAGCGTGGCAGCGGGATCTGCACGGGGTACGGCTAGACGTCATCGAGTGACATCCAGCCCTTCCAGCTAGGTGAGAGCCTGCCAGCGGGATCTGCTCGGGGTCTGGGTTGACACCAACGAGTGACATCCAGCCCTGCCAACTAGGTGAGAGCCTGACAGCGGAATCTGCTCGGGGTCTGGGTAGACACCATCGAGTGACATCCAGCCCTGCCAGCTAGGTGAGAGCCTGACAGCGGGATCTGCTCGGGGTCCGGGTAGACGCCAACGAGTGACATCCAGCTCTGTCAGCTAGGTGAGAGCCTCACAGCGGGATCTGCTCGGGGTCTGGGTAGACACCATAGAGTGACATCCAGTCCTGTCAGCTACGTGAGAGTCTGGCAGCGGGATTTGCTTGGGGTCCGGGTAGACGTCATCGAGTAACATCCAGTCCTGCCAGCTAGGTGAAAGCCTGACAGCGGGATCTGCTCGGGGTCGGGGTAGACACCATCGAGTGACATCCAGCCCTGCCAGCTAGGTGAGAGTCTGGCAGCGGGATCTGCTCGGGGAACGGGTAGATACCATCGAGTGACATCCAGCCCTACCAGCTAGGTGAGAGTCTGAAAGCGGGATCTGCTCGGGGTCTGGGTAGACACCATCGAGTGACATCCAGCTCTGCTAGTTAGGTGATAGCCTGACAGCGAGATCTGCTCGGGATCTGGGTAGACACCATCGATTGACATCCAGCTCTGTCAGCTAGGTGAGAGCCTCGCAGCGGGATCTGCTCGGGGTCTGTGTAGACACCATCGAGTGACATCCAAGCCCTGCTAGCTAGGTGAGAGCCTGGCAGCGGGATCTGCTAAGTGAAATCTCCACCTACTCATATGAATAATTGTAGGAGACTTGGCATATTAAGAAGCTTTATTAGAAAAAAGACATCACTTACATATCTTAAGGGTAAAAGCGTTTCAAGTCATCACCACTCCAGGTGAGACTCAGGGTCTCGCCCTCCACATTCCGGAGGCGATACCCTCCTGATTTCAATGCTTCTTTCACAATGTACGGACCCTCCCTGTTGGGGTTGAGCTTTCCCACGGCTGCTGATCTTCCCGCTGCATCTACCTTTTTTAGGACCAAGTCTCATTCTACGAATTGTTTGACCCTGACGTGCTTGTCAAAGTACTTACTCATTCTTCTTTTCACTTCTTCCTGTCGGATGACGGAGAGATCACGCAGCTCCTCCACTATGTCGAGGGAGAGCCGTAACTCCTCCTTGTTCTCAATTCTCCATTCCTCCCTGCCTTCTCGGGCCTCTGCCACCCGAGGTGTCTGGACTTCAAATTCTACGGGAAGCACGGTTTCGCAGCCATAGGAGAGCTTGAAGTGGGTCTCCCCTATGGCCGTGTTGGGAGGGGTCTTAGGGCCCAGAGAACCGAAGGGAGCTGTTCCACCCAGCTGCCCTTTAAATTTTCAACTTTTTTCTTCAGGAGGTTCACTATGATTTTTTTTGCCACCTCCACATGCTCATTGCTCCTGGGGTGATGGACCGAGGCAAATCTGAGATCAATTCCAAGCTGCCCGCAGAAGCTGATGAACTCGGCGCTGGCAAACTGAGGCTCGTTGTCCATGACAATGTCCTGCGGCAACCTATGCCGGCAGATGATCTCCCCCAAACAAAATTCTTGATAACCTGGGAGGTCACCTTAGCCAACGCTTTCACCTCCAACCACTTAAAAAAATAATCTATCATGACAAGTAAGAACCTCCTCTGCCCGCTGGCCTGGGGGAACGGCCATACCAAGTCCATTCCCCAGATGGCGAAGGGCCAGGGGGCTGTGATGCTTCTGAGGCGCTGGGCTAGTTGCAGTTGAAGGGGGGCGAACAATTGACACTTGTGGAACTTCTTCATGAATTTTGCAGCGTCGTGGCCTAGAGTAGGCCAGAAGTACCCCTGTTGCACAATCCTTCCTTCCAGGGTCCGACTCCCCGGAGTGGCTCCCACACTCCCCGGAGTGGACCTCTTCCTAGGATTCTCTGGAGCTCCCTCTCGGCCACGCAACGTGCCAACATCCCCGAGAGAGTTTTTTTGTACAACTGTCCATCGCGGATGAGGTAGTATGCCGATTTATACTTAAACTTTTTTTGTTCGTCCCTTCCAGATACTCTCATGTGGAAAGGAATGTTGTGAAAGGGTCCATCCACGAGAGGTGTCGATCCACCTCCATCAGTTCTCCATCTTCAATGGAAGGGCGGAATAGAGCAGTGATGGTACCCCCCCCCCCCCCCCGCACGGGGACTATGCTTCGTCAGTTGATCATTCTGCTCATTTTCCTCCCGCGGTACATGTCGGATGGAGAAGCTCTGCAACATGCCGATGACCCCCTTCACCTTTGTCAAGTATAACTGGAGGGTAGGCTCCCTTGCCTCGAACTCCTCGTTGATCTGGGAAGCCACCACCATGGAGTCAGTAAGGACCTCCACATCAAGTACCCCCAGCTCCCTGGCTAGGCGCAGTCCTGCTATTACGGCCTTATATTCGGCCTGGTTCTTAGTAATAGAAAATAGAATGACTATTGCTTGTTCTATCTTTGTTTCTTGGGGGCTTTCCAAGATCACCCCCACCCCCAAGGAATGCTTCCCCGAAGCGTCATCTACCTTCACCTTCCATGGAGCGGGTTGAGTGAGCTCTTCCTTCGCTACCTCGACCACATAGTCTGTCAGGAAGTCGGTCATTGCTTGAGCCTTAATCGAGAGGCGGGGGACGAAGGAGATATCGAACTCACTCAGTTCCACCGACCATTTGGCCAACCTGCTCGAATGCTCCACATCCTCAAAGATGTTGCGAAGGGGATGGACAGTCACCACTCAGATGGAGTGTGCCTGGAAGAAGGGCCGGAGCCTCGGAGCCGAGATGACCAGAGCGAAGGTCAGCTTCTCTAAGATTACCGAAGATCAGCCCCTGTGGCTGGTCTCAGCACCATAATATATCCGAGCTGTTCTTCCCCTCTCTGTGGCCGTCAATCGGGACGATTTCTCAGCTGCTCCGACCCCGTCAAAGACAGATGCCTTTCCTTCGGCCCTTGGATGAGACGTGAATCTCTCACAGGCCGTTTACATGGAGCAACCTCCTGGGTATGTTGCTCAGGGGGAGTCAACACGAGTCGATGCCGGCTGCAGAAGGCAATTTATGGCCTCAAGCAGAGTCCTCGAGCTTGGTTTAACCATAACAATTCAGCGGTATTGTATTTCGGATACAAAGCGGCTGTTGGTTTTGGCTGAAGCTCTGCTGATCACTCTCTCTTTACGCAAAACTCCTTCTGAGGCTGGTTCCGTTCTTGCTGAAAATGTACGTTCCTCGATGATCCCAGCATTCTTCTCACTGGTCCGATGACCAGGAAGGGGTAGCCCCCGTTGACAAAGCGACATCTTCGCCAACATCTGATCACTAAAGGGGGAACTTCCTCTCCAAAGTACTTCTCTCCAGCCTGGATCACTCTCGCGGAACGTCCCTCTCCTCTAGGACAAGGACCTCTCTCAGCGTAAGTCGACTGCAGCCATTGTCTTTTAAAAGAGGCAGGATCCTGACCTGTGATGCTCTCCTGCGATGCCCCATCTCCATTCAACCTGGCCTCCTCCATCCTCCGCTCCATGATCCTCGCTCCTCTTTCAAGAGATAGAGTTCGCGGTACAGGCGTCTGGTTGGTAACTCTCTCCAGTGACCAGACCCGACTGGATCCTATGCTTGGGCTGAATTCATGCAAGCGAGGGACGTCATCTACAGAGCCTTGCGCGATCTTGGAATCCACAATGTCAAACCTGCAGTTTCGGGATTGCCCCCCTGGGAAAGCCCCATTACCTTCTACCTTTCCTCTCCCCCGAAGAATCCAAACAGGGGTCATCTGAGCCAGACCCTCTTGAAGCCTCGACTCATCGCGATGCAAGTTATGCTGAAGATGACAAAGGGTTGATCGCAAGTCTACCTCAGGTTTTTGCGGGACCTATTGTTGGGGGAAATCTGGTCGATGGCTGTCTGAATGACCAGCGCATCGCAAAAGGGATCCTCATGATCCGGCATATCACTTCTGGACAAGGTGATCTGTCTCCTACGGGGTCCAGTGCAGAAGTCTGAGTATCGCAGTATGGCGTCAACCACTTCCGGCGAGTTGAAATGGTTGCGGGCTCGCCTCATGCTAGATTTAGGAGAGGTGTACTCAATCCCCACCCCCACCCCACCCCCCCCCCCACCCCCATGGATCCTCTGATCCCTGTTAACAAGGCCGGGGGGTGGGGGGGGGGGTGCCATATACATCTAAAACCCGGTATTCCATGAAAGAACAAAGCACATTGAGGTTGACTGTCATTTCAGTGCGTCGATCTGAGGCAAAGGAAGAGTTTTAGACAATTTGACTCCGTTATGTCACGTCTGATAAAGATAGCTGACACTCACCGCCAGTCTCCGCCTCGTTAACCATCTGCATGTTTGCGACAAGCCGGGGATTGTATTTCGGATACAAAGCCGGCCTTGAGGAGTTTGGCCACCTCCTCCCTGATGGGTTCGGTCATCTTGTCCGCGGTGGACTACTTCTTCTGTTGGACGGGCGGTCTCCAAGGTCAGGTTGAGGCGGGTTGGAGGCCACATCGCGCATCAATCCGGCATCTCGTTGCGCTCCAGCGAAGATGTCCACGTCCTTGATGCATCGCAGCGATCCTTGTAAACCGGGGGTCTAGCAATCTTCCGCTGAGGCGACCTTCTCCACCCTGCTTCTCTTATTGTAGCCGTGCGGTGAGAACTTCCATTCCTGACATCTTTCGCAACCGCGCAGCCTGGACTGCGGTTTACCCCACTTGTACAGTCCGCTCCTACGGCTTGTAAACTCCTCTTGGCCTCTGCCACATCTCCACCTTAGTGTTGTATTCTCTCTTCTCTCCTCCATTCATATAAGGGAGGGCTACCTGCTTGCCTCCTAATAATCCATCTTTTTTGGATAATAAAATTCCTCGACTCCCTATTGCCAAGAATAGAGTTTATTCGGCGGTGTTCTCTACGCTTCTTTTAGCTACTTTCTGGCCACCATTGGGGTCACCCCGGACCCGGACTTGGATCAACTCGGTGCTGAACTTCAGGCACTGATGGAAGGACAAGGGGACGCATCGGAAGGCGCTGATGCGGGGACTTCCGAACATGGCGTTGTAGCTACTAGGGGCATCCACGATGACAAACCTGCAGTTTCGGGACTGCCCCCCCAGAGTGACGTGGAGCCCTACTCCTCCTTCTACCTCCTTCCTCTCCCCCGAAAATCCAAACATGGGCCAATCTAAGGCCAGCACCCTCTTCGCCTCCATCTTCATCGCGTCGAACGCCTTCTTGAAAATGACGTTGACCGAGCTCCCATTGTCAATGAGGATGCGGGATACTGTGAAATTCTCGATGGCTGTCTGAATGACCAGCGCATCGTAAAAGGGATCCTCATGATCCGGCATATCACTTTTGGAGAAGGTGATCTTCTCCTACGGGAGTGGGGTCTGAGATGTGGAGCCAACGCTCCGGCGGTACATGGTATGGAGGCTCGCCTTCCGGGAAGCCTCAATCCCCACCCCTCCCCCCTCCCCCCCCCCCCTCATGGATCACTCTGATCCCTCCCCGGGTTCCAACATCCGCCTGGTCTTCGCACCTATCCTCTGCCCGAGACAGGACCTCAATCTGCACTTCTTGGCGGCCTTGTTGCTGTTGTTGCTCCCTGTTTCCTCTCATCTCGAGAAACTCCGGGCACGTGGCTGTGGCGTGCCCCTCTTCTGGTGGAAGTCGCAGTATGGTAACTCCACCCTAACTTCCCTTCTCCTTCTACATGCAGCTCTCCTCCTCTCCCCCAGGGCTATAGCCATAGCCTGATTTTGATCAGGGAGGGGAGGTCTCTGGGCCTGCCTCCAACCCGGAGGATGAAACTGTCCCTGGCCTCCCTGACGGTTTTCTCCCCCATGGAAACCTCTCCGCGGCCCCTGGTCTTGCCACTCTGACCTCCAACCTAGCCGACCGTCTCTGTGGAGTTCACCCTGAGGGAAGGGGTGATCGCGCACCTACTATGTTGAGACCGAAAATTCGGTCTCTGTGGAGCCAAACTCCAAACGAGCGGTGAACTCCACAGAGACTGCATTTTCGGTTTCAACATTTTTGGTGCGGTGAGCGTGGAGTGTGGTCAACACAGAAAATCTTCAGCAATCTCGATGACGGGAGGATCAGGGCAAGGCTCAGACAGGTCCGACTCGCCACCCCCTCCCCCTCTCGCCACGATGGGGATGTTCGAAGAATTCAAGCAGGAGGTACTCGGCCTCGTCAGGTTCGCACTCGGCGCGTGTGTCGAGTGCTCGACACCAGCAGCACCTGTACTCGCGGTCCCGGCTCTTGGCGAGGACACTCCGGGCAGGCGAGCTGGGAAGGATGTTGCAGAGGAAGGTCGGGGATGCGAGCTCCCCGGGCGAGTGCACTTCCCGGGCTCGGCAAGCGAGGGTCGATTCGGCGAGATGGGGGTGCAAGACCCTCCGGCTCGCCCAGCAGGGGGAGGCAGCCCGTTCAGCGAGTTGGTTTCTTCAGCCCCAGTTCCATAGGGGTTCAGGGAGCCAGAGATGTCTTACTACACCGGGAAGGGAGACCCGGTCCAACACGTCCAGTGGTTTGAGAACGTGGTCTCGTTCCGACAGATGTCAGATGGGTTCAAGTGCATGCTCTTCACCATCACTCTCAAGGAGAAGGCGACAGAGTGGTTCCACCAGCTGCCGGCCAGCTCCATCTACTGCTTCGAAGACCTGCGACGGGGTTCATGTTATGGTTCACCACCTCCAAGAGGAGGAAGAAGGAGTCGGAGTCCCTGTTCCACATCAATCAGGGGGATGAACGAGACCTTGGGGAGTTATGTTGACCGGTTTCAGGAGGAGGTCACCCAGGTCCAAGAGATGTCAGGGCATAGCCTGATGATGGCCTTCACCCTGGGCCTGCTGCATGGGTTTTTCAAGATGGAACTGAAGAGGGTGTCCCCCCTCTCTTACGAACAGCTGATAGAGAGGGCGGCAAGGGAAGTCGATGGGTAGGCGTCGAACCCGGTGTTTGCCCGAAAGCTGGCCAGGTGGGCCACGGAGGAAGAGAAGGAGCCAAGGGGTGGCAGAGGTCGGGAGGGGAGGAGAGTTGAACCCCGGCAGAGGGAACATCGGCAACAGCAGCAGCAGCAACAACAGCCCAGGTGGGGGCGTCAGGAGCCGGACCGTCGGCTGGGTTGGAGGCCAGAGTGGCAAGACCAGGAGTCGCGGAGAGGTTTCCATGGGGGAGACAACCGCCAGGGAGGCCAAGGACAGTTTCATCCTCCGGGTTGGAGGCAGGCCCAGAGACCTCCCCTCCCAGATCAAAATCAGGCTATGGCTATAGCCCTGGGGGAGAGGAGGAGAGATGCACAGAGAAGGAGAAGGGAAGTTAGGGTGGAGTTACCCTACTGCGACTTCCACCAGGAAGAGGGGCACGCCACATCCATGTGCTCGGAGT
Organism: Platanthera guangdongensis; assembly: GCA_039583875.1. NCBI lineage: Eukaryota > Viridiplantae > Streptophyta > Magnoliopsida > Asparagales > Orchidaceae > Platanthera > Platanthera guangdongensis. The sequence continues at coordinate 124,888,352 of CM077148.1, read as the reverse complement.
TCCTCGAGATGAGAGGAAACAGGGAGCAACAACAACAACAAGGCCGCCAGGAAGTGTGGATTGAGGTCCTGCCTCGGGCAGAGGAGGATAGGTGCGAAGACCAGGCGGATGTTGGAACCCGGCGAGGGATCAGAGTGATCTATGGGGGGGTGGGGATTGAGGCTTCCCGGAAGGCGGGCCTCCATACCATGGACCGCCAGAGCGTTGGCTCCACATCTCAGACCCCACCCCCGGAGAAGATCACCTTATCAAGAAGTGATATGTCGGATCATGAAAATTCCTTTTGCGATGCGCCGGTCATTCAGACAGCCATCGAGAATTTCACAGTCTCCCGCATCCTCATTGACAACGGAGAGCTCGGTCAATGTCATCTTCAAGAAGTCGTTCGGCGCGATTAAGGTGTAGGCGAAGAGGGTGCTGGCTTCAGATGGGCCCCTGTTTGGATTTTCGGGGGAAAGGAAGGAGGTAGAAGGAGGAGTGGGGCTCCACGTCACTCTGGGGAGCAGTCCCGAAACTGCAGGTTTGTCATCGTGGATGCCCCTAGTAGCTACAACGTCATCTTCGGAAGGCCCATCATCAACTTCTTCTGATGCGTTCCCTCGTCCTTCCATTAGTGTCTGAAGTTCAGTACCGAGGGGATCCTGGTCCGGGTCCGGGGTGACCCCAAGGTGGCCAGAGAGTGTTACGTCACCGCCGTAAACTATATCTCTTGGCAAGAGGGAGCCGAGGATATGGAGCGGAGGATGGAGGAGGCAGAGCAAGAGGCTGGTGAAGTGGAGATGGAGACGGAGGAGAGCAGCACTCAGGTGGAGGTGGCAGGAGGCCAGGAGGAGTTGGTCGAGGCAATGGCCGTGGAGGAGGCAGTGGAAGCTGAGGAGGTCCTTGTCCCGGAGGAGAGGGACATTGGAGAGTGAGGGGAGCAGTCCAGGCTGGAGGCTGCGGAAGAGGTCATGGTGATGAAAGTACTCACCCAGGGAGGCAGGGTGGAGAAGGTTCGCATCAGCGGGGGGCTGACCCCGACGGACCAGGAAAGGATGTTGGGATGCATCCAGAGGAACGTGGACAATTTCGCCTGGAGCGCAGAGGAGATGTCAGGGATTGATGCGGACGTGACCTGTCACCGCCTCAACCTGGACCCAGGAGCTCGCCCCGTCCAACAGAAGAAGAGGTTCAATGCGGACAAGCTGGACGAACCCATCAAGGAGGAGGTGGTCGAACTCCTTAAGGTCGGCTTTGTATCTGAAATACAATACCCCGACTGGGTCTCCAATGTAGTTATGGTTAAAAAGGAGACGGCTTGTGGCTTATGTGTGTCGATTTTTCTTTACTTAAGAAATCATGCCTTAAATATTGTTATCATTTGTCTCGGATCGACGCGCTGGTTGACTCAGCCGTCAGTTTTCCTGTAATGAGCTTCTTAGATGCATTTTCAGGTTACCACCAGATCAGGATGCACCCCTCCGACATCAAAAGATGTCTCATTCATAACGGGGGATGGATACTACTGTTGCAAAATGATGCCCTTTGGGCTAAAGAACGCGGGGGCGACTTAGCAGAAGATGATGGATAGAGTCTTCCGAGAACAGAAGGGGAGGAACCTGGAGGTGTATGTGGATGACCTCATGATCATGAGTCGAGACGTGGACTCTCACCTCCAGGACCTGGAGTAGACCTTCACCACCTTGCGCAAATACAAGATGAGAATGAACCCCCTGAAGTGCGTTTTCGGAGCCAGTGGGGGGAAGTTCTTGGGACAACTCACACCCGCGGGGGTCGAGCCAAATCCCGACAAGGTCAAAGCCATCATGGAGCTGGGGTCGCCTCGGAATGCTAAAGAGGTGCAGCGGTTGACAGGGAAGCTGGTAGGATTGAGCAGGTTCCTCTCCCGGGCCGGGGAGAAATTCTGCCCTTCTTCAACACATTGAGGGGAGGCCAAAAATTAGAATGGACCGGGGAGTGCGAGGAGGCATTCCAGGCCCTGAAGAAGCAGTTGACTCAGGCTCCTCTGCTCCAAGGGCCGAAGGAGGGGGAGGATTTGTCTTTGTATTTTGGGGTCGGAGCAGAGGCCTTGAGCTCCGTCCTGGTTCTAGAAGAGAGGAAGAAGCAGCTCCCGATATATTATGTGAGTCGGGTCCAGAGGAAGGTCGAGCTTCGGTATCCTATCTTAGAGACGCTGGCCTTCGCTCTGGTCATCTCATCTCGGCTCCGGCCCTATTTCCAGGCACACTGCATCCGAGTGGTGACTGATCATTCCCTCCGCAACATCTTTGAGGGGGTGGAGCATTCGGGCAGGTTGGCCAAATGGTCGGTGGAACTGAGTCAGTTCGACATCTCCTTCGTCCTCCGCCTCTCGATCAAGGCTCAAATAATGACCGACTTCCTGGCAGGCTATGTGGTCGAGGTGGCGGAGGAAGAGCTTACTCACCCCGCTCCATAGAAGGTGAAGGTAGATGGCGCTTCGGGGAAGCATTCCTTGGGGGTGGGGTTGATCTTGGAAAGCCCACAAGGAACAAAGATAAAACAAACAATAGTCATTCATTTTTTCTATTACTAACAACCAGACCGAATATGAGGTCGTAATAGCAGGACTGCGCCTAGCTAGGGAGCTGGGGGTACTTGACGTGGAGGTCCTTACTGACTCCATGGTGGTGGCTTCCCAGATCAACGGGGAGTTCGAGGCAAGGGAGCTTACCCTCCAGTTATACTTGATAGAGGTGAAGGGGGTCATCGGCATGTTCCAGACCTTCTCCATCCGACATGTACCACGGAAGGAAAATGAGCAGGTTGATCAACTGGCGAAGCATGGTCCGCGGGCGGGGGGTACCATCACTGATCTATTCCGCCCTTCCATTGAAGAGGGAGAACTGATGGAGGTGGATCGACACACCTCGTGGATGGACCCTTTCACAACATTACTTTCCACAGGGGAGTATCCGGAAGGGACGGACAAAAAAAAGTTTATGTATAAATCGGCATACTACCTCATCCGCGATGGACAGTTGTACAGAAAGACCCTCTCGGGGATGTTGGCACGTTGCGTGGCCGAGAGAGAGCTCCAGAGAATCCTGGAAGAGATACACTCCGGGGAGTGTGGGAGCCACTCCGGGAATCGGACCCTGGAAGTAAGGATTGTACGACAAAAGTACTTCTGGCATACTCTAGGCCACGACACTGCAGAATTCACGAAGAAATGCAACAAGTGCCAATTGTTCACCCCCCTCCAACTGCAACCAGCCCAGCGCATCAGAAGCATCACAACCCTCTGGCCCTTCGCCATCTGGGGAATGGACTTGGTAGGGCCGTTCCCCCAGGCCAGCGGGCAGAGGAGGTTCTTACTTGTCATGATAGATTATTTTTCTAAGTGGTTGGAGGTGAAGGCCCTGTCACCAAGTGGCACAAGAAAACTCCCTATGAGATCTTGAAGGGCAGAAAACCAAACCTGTGCTATCTCAGAATTGTTGGTAGTAAGTGTTATGTGTTTCACAATGGGAAATCTTATGTGAAAAAATTTGTTGTCAAGTGCTTTGATGAGATTTTTGTTGGGTACAACAATCATAGTAAAGTCTATAGGATCTACAACTTGAAAACCCAAGTTGTAGAAGAATCTGTACATGTAGTCTTTGATGAGTCTACTATGATTAACAGTGAGTAGTCAAGCTCCTCTTCTAGTACTGCAGGTATTGACCAGATGATGAACCAGCTAACCATCAAGAAAGCAACTCCAGTTATCCAAGATAAAGTGGACATTCCAGTAGAGGGACTGCAAGACACAAATGAGGTGGATGAAAATCAGCAAGAAGCTGCCTCTGTAGCTGAAGCCGAAGCTAGATTGCCTCTAGCAATCAGGCATATGTCATGAGGAGTAGTGACCAGGAGCAGAAGTATCAACACAGCACTCTACTCAAGCTTCCTATCACAAGTTGAGCCAAAAAAGTTTGAAGATGCCAACATAGAACAATTTTGGATTGTTGTTATGCAAGAAGAACTGAATCAGTTTAAGAGATGTAAGATCTGGAAACTGATTCCCAGACCATAAAGACATGATGTCATTGAAGTAATGTGAATTTATAGGAATAAATTTGAAGAAAATGACATTATAATTAAGAACAAGGCAAGACTAGTAGTTAAGGGGTTCAGACAAGAGGAAGGTATTGATTTTGATTAAACTTCGCCCATGTAGCAAGATTGGAGGCTATCAGATTGTTCCTTGCATATACTGCACACAAGCGATTCAAGGTCTACCAGATGGATGTGAAATCAGGCTTCCTAAATGATGACTTAAAGGAAGAAGTCTATGTTAAGCAGCCTCCAGGTTTTGTTATTCCTAACTCACCTGATTCTGTTTATAGACTTGGAAAAGCTCTATATAGACTAAATCAGGCCCCTAGAGCATGGTATGAGACCTTGTCCAGCTTTCTCATTGAGAACAAATTCTCAAGAGGGAAGATAGACAAGACCATATTCCTAAGAGAATCTAAGGGTAAGATCATCATAGTCTAGATATATGTAGATGACATTATCTTTGGATCTACTGATGACAGTGTTTGCAGAAAGTTTGTCAAACTTATGTAAGAGAAGTTTGAGATGAGCAGTATGAGTGAACTCAAATTTTTCTTAGGTCTCCAAGTTAGACAGACTGAAGATAGTTTGTCTATATCCCAGTCTAAATTTAATATGGAGTTAATTAAGAAGTTTGGTATGGAGAATTCCTCCACCATGAGAACTCTCATGGGATCAAGAATGTCTATAGACAAAGATGAGGCAGGGAAAGCTATTGATGAAACTTTGTATAGAGGGATAATTGGCTCCCTTCTATATCTAACTGCAAGTAGGTCAGACATCATGTATGATACATGTGTTTGTGCTGGGTATCAGGCTTGCCCTAAATAATCTTACTACTCTGCTGCAAAGAGGATTTTAAGGTATCTTAAGGGCATATCAGATCTTGGCCTATGATATCCTAGGAATGGGGATTTTGAACTAACAGACTATTCAGATGCAAATTTTGCAGGCTGCACATATGACAAAAAGAGCATTTCTGGCACCTGTCAGTTCTTGGGAAGAAGACTAGTATCTTGGAGTAATAAGAAGCAAACAAGTACTACAATCTCAACTGCAGAGTAAGAGTACATCTCAGCAGGTAGCTGTTGTGCTCAATTACTGTGGATCCAGCATCAGCTCCAGGATTATAACCTTCAGATAAGTAGAAGTCTCTTATATTGTGATTCTACTAGTGCAATATCAATTGCTAGGAATCTTGTCTTTCATAGCAGGACTAAGCACATTGAGATTAGATATAATTTCAATAGGGAGCATGTGGAATGTGAAGATATCAACCTTGAGTTTGTCCCTACAGACAAGCAAGTGGCTGACATCTTCACTAAGCCACTAGATGAAGCAAAGTTCAACACCTTCAAGTTTGAATTTGGTATGTTGAACCTATTATAGCTTCAGTTGCTTCTCATATTGTTGCAGGTTGTATTCCTTCTTACAGGTGGACAAGTACTTTAGTGATTTGAACATATTTCAAGTTGTATATCTTGAATGGTATCATGTTGGTGGAAGTACTATCCAGATGGTGTAGACTAACGTGTCTATCAAGAAGCATGATAGATGATGCTTCAGTTGAGGGGGAGCAAGTCCAGCACTGCTTCATCACTCTCAAGTGGTTCAACTGATGCTTATTTGTACTCAAAAAGGGGGATCAGATAATCAGTACCTCTCTGACTATTTACAGAAGTCAAAAAGGGGGAGGAGAAGGATATGAATCTGGTATCAGATCATAACAGAAGGAGAAGGATACAAGTGGTATCAGAACTATGAGAAGGTTATGATCAAATTGATCAAGACAGGTAGCAGCAATTCAGGAGGAGCAGGTGTGATGATGATCACCCTGCAGGCAAGGAAATATGGTAACTAAAACCTCTTCTCTTGTTTTAAGTTAATATTCTACTGTTGCATATGTTAATGCATGTCATTGATTCAATTGTTTGAGGGTTTTGACTTCTTCAAATATGGGGAGATTGTTGGGTGCATTGCCCACAATTTCCAGATTTGAAGAAGTTAATCATGTCAATGATATACATAAAGTTGTATTTGGTGTGTGTTTAAGTTCATGCATGCAGATTGTCCTTGAAACACTGATAGGATAGGTATTCCAAGTGATTGGACATGTGGACACAAAGATAGATGTTGGACAGGTAAGAATTTGCCTAAGTTCATAGGCGTTGAGTGAAGCTTACTCACTCAACGTCAGGTGCAGGAATTCGGTTATGTCCGCAGGCGTTGAGTGAAGCCAGTTCACTCAACGCCAGATGCAAGGGAAGATGCTGGATAGGCTGGAAATTGTCTAAATCCACAGGCATTTAGTGAAATCTATTCACTCAACGCCAGGTAAGTAAAAGCGTAGAGTATAGCTTGGTTAGTCTAAGCCTAATTATTAGATAGACAGAAAACTGGTTAAGTTCACAGGCATTGAGTGTAGTCTACTTACTCAACGTCATACAGCTAAAAGTGTTGAGTAATGCTAAACCTATCAAAGTCTAAGAAGAAACAGGCAGAAATGTGGCTAGGTCCACAGGCATTAAGAGAAGTCTACTCACTCAACGACATACAACATAAATTGTTGAGTATAGCTCAGATAGTCAACGCCACAAAAATTTGTGTAGATATTTGACTAAGTCCACAGGCGTTGAGTGAAGCTTACTCACTCAACGTCATGTGATAAAAAGCATTGACTGCACCTTAATCAGTCAGTGACTGTGATTTTACAGAAATTTGGCTAAGTCCAAATGCGTTGAGTGAAGCTTACTCACTCAACGCCAAGTGACAAATAAAATCCAAGTGTTATGGCGTTGAGTGAAGCTTACTCACTCAACGCCAAGTGACAGAATTCTAGTTAAGCAGTTTGGCGTTGAGTGAAGCTTAATCACTCAACGCCTAGAGACAGAAATTTTTCTAAGTGTTTTAGCGTTGGGTGAAGGTTGCTCACTCAACGCCTAATGACATAAAATTTTTCTAAGTATTTTGACGTTGAGTGAAGGTTCTAAGTGTTTTGGCGTTGAGTGAAGTTTACTCACTCAACGCCTAATGGCAGAGAAATTTTTCTAAGTGTTTTGGCGTTGAGTGATGGTTCCTTACTCAACGCCTAGTGACAGAAAATCTGTCTAAGTGTTTTGACGTTGAGTGAAACTTACTCACTCAACGCTTACACTAATGATGTTTGATTTTGGCTAAGTCACAAAATGGTGACGTCAGCAAAGTCAACAAGTCAATTGTGTTCAAATTAAGTGCAGAAAAGCTACAAAACACGACAAACACTACCGGAAGTCTACTGTACGACTTCTTCCTGTTAAAGCAAGATGCAGCTGTCTGCAGCAGGTGGTCCCCGCAAGCTTCCTGGAGCCGTTAATCAGCGAAAGATAAAAGGGACAGCTCTCGGATGTTGAAGGCAACCTTTAGGGTTTTACTCAACAAGAAAAGGAGCGGTTGAACTTCATCTTTCTCACTATTGCTGCCGAGAAAAAGCTTGAAGACTTCCAGCTGAACAAAAGGTTCAGTTAGCTGTAGCATTTTTGTTGCTACAGCAAGATCAGAAATACTTCTGATAAAGAAAGCAAGGAGAGCATTCAGTCTTCTTGAGGTTCAGTTGGCTGTTTGAAGAGCTCAAGACCAGCAGATCTTCAGTCTTCTACAGCAAGTTCAGAAACTATATTCTGAGTTACTTCCAGCAGAGGCAGCCTTCTATTGAAAAATATATTCTCCTGCTATGAAGAAAGTTAGAGCTGAGATAACTCAGCTCTAAGTGTTGACACAGAGAAATTTTTCTGTGTCAAATTAATTAAAATAACTATTTTTCTGTAGAATTCTTTTGGATCTGAGCTGTAACATTTGGCTTGAGGTAGGGCAAATTTGGCTGAGCTGTAGGAGAGTGTTACTATCTGAGTGTAGGATCCAGCTTGGATCTGATGTAGGTGATCTTTTGATCACTGAGTTGTAGGGCTTTTGAGCCTGAGGTAGGAGAGTCATTCTCTCTGAGTTGTAGGACACTTGTGCCTGAGCTGTAAGATACTTTGGATATGAGGTAGAGCCTTTGGGCCTGAGTTGTAGGAGAGTCATTCTCTCGTAGGAGCAAGTTTGCTCTGAGATAGGGTTGTCCTCTCAGCCTGAGTTGTAGTGTCTTTGGCCTGAGCTAGGTGATCTGTTGATCACTGAGTTGTAGGCTTAGTGTCTGAGCTGTAAGTTTTGGAGGAGACTGAGAAATTCTGAGAGATCTGAGGTGTAAGATCTTTGAGCTAAGTTTTGGAGAAGTGTCTTATCTAACTGAAAGTTAGAAAGGTGGGAGGAGAGTGAATGTACTCATAATCTGGGGAACCACTATAATTTCTGTGTGTGCTTTTTTGTGTTGTTTATTTATTTTAGGTTCTTGAAAGCTTATAATTTCTAACACACCAAGCCCTAAAAGAAGAAACTTAAAGAAAGTCACAAGATACCAATAAACCTATTCACCCCCCCCCCCTCTAGGTTGCAAGCTATCTTGAAAACAAAGACTTTCAATGAGGCCGTTTGCAATGGAAGTTATTGCGCATTTGCACCCTTTGTTGATCTGCTTCCAACCTTTTGCAGTATCTACTAAGATTCTATAATCGGCATTGACAATAGTCATCAACGTCTTCTTAAGTGAGTCCCGCAGTCCACCCACAAACCGATTATGCTTCTCATTCTCATCTCCTTGCATTATGTCAACATAGCGAGACAGGTGGGTAAGTTCTCGCTCGTAAGCCGTGACGGTTATATCTCCATGGTTGAACCTGAGATACTTTTCCTGAAGGATTCGGGGCTCAAACGGGGGCACAAACCAGCTTGCAAGTGTCATGGAGAACTCATTCAAGAGGAACATATATGCTGAATGACTTGACACATGTGGAAAGTCGCAATAATATTACTTTAGTAAGCTATTAAATTATAATGCAAGGAAACTTAAAACTTAGTTTTCTCACTAGCTGGATCGGCTGTTAAGTCTGGTCCACCATAGATTGGTTTTGCCCTGGAGGAGGAACGTTGCTAGTGATACCTTCTTGTTTTTCAGGCATTGGATCACGTTAAGCAAATCTCGTGTCTTGATCAGCCGGTCGTCTGTCCCCATTGGGATTTCCTCTCCATTGAAGTTGCAGGGGTGGAGATCTCTAAAATTTCTCAGAAAATGCTCAATTCTGATCTTTGCACCAACTGGTGCATGGATTGGAGTTGTGATCCCTGTTGATTGTACTTTTTGAAACTCCGACAAGGCTAAGACAACCACACTGGCAATTTGAGCAACCGAGTAAGTAGTTTATAGCACTGCAGGAGCGACTGGCGCAATAGCATTGTTCATGACAATTTCAGTAGCAGTGTTCTGATGTGAGGGCTCGCACTCCTCATTGGTACGAGAAGCATATAAGATGTGGAGAAAAACATTATTAACGTATGAGACATATATGTGTTGAAGCCAGGAAAATTCTCTATCTCGAAAATCGGATCAAGGCAGTCTAAGGTTACTGGCTCCGTGACCAGGCTAAACGACTAAGGAGATTAGGATGAAGAAGAAAGTCAACAAACAGGACCTCGGATGCTACGGCAGGAAGGTCCACCACGTACTCGGATGCTTGGAAGAAGCAACCCTTCCACAACCAAAAATGGCCGAGCAAGGTACGAGGGAGACTAGCTGTTAACTAAGTCGCAAGGTCGCGCCCTGTTCTCTGTGGAAAAGGAATCCAAAGACTCAGCTGATGTCCAAGAAGTAGAACTCGTGAGATCCTTCTAGGGGATTTCAAGTGTCTCTCCTCGTACCCTTGGGGTCCTATTTATAGGGAAATCCTGGGGAAAGGGGGGTCTATTTATACCCCCACCCCACGGCGACTAGGCGACATCCTGGAGGAACTCACACAGCTGGGCGAGCAACTGGCCTAGTCGCCTACCTGACGAGTATGCGAGGGGAGCACGTCATACTCGCTCAGGCCTTCTGCAGGATGGAGCGTTGACTCTGACCTCCGTCTTGACTTGCTGACTTTTACCTTTGCTGACCTGGCCCTGGTGGGGCCCCCCTCCTCGACGAATATGGGTTGTACAATATGAAAGATCTATTATGGAAAGTATTTTCATACACATGTATAACTAAGAGTTAGAACAAACTTAATGAATATAATGTTGAAGGAGTGATTCAAATAAAATCCTAAGGCTCTATGAATTTTCTGGGTCATGAGATCCTAACCTGCCCCTGATACCAATTGTAACACTTCAACCTAGTTTAACAACAAATCAACAATCCTGTTTGATCCCCGCAATAAGAAGTAAATTAAGCAATAATATTAAAATTGATACATAGCAGACAAAAAAAAGTGTTAAAAGAAAGCTAACAGCGGAAGAAAGAAAAGAAGTTATAGGTAAACAAAAGTGCCTCAAAATTTGATTCACAAAATCAACTAGTAATGAAAAATCATGAAATTTGAATTATTGAAATCTTAAACATGATCTGATAACTTTTTTGGAGATTTCTTGAGATGGGAACAGTAACTTTTTTGGAGATTTGGGTAATAGCAGGCCTCCTCTCTTCAATCCAACGGCCAGAAAGTGACTTTGCCTGATTCTACGGTCCGGATCTAATCTATGGTGTGCCTCAAGATATGTCTATTATTTTATATAATAAATTAAATATATATATATAATGAGACTTTGGAGTAAATTTTATAAATGCAAAACTCGTCCAGGGACCTCAGATGGACCTTGAGTGTTGGGTACGCTTAATTCAAGACTAAAGTTTATGTAAAGGTAATCAGCAGAATTTCAGAAAAATCATCACAAAAAAATATGCAAGTATCATTTCCTCATGCAAAAGATAATGAGAGGCAACTAACTTCGGAAAGTTAAAAAAAAAAACACTACCTGTGTATTCAAGTTATCAGACCAGACATAATCTCTATATACTTCAAGTAGTACTCTCGAATGCAAGCATAAATTTGAGAAACCCCAAGTGAAAAGTCAAGTCTTAACTTTGGCAACTTACTTTTTCTTTTACAACTTCATCTCTATTCAGGAGATGGTTCTGCTTTTGAGTACTTGGACTTGCTTCCATATCATTCACAAGTTGTTGCTTCCATTCAAACTGAGATGTGATTATAAGCACTACCAAAAGAAAAACTAGAATAATAGGCCTCGACATCACTGCCAGCAGAAACAAGTCAACCTGCCTGACACAACTACATAAGTACACATGATATGTACACCCGAAATGAAGAGATGCATTAAACTTCTTGCAAGACTTTACGAAACGAAAATTAGTAAAAAAAATATTTAAGAACTCCATGTAGCTTTTCTTGTCTTTTTTTTTGTATTTAATCTTCTAGACAAGGAAAATAATTTATCATATTTTATACATAATGGCAATTAAGATGCATAAACCTTTACCAAATTATTAAGCACTTCCAAGAGTATCAATGATGTTCCTTTTAACCAGGATAGATGAGGAATTTTAAAAATAATTATTATTATTTATCTTTAATATCTTTTTGTGTTAAATAATCTAATATGAAGAGAAATCCCGAGTAATTCACGCGTCTCCCTATCAAACCATGTAGCCCTAGTGACATTTCCGTTACTTCATGTATGCCCACTCCCGCCTATACAAAGGAGTGGAGGAGAGTTATTTTCTCCATTTTCGATCATTAGACTCTAGGCACTTTCTTGGGGAGAAGTGACGCAGGGTGGGCTGTGTGTGGCTGTGCTGACACTAATGTAGAACTAAGTAAATGTGCGAAGTGGACTTAAACACACCTAATGACATATGATGCGTGGAGATTTCACTTCGAGTCCAAATTAAATTGTGGCAAACAAGATTATAAATAACATGTTCACAATGATTTCAAGAATGAAAAGAAAAACATGTTCTTTTCGCAGAGAGACTTTAAAAGCTAAACTTTTACAAATGAATGTTATAGAAAAAAAAAGTTGAAACTAGAGCACAAACAAGACTATGCTCCCACGACAAATATCTGAGAGTTGGGAAGCGACGGCATTGAGGACTGATTTGTTGGATTGTTTCCTAGCGGCGGGAGTAGGATAGGGTAGCTGAAATGGTAGGGGAGAATCATGTCTCTGTGGGATAGGAAGGAGAAAACTGTGTATTTGCCGGATCTGAATTGGGAAGGGCCACTGGTTGCTGAATCTGAAGAGGGAAGGTTGCTGGTTGCTGGATCTGAAGGAGGAAGGTTGCTGGATCTTAAGGGGGAATGTTGTTGGATGCTGAATCTGAAGGAGGAACCGGGCGTTGTGTGGTGGTTGTAGGACTTGCGCCAATATTTGGATGTGGAGTAGAGAAGCCGGTATTGGTGAGGAAGATAGTTACTGGAACGAAAATAAGAGAAATAGAAAACTGAAATGAATACAGGGACGTCGCACCCCGGAATCTCGCGGCGTCGCACCATGATCTGATTGCATATTTTGTAATCACTCACAAAATACAAAATAATGAAAATGAAAGCCTCCGCCCCTATTTATAACGAAAGGGCGGTTGGGCACTCAGTGTAAACGACTATGATTGATTATCACGTCTTGTGTCCTAAAACACTAAATACAAACCCAAAATAAAAAACGAAATACATAAAAAGGCTAAAACGGCGCTCAAGAAGCACTTGTGGTCTCAGAACGATGATCTGCTCAACGCTTCCTGCGCGAATACACGAAAGCAGGCCCCGTTGAATGGTGACTCGTAGTCCAGCGTCGATCCTCACCAACTCCCACCGATAGAAAAACATTCATCTCGGATGAAAGGAGAAGATCGTACTAACGTCGATGATAGGAGGCAAGTCTATCAAGCTCCGCCGCAGATATCCAAGTATCATCAAAGAAGGGGTGTCCACTCCAGTACAGCAAGTAACGACAAGAAGGATCGTTTGTGGTGGAGGTGCACTTGTGCGACACAATATCAGCAATGGCCTCAGCTTTCAACTTTCGTGTTGGTGAATCCAGAAGAACCGGTGGAATCCTAGGAGGTACGGGCAAGTCCGCGGGTGTTTGTCAAAGGTGGTCAGTAGAAGGGTCAGGCTGTAACTAGGAGGGGGTAGGAAGTGGCTCAAGTATGGACCTCTATGCTAGAGAGGCCAAAAGTAGGGATGAATACCTATATCTTTTAGCGTAATAAATACAGGGAGGTTGATCTCATAGGCGTTTGTTCCAATTTTCGTAATAAATACAAGATGAATACATATATCTACGGGGAGGTTGACCTCATAGGCGCTTGTTCCAATTTTCTTTATAATCCAATAAAAAATCATTTGTTCTGACTGTAACTTTTTAGCGATTCCTTTTGGGATCCTGTCCATGCAAAATCAGATCATATCGTGCTCGCCTATCTGAAAATGCTGCTCACTCATCTGTTCATCTATTTGTGGTTTGTATAATTCATTATTGTTAGCAATTTTCCTACGAATTATTTCAAGTAGTTCATAAATATGAAGAATGAAGAACTAGTCGAACTCACTAGGAAATGACTTTAAGGTAACAAGGGAAAGATCAATAGGTTTTCCTAAGCTCAGATCCTAACACTATATGAAACAGACTCAAGCCAGTAGACCTATTGACGGAACTATTATATGCAAACTCAGCTATAAGCATTGTTTTAAATGTACTCTGACATGTCTGTTGGAACACCCTATTACTAATTTGGGTCAGGATCACTATGTCTCTAGGAAACCAGTTTTTGACCTCCTGTATAGATCTAAAGGTCAATTAGAATTGAGTCTAAGGGTTAGAAGTCTAGGTTTGGAAGCTGCCCTCAAGACCAAGAATTTTTCAGTTTGAGACTAAGTCATATCGTCGAGCTCAGCACGACGATTCGTCGAACTCCAATCGACGATCGTCTAGCTCAACTTCGACAGATCGTCGAACTCCATTCGACGATCGCTGAGCTCAACTTCAACAAATCGTCGAACTCCATTCGACGATCTGCGAGCTCAGTTCGACGATCTTGACTCAGCTTTGGATCTCTATCTCTGAGCTCAGTTCGACGATCTTTGAGCTCAGATCGACGATATTTTGTTGCTGTCTAAATCCATATCGCTGAGCTCAGTTCGACGATAGCAGAGTTCAGTTCGACGTTTTCTGATGACTTCAAGGATTTTTCAAGATTCAAATTCAGAACAGTTAAGGAGTTATTCAGCAATTAATTCAGAAGATTTTCTACCCGTTTTCATTTATTTTTGGACCAAGTTTCAAGGGATTATCAAGGAATGTTTATTTGGACTTTCCTCCAGAAGATATTTTGCAATTAAGGATGCAATTAATGCAGGCCAACGGCTATTCTTGACAGAGGATTTTTTTTATTCAGTACCAGAGAATAAAAGACAAGTTTTTTTTTAATCTCTTACAGACATCATCAATCCTCAGAACACAGACAAGAAGAACAAGAACAAAATATTCTTTGTCTCAAAGAATTCTCTGAATAACACACATCCCAGGAGATCAAACTTTCTGAAATCTTCTGATCTCTCTTGTCTCAAGTGTTCAAGGCCAACATCTTTCAAAGACTCCAGACACCTAACATTTCAGCTGTTGCTGAAATCATCTTTTACTGGAGATCAACTTCTGAAGGTCTATCACCCTACAGCAAAGCTTCTTTTCCTGAACATCTCAAGGACTCAGGGGGAGCTTTGACACCACCAAATCCACATAGTCTTCTCAGCTGCTTTGAGAAAGAGAAGACTTCCATCACTCTCTCACCCCCATCTCTGTAAAGGGTTTCTCAAACTCCCTTCAAAAGTTTGAGCTTGGTTTTTGAGCACTTTGTCAAAAGCTCATTGGTGGCAAGATAGCTGATCAAAAAATCTGATTTGGTTTTTGAGCACCTTATCAAAAGCTCATTGGTGCCCAGGACACCTGATCAACTCATCCTGCAGTGGATTCCTACCTAGGGTGGTAAAAAAGTGGATGTACCCAAGTTTAGGGGAACCACTATAGCTCCTTGTGTCATCTGATTTGCTTGTCTTTATTTTTGTTTCTGGCTGTGATTGTTCTGTGATTATTTTGTGATTAGTTTAGTTCTGTGATTAGATTTATAATTGCTTCCCTGTTCACTCAGATTACAACAATTGTTGTAAAAAGTTTTCAAGCACCATATACTTTATTCACCCCCCTCTAGAGTATATCAGATCTAGCTGCACTTTCAATTGGTATCAGAGCGAGGTTGGTTAAACATAGCACACCTTGGTGGTTGCACAGGCTAACACCTGAACCCAAAGATTCCTAGTTAGATCTGTTTTCTTTTGAGTTTAGTATTAGAGTTTGTTTTCACAAATCATGGCCCAAAACAAAGATTATGCTAGCACCAGACCTCCAGTGTGCAATCTATCCAAGTTTGCACTTTGGAAAGCAAGGATCAGATTATACATGAATTCTATTGACGAGGATATTTTTAACTCTGTTTTGACAGTTTGTCCAATACCTCCAGAGAACTCAAGTACAAATGTTGTTCCACCTCCATCAGGAACAGATGCTGATATCAAGAAATGGAAGGTAGCTGATGCCAAGGCTATGAACATCTTAGCCCAGACAATGTCTGATGACATCTTTCAAAAGGTGGCTGAATGCAATTCAGCAAAGGAAATCTGGGATAAACTCTCTGAAATAGTCTCAGGCTCAGCTGATGAGAGAAAGGACAGGAGATCCCACCTCATATCTCAATATGAGAATTTCAAGAAGGGAGAAACTGAGTCAGTGGGAGACATGTACAACAGGCTCAGTCTAATAGTCAGTGAACTCAGAAGACCTTGGATAAAGAGATCTCACTAACTGAACTTAATGACAAAATTCTAATGTGCTTCCCTAGCACTTGGGATTCAAGAATCTGGTCAATCAAGGATGCAAGAAGTTTGAATGAGATCACCACAGAAGCTCTATTGGGTAAGCTCAAATCTTATGAGCTACTCATTAATAATAGAGAAGAAGAACAGAAGGCTGCCTCACCAGCCACAAGAAAAGAGAAGACAATAGCCTTCAAGGCAACTGAAGATCTGCCTGAAGACAAAGTCACAGGCAATGATGAACTGCTCAGTCTGTTGGCCAAAAGATTTTACAAGATGGCCAGAAAGGACTTCAGAAGGAGATCATACAAGGAGCATGATAAGCCAAGGTATGATAAGTCAATTAATAATAAGGAAATTGTCTGCTTTGGTTGCAGGAAACCAGGGCATATTGTTCCTGACTGTCCAGAAAACAAAAACAAGGACATAAGGGACAAGAAAGAAAGAAGAAAGGAGAAAGACTGCAAGAGGAATGGCAATGGCAAACCCTCCTCAAGCAAAAACAAACACACAAGAAAGGGGTTTGTTGCTGAATCCTGGAGTGAGACTGAAGAGGAGTCAGAAGCCTCTTCCAGCTCCGGTGATGATGAAGATGATGCAGAAGAGAAGGAGTTCTGCATGATGGCAATCAATGCCTCACAGCATAATTCAGATGAAGAAGAGTCAGAGTCAGATTCAGAGACTCAACCTGAAGAAGATCAGGTAATCAGTTCTTTTGATTTTAATTCAGAGGACTTCAAATCTGAGTTTAAAGCTTTATGTTTAGACCTGCTAAAATCTGAGAAAGAAATTATCTCTCTCAGAAATCATTTATCTGAACATAATGCCTTAAAGTCAGAAAACCTCAAACTCTCTCAGGAGTTGGAGTGTTGTAGGGAGCAGATAGCTTCACTGAAAGGTGAGCTATCTGAGGCCAAGAAGCTTGAAGAATCCCTTAATGGGAGAAGCATCAAGCTGATGGACATCACAAGCACAGTGAACTCCAGATTTAATAGTACACTGGGCTTGGGTGCTTCATCCAGCCAACCCATAGTTCTAACAACTCCAATCAAATTCATTTCTGATAAAGGAAAGGGAGTTGTAGAGGTAGCTAGGAAAAATTCTGATCTGCCCAAGAAAACTAAGTCCCAGCAGAAATCGTCGAACGGAGATCGACGATCGCCGAACGCAGATCGACGATCTCAGGCAAAATCGTCGAACTCAGGTCGACGATCTCAAATTCCTGAACTCTGCCATAATCGACCGTCGAACGGAGCTCGACGATCTGACCCAAGATCGTCGAACGCAGCTCCACGATCGTCGAACAGAGGTCAGAGCTCTGGAAAGTCTTTCAAGGGCAAATCAAAATCCAATCATAAGGGTCCTTCATCCCAAATCTTTAACCCTTATACTGAATGGATTATACCTCCAAGGAGATATCATTCTGAAGGTTATAAGAGTCAACCTGGGATGTCTTTTATTTCAGAGTTTAAAGGTTATCAACCTAGGCCCAAGGTAAACTGGGTCAAAAACAAATGAATTATTTTATGTGCAGGTGAAGACCTATCCAACATCTAACCAGCAATGGTACTTGGATAGTGGGTGCTCTAAGCACATGACAGGAAACAAGAACAACCTCACATCCTTTAGAGCCAAGCTTGGACCCAAAGTTATCTTTGGTGATTCAAACTTTGGACAAACTAAAGGATATGGTGCAGTCCAGATTAGATCAGTAACATTCAAGAAGGTAGCTTATGTGTAAGGACTGAAGCACAACTTAATAAACATCAGTCAGCTGTGTGATGAAGGCTAGCAGGTGACCTTCAGCAAAGCATTATGCAAAATCAAGTCAGAAGACAACACAACTGTGTTGACAGGTAAAAGGAAAGGTAACATCTATCTAGTAGATTTTCTTTCAACTGATGTAGATATTTGTCTGTTCAATTCTGTTTGTAGACCAAATATTTTATGGCATAAGAGACTAGGACACCTAAACCTTAGAACTATTGCTAGACTATACAAGAACAACCTTGTTAGAGGATTACCTTCTGGCCCCTACAAGAAGGAAGGACTCTGCAGGGCTTGTCAATTAGGCAAGCAAACTAAAAATAGTTTTAAGTCACTTAATAAGAGTGATTCACCTAGGATATTGTATCTGTTACACATGGATCTTTTTGGACCCATCACAGTACAAAGCCTAGGAGGGAAATCTTACACTTTAGTAGTTGTAGATGACTTCTCTAGATTCACTTGGGTGTTCTTTCTAAGGAAGAAGTCTGATAACTTTAAGTGTTTGACAAAGTTTCTCAAATGTATACAGATTGAGTTCAATACTCGCATTGCCCTGATCAGAAGTGATCATGGGACAGAGTTTGATTCTCTTCTTATGCAAGAGTTCTGTCAGAGTGAAGGGATCAGACATACTTTCTCAGCTCCTAGAACTCCTCAACAAAATGGGGTAGCTGAAAGGAAAAATAGAACTCTTATTGAATCTGTCACTACATTGTTGTCAGATGCTCACCTTTCTCTATCCTTTTGGGCAGAGGCAGTGAACACCTCCAACTATGTGTTGAATAGAAGTTTGATACATAAAGTAAAGGGAAAGACTCTCTATGAATTACTCAAAGGGAAGAAACCTAAAGTTGATTATTTTAGAGTTTTTGGTTGTATTTGCTACATACATAATAATGACAAGAAATATTTAGCAAAATTTCAAGCTAAAGCTGATGAAATAGTGTTTCTGGGATACTTCAGGATCAGCAAGGCTTATAGGGTTTATAATAAATCATCTCTAAAAATTGAGCAATCTGTACATATATCATTTGATGAATCTAACATGTCTTTCAAGGAGAAGATCTCTTCTACCATAGAACCTTTGCAGGAACATTCTCTTGTTGAAGACTTGAACAAGTTACAGGTTACTCAAAAGGATGAAAGCAGTGAAGATGAAGAAAGTATTCAACATATTGAAGAACAACCTGAAGAGCCAGTTGTTGTACCACAAGAGGAAACAACAACACAGGTTGGTGAACAATCAACACCCCCTGTTGATTTAGTAACATCAAGAGACCATCCAATTTCACAAATAATTGGAGACATCTCAGTTGGTGTGCAAACCAGAAATCAGGTCAACCAAAACCTGTTGCACACCTGCTTCCTATCTCAAATTGAAGCTCAGTCCATTCAAGATGCAGAACAAGATCCACACTGGATCATTGCAATGCAAGAAGAGTTGCATCAATTTGAAAGGAACAAAGTGTGGGAACTAGTGTCAAAGTCTAAGGATCACTCCATTGTTGGAACAAAGTGGGTGTTCAGAAACAAACTGGATGATCAAGGAGTAATTGTGAGGAACAAGGCAAGGCTAGTTGCTCAGGGATATTCTCAAGAAGAAAGAATAGACTATGACCAGACTTTTGCACCAGTTGCAAGATTGGAAGACATCAGAATATTTTTGGCTTATGCAGCACATAAATGATTCAAGGTATATCAGATGGATGTCAAAAGTGCATTTCTAAATGGAGACATCAAAGAAGAAGTATATGTCAGACAACCTCCAGATTTTGTCTCTTCAACTTATCCTGATTATGTTTTTATATTGAACAAATCATTATATGGTCTCAAGCAAGCTCCTAGAGCATGGTATGAGACCCTAGCATGCTTTCTTTTGGAAAATGAATTTATAAGGGATAGAGTAGACCAAACTCTTTTCATTAGAACACATAAGTCTCATACCCTACTAGTACAGATTTATGTAGATGATATTATTTTTGGTTCTACTGACTCAAAATTGTGCAGAAGGTTTTCCAACCTAATGCATTCTAAATTTGAAATGAGTAGCATGAGTGAGCTATCCTTCTTCCTAGGATTGCAAGTCAAACAGCATGCTGAAGGCATCTTTATTTCTCAAACCAAGTATGCAAATGAATTGGTTAAGAAATTTGGCATGTCTGAAGCATCTTGTATGAAAACACCTATGCCTACTAATGCTGTATTGGATGCTGATGAACATGGGAAACCTGTTGATCAGACAACATATAGAGCAATGATTGGCTCTCTACTGTACCTTACAGGCAGTAGACCAGATATAATGTTTGCTACATATATATGTGCTAGGTTCCAAGTAAGCCCTAGAGAGTCACACCTAACATTAGTAAAGAGAATTCTCAGGTATGTTAAGAGTTGTTCAAATCTAGGTCTCTGGTATCCAAAAGATTCAGCATTTGATTTAACTGGATTTTCTGATGCTGATTATGTTGGATGCAGAATTGACAGGAAAAGCACCAGTGGAACTTGTCAGTTCCTTGGTGACAGACTTGTCTCTTGGTTTTATAAGAAACAAACTTCTGTGTCAACCTCAACTGCTGAAGCTGAATATATGGCTGCAGGCAGTTGTTGTTCACAAATCTTGTGGATTCAAAACCAACTCCTAGACTATGTCTACAACTTAGAGAAGTCTAAAATCTTTTGTGATAACACCAGTGCTATTTCTATAGCTCAAAATCTAGTCCTCCATAGTAGGACAAAACACATAGAGATTAGGCATCACTTCTTAAGGGATAATGTTGAAAAGAATAAAATTGAACTGCAATATATCTCAACTGATTTACAAAGGGGAGATATTTTCACCAAGCCCTTGGATGAAAAGAAACACACCTTCTTCCTAAATCAGTTAGGAATGTTAGATGGAGGAAGTCTTAAATAATTTCCAAGATTTTAAAAGCTTAAAAATTGACCAAGACTAGGCAAACATCTTGATTTTTCCTTAGTGTCTAGAATTCTTCTGGTCTCTGAACTGCGCTCGACGATTTTCCCCCAGATCGTCGAACGGAGATCGACAATTTCTGAAATCGTCGACCTGAGTTCAGCGTTTCTCAGATAGTATGAACTATCTCTTTCGGTCAGCGATCGTCGAACGGCGCTCGACGATTTTGTTCTCTGAACTATCGTCGAACGGAGCTCGACGCTCTCCAATATCGTCGAACGGAGATCAACGATATTGAAGACTCTTCAGATTCCTTTAGAAACCCCGATCGTCGAACTGAGTTCAACGATCTTTCCATTTCTGCGTCGAACCCTAATATAAAATTCATTCTTCGCCGTCGTTCTATTTTGCGCTTTTGATTTCTCTGCAAAAACTTTCTTTCCCTCCAAACATTTCTGCACTTGATCGTTTTGTTTGTTGAATCTTTGCAGGTAACTATGGCCGTTTCTGTTGATGTTCTCGCCGCCATGAAATTTGATGTCGGCTTTGACATTGACATGGAATCCTTCAGCACGACAGATCAGGTTTTTCAGGACATCTTGGAGTTGTTCAAAGAGCAGCAGCTTGCTACAATCATGACAACCAGGATTAAACTTGCTGCTGATGAAATTAAAGAGTGGGTTTACACTGCCCACAATCAGGACCAAAACACAATTGTTGGATCAATCTCTGGCACACAGGTACCCCTGACCCCAGCAATTATGACAGAGGTTTTTGAGTTAAGTACTGGTGGAGATTCTACTGATTTATCTGGAGAAGAATATGCTGACTTGCTTGCAAGAATGGGTCATTCTGAGGCTAACCCTAGCAAGCTGTTGAAGAAGAATCTGTCTGTGGAATACAGATTCCTGGCTGATGTAGTTGGAAAGGTCCTATTGGCTAAGCACTCTGCCCATGATACAATTTCCAGGTATCAGCTCTGCTTAATGGGAGTCATAGTGGACAAGAAGAGTTTGAACTGGGGAGAGGTCTTCTTTGACCTAATTAAGAAGAAAATTAATAAGAGTTTTGTAAATTTTGGAAGGATCTTAGGCCTTTTTCTGCAGAACAGATGCCCTGCATTGCTAGTATCCTCTGGGATACACATAAATGCTTCCAAGAGACTGTCTTGTGCCCTATTTGGTAAATGGGACAGGCAGATCCTCAAGCCCAGCAGGCACTCTTCCAGCACTCCTTCAGGCACTAGGACTGTCAGAGTCACTTCCCCTCAGGTCTCTGCCCCTGCAGATGACCTGCCTGCTGCTGCTTCTCCTCCTCCTCCAATTCCATCCACCATTCCAACTCCATCCACCATCATCATCTCCAGCCCCTCTCCAACATCTATACCATCTCCAATCCCTACTCTACCAACAACAGAAGAACAATTTCATCCATTATACTCCTACCATAAACCAGATATTGCCACTTCATCACCCTCCATTCCCTCATTCCACCTTATTGATGATTCCTTCATGGATGACTCACCCTCCTCTCCTCCTGAGCTGCCCTCATCATCAAGCTCTTATCAAGACCTTCTGCAAGAGATCATTGATCAACCCACCTTCACACCATCTATCTTCATCCCACTGTCCTCCATCACCACTTTACCCACACCTCAACCATCTCTTCCCCAATACACCAGCTCTCCTCTACCATCACCCATAGCTCCACCTCCATCCTCTACCTCTGCTCCAGTCACTGCTGAGCAAGTAGATCTTCCAGCCCTTGCTGACAGGATTTATGACTTGCTAGCCCCCAGGCTATCTCTTCTTTTGGAGACCTTCTTGGCTCCATTACTCCAGTCAGTGGCGGCTCTCTCTACCAGGCTCTCTTCCCTATTCCCTCAGGCAGCCCCTTCAGCAGTGTGCCTTGATCCAGCCTTGTCTGAATCTAGGCAGGGGGAGATGCCCTATGAAGTGAGCTTGTCTGTTGTGTCTGCTGTTTCTTCAGCTTTTGTTGTTGCTGCTGCTGCTGTTCTTCCTCAACCTCCTGTTGCAGTCTTTTCAATAGACCTCAGGTCTCTGCTGTCAGCATTTGATTCAGCCTACCTTAGTTATCTTCCAGAGACAGTTGCACTCCAGCCCCCAGAGGATCTGTCCAAGGCTCTTGTGCCCTTCTCTTGTTGTGACCCCAGCATCATAACTTCCTTTGTTAACTCAGTTTATGCTGCTGTCCCTCCTGCTGAAGATAGTGTTGATGTATCTGTTGCTATTACTGCTGTCAGTGCTGCTGCTACTGCTGTTCCAGTTTCTGCTGATATCCTTATGACAGAGGCACATGATTTTGAGCCCTCTGTGTTTTTTGATGATATTCCTGCTGCTGATATTGCTGCTTCTGAAAGTGAAACTGTTGCTACACCAACAACTACTGTTATTACCAAGGTTTTGAAAACCGAACCGGACATCGAACCGGCGGAGAGAAAGGTTCAAGGTTGAACCGGTCCAACGGTTCAACCTATAGACACACCACACACACACATATGTATATGTATATATACTATATATATATATATGTATATATATATGTATATATATATGTATATATATATATGTATATATATGTATATATATATATATATATTAGAAAATAAAAATAATTAACATTATCTTAAATTTTTATCTATAAATTGATAATTTATTATCATTATATTGTGATACAAATATAGACGTCTTTTCTCTGTTGAGTTTGGACAAAACGACATTCTAATAAAGTAATAGAATGAATAATTTACTAAGTTATTATAATAATATATTTACGAAATATTTAATTTATATTATATAATTATGTATATTAATTATATAAGTTTTTTAATATATACATTAATATGTATATACATATAATATAATACAATTTAAAACATAAAAACGAAAAGCTCCAGTGGATAACTCCCTCATTAGTGAGAAAAAATGCTTGGGTTCGAATCCTGGCGGTTTCGAATTTACCAGAATTAAAATTTTTGGGCTTCTTGACCCGCCCGGTTACGCCAAACCGTGCCCGGTTCACGGCCCGCCGGTCCGCCCGCCCGGTTTAGCGGTTCCCGGGCGGTCCGCGGCTGGAGCGGGTTTCTAACTTGGACCGGACCGGGTGTGTGTCCGGTCCGCGGTTCGACCGGTCGGACCGGCCGGTCCGGTCCGGTTTTCAAAAGCTTGGTTATTACTGCTCCAGAACCTTCAGTATCTGATGTTGTTGCTGCTGCTTCAACCTCTGCTTCTGCTTCAACTACAATTGCTACAAGTGTTGTACCTGCTGCTGCTCCAACCTCTGCTGCCTCATCTGCTTCAATCCAGCTCAAGAAAAATTTGATGAAAAAGATTGATGCTCTTTATGATGATCAAAGTTCTGAAAGTGATGAGTTCAGGACAGATTCTGATGATTCTTCTGCTACCATTGTCGGGAAGAGAAAGGCAAGGAGCAAAGCCATGAAGAGAGTACCTCCAGCCAAGGTCAAGGACAACAATGACATACCATATTATATCCTTCATGATTGCCCCATAACTGAGCACTGGATGCAGTACTCAAAGAATCAACTCAAAGCAATGAAGAAGAAAAGGAAATATGAAAAAGGATCTTCCCAATTTCAACATCCTCATCCTCCTCCACCACCTCCTCCTGATGCAGGTGCAGGTGGAAGTTCAGCTGCTCAGCCCTCTGCTAGAAGCCAATCCCCCTATCAGCCACATGTCAGATCCTATCATAGGGGAAGCCAGTCCAGGGGCTCTCAATCCAGAAGAGGAAATTATAGAGGAAATCAAAGAGAATTCCAGGTTTATTATAAAGGATATTCAAGGCAACATCCCTACTCCAGGGAAGGACAAATCTCATCTGACACAACCTCTGGTCATTTTCCCTATAAACTGAAGGAAGTAGTTTCTTCCAGGCCTCCACAGGACAATCCATCAAATAGATATGAGCCACCAGTGTCATTTGAAGATCCTGAAAACAATCCAACTGCTTGGACTGCAAGGATGAAAGAGCTTGCTGCACTGGACCAGATTAAGAAAGCTAAAGAGCAAGAAGAGACTCCTCCAACATCACTACATTATCTGAACAGAGAAAGAAAGAGTTGCAAAGATATGGCTCAAGTAAATTCTTTGATTCTGATAGATACATGAAGCTGCATCCTGAAGCTGTAGTTCCCAGGCCCAGACAGCAAACCTCTTTAGGTGCAGCAGATGATACAAGATCAAAGAAGGAAGCTCTCAACCCCAATAGAGAAATCAAACTCATTAAGAGCAAGGAGAAGAAATGATTATGTAAGGTGACAATCACTCTGATTTCTGATTATTATCTGGGATGATATATATCTGTGGTTTTGCTTGTCTAACTTTTTGCTTTTCTGTATTGTTGCTTGTATGTTGTTATGTTATTTAATTTTTCCAAATTCTGTAAATAGTAATCCTAACCCAAATAGGGGGAGATTGTTGGAACACCCTATTACTAATTTGGGTCAGGATCACTATGTCTCTAGGAAACCAGTTTTTGACCTCCTGTATAGATCTAAAGGTCAATTAGAATTGAGTCTAAGGGTTAGAAGTCTAGGTTTGGAAGCTGCCCTCAAGACCAAGAATTTTTCAGTTTGAGACTAAGTCATATCGTCGAGCTCAGCACGACGATTCGTCGAACTCCAATCGACGATCGTCTAGCTCAACTTCGACAGATCGTCGAACTCCATTCGACGATCGCTGAGCTCAACTTCAACAAATCGTCGAACTCCATTCGACGATCTGCGAGCTCAGTTCGACGATCTTGACTCAGCTTTGGATCTCTATCTCTGAGCTCAGTTCGACGATCTTTGAGCTTAGATCGACGATATTTTGTTGCTGTCTAAATCCATATCGCTGAGCTCAGTTCGACGATAGCAGAGTTCAGTTCGACGTTTTCTGATGACTTCAAGGATTTTTCAAGATTCAAATTCAGAACAGTTAAGGAGTTATTCAGCAATTAATTCAGAAGATTTTCTAGCCGTTTTCATTTATTTCTGGAGCAAGTTTCAATGGATTATCAAGGAATGTTTATTTGGACTTTCCTCCAGAAGACATTTTGCAATTAAGGATGCAATTAATGCAGGCCAACGACTATTCTTGACAGAGGATGTTTCTTCTATTCAGTACCAGAGAATAAAAGACAAGTTTTTTTTTAATCTCTTACAGACATCATCAATCCTCAGAACACAGACAAGAAGAACAAGAACAAAATATTCTGTCTCAAAGAATTCTCTGAATAACACACATCCCAGGAGATCATACTTTCTGAAATCTTCTGATCTCTCTTGTCTCAAGTGTTCAAGGCCAACATCTTTCAAATACTCCAGACACCTAACATTTCAGCTGTTGCTGAAATCATCTTTTGCTGGATATCAACTTCTGAAGGCCTATCACCCTACAGCAAAGCTTCTTTTCCTGAACATCTCAAGGACTCAGGGGGAACTTTGACACCACCAAATCCACATAGTCTTCTCAGCTGCTTTGAGAAAGAGAAGACTTCCATCACTCTCTCACCCCCATCTCTGTAAAGGGTTTCTCAAACTCCCTTCAAAAGTTTGAGCTTGGTTTTTGAGCACCTTGTCAAAAGCTCATTAGTGACAAGACACCTGATCAAAAAATCTGATTTGATTTTTGAGCACCTTATCAAAAGCTCATTGGTGCCCAGGACACCTGATCAACTCATCCTGCAGTGGATTCCTACCCAGGGTGGTAGAAGAGTGGATGTACCCAAGTTTAGGAGAACCACTATAGCTCCTTGTGTCATCTGGTTTGCTTGTCTTTATTTTTGTTTCTGGTTGTGATTGTTCTGTGATTATTTTGTGATTAGTTTAGTTCTGTGATTAGATTTATAATTGCTTCCCTGTTCACTCAGATTACAACAATTGTTGTAAAAAGTTTTCAAGCACCATATACTCTATTCACCCCCCTCTAGAGTATATCAGATCTAGTTGCACTTTCAATGTCTGATGTCAGAACCTGTGCAGTCATGGCGGTCTGGCGAACAGGACTGACGGACAGGTCTGGAGGTCTGTCGGACAGGAGAGGCGAACAGATTTGGCGGTCTGCCTAGCTGATAGTCCTAGCAGTGTTACCGAACGGGAGGTTAAGCTGAAGTCTTGGCAGTCTGGTGACCTCCCTTGGCGGTCTAGCAGTCGTCCTTGGTAAATAGCATCGGTTAACCGCAGTGCGGTCTAGTGATCAGGGGTAATGGCGGCGCGATCTGCTGAGATCTGTTACAGTTAACAGTCAGGCAGTTAGTACCTGCCTAACCTCCCGAGATGCTCATATATTCTTCCCGCAGTTGTGCCTTTTGATGATCAACAAAGGCTTGATCGCAGTTGGAGTTCAACAGTTCTCAAGCACAATCACCAGTGCGGTCTGGCGGTTGACTCAGTCTAACCGCATTTATTTCTCCTATAGTTGTTTGCTGGATACTGTCGGATAGTGACCAGAGCAACCATGTTGGTGTCTTTTCAAGCCATGTATAGTCGAGCGATTAGCTTGTCTAACAGCACAACCCGCGCGGTTAGTTTTTTATCTGTCCGCCCAGTCGCATGTGACACGCTTTGTATATTCTCTCTCTTGTCTTTTCTCTCTCTTCCCCTTTTTTTCTATAAATAGGGGGCATACTTATGTATTATGTAATTTTTTGAAACAATAAAATGTTGTTATTTAGCTCTTTTCTTACATGGTATCAGAGATCTCAGTCTATTTGCTAGGGTTTCTGATTTTTTGGCGTGCGGCAAATCAAGCGGTCTCTTGTTTTTTAACTGTTTGCTCTTCTCTTTCCGCGGTTTCTCTTTTCCGCAGTCTCTTTTTTCTTACCGCCTTCTTCTCTTGCGATGGTGGTTCCTACGGTTTTCTTTCTTAACCGTAGTCTTCTCTCCTTTGCGGTTTCTTCCCTACCGCAGTTTTCTTATCGCGCTCCCGCCCTCCCTTTGCTTTGTTCGCGCGGTCTTCTTTGTTCAGTCCGCGCGGTTTGCTTTTTATGGATACTCCAGCTTTCTCTTCCTCTACTTTGTGCGCCCAACCAGTTCCGACCATTGCTTCTGTTTTCACTTCATCAGGCAATCTTGGAACTGTTTCCAAGTTGACTGGTCCAAATTATCCGGACTGGAGTGTTTCTTTCACCTTTTTGTTATGGTCTCAACGCAAAAGCCAACATCTTACTGATGACCCCCAACACGTGGATTTGCTGCCTTTGATGACTGGGACGCAAGTGATGCGCTAGTTCGTACGTGGCTTGCAAATAGTCTTTTTGATGAATGCATCCTGTCATACGACATAATGAGACATTTAAGGTTGTTTGGACGCATCTGATTGCTTTATACTCCAAGGGAGCTCAGACTTAACGCATATACACATTATATGTTGATTTATTTGCTCGCCCCACCAAGACTCCTGTTGTTGCATACAAGGAGGTGCAAATTCTTGGTGTTAAACTTCTTCAGCATCGTCTTTTCTCTGTTGATCTTGTCGAACAACACAAGCACTTCCAGAAACTTCTGGTATTGTGTTATCTGTTTCGTTTGCCAGAATCTTATGATATGATTCAGCAATAGATTTTTGGAGAGCCTAACACTCCTCTAGATGTCACTGCTGCGCGCATTTCGGCTGTTACTACTTTTCTTCAGCGTCCTCTGCTTGCCTCTCCTCCTGACATTATTGCTCATCCAACTCGTAATGACATTCCTAGTGGTCGTGGAGGCCGCTCTGGTGGACGTGCTTTCTCTAGATATCTCTGTTCTCACTGTGGCAAGATGGGTCACCTTGATTGTTGTTGGGTCAAGCATTCTCACCTTCGACCTGTTGCGGGTGATACTGTAACACCTCCATCCGTCACATAAAATAAAACAGAAGATCTGGTCGGGGACCTATGTCATATTCCACGGACAGTCAATGGAGTTACGTATTGAAACCATAATCCATAAGTGCATCCTAACTCAGAGTGCATTCTAGCGGAAGATGAGATTAATAAGTTTAGAACCCAACCATATGAATGCTCACTAAACCAAACAGGAATGATAAGATAAATACACAAATAGTTATGATTTTAAGGTCTTACAATTGTTTCCTCAAATAATAGTGTTTTACAAACTTCGGCATGCAGGCCAGCCACACATGAAATAGTAAAACAACTTCGCTTTGGCCTTCGAGGGCCGGCATAGCAATCACGGGCACTAGTCCGCTATTTCCCGCTCGGCTCTCCAGCTGCACCTGCAGAAATGCATTCCACCCCGAAGGTGGCAAACAAAGCAACGGTCAGCATTAGCTGACCAAATTATAACGACCATCACCACTCACTCGGGGTGGCGGTGCTCCTTCCCTGCAGGCATTTAGTATAGATATATAGTGGCAATCAAAACGTGCAACTTCAGCACTATTCACCACAGACGTTGGCACTGTCGGCCACACGTCCCGTGCACTCAGGGCACATTATCGGTGTGCTGAGATTCAAGCCCCACCACCGTTCACCAGGACGGTTCACACATGAGCATTCTCTTTTGGTGTGCTGAGATTGAAGCCCCACCAGCTTGAGCAATTCAGTCTTTCCGACCTAAATCCTAAGACCCTCCTTATGCTACGACAAAGTCATGCTGAGATTCAAGCCACTAACTCGCTTCAAGCCGTTCGTCATAAGGTGGGTACAGGTCAGCCACAATCTGTTGCTCAAACTGTCAGGCTCGCAAACCACGACGCGGGTCAGCCTTCCCTTGCTCATTCACGATACATAACCACGTTATGTTCCAAGGCTGGCACTCACGGCCACCTAAGCTGGCCCCCTCGGACTCTCAGCTCATAACAATGGCCCTCAGGTCTCCAAGAGACGGGCCTAAATCACAATGGCCCCCAAGTATCCAAGAGACGGGCCTAAATCACAATGGCCCGCAAGTCTCCAAGAGACGGGCCTAAATCACAATGGCCCCCAAGTCTCCAAGAGACAGGCCTAAATCACAATGGCCTCCAAGTCTCCAAGAGACAGGCCTCAATAATATTGCTCACTGGGAGCTACCGTCGGGCAGTAGGAACAGACTATCGATTCTTCCCCTCCAAACGAGTGTTTTCCTAGAGTCTCTCTCTAGTACTCTCTCTGCAGCAACCTACACACCCCGCAACTCTGAAAACCACACGTTTACCACGGAGTCTTCTCCGACATACATACAATCATCACCAATCCAGACAAACCTGTCCGGATGGGCTTCACACAGCATGTCTAACTCGTACTTCGATTCCGGATTCTAAATGCAAAGACAACGGGGATTCAACCGATCTACCCGTCGGGAGAACTACTTACACGTGTTTGTGGAGCGTCTACACACACATACCAAAACAAAGGACTTCACATGTCCAAGGAATAGCATCGTTACCCTTGACGTTCGTTTCAGCGCCATAGGAGAGAATCTAGCCGGATGAAAATGATCGCAACGGACTTGCCCCCGCAGATCCGAACTCTGCTCGCGAACCGGAGCTCCGAAACCACAATGACAACGAGATCTTCTTCCTTTCCCTCTCCTTCGCTCAACACTCACTTGGCTGATCAGGAGGAAGCCAGAAAGAATGAAATGAAACTCAACATCCCATGCTATAAGCAGAGCGACCGACGCGCGGTAATACAGATATCTAATCCTCAATCACACCACCCAAGACTTCCAATCCTGGGCCGACGTGTGGCCATGTTGTTGCTACCGCCGCGCGGTACCTACTACCGTCGCGCAGTAGATGATGTGTCGCATCAATCCGCCGCACTCGACGAAAAGTCACTACCGCCCCGCGGTAACACTACCGCCACACGGTACCTACCTGAGAGGTATTCCAAATAAATCAGTCTCGCTACCGCCGGTGTTAACCCTGACGTCGGGTGGTTGCCCACAGAGGGCCCTGTCGATAAATCGGCAATGCTACCGCTGTGCGGTATCAACCTACCGCCAGGCGTTAGCTTACTGAGCGCTCTTGGTTTTAAATCCGGCATACTACCGCTGGCGTTAACCCTACCGCCGGGCGGTATCTCACAGAAATCATTTCCTGCTTCGGAAAATTTGGGGCGTTATAAATCTCCCCACTCAAAAAATTTCGTCACGAAATTGATATTTTGCAGAAAAAAACTAAAGTATCAATATTACAAAAGCATACCTCAAGGAAACAACTCGTGATACTATGATCTCATGGTTTGCTCGCGCTCTCATGATAGCTTCTCACGGTCACAGTTGTCCCTACGGACCTTGACCATCCTGATTGATTTATGTCATAGTTACTTGACTTCCATGTCTTCGATTTGAATAGGCTTGACCTTCGTCGTCAACCCACTATCAATCGGCACCTGATCCGCAGCAACCACTTGCGTAGGCTCTTGCACTGCCTTCCGCAATAACGATATGTGGAATACATCGTGTAGGTCACTTACTTCCGTAGAAAACTTCAATCGATGGGCGGCTTCACCAACGCACTCCAAAACCTCAAACGACTCATAGTACCTCGGACTTAGTTTTTTCAAGCGTCGAATTCTTGATACGCCCTTGAACGGTTTGATCTTCAGGTAAACCCAATCGCCCACGGCGAACTCGACATTTCTGTGTTTGGAGTTATAATACTTAGTTTGCCTATCCTGAGCAATCAGCAACCGCTCACGGATTGTACGAATGATCGAAGTTGCATCCTCGACTTCCTTCCGTTTGAATAGCTTTGTTTCGCCCGTCTCTAACCATGCCAAGCGAGTACGACACTTTCTAGCATAGAGGGGCTCGAAGGGCGTCATCTGAATACTTGTCTGGTAGCTATTGTTGTAAGCGAACTCAATCATAAAAAAGTGGTCCTCCAACCTCTTCCCGAAATATAGGGCGCACATGCGAAGCATGTCCTCCATCGTCCTGTTTACCCTTTCGGTCTGACAATCTGTCTGCGGATGAAAACCGTACTGAACTTTAGTTTGATAGCTAACAGTTGATGAATAAGCCTTCAATCATTAGATGTGAATCGCTCATCTCGGTCACTGACGATGCTACGGGGCACACCGTGCAATCGTATGATATTTACAACGTAAAACTTTGCCAGCTTTTCTACTGAATCTTCCTTCCTATTCGGAATGAAATGCGACACTTTAATTAAACGATCAACGATCACTCAGATGATGTCGTTCCCCTTCTGCGATCTCGGCAAGACGTGCACGAAATTCATAGATATGTCGTCGAACTTCCATTCTGGTATAGGCAAAGACTTCAGAAATCCGCCAGGCTTCTGACATTCGGCCTTCACTAAGGCACATGTCTGATACTTCGTCACATATAAAGCTATGTCTTTCTTCAATCTTGGTCACCAGAGCAACTTTTTCATGTCCATGAACATCTTCGTGCTCCCCGGGTGGATTGAGTACTTCGTGAAATGTGTCTCGTACATCAACTCCTCCCGCAATTTGCCCATATTTGGGACGCACAATCGACTGTTCTTCCACAAAAGGCCATCACTGAGAGTAAACTGGGCATTTGACCCATCCAAAGACTCTGTAAAGTAGCGTTTCATGCTGGCATCCAACTCCAGCACTTGCCGAATCCGATCAGCGAGGTCATACTGCACCTTCGTCCAGTTCAAACATGTTTCAACACTAGACCTCCTATCTACACGAGATCTCCAAGGCCTCCAAATCTTGAATAAGACGTTCATCATGCATCTGTATCCAGTTGGCCTGTGTCGGAATCCTGCGACTTAGCGCATTTGCAACAAGCATTTCCCTTACCAGGAATGTAATGAATCTTGAAGGTGTAGTCCCCAAGAAACTTCATCCAACTCCGTTGTCGCATAATCAAGTCCTTCTGATCTAACAGATATTCAAGGCTCTAATGGTTTGTAAAGATGTCGATCTTTACGTCATACAAGTAGTGCCTCCAAAATTTCAGAGCGAATATCACGGTCGCTAATTTCAAATCGTGAACCCGATAATTCCTCTCATGCACTTTCAATTGGCGCGAGCCATATGCTATCACCTTCCCGTGTTGAAGCAAAACGCAGCTTAAGCCGCTCCCCGATGCGTCGTTGTAGTTCTCATAGCCTTCCGATCCACATGGCGAGCATAGAATAGGTGTCGTGGTCAGACGTCTTTTCAACTCTTCAAAAGCTTGCGCGCACGCTGGCAACCAAACGAACTTTTGATCATTCTTTGTCACGGTAGTGAAGGGTAAGGCTATCCGCGAGAAGTTCGCCACGAAACGCCTGCAATAGCCGGCAAGCCCCAGAAAACTCCAGACTTCAGCCACAGAAGACAACACGGGTCACTCTCGTATCGCAACAATCTTTGTCGGATCCACCGCAATTCCCTCTCCACTAACAATATGACCCCGGAATGCTACCGAAGACAGTCAAAACTCACACTTGAGAACTTGGCGTATAGCTGACTACTCCTCAACGTCTCCAACACTATACGTAAATGATCTGCATGATCATCCTCAGACTGAAAGTATACCAGGATATCATCAATAAAGACTATCACGAACTGGTCCAAATACTCCATGAACGTCCGGTTCATCAAGTTCATAAACACGGACGACGCATTCGTCAGCCCAAACGGCATGACGGTGAACTCATAATGCCCATAGCGTGTATTGAATGTCGTCTTGGGGATGTCACTCTCCCTGATTCTCAACTGATAATAACCAGATTTCAGATCCAGCTTCGAGTATACCGTCGATCCAACTAACTGATCAAACAGATCATCGATTCTCGGAATCGGGTACTTATTCTTCTCAGTTAGCTTATTAAGCTCCCGATAATCGAAGCACAACCGTAGACTTCCATCCTTTTTCACAGAGAGGACTGGGGCGCTCCAAGGTAACAAACTTGGACGCACATAACCTTGCTTCAGCAGCTCTTGAAGCTACACTTTCAATTCTGTCATCTCTCTTGGCGCTAGACGGTACGGAGAGCGTGATACAGGCTTGGCACCTGGCACTAGCTCAATGGTAAAATCGATCTCTCTCTGAGGTGGAGCTCCAAGGAGATCTTCGGGGAAAACGTCGGCAAACTCCGACACCACGGAAACACTGATCAAACCAGGCTTGGGTTTCTTAGCCTCCAATAGGGCGAAGAATAACTTCGCACCCTCGTGAACGGTTTTGACTACTTGGAGAGCAGACATCAACGTCTTGCTCGATCCCTTCATATCAGAGAAGGTAGTTTCACAGCTCGTATTAAACCCCAGTTTGACCATCTTGAGGCTGCAATCGATGTACGCATGTTGCTTCGAGAGTCAATCCATGTCAAAGATCACATCGAACTCTGCTATCGGTAGTAGCGACGCTTCCAAGTAAAACTCTTGACATCCAATCCGTACCTTAACGCAACAAACTCTGTCCGCACTCACTGAACATTCGTTAGGCAGCAACACATTCATCCTATCCTTAGCCACAGAATAAGGCACTCTGATACGCGACAAGAAATTCTCGGACAGAAAGAATGTGAAGCTCCTGCATCAAACAGTGCTCTCGCCGGACGGTCCAAGATTAAGACAAAGTCTGACACAAACAAATTATATACAAGCAACGCACAAAGTTTCAAGTATAGAAAGCAGTAAAAAATGTATCTTAACACATACATGTTACGACGTCACTTTATTTTATGGCCTCATGTTGGCCAAGATTATAGACTCGGGGCTGCGTTTGGGATGCAGTTGACTCCACCACTGCCTTTCCCTTTTTCGCATACGTCGCACCCGTCTTTTTCTCCGTCCTCGGAAGGCCACTACGACATTCTTGAGCTATATGACCCGGCTTGCCATAAGTATAACAATAGATTGAGCCTTTTTGCCCAGACATTGCCCCAGAGGGAGCAGATGAAAAAGCCGGTCCAATAGATCTGGGCTTCTTGTTCAACTTTCGTACCCAAGCTTCGATGAATTTGGTACCTTAAACTTTGTTCGCTTTAGTACTGAGTTATTCTTATTCTGCACGCGCTTCATATCTTGCCCAGGGATCGATCTGTATTGACCAAGGTCAGAAAACCCTGCGTCATTGGACCTGAGAGTAATAAACTCAAATCGTCGCACATTCCTTCATAGAACCGGTTGGTCTTGCGCTCCTCGTCAGTAAAGGTAGAGCCTGCATAACACCTCAATCTTGTGAACTCATGTAAGTAGTCATCCACACTACTGTCACCCTGAGTCAACCTTTGAAATTGATTTTCCATAGTGATCCTTTGAGCAAGTGGGAGATACCTAGCCAGAAAGGCCCTCGAGAACTCCTCCACCGAGATCTCGAACAGTTGTCTTCCAGCAAACTGATGAAGTTCTAGTTCATCCCACCAAAGTCTCACCTCACCTTCCAAGAAGAAAGTAGCCACAAACACCTTTTGTATCTCCTTCGTCTCTGTCACCTTCAAGACTCTCTTTATCTTTGAGATCCAATCTTCGGCTTGAGTGGGGGATCCAGTTCCCTCAAACGTCGGAGGATGGAAGGTCATGACGTGCTTCAATTGTTTCTCCGTCGCTCGCCTCATTGTCAAAGGCTCATCCGGTACTTGACGCCTAGCCACAAGCTCAACTACGTCAACCTGCGTCGGAGCAAACTTAGGGGTAGGAAGTTGTACCCGCCCTCCGGGTGGTGCGTTGATCATCGCGAATACGGCTTCAGCAACTAAGCGAAAAGTCTCAGCCGAAAGAGGAGGTGTAGGCATATCACCCGGTGCACTACTCTTTGCAGAGAGCTGTGGTTGAGACTATCTCGCACCACTTCTAGTCATCTATAATCATGCAACACATAATTTAGCGACTAAACAAATTGCAAAACAGCAATTACAGGAACGCACAGGTTCCACAAACATGTGTATTTTCATTCCTAAGTGGACACTCATGGATTCTTTCATGTTATAACGGTGACACACAGACACGTGTTCATCACCCCTTAAAAAGAATTCGACCACGAATTTGAATAAGGACGATCAACACCAGAGTCTGATACAAAATTGTAACACCCCCATCTGTCACATAAAATATAACAGAAGGTCCGACCGGGGCCCTACGTCATATTCCACGGACAGTCAGTGGAGTTACGTATTGAAACCATAATCCATAAGCGCATCCTAACTCAGAATGCATTATAGCGGAAGATGAGATTAACAAGTTTAGAACTAAACCATATGAATGTCCACTAAAACAAACAGGAATGATAAGATAAATACACAAATAGTTATGGTCTTAAGGCATTACAACTGTTTTCTCAAATAATAGTGTTTTGCAAACTTCGGCACGTAGGCCGGCCATACATAAAACAGTAAAACAACTTTGCTTTGGCCTTCGAGGGCCGGCATAGCAACCATGGGCTCTAGCCCGTTATTTCTCACTCGGCTCTCCAGCTGCATCTGCAGAAATGCATTTCACCCCGAAGGTGGCAAACAAAACAACGGTCAGCACTAGCTGACCAAATTATAACGACCTCACCCCTCACCCGGGGTGGCGGTGCTCCTTCCCTGCAGGCATTTAGCATATATATATATAGTCACAATCAAAACGTGCAACTTAAGCACTATTCACCACAGACGTTGGAACTGCCGGCCACACGTCCCGTGCACTCAGGGCACAATATCAGTGTGTTGAGATTCAAGCCCCACCACCGTTCACCGGGACGGTTCACACATGAGCATTCTCTTTCGGTGTGATGAGATTCAAGCCCCACCTGCTTGAGCAATTCAATCTTTCCGGCCTAAAGCCTAAGACCCTCCTTCTGCTACGACAAAGTCAAGCTGAGATTTAAGCCACTGACTCACTCCAAGCCGATCGTCATAAGGTGGGTACTGGTCAGCCACAGCCCGTTGCTCAAACCGTCAGACTCGCAAGCCACGACGCGGGTCAGCCTTCTCTTGCCCATTCACAATACATAACCGCGTTATGATTCAAGGCTGGCACTCACGGTCACGTAAGTTGGGCCCCTCGGACTCTCAGCTCATCACAATGGCCCCCTGAAAGTATTTATTGTTTACCTAAATCACCTAGAGGGGGGTGAATAGGTGATGTTTGTGTCTTTTCGCGGAATAAAAAATCACTTAAAAACAAGCACACAAACACAAAGACTTTATAGTGGTTCCCCGAGTTAGGTACGTCCACTTTCCCGCCTCGCCTATCTACCATGAAGAGCTAGATTCGGCTACTTCACCTTTCTCAGATTTCGTCAAATCTTACACTTCGGAGCCGCAACTTCTACAACTCGGAGATGACGCTCCTACCACTCGGAGAACAACCTCTCATACAACTCGATCCACAAACCGGATCTACACACTCGATACACAAACGGATCAACTCACTCGATCCACAAACGGATCTACAAACTCGGAGAAAGATCTCCGACAATATGTAAATGAATATTACAACAACAACACTGATTACAAGTCTTCGCTCCGACGTTCTTCGTAAAAGTAGATCTTGAATCTTAGAGAACTCGGAAAGATGAAATCTTGAAAAACTTCTATCTGAGTCTTCACACGTCTAGATCTGGAGGAATAGAAGTTTTTAAATGCAGCAATCCAGATGTAGAGGTCGAAGAAGTTGAGATCTTGATGTGCTTGCAGGTATCGGCCGATCGGAATACGCGTACGGAATGGAGGCCGACGGGTTTGCCGATTTGGAAAGTTCTTCTCGTTTGAATCGGTGAGAAAATTAACACAAAACAATATTAGCAATTAAGAGAAATATCCCTAGGTACTTATAGAGATAAGCCCTCCAACAGCATAAAAGAAATTTCCAAAAACGAAATCAAAAAACACTGTGCATGGCCGCTGAACCCGTGACTAGTTTTTTTGAAAATTCCGAAAAAATGACCTAAATCAAATTCATCGAGTATCATATTGATACTCGTCGAATATATCTTGATATACGATGAAAATGACTTAGCCATATCATCCCGGGCTGGTCGGTCACTCAACGTCATGGCGAGGAGTTATACTCGACGAATTCGTCGAGTATCAGCAGGTATACTCAATGAATTCGTAGAATATCGGCCGAACCACTCAATGTCGTTGCAGAGTCAACGTTTCTGATCACTCAACGCTAAGAGCAGCATTCGTTGAATAGCGTCGAGATGACTCAACGCTCTCGACGCCATGATATTCGACGAGTTGAATTGACTCAACGCCAAAGGTGCATTCGTCGAATATCGTCGAGATGACTCATCACACTCAACGCTTTGATATTCGACGAATTGAACTTAGGAAAATCTAGACAAGTAGTGTCGACTGGACTCGACGAATTCGGCGTGTATCACTTAGCATATTCAACGAATTCGGCGAGTATCATTAGATACATTCGAGGAATTCGGCGAGTATGCACAACGATACTCGACAAATTTTACTTGGTGGATTTTTTTATTTCTCCAACGAATTTTCCCTAAGTATATACGACGAATTCAACGGGTATTGGTAAGTATACTCAACGAATTCGGCGTGTATCATCAACGATACTCGACGAATTCGACGTGTATGCTTAACCACACTCGCCGAATTTTACTTGGGTAAAATTCATATTTTTCCTGGGTCTAACCCTTGACCATCCTTGAGCCTTCTCTTGTACTTGGGATAGAAGTACACCCCAATAGAGAGATTACACATGAGTCAACACTTTGTCCTATACAATGGGGAATTACATTGTATAGTCACGTGTTTACTGTCCACTGTAACATAACATTGGTGTGTACTTGGCATTGTAGACCAGCAAGTACATAACTAAAAAGCAACATCAAATACAGTCACAATTCAACTTAACTTAATTGGGCCCTTCTTCAAATCCGGGTTATTGTGGATACAATATCCAACAATCCTCCCATATTTCAAGAAGTCAGAACCCTATAAACTAAGGTGAATTGTACAAAAAAATAATGAAATACTAAAACATTAAGGCTTGAAAAGATAACA
The DNA here is from genome assembly GCA_039583875.1 of Platanthera guangdongensis. Taxonomy (NCBI): domain Eukaryota; kingdom Viridiplantae; phylum Streptophyta; class Magnoliopsida; order Asparagales; family Orchidaceae; genus Platanthera; species Platanthera guangdongensis. The sequence continues at coordinate 124,849,935 of CM077148.1, read as the reverse complement.
CAAATTAAATACAACACGCATTCCAAGACAATCATATAAATTACATATATATATATATATATATATATATATATATATCAAATTGTTCATATATTGGGGGAAGAGACAACCCACAACTCAACACAACACAAAATAGAACTATTGGTCCGGCCTGCTCAGACTCTTCTCCCTCTATCTTTCAAAATACGTCTTTGGCTTTGGAAAGTACTTTGGAGGTGGTGCATGCATCAGATCAGCATTTCTATGATTTCTGAAGTGAATTCTCCTTTTAGTGCAGCACAACTTGTACTTGTTCCATTCTTCCTGATCGTAATGGTGCTGATGTTTTTCTCCACCAATATCGATCAAGGAGAATGTATCCAATATAATGTCTCTGGATATGGCACACCACACTTCGTCCATTTCTCTGTTAGACTCTGACCTGATAGCAGACGAGTCTTCCCCATATCTTCTTCGCTTGTGCAATGGAGGGTGGAATCTTCAACAAACTCTACCTCTAGAGCCTCAGCAGCAGTATCAGCCTCAGAAAAATCATGTGGGTCTGACCAGTACTGAGAGTAACCCTGGGCAGGATGAGTCTCATCATGTTCTGGTACAGGCATAACATGTACTTGAGGTCTTATCAACTGATTATGCAGCCACATACAGTTGTTATAATTGTAGTCATTTGAACTTTTAAAATTTTCCAACATTGTTGTTTCCAGTGCATTGACCTTTGCGGCCACCTTGGCTTCCAAAGAATCCTCCCCTTTCCGACTTCTACAGTCAGAGCATTTGCATACGCTTTCATGTTGTCGTCATAATGAGCCATAGCAGTATTGTGCGCTGCAATCATATTCTTGACATTTGTATCAACATTATCCATTGTTTCCTTGGCATACTGGAGGTCATTCATGTTCAGCTTTATAGTTTTTCCTCATTCAACAAATAATAAGTCAATCTTTGTATCAAATGCTTCAATTTGAATCTTAATTTCAGCAATGCCTCTGTTCAGGTCTCTTTCAGTCTCTTTCATCTGTTTCAGAACACATTTCATGGAAGAATCAAAATGTGTTTTCTGCTTGGCTAACATTGCCTCTATACTCTGCAAAAGTGTACTATCAGAAGTCAACACTGCAGGCTCTGGGATGTGAGTGTTGGGTAGATCCCCACTGGGAGACTCATCTATCGGAGATAAATGAGCTCTAGAAGTAGTAGCTTGATCTGCAGCAGCAGGTGGAGCTGGAGTCTGCTGAAAGTTCTTTTTTTCAAGTTAGCTACCAACCTAGAGGGGGGTGAATAGGTTTATCTAGGTCTTTTGAGTTTCTTTTAGTTTCTTCTTGAGTTACTATGTGATTGAGAGCTTTTTATAAACCTGCAAACAGAAAACACACAGAAAAGCACACAGGTATTTTTATAGTGGTTCCCCAAAATTATGGGTACATCCACTCTCCTCCCACCTTGCTAACTTCCTTTTAGTCAAGGCATTCTCCAAATCAATGCTCTAAGGAGCTTACACCTCAGATCCTTCAGGATCTCCTAATCTCCTCCAAGACTAACACCTCAGCCACAAAGGCCCACACTCGGTGATACAAATATCACCTACCTCAGGCAATTAAGCCCTACCACTCAAGCTATGGAGGATAGCCCTACCTCAGAGCAAATTTGTCCTACCTCAGGCACAAGGCCCTACAACTCAGATTCAGAATGATCCTACAACAAAAAATAATTTAATTAAATTTGACACAGAGAAATTTCTATGTCAACAACTAGAGCTGAGAATTTCTGATATATCTCTCCTCACAGCAGAGAAAAACTTTGATGGAGGAACTCAGAAGTTTACTCCTGAACTTGCTGTAGAAGACTAAAGATCTGTTGATCTTGAGTCTTCAAGCAGCTAACTGAACCTGACTCAGGCTGAAGGTTATTCTTTCTTGAGAACTATGTCTGATCCTGCTGTGTCAGATGGAGACGGCACAGCTATCTGAAATTTTCTTTCTGGTGTGCTTCAAGCTTTTTACATGCAGCAATGGCGAGAAAGATGAAGTCGGCTGCTAACTTTTGAAGTTGATGAAGGCCTAAAAAGTTAACTTGAGTCTTGGCACGTCTCCTCTTTTTGTAGTCCGCTGATCAACGACTCTTAGAGATCAGTGAGCCCCACTTGCAGCATCCAGTTGCGTCTTGCTTTAACGAAAGAAAACGTACAGTAGGCCAGCGACGTCTTTTGTCGTGTACTGTGGCTTTGCCGCTCACAATTTCAATATGGTTGACTTTGTCGATTTTGTTGACGTCAGCACCTGTGGACTTAGCCAAAATCGAGCATCAATAGTATAGGGATTTAGTGAATAGCTTCACTCAACGCCAAATCACTTAGACAGATTTACTGTCTCTTGGCGTTGAGTGAGTTACCTTCTCTCAACGCCAAACTACTTAGAATATAAATCTGTTTCTTGGCATTGAGTGATTCAGCTTCACTCAACGTCAACTTGTTTTCTCAGTTTTCTACTGCTTGGCGTTGAGTGAGTGAGCATCACTCAACGCCAAACACCTTAGACAAAATTCGGTCTTCACTAGGCGTTGATAGCGTTGAGTGAGTAATGCACACTCAACGTTTTTTGCCTTAACAATTTCTACTTCCTCTTTTGTATGTATGGCGTTGAGAGCGTTGAGTGAACATGTCTCACTCAATGCTTTCTGTCTTAGCCATTTCTGCTTCTTCAGCATCTTAAGGGTTGATAGCGTTGAGTGAGCATGTCTCACTCAATGCTTTTTGTTTTAGCCAAATTTCTGTATTCTTTAAAAATATTGGCTTTGACTGACTGAGTGTTACTCAACACTTAAGAGGCTATGACGTAGAGTGAATGACTTTCACTCAACGTCTGTGAATTTAGCCACATTTCTACCTCTTAAACCTTAGGCATTGACTGTCTTAGCCAGCCACACTCAACTCTGAACTGAGTTCGACGAACAGTGAGCTCAGCTCGACGAACTCTGAACTCAGTTCGACGAATTTAGACTTGGCCAAATTTCTCAAACTCTGAGCTTAGTTCAACGAACGATTTGCTCAGCTCGACGAACTCTGAACTTAGTTCGACGAATTTGGACTTAGCCAAATTTCTCAAATTATATCTTAGGTAAGAGTTTTCCTGACTTAGCCACTTAAGCTACCTGTCTCATCACTATCATCTACTGATATATGTATATCATTGACAAGATTGAGTTACTCAAATCTAGGACATTGTGGGCAATGGACCCAACAACTTCTCCTCTGCATCTCCCTCCTCGTCAGCTATCTCAATTACCTCCTCAGGAAGAAGTGGAGGTATTCATGTTGTCTTGGCAACTCTCTTTTCAAGGTTGCGAATAAACCTGTCAACCTTAATAGCAACTGATATCGAAGTCTTAGTCACCTCCCCCTCAGAAGATGAAGCGGGAATAATTTCAGGGAGAGGGACTATGAGGTTCTCCACTACCAGGAGTGCATTATCAGCATTAACCTCAGCATCAACAGGCCTATCTGAATCAATCCTCATCTCATCAGCAGCATCATCATCAACCTCATCAAAATCCTCTTCCTCAGCAGAATCTTCCCCAACTGTATCAGCCTCTTCCACCTCAGGCACCAACTCCTCAACAGCAGTATGTGTAATATGAGCTACCTCTGTCAGTAGATTTGCTGTCTCTGCAACTGGAATAACTGACTCTCCCTCTATTCCTGCCCTCGAACTCTGAGGAATGTCACTGGGGTAAGGAGAGGAAATCCTGACCTCAGGAGCTTGAACTTCCTCTTCCTCAGCTAAGTCTGGGGCTCCCCCTTGCTTGACTATCCGCCTATCTCATCGAGAGAAGATAGTAGAGTCGATCTTCTTTAAGTGATGGACAGGTACTCCTTTGGTCATATCGAACCTGTCACCATCCATCTAATTCAGGTACAGGCTGATAATCCTTCCAAAGTTGGGTGTGCGGAGACTGTCCTTTATTTTCTCAAACAGCATCGCACCCCAGTCCATTCTCTTTCTGCAGATGATTGTGACTAGGATCTTGAACATTTTTGAAGATAAATAGTCGTGAGAACCAGTCTTGCAAAACAGTACTTTGTTGATGATATCTAATAGCCGCTTTCCTTCTTCGTTCATCCCTTTTCCTTTTGATCGCTTTTGTACCTCTGGGCAAACCACAGAATAACATAGCCCTTGTGAAGTCCTCCTCTTCGAGGTGATCTGCTTCTCCACAAGTTGGGAGCCTCAAGAGCTGGGTGAGATGAGAGGCCTTCACCTTAATGGCAGTTCCACGAACTTTGCTCTTGATTACTGTATCTTCGTGTCAGAGCTTTGCATTGTGGAAAAATTCTAGAACGTTCTTGTCCAGAACTTTGCAAGGGTATTCTAAGACAAAGGACAGCCCTGCAGTCTCCAGTATGAGAATGACATTCCTGAACTCGTCTGAAGCAGAAGCAAACCTTGTGCAGACCAACTCGCCTCTCCCAAGCAATCCATTGGTGCATCTGGGAGCCATGTAGAATCACTAACAGGAATCTGGAACTGGAAATATGTAGAACTGCGGCTTGTCGGAATCGGCGAAACTTAGGTTATCGGGAGAACACCACGGCACGAAATCGTTGGGACAATCACTTTCTTCAGTTGGCTAGGGCTTGGAAGACGATCACAATCCTACCAAAGAAGATGGAATCCAGTCGACGGTGCAGTGGTCGCGGGAGCCGAGAGGTCGGGTTTCTGTTTTGGGCGAATCGGCTGGGGTTTCGTCGAGTAGACTGTGTTGTTGCCATCCCTTTGTCTATTTATAAATATATATAATATATATATATATATGTATATAATTTTTAAATTGACTTAGAAGGGGCGTACCTTATTTGTCGTCGGTTCTTCGGATCCAATATAGAGATTTGCAATTTGTCCTGAGTTGAATTCGGCGAGAATCACCAGAAGCTTGGTCAGATTTGGCGAGTATCCACTGATATTCGACGAATCAGCGAGTTTGTTGTCCTATATTAGCCGAATTTGCCTTGAAAAAAATTCTGCTTTCCTGAAGTAATTCCTGATAGATTTCCTCCTTCTTGCTTGGTATTCGTTATGAGTCGATATTTAGCATACCTAGTTCCATTTTGAAAAACGAATACTTGGTCTCGTCCAGCGGCTTCGTGAAAATATCTGCGACCTGCTTGTCCGTCGGGACATAGATGAGGGCTACGTCCTTGTTCTCCACATGCTCCCGAATGAAGTGGTAGCGCACCTCGATGTGCTTTGTCTGGCTGTGGGAGACTGGATTGTTTGCGATCGCTATTGCGCTGGACGAGTCGCAATACATTGGAATCTCTCTGAACTTCAAATTGTAGTCTTCTAATTGATTTCGGATCCATAGAAGCGGTGCGCAACAACTACCCGCAGAGATTTACTCTGACTCGTCAGTAGAAGTTGTCACACAATTCTGCTTCTTACGACTCCATGAGATAAGCCGTCTTCCGAGGAATTGAAACATCCCGGAAGTGCTTTTCCTATCATCTCCGCTTCCTGCAAAGTCGACATCTGAAAAACTCATTAGCTTGACATCATTATTTCTCGGGTATCATAAGCCAAGATTGGGGATACCTTTAAGGTATCTTAAAATTCGCTTTGTATCGACGTAATGAGATTTCTTAGAGTTCACCTGAAATCTAGCGTAGACACATGTTGAGAACATTATATCTGGTGTACTGACAGTTAGGTAGAGCAAGGATTCAATTACGCTTCTATACTTGGTTTCATCAAAAGGTTTCTTTTTCTCATCCTTATCCAGAGACACAGTTGAACTTATTGGAGTCCTCATAGAAGTTGCATTCTGCATTCTGAATTTCTTAAGAATCTCCTTGGTGAACTACGTCTGAGAGATGAAAATTCCATCTTCAGATTGCTTCACCTGAAGTCCTAAGAAATACTTCAGCTCTCTCATACTGCTCATTTCAAACTTCTCTTGCATAAGTTTGAAAATCTTTTTGCAAATATTGTCTTCTGTAGAGCCAAATATGATGTGGTCAGCATAGATTTGCACTAGCAGAATCTTGCATTTAACTTCTCTAAGAAATAATGTTTTGTTTATATTTCCCCTTGAACTTGTTCTCAAGAAAAAAGCTAGACAACATCTCATACCAAACTCGGGGAGTTTGTTTTAAGTCGTATAATGTTTTATTCAAAAAGTAAACGTAATCAGGAAATTGAGAATTTACAAAATCTGGGGGTTGCGCTACGTATATTTCCTCTTTCAGATTCTCGTTGAGGAATGCTGACTTCACGTCTATTTGGTAGACAGTGAAGCTTTTGAGGGCAGTATACGAAAGAAACAACCTGATCGCCTCGAGCCGAGCCACTGAAGCAAAGGTCTGGTCGAAGTCAATCCCCTTTTCTTGTCTGTATCCTTGTGCTACAAGTCTGGTCTTGTTCTTGATGATTACTCCGTGTTCGTCCAGCTTGTTTCTGAATATCCACTTGGTGTCGATCACGTTCTGTCCCTTTGGCCTGGGTACCAGCTGCCAGACTTTGCAACGTTCAAACTGATAGAGCTCTTCTTGCATTGCTAATATCCAAGAAGCGTCTTTGTTTGCCTCTTCAAATTTCTTTGGCTCAACCTGCGACAGAAAACTTAGATGAATAATCTCATTAGGTGTACCTCTTCTAGTTCTGACGCTGTCGCCTGGCTCTCCTATTAATTGATCAGCTGGATGATCCCTTAGGTGTCTGAACTGTAGATTCCTTGCTCTCCCTCCAGCAGGCTCTGCAACATCTGGTGCATCCTCAGTAGGTTGTGGCAATTCTTCCTCTAGTACTTCCTCATCCACCAAGCTTGGATCGACGAGCTTGACTAAGCTTGGAGCTTCTTCATTGATAGATTCATCCAAGCTTATCTCCTTGAACCTGGTACCTACATCTGCACCAATAACACTAGACGAGCTGCTCTGGAGCATACTTGTCTCATCAAATACAACATTAATTGACTCTTCTACCAGCATAGTTTTCTTATTAAAAATCTTATATGTCTCACTATGGCTACTATATCCTACAAAAAAACATTCAAAACACTTTTCACTAAACTTTGTGCGGTAATACTTCTCATTATTAAGTACGAAACATTTACTTCCAAAGATCCTAAAATAGGACACAGTCGGTTTTCCGCCCTTCAATAGCTCATAGGGGGTCTTATGATAGTTTTTGTTGATAAGTGCATTGTTTTGCACGTGACAAGCCGTGTTAACTGCTTTAGCCCAGAAGTACTCTGTAAGTGAAGCGTTGTTCAACATAGTTGTACATGCTTCAATTAGGGTTTATTTTTTCTCTCAACAACTTCATTTTATTGTGCAGTGCGCGGGAGGAAAACTTATGAAAGATACCTTGACTTTCACAGAATTCTGTCATGCCACCAGACTCAAACTTTGTTCCGTGATCACTTCTGAATTTGACCACTGAGCAGTTCAGTTCGTTCTGAATTTGTCGGACAAAATTGGTGAAAGACTCGAAGGTATCTGACTTGTGTTTCAGAAAGAACACTCAAGTAAAACACGAGTAGTCATCAACAATCACTAACGTGTAGACCTTACCTCTTAAGCTGTGAATTGGCATAGGACCGAATAAGTCCATATGAAGTAAGTATAAACTTCTTGAAGAATCTTTTTCAGCAATACCCTTGAAGGTAGCCCGTATCTGCTTACCCATTTGACATGAGTGACATGTACTCTCTTTAAGACACTTAATGTTGGGGGCATCATGCACTAAGTTGTGAGAAAATAACATATTTATTGTTTTGAAATTAATATGTGTTAATTTCTTGTGTCATTGGTCACAGAGAGACGCACTACTTTTATCCATAAAACAGATTGGGGTAGAATTATCTAAACAGATAAAATTTAAACAGAAAATATTTCTGCTCCGAGTGCCTGTTAAGACCGTCTCCAAATTTGCAGACGATTTTATCAAGCATTTGTCCCTGCAGAACTCAACGATGTAGTGTTTGTCACATAGTTGACTTATGCTTATAAGATTATGGTGTAATCCTTCAACATCAACAATGTCTGTAAAAAAGACTACGCCGTTAGAAATTATACCATAACCTTTTGTTGTTCCCATGTCTGACCATCCAAAGATCAATTTTGGTCAGTCTTCGACTGGGGTATACTCAAGTAAAAGGCTTCTTGTCCCGGTCATGTGCCGAGAGCATCCACTATCCAAATAACAGATCGGATTTTTGGTGACTTTTGGACATACCTGCAAAAACAGATCATTTTACTTTAGTAACCCAAACATATTTGGGTCATTGGTTCTTGGTCAGCTTAACACCACTAGGAACATTAACCTTGCGAGTGGTCGGTCTTGCATTGCTAACTCATGGGGTTACAAAATTGGCAGGATTATACCAGCAATCTGCGCCAAAATGACCAATTTTGCTACAACACCAACAGTAATATTTGTTGTACCTCCTTTGCTACTGCTTTACCTTTTGGAATTGAGGTCTAGCAGGGGCAGCATTCTTTGAGGTGGAGGCCTCCTGGTTGCAGCATACACAGGAGCTCCCCATCTCTTTAGCCTTAGGCACACCAGTTTTGATTTTTGGTGCCCTCTTATTGTTATGATCATGTACATACGGACCATAACTTTTCATCTAAATTTCTTCATAAGGTGTTTTGAACACGCTGACACCAAAGTCACGGGGACTGGTCCATCCCTGGTATCTATTCTTGGGCTCTACATAAGTAGGTCTAGCATAATGACCATAGGATGACTTCAGGTCACACTTGTTTGTCGGGAGGATTACCTTCCTAAACGAGGGTTGATCCATGTGTGTCTTCCCCTTTTTCTTGGGGCTAGCCTTCCTGGCAGTCTTACCCTTTCCAGCTACGTGGCCAAAACCACTATCCTTCTTCTGAGCTGAAAACTCATCTGAAAGTGCAGCTAGATCTGAAATACTCTAGAGGGGGGATGAATAGAGTATGATGCTTAAAACCTTTTTACAACAGTTGTTGTAATCTGAGTGAACAGGGAAGCAAATAATAAATATAATCACAGAAACTATCTAATCACAAAGTAACCTACAAAAGAAATTAATCACAGATACTAACTAATCACAGATCAATCACAGCCAGAAACAAACATAAAGACAAGCAAGCCAGAAGACACAAGGAGTTATAGTGGTTCCCTTAAACTTGGGTACATCCACTCTTCTACCACCCTAGGTAGGAATCCACTGCAGAATGAGTTGATCAGGTGTCCTGGGCACCAATGAACTTTTGATAAGGTGCTCAAAAAACAAATCAGATTTTTTGATCAGGTGTCTTGCCACCAATGAGCTTTTGATAAGGTGCTCAAAAACCAAGCACAAACTTTTGAAGGGAGTTTGAAAAACCCTTTACAGAGATGGGGATGAGAGAGTTGAGGAAGTCTTCTCTTTCTCAAAGCAGCTAAGAAAACTATGTGGATTTGATGTTGTTAAAGCTCCCCCTGAGTTCTTGAGATGTTCAGGAAATGAAGCTTTGTTGTAGGGTGATAGACCTTCAGAAATTTGATCTCCAGCAATTGATGATTTCAGCAACAGCTGAAATGTTAGGTGTCTGGAGTCTTGAATGAAGATGGCCTTGAACAAGCTCTTTCTCTTGTGAACAGTTGGTGTTCAGAAAGATGTCGTCCAGAGAATGTTGTACCAGAGAATATTTTGTTCTTCTTGTTCTGCTTATCTGTGCTGTGTGTACTGATGATATCAGAGATCAAAAATCTTGTGTTTTATTCCCTGGTTGTGAATAGAAAATGATCCTCTGTCAAGAATAGCCGTTAGCCAGTCATTAATTGCATCCTTAATTGCAAATGTCTTCTGGGGGAAAGTCCAACCCTTGAAACTTGGTCCAGAATAAACGAAAACGGCTAGAAAATCTTCTGAATTAATTGCTGAGAATAACTCCTTAACTGTCCTGAATTTGAATCTTGAAAATCATTCAACTGTTCAGAAAATCGTCGAACTGAGCTCCACTATCGTCGAACTGAGCTCAGCGATTTGGACTTATACAGCAACAGAGATCGTCGATCTGAGCTCAACTATCGTCGAACTGAGCTCAGGGATAGAGAATCAAAACTGGAGTCAAGATCGTCGAACTGAGCTCGCAGATCGTCGAATGGAGTTCGACGATTTGTTGAAGTCGAGCTCAGCGATCGTCGAATGGAGTTCGACGATCCGTCGAAGTTGAGCTAGACGATCGTCGATTGGAGTTCGACGATTCGTCGTACTGAGCTCGACGATATGACTTAGTCTCCAAATTGAAAATCCTTGGTCTTGAGGGCAGCTTTCAAACCTAACTACTAACCTTTAGACTTAATTCTAGTTGACCTTTAGATCTATACAGGAGGTCAAAAACAGGTTTCCTAAAGACATAGTGATCCTGACCCAAATTAGTAATAGGGTGTTTCAACAATCTCCCCCTATTTGGGTTAGCATTACTATTTACAGAAATTTGAGAAATAAAAGAACAACAATATACAAAGCAACAATACAGAAATGCAATAAGCAGGACAATGCAGAAGCACAGATATATTATCCCAGACAGAAATCAGAACTCAGAATAATTGTCACCTTACATAATTATTTTTTCTCCTTGCTCTTTATAAGCTTGATTTCTCTATTAGGATCAAGAGCTTCTTTCTTTGACATTCTGTCATCTGCTGCACCTAGAGAAGTTTGCTGTTTGGGCATTGGTACCACAGCTTCAGGATGCAGCTCCATATATCTATCAGAATCAAAGAATTTGCTTGAGGCATATCTTTCCAGTTCTTTCTTTCTTTGTTCAGACAATGTAGTAATGTTGGAGGAATCTCTGTCTTGCTCTTTAGCTTTCTTAATTTGATCCAGGGCAGCTAGCTCTTTCATCCTAGCAGTCCATGCAGTAGGATTATTTTCTAGATCTTCAAAGGGCACTGGAGGCTCATATCTGTTGGATGGATTATCTTGAGGGGCTCTGTATGAGACTACTTCTTTTAACTTGTAGGGAAAAGGACCTGATGTTGTATCTGATGAAGTTTGTCCTTCCCTAGAGTAAGGATGTTGTCTAGAATAGCCTTTTGAATAAACTTGGAATTCCCTTTGGCTTCCTCTATAGCTTCCTCTTCTTGATTGAGAACCTCTGGACTGGCTTCCCCTATAATAAGATCTTGCATGAGGCTGATAGGGGGTTTGACTTTTAGCAGACGGTTGAGCAGCTGAGCTTCCACCTGCACCTGCATCAGGAGGAGGTGGTGGAGGAGGATGAGGATGATGAAACTGGGAAGATCCTTTCTCATACTTCCTCTTCTTCTTCATAGCTTTAAGTTGGTTCTTGGAATACTGCATCCAATGCTCAGTAATGGGGCAGTCATGAAGAATGTAATAAGGAATATCATTAGTGTCCTTTACTTTGGCTGGAGGCACTCTTTTCATAGCTTTGCTCCTTGCCTTCCTTTTTCTGGCTATGGTGGCAGAAGAATCATCAGAATCAGTCATGAATTCATCACTCTCAGAGCTTTGCTCATCATATAAAGCATCAATCTTTTTCATATATTCTTTCTGAAGTTGAGTTGGAGCAGATGAAACAGCAGTGGTTGTAGCAGCAGCAGATACAACATTAGTAGCAACATAAGTTGTAGCAGCAGTTGTAACAATAACAGACACAGAAGTTTTTGGAGCAGCACTCTTAGAAGATATATCAGCAGTAATAACAGTAGCAGCTGGAGCAGCAACAGATTCAGATAAAACATTTTCAGATACAAAAATATCAGCAACAGCAGTTTCAGATACAATAGGTTCAGTAGCATCAATATAATCAGCAATAGCAGCATCAATATAATCAGCATTAGCAGCAGTAATATCAGCAAGAATAACAGTAGGCTCAAGATCATATGCCTCTGTCTGCATATCCTCATAAAATGGAACAGCATCAGCATCATCACTGACAGCAGCAGCAACAGAAATAGCAACAATATTTGCAGCATAAACTGAATTGACAAAAGAAGTTATAACCCTGGTGTCACAACTTGAGAAGGGCACAATGGCCTTGGAAAGATCCTCTGATGGCTGAACTGCAACTTTCTCTGGAAGACAGCTGAAGTAGACTGAATCAAACACTGAGAGAAGAGACCTGAGGTCTACTGAAAAGACTGCAACTGGAGGTGGAACTGGAGCTTGAGTAACAGCAGCAGCAGCAGGAGCTGAAGAAATAGCAGCAGCAGGCAATCTCACTACTTCATTAGGCATCTCCCCCTGCCTAGATTCAGAGAATGCTGGATCAAGGCACACTGATGAAGGGATTGCCTGAGGAAATAGAGAGGATAGCCTGGCAGAAAGGGCTGCCACTGACTGAAGAAGTGGAGCCAAGGAGGTCTCCAATAGAAGTGATAGTCTGGGGGCTAGCAGTTCATATAACATGCCAGCTAGGGCTGGAATGTCTACTTGCTCAGCAGGGACTTGAGCAGAGGTAGAGAGGGATGGAGGAGCAACTGGTGATGGTGGAGGAGAGCTGGTGTATGGGGGAAGTGAAGGTTGAGGGGTGGGTATTGTGGAAATGGAAGACAGTGAGATGGAGATAGAGGGTGTGAAGGAGGGTTGATCAATAATGTCTTGTAGAAGCTGTTGATAAGATGTTGATGAGGAGGGTAGCTCAGGAGGAGATGAGGGTGAATCATCCATGAAGGAATCATCAAGAAGATTGAATGAGGGAATGGTGGATGATGTGTCAAGGTCTGGTTGTGGGTAGTGGTGTAATGGATGGAATAGTTCTTCTATTAGAGGAAGAGTTGGGATTGGATATGGAGTTGATGTTGGAGATGGGCTGGAGATGATGATAGTGGATGAAATCTGAATGGTGGATGGAACTGGAGGAGATGGAATAAGAGGAGGAGGAGAAGCAGCAGACAAGTCATCTGCAGGGGCAGAGACTTGAGGGGAAGTGACTGACAGTCCTGGTGCCTGAAGTTGTGCTTGCAGAGGGCCTGCTGGGCTTGGTTATCTGCCTGTCCCATTTGCCAAAGAGGGCACATGACAATCTCTTTAAAGCATTAATATGTATCCCAGAAGATACTAGCAGGGTAGGGCATCTATTCTGAAGAAAGAGCCCTAGGATCCTCCCAAAATTCACAAAGTTCTTATTGATTTTCTTCTTAATCAGGTCAAAGAAGACCTCTCCCCAGTTCAATTGCTTCTTGTTCACAATGGCTCCCATCAAGCTCAGCTGATACCTAGAGATAGTATCATGTGCTGAGTGCTTGGCCAACAAAATTTTTCCTACTACATCAGCTAAGAACCTGTATTTCACAGCTAGGTTCTTCTTCAACAGCTTGCTAGGGTTAGCATCAGAGTGACCCATTCTTGCAAGCAAATCAGAAAATTCCACTCCAGATAAATCAGCAGAATCTCTTCCAGAACTTAACTCAAAAACATCTGTCAGAATGGCGGGAGTCAAGGGTACCTGGGTTCCAGAAATTGAGCCAACTACTGTGTTTTGATCCTGATTGTGGGCAGTGTAGACCCACTCCTTAATCTCATCAGCAGCCAGTTTGATTCTGGTGGTCATAATGGTGACAAGCTTCTGCTCCTTGAACAATTCTAGAATGTCCTGAAACGCCTGATCAGTGGTGCTGAAGGACTTCATGTCAATATCAAATCCTGCATCGAATTTCATTGCGGCAAGAACAGCAACAGAGACGGCCATTGTTACCTGCAAAAATCAACAAACAAAACGACCAAGTGTAGAGATGTTTGGAGGGCAAGAGAATTTTTGCAGAGAGATCGAAAGCGCAAAAGGAGAACGACGGCGAAAAATGAATTTTATATTAGGGTTCGACGCAGAAAAGGAAAGATCGTGGAACTCAGTTCGACGATCGAGGCTTCTAAAGGAATCTGAAAGGTCTTCAATATCGTCGATCTCCGTTCGACGATATTGGAGAGCGTCGAGCTCCGTTCGACGATAGTTCAGAGAACAAGATCGTCGAGCGCCGTTCGACAATCGTTGACCGGAAGAGATAGTTCAGACTATCTGAGAAGCGTTGAACTCAGGTCGACGATTTCGGAAATCGTCGATCTCCGTTCGACGATCTGGGGGAAAATCGTCGAGCGCAGTTCAGAGACCAGAAATACACTCTAGACACTAAGAAAAATCAAGATGTTTGCCTAGTCTTGGTCAATTTTTAAATTTTTAAAATCTTGGATATTATTTTAGACTTCCTCCATCTAACATTCCTAACTGATTTAGGAAGAAGGTATGTTTCTTTTCATCCAAGGGTTTGGTGAAAATATCTCTCCTTTGCAAATCAGTTGGGATATATTGAAGTTCAATTTTATTCTTCTCAACATTATCCCTTAAAAAGTGATGTCTAATTTCTATGTGTTTTGTCCTACTATGGAGGACTGGATTTTGAGCTATAGAAATAGCACTGGTGTTATCACAAAAGATTTTTGACTTCTCTAAGTTGTAGCCATAGTCTAGGAGTTGGTTTTGAATCCACAAGATTTGTGAACAACAACTGTCTGCAGCCATATATTCAGCTTTAGCAGTTGAAGTTGACACAGAAGTTTGTTTCTTGCAAAACCAAGAGACAAGTCTGTCGCCAAGGAACTGACAAGTTCCACTGGTGCTTTTCCTGTCAATTCTGCATCCAGCATAATCAGCATCAGAAAATCCAGTTAGTTCAAATGCTGAATCTTTTGGATACCAGAGACCTAGATTTGGACAACTTTTAACATACCTGAGAATCCTTTTAACTAATGTTAGATGTGAATCTTTAGGGCTTACTTGGAATCTAGCACATATGCATGTAGCAAACATTATATCTGGTCTACTAGCTGTAAGGTACAGTAAGGAGCCAATCATTGCTGTATATGTTGTCTGATCAACAGGTTTCCCATGTTCATCAGCATGCAATACAGCATTAGTAGGCATAGGTGTTTTCATGCAAGATGCTTCAGACATACCAAATTTCTTAACCAATTCATTTACATACTTGGTTTGAGAAATAAAGATGTCTTCAGCATGTTGTTTGACTTGCAATCCTAGGAAGAAGGATAGCTCACACATGCTACTCATTTCAAATTTAGAATGCATTAGGTTGGAGAACCTTCTGCACAATTTTGAATCAGTAGAGCCAAAAATAATATCATCTACATAAATATGTACTAGTAGGGTATGAGACTTATGGGTTCTAATGAAAATAGTTTGGTCTACTCTACCCCTTATAAATCTATTTTCCAGAAGGAAACATGCTAGGGTTTCATAACATGCTCTAGCAGCTTGCTTGAGACCATATAATACTTTGTTCAACTTAAAAACATAATCAGGATAGGTTGGAGAGATAAAACCTGAAGGTTGTCTAACATAGACTTCTTCTTTGATGTCTCCATTGAGAAATGCGCTCTTTACATCCATCTGATATACCTTGAAGCCTTTGTGTGCTGCATAAGCTAAAAAGATTCTGATGGCTTCCAATTTTGCAACTGGTGCAAAAGTCTGCTCATAGTCTATGCCTTCTTCTTGAGAATATCCTTGAGCAACTAGCCTTGCTTTGTTCCTTACAATTACTCCTTGATCATCCAATTTGTTTCTGAACACCCACTTTGTTCCAATAATGGAGTGATCCTTAGGCTTAGGCACTAGTTCCCAAACTTTGTTCCTTTCAAATTGATGCAACTCTTCTTGCATTGCAATGATCCAGTGTGGATCTTGCTCTGCATCTTGAATGGACTGAGGTTCAATTTGAGATAGGAAGCAAGTGTGCAACAGGTTTTGGTTGACCTGATTTCTGGTTTGCACACCAGCTGAGATATCTCCAATTACTTGGGAAATTGGATGGCCTCTTGATGTTACTAAATCAACATGGGGTGTTGATTGTTCATCAACCTGTGTTATTGTTTTCTCTTGTGGTACAACAACTGGCTCTTCAAGTTATTTCTCTTCAATATGTTGAATGATTTATTCATCTTCACTGCTTTCCTCTTTTTGAGTAACCTGTAACTTGTTCAAATCTTCGGCAATAGAATGTACCTGCAAAGGTTCTATGGTAGAAGTGTTCTTCTCTTTGAAAGACATGTTAGATTCATCAAATGATATGTGAACAGATTCTTCAATTTTAAGAGTTGATTTATTATAAACACTATAAGCCTTACTGATCATGGAGTATCCCAGAAACACTCCTTCATCAGCTTTAGCTTGAAATTTATCTAAATATCTCTTGTCATTATTGTGAATATAGCAAATACAATCAAAAATTCTAAAATAATCAATTTTAGGTTTCTTCCCTTTGAGTAATTCATATGGAGTCTTTCCCTTTAGTTTATGTATTAAACTTCTGTTCAGCACATATTTGGAGGTGTTCACTGCCTCTGCCCAAAAAGATAGAGGAAGGTGAGCATCTGACAACAATGTAGTGGCAGATTCAATAAGTGTTCTATTTTTCCTTTCAGCTACCCTATTTTGTTGAGGAGTTCTAGAGCTGAGAAAGTATGTCTGATCCCTTCACTATAACAGAACTCTTGCATAAGAAGAGAATCAAACTCTGTCCCATGATCACTTCTGATCAGGGCAATGTGAGTATTGAACTCAATCTGTATACATTTGAGAAACTCTATCAAACACTTAAAGTTATCAGACTTATTCCTCAGAAAGAACACTCATGTGAATCTAGAGAAATCATCTACAACTACTAAAGTGTAAGATTTCCCTCCTAGGCTTTGTACTGTCATGGGTCCAAAAAGATCCATGTGTAACAGATACAAGATCCTAGGTGAATCACTCTTATTAAGTGACTTAAAACTATTTTTAGTTTGCTTGCCTAATTGACAAGCCCTGCAGAGTCCTTCATTCTTGTAGGGGCCAGAAGGTAGTCCTCTAACAAGGTTGTGCTTGGATAGCCTAGCAATGGTTCTAAGGTTTAAGTGTCATAATCTCTTATGTCATAAAACATTTGGTCTACATACAGAATTAAATAGGCAAATGTCTACATCTGTTGAAAGAAAATCTACTAGATAGATGTTACTTTTCCTTTTACCTGTCAACACAGTTGTGTTGTCCTCTGATTTGATCTTGCATAAGGCTTTGCTGAAGGTCACCTGGTAGCCTTCATCACATAGGTGACCGATACTTATCAGATTGTGCTTCAGTCCTTCCACATAAGATACTTTTTTGAATGTTACTGTCCCAATCTGAACTGCACCATATCCTTTAGTTTGTCCAAAGTTTGAATCACCAAAAATAACTTTGGGTTCAAGCTTGGCTTTAAAGGATGTGAGGTTGTCCTTGTTTCCTGTCATGTGCTTTGAGCACCCACTATCCAAGTACCATTGTTGGTTAGATGTTGGATAGGTCTTCACCTGCACATAAAATAATTCATTTGTTTTTGACCCAGTTTACCTTGCGCCTAGGTTGATAACCTTTAAACTCAGAAATGAAAGACATCCCAGGTTGACTCTTATAACCTTCAGGATGATATCTCCTTGGAGGTATTATACATTCAGTATAAGGGTTAAAGCTTTGGGATGAACGACCCCTAGGATTGGATTTTGATTTGCCCTTGAAGAAATTTCCAGAGCTCTGATCTCTGTTCGACGATCGTGGAGCTGCGTTCGACGATCTTGGGTCAGATCATCGAGCTCCGTTCGACGGTCGAATGTGTCAGAGTTCAGGAATTTGAGATCGTCGACCTGAGTTCGACGATTTTGCCTGAGATCGTCGATCGTCGATCGTACGTTCGGCGATCGTCGAGCTCCGTTCGACGATTTCTGCTGGAACTTAGTTTTCTTAGGCAGATCAGAATTCTTCCTAGCTAGCTCTACAACTCCCTTCCCTTTATCAGAAATGAACTTGATTGGGGTTGTTAGAACTATAGGTTGGCTGGAGGAAGCACCCAAGCCCAGTGTACTATTGAATCTGGAGTTCACTGTGCTTGTGATGTCCATTAGCTTGATACTTCTCCCATTAAGGGATTCTTCAAGCTTCTTGGCCTCTGATAGCTCACCTTTCAGTGAAGCTATCTGCTCCCTACAGCACTCCAACTCCTTAGAGAGTTTGAGGTTTTCTGACTTTAAGATATTATGTTCAGATAAATGATTTCTGAGAGAGATAATTTCCTTCTCAGATTTTAGTAGGTCTAAACATAATACTTTAAACTCAGATTTAAAGTCCTCTGAATTGAAATCAAATGAACTAATTACCTGGTACTGTTCAAGTTGAGTCTCTGAGTCTGACTCTGACTCTTCTGCATCTGAATTATGTTGAGAGCCATTGATTGTCATCATGCAGAACTCCTCTTCTGCATCATCTTCATCATCACTGGAGCTGGATGAAGCTTTTGATTCTTCTTCAGTTTCACTCCAGGATTCTGCAACAAATCCCTTCCTTGTGTGTTTGTTCTTGTTTGAGGAGGGTTTGTCATTGCTGTTCTTCTTGAAGTTCTTATCTCTTCTTCTTTCTTTCTTATCCTTTCTGTTCTTATTTTTGTTTTCTGGACAGTCAGGTACAATGTGTCCTGCTTTCCTACAACCAAAGCAGACAATTTCTTTATTATTTGACTTATCATACCTTGGCTTATCATGCTCCTTGTATGATCTTTTTCTGAAATCCTTTCTGGCCATCTTGTAGAATCTTTTGGTCAACAGACTAAGCAGCTCATCATTGCCTGTGACTTTGTCTTCAGGCTGATCTTCAGTTGCTTTGAAAGCTATTGTTTTTTCATTCCTTGTGGCTGGTGAGGCAGTCTTCTGCTCTTCTTCTCTGTTCTTAATGAGCAGCTCATAAGATTTGAGCTTACCCAAAAGAGCTTCTGTGGTGATCTCATTCAGACTTCTGGCATCCTTGATTTGCCAGATTCTTGAATCTCAAGTGCTTGGGAAGCACATTAGGATTTTGTCATTAAGTTCAGTTAATGGGATCTCTTTATCCAAAGTCCTGAGTTCACTGACTATCAAACTGAGCCTGTTATACATATCTCCAGCTGACTCAGCTTCTCCCTTCTTGAAGTTCTCATATTGGGATATGAGGTGGGATCTCCTGTCCTTTCTTTCATCAGCTGAGCCTGAGACTATCTCAGAGAGTTTATCCCAGATTTCTTTTGTTGAATTGCATTCAGCCACCTTTTGAAAGATATCATCAGACATGGTCTGGGCTAAGATATTCATAGCCTTTGCATCAGCTACCTTCCACTTCTTGATATCAGCATCTGTTCCTGATGGAGGTGGAACAACATTTGTGCTTGTGTTCTCTGGAGGTCTTGGACAAACTGTCAAAACAGAATTAAAAATATCTTCGTCAATAGAATTCATGAATAATCTAATCCTTGCTTTCCAAAGTGCAAACTTAGATAGATTGCACACTGCAGGTCTGGTGCTAGCATAATCTTTGTTTTGGGCCATGATTGGTGAAAAATAACTTAATAATAAAATCTACAGCAAACAGATCTAACTAGGAATCTTTGGGTTCAGGTGTTAGCCTGTGCAACCACCAAGGTGTGGTATGTTTAACCAACCTCCCTCTGATACCAATTGAAAGTGCAGCTAGATCTGAAATACTCTAGAGGGGGGGTGAATAGAGTATGGTGCTTAAAAACTTTTTACAACAGAAGTTGTAATCTGAGTGAACAGGGAAGCAAATAATAAATATAATCACAGAAACTATCTAATCACAAAGTAACCTACAAAAGAAATTAATCACAGATTCTAACTAATCACAGATCAATCACAGCCAGAAACAAACATAAAGACAAGCAAGCCAGAAGACACAAAGAGCTATAGTGGTTCCCCTAAACTTGGGTACATACACTCTTCTACCACCCTAGGTAGGAATCCATTGCAGGATGAGTTGATCAGGTGTCCTGGTCACCAATGAGCTTTTGATAAGGTGCTAAAAAACCAAATCAGATTTTTTGATCAGGTGTCTTGTCACCAATGAGCTTTTGATAAGGTGCTCAAAAACCAAGCACAAACTTTTGAAGGGAGTTTGAAAAACCCTTTACAGAGATGGGGATGAGAGAGTTGAGGAAGTCTTCTCTTTCTCAAAGCAGCTGAGAAGACTATGTGGATTTGATATTGTCAAAGCTCCCCCTGAGTTCTTGAGATGTTCAGGAAATGAAGCTTTGCTGTAGGGTGATAGGCCTTCAGAAATTTGATCTCCAGCAATTGATGATTTCAGCAACAGCTGAAATGTTAGGTGTCTGGAGTCTTGAATGAAGATGGCCTTGAACAAGCTCTTTCTCTTGTGAACAGTTGGTGTTCAGAAAGATGTTGTCCAGAGAATGTTGTAGCAGAGAATATTTTGTTCTTCTTCTTCTTGTTCTGCTTATCTGTGATGTGTGTACTGATGATATCAGAGATCAAAAATCTTGTGTTTTATTCCCTGGTTGTGAATAGAAAATGATCCTCTGTCAAGAATAGTCGTTAGCCAGTCATTAATTGCATCCTTAATTGCAAATGTCTTCTGGGGGAAAGTCCAAAGAAACATTTCTTGATAATCCCTTGAAACTTGGTCCAGAATAAACGAAAACGGCTAGAAAATCTTCTGAATTAATTGCTGAGAATAACTTCTTAACTGTCCTGAATTTGAATCTTGAAAATCATTCAACTCTTCAGAAAATCGTCGAACTGAGCTCCACTATCGTCGAACTGAGCTCAGCGATTTGGACTTATACAGCAACAGAGATCGTCGATCTGAGCTCAACTATCGTCGAACTGAGCTCAGAGATAGAGAATCAAAACTGGAGTCAAAATCGTCGAACTGAGCTCGCAGATCGTCGAATGGAGTTTGACGATTTGTTGAAGTCGAGCTCAGCGATCGTCGAATGGAGTTCGACGATCCGTCGAAGTTGAGCTAGACGATCGTCGATTGGAGTTCGACGATTCGTCGTACTGAGCTCGACGATATGACTTAGTCTCCAAATTGAAAATCCTTGGTCTTGAGGGCAGCTTCCAAACCTAACTACTAACTCTTAGACTCAATTCTAGTTGACCTTTAGATCTATACAGGAGGTCAAAAACAGGTTTCCTAAAGACATAGTGATCCTGACCCAAATTAGTAATAGGGTGTTCCAACATCATGAATGAGAGGGAGAACAGTCTTCGGCTTGGAGAAACTCTCAACGAGTTTTCTCTCCACCACGAGCTTCTCTTCCAGCTCAACAAGATATTTTTCTTTCAGACTCAATGACTCGGCGGAGCCGTTGAGTTCTTCATTCAAGGTGTGGACTTCATCTTTGAGAGTAAGTAATTTTGCAATTTCTTCCTTCAGAGTAGTTTTCACTTCCTTGAGTGAGGCAATCACTTTTGACTGCTTTCGGACTACCTTACGGCATTTGTCGAAAGCCTTTAATAGGTGCTCGTGTTGAGCCATCAATTCTGATTCGTCCTCATCAGAAGAATAGCCTTCATGACTATTAGTGGACGTTTCAGACTCAGAGAGTGTGGTGTGCGAATTTACATTCCCGTGGTACTCGGAGTCTCCCACTTCCTCGTCTGATAGTGCCATAAGCCCGAAGTAGGCTTCCTCATTTGCTGAGCTCGACTCACTCGAGTCACTGTCACTGAGAGTCTTCGTCTTCTTGGCGACGAAACTCGTTTCTTCTTTTCTCTTTCCCTTGAAGGATCTCTTTTTTCTTCCTTCTTAGAACCATCCTTCTTCTTATAGGGACACTCCGCAATCACATGTCCTGACTTATTACAACAGTAGAAAACAATGTCAGAGGAAAACTGTTTGTTCGGTTTTGATTTGTACATGTCCTTCTTGTTGTAGCTTTTCTTCGTTCGATCACCGTCACGACGTGATCTTCTGAAATCTAAAGAGGATGACCGATTTTTCATTTGTCTCCTTTTGCTCGGCAATTTCTTGAACTGTTTGGAGATAAGAGAAAATTCTTCATCCAATAACTCGGAGCAAGACGTGCTTGGCTCAGAGTCTTCTGGAGTATCAGGAGCTCGTGTCCTTACGGGTGACACAGCTTTAGACTTTCTCGAACCTTCAGCCTTCAGAGCCACAGACTTTTCTCTGTTAGCAGTTCTGTTGTTTTGCTCCTCCTTCTTGGTATTCATCTGGAGTTCGTAGGAGAGCAATTTACCAAACAGATTTTGAGGGTCGATCTCCGGCAGCTTCCCAAATTCCCTAATGACGACAACTTTGGTATCTCATTCCTTAGTCAGGGATCTCAGAAATTTGTCGTTGAGCTCGCCATTGGTGAATGTACGACCATAGTTCCTGAGGCCGTTGACGATCTTGAAAATTTTTTTGAAGCTGTCAGCAATAATATCACTTGATCCTTGCTTAAACGCTTCGTACTCTTGATTCAGTAAGGATCTTCGATCGTCTCGAACTTTCTCGGTCCGTTCCCTCAGAACTACTAAGCAATCTCATATTTCCTTGGTAGACTTGCAGTGGAATAAGTTTTGGAGCATAGAGTCGTCCACTGCGCATGCGATGATGTTCTTCGCTTTCTTATCCAAGGAGACCAAGGCGATTTCATCCTTGGTTAGATCCATCATTTTCTTAAGGATCATAATGGCTGGGTTCAGAGCTGATGGTTGTGTAGGAACAGCATGGGAAAGTTATCTTGGATAAGCAGCTTCCATGAAGAACCTGACTATTTCTTTCCACATGGGAAAGTTCTCTTTCGTGTATACAGGCAGCTTCATAGATGACATGTCTTTGCTTCTGTCCATGGTGAATATGCAGAATCTCTAAACGTTAGATCAGTGATCTTGTTCAAGGTCTTAGCCTTATCGAACAAAACCTCCCTCAGATATCAATTGAAAGTATCTAGCGTCTACCTAAATCACCTAGAGAGGGGTGAATAGGTGACGTTTGTCTTTTCGCGGAATAAAAAATCACTTAAAAACAAGCATACAAACACAGATTTTATAGTGGTTCCCCGAGTTGGGTATGTCCACTTTCTCGCATCGCCTATCTACCACGAAGGGCTAGATTCAGCTATTTCACCTTTCACAGATTTCATCAAATCTTACACCTCGGAGCCGCAACTCCTACAACTCGGAGACGACGCTCCTACCACTAGGAGAACAACCTCTCCTACAACTCGATCCACAAACTGGATCTACACACTCGATCCACAAACGGATCTACTCACTCGATACACAAACAGATCTACAAACTCGGAGAAAGATTTCCTACAATATATAAACGAATATTACAACACTGATTACAAGTCTTCGCTCTGACGTTCTTCGTAAAAGTAGAACTTGAATCTTGCAGAACTCAGAAAGATGAAATCTTGAAGAACTTGAATCTGAGTCTTCACACGTCTAGATCGGGAGGAATAGAAGTCTTTAGATGAAGCAATCCAGATGTAGAGGTCGAAGAAGTTGAGATCTTGTTGTGCTTGCAGGTATCGGCCGATCGCAATACGCGTGTGAAATGGAGGCCGACGGGTTTGCCGATTTGGAAAGTTCTTCTCGTTTGAATCGGTGAGAAAATTAGTACAAAACAAGATTAGCAATTAAGAGAAATATCCATAGATATTTATAGAGATAAGCTCACCAACGGTATAAAAGAAATTTCCAAAAAAGAAATCGGAAAACACTGTGCATGGCCGCCGAACCTGTGACTGGTTTTTTTGAAAATTCCGGAAAAATGACCTGTCAAATTCGTCGAGTATCATATTGATACTTGGCAATGTAGACATGCGAGTATGCATAACGATACTCGAATTTTACTTGGTGGATTTTTCTATTTCTCCAACCAATTTTCTCTAAGTATATACAACAAATTCGACGGGCATTGGTAAGTATACTCGACGAATTCGGCGTGTATCATCAACGATACTCGACGAATTCGACGTGTATGCTTAACCATACTCGCCGAATTTTACTTGGCTAAAATTCCTATTTTTCCTGGGTCTAACCCTTGACCATCCTTGAGCTCTCTTGTACTTGGGATAGAAGTACACCCCAATAGAGAGATTACACGTGAGTCAACACCTTGGCCTACACAACGAGGAATTACATTGTATAGTCCTGTGTTTACTAACTCACTGTAACCTGACATTGGTTTGTACTTGCATTGTAGACCTGCAAGTACATATCTAAAAAGCAACATCAAATACAATCACAATTCATCTTAGTTTAACCAGACCCTTCTTCAAATTTGGGTTATTGTGGATACAATACCCAACACCCCCAAGTCTCCAAGAGACAGACCTAAATCACAATAGCCCACAAGTCTCCAAGAAACAGGACTAAATCACAATGACCCCCAAGTCTCCAAGAGACGGGCCTAAATCGCAATGGCCCCCAAGTCTCCAGGAGACAGACCTCAATAATATTGCTCGCTGGGAGCTACCGCCGGCGGTAGCTCTACCGCCACGCGGTAGGGGACAGATTATCGATTTTTCCCCTCCAAACGGGTGTTTTCCTGGATTCCTTCTCCAGTACTCTCTCTGCAGCAACTTGCACACCCCGCGACTTCGAAAACCGCAGGTTTACCACAGAGTCTTCTCCGGCATACATACATTCATCACCAATCCAAACCAAACTGTCTGGATGGACTTAACACAGCATGTCTAACTCGTACTTCGATTCCGGATTTTAATTGCAAAGACAACGGGGATTCAACCGATCTACCCGTCGGGAGAACTACTTCCACGTGCTCATGGAGCGTCTACCCTCACATGCCAAAACAAAGGACTTCACATGTCCAAGGAAGAGGATCGTTACCCTTGACGTTTGTTTCGGCATCATGGGAGAGAATCTAGCCGGATGGAAATGATCGCAACGGACATGCCCCCGCAGATCCGAACTCTGCTCGCGAACCGGAGCTCTGAAACCACAATGGCGACAAGATCTTCTTCCTTTCCCTCTCCTTCGCTCTCCACTCACTTGGCTGATCAGAAGGAGGAAGCTAGAAAGAAAGAAATGAAACTGAACTTCCCATGCTATAAGTCGAGCTACCGCCGCGCGGTAATACAGACGTCCAATCCTCAATCACCACCCAAGACCTTCAATCCTAGGCCGACGCGTCGCCACGTCGTTACCGCCACGCGGTACCTACTACCGTCGCACAGTAGACGATGTGTCGCATCAATCTGCCGCACTCGACGAAAAGTCACTACCTCCCCGCGGTAACACTATCGTCACGCGGTACCTACCCGAGAGGTATTCCAAATAAATCAACCTCGCTACCGTCGGCGTTAACCCTGTCGTCGGGCGGTAGACCACAGAGGGCCCTGTCGATAAATCGAAAATGCTACCGCTGTGCGATATCAACCTACCATCAGGCGTTAGCTTAATGAGCGCTCATGCTTTTAAATCCAGCATACTACCGTCGGCGTTAACCCTACCACCGGCGTTAACCTATCGTCGAGCGGTATCTCACAGAAATCATTTCCTGCTTCGGAAAACTAAGGGCGTTACAGATACTACATCGAAGAAGTCTACTTCTCTTGCTACCTATTTGGGTGTTGCTCATATGGCCACTATGGGTCGGCGGCTCATTGATTCTGGTGCTACTAGTAATATGACGGACAATCCTTGTATTTTCTCTCGTCTGGACAAACATAATCGGTTACTTCTGGTTTTTATTGTGGATGATTCTTCATATCTTGTATATGGATCTGGAACAGTGCATTTTACTCCGTCTCTCCAGCTTGAGGACACTCTCTACATCCCAACATTTTTGTGCAACTTACTTTCTGTTACTTCTCTGTGTAAGCAATTAAATTGCACTGCTACATTTACCTCGGCTACTCGTTCTTTTCAGAATCCTCACTCAAAGGATACGATTGCTACTGCTACTAAAAGGGGCGGCTTGTTCTACCTTGACAATGTGTCTGTCTTTTCTGCTTCTTCTTCCCTTCTATGGTGGCATCTTCGTCTTGGGTATCTTCCTTCTCGCATTCTTTATCAGCTTCTATCTAATCTACCTCGAGAAGATTCTTCTCTCAACTGTGAAGCTACCCAACTTGGCAAACACCACTGTTTGACCGTTCCAGCAAAACAAGTACATAGTTTTTCCCGTCCTTTTGAACTTGTTTATTCTTATATTTGGGGTCCTGCTCCTACAAAAACTGTTGGTAGAGGTAGTCTGTATTTTGTAAGAAGAAAGAGTTTTCACAGATATGCTTGAAAAGACGTTTATTGATGATTTTTTGGCGTATACTTGGTTGTACTTGTTAAAAGAACGTTCTGAAATTTTTCTGTTTTTAATATGTTCTATAATGAGATATGTACTCAGTTTAATGTCTCTATTAAAGTGTTTTGAACTGATAATGTCAAAGAGTAGCTTAGTTATCAATTTTCAGTCTTTTGTATACATCGTGATATTATACATCAAACTAGTTGTCCTTACAGCTCTCAACAGAATGAGGTTGCTGAACACAAGAACCGTCATCTCCTTGATGTGTCTCTTACTCTTTTCACTCAAATGAGTGTTCATCAGTCCTATTTGGGTCATGTCGTTTTTCTTTTTTGTTACCTCATCAACTGAATTTCTTCTTCGGTTCTCAACGGCAAAACCCCTTTCTTCATTTTATATCCTGATGTGACATCATTTCCTTTACCTCCACGTGTCTTTGGATGCACAGCATTTGTTCACTCTCCTTCTCCTGCTCATGACAAACTCTCTTCTCGCTCAGTTAAGTGCATCTTTTTGGGCTATTGTCTGACACAAAAAGGAAATCGGTGATATGAACATCTTCTCCAAAAACAGTATGTTTCCGAGAATGTCACTTTTTTTGAACATGCTTCTTACTTTTTTCGCACCTCTACCCTCCCACCTTCTGATGACCTCTCTTTGCTACCTATTATCTCTGCACCTTTACTTGAACCTATGTTTCTTCCTTTTACACCAGTATCTGATTCAACTTCTTTTTCTCCTGATTCTGCTTCTTTCCCTGAGCAGCTACTGACAGTTTCCGGGTCAGCAGTCTCTCCGACGGATAGATCCGATACTACAGACAAGTCAGTCATTGATCTTCTGATTGCGCTTCGGAAAGGAGTTCGCACATGCACTCAACGTCTTATTTATGATTTTGTTTCTTATACTCGGCTGTCTCCTTCCTGCAAGAGCTTTGCTCTCGCCCTCTCGGCCAATGTCATCCCGAATACCTATCAAGAAGCTCTTGTTATTCCTCATTGAAAGCCTCTATGGATGAAGAGATGAAAACTTTGACTGAACGGAGCAATTAGACTCGTGTCCCTACCCCTCCAGGAGCTGACGTGGTTGGCTGTCGTTGAGTTATTGTGATCAAATTTCTTCCTGATGGTACTATCGATCGCTATAAGGCCCAACTTGTTGTCAAAGATTTTACTCAGACCCATTGTGTGGACTTCTTTGACACCTTCTCTCCAATTGCTCGAATTACAACAATTTGTGTTCTCTTTTCAGTGACCGATAACAGAGACTAAGAGATGTCTCAGTTCGATGTCAAAAATGTCTTCTTTTATGGAGATCAACAAGAGATAGTCTATATGGAGCAACCTACTAACATGTTGCTTAGGGAGAGTCTCAGGTGTGTAGATTGAGGAAGACAATCGATGGACTTAAGCAAAGCTCGCGGGTCTGGTTTGAAAAGTTCAGCGATGTTATCTCTGTTATTGGGTTTGCTCGAAGTGATGCAGATCACTCTCTATGTATACACGAGCCTTCTACATGGCTAGTTGTTCTTGCTGTTTCTGTCGATCACATTTTTTTACAGGAGATGATAAGAAGGAAATTGATCTTATAAAGAAGCATTTTTTTCAACATTTTGTTACAAAAGATATGGGTCTCCCAAGTACTTCCTAGAATTGAGATCTCCCGGAAGCCCAATTATGTAGTGTTCTCACAGCGAAAGTATGTCCTGAATCTTTTAAAAGAGACTGGTCTAATTGGGGCTAAACCTACTCGGTGTCCAATGGCTGTTGGTGATGACAAGTGTTGGAATGAAGATTCATTTTCCCTTGTAGATGTCACCAGGTACAGACGACTTGTGGGAAAACTCATTTATCTGACAGTCACAAGACCAGTCCAATTTTTTTGATATATCGATCGACACAACTTTTGAAGATATTTTCCGTTATTTTACTTTTTGTTACACACTAGCAGTATAAGTTTAAATAACATATATATTATGTATTTTAAATCAATTAGACTTATTATTTAATATTTTTATCGTTTTACTCATATGATTAATTTTGTATAATTACTTTAAATAATTTTTTTATTTCATATTACAAAAAATGTGAAAGAGTTTAACAAATTTATTTGTTGATTATTTTTATCTTTTTAACATAAATTTATAAGCTGGGCAAGACTTATAATCAATCAAAGATATTTAACTTTTAATTCTTCTTTATTTATAATAAATTTCGTGTTATCAAAATAAAATTATTGTATAATATTAAATATATTTTATAATGTATCATTTACTATTTATTAATACTATTTTATCTTCGATCCTCTTCAAATCTATTTTGGGAGGTGCATATCTCATTCTTCATCTATTTGTTATATTAATTTTTTTATAACAAATAATTATAATTAGTATAAATGAAAATTTTTTAAAAAAATTATAAGATGTAAAAATCCGATGTTTTGAAAAATCCTCGATATGCCTACGACAACTGACATCCAAAATTTAAAAACTCAATCTGACATGTCACAGACATTTGATATTTACAACCTTGGCTACATGTAACACAGAATCACAAATCGACTAGTGCTCACCAACAAGACACTGTAAAAAATTCCCTAAACTCCTATTTATGACCTCAGTCTAGTCGTCAGTCTATGGGTGATAAGTTGTAGAACATTTCAAAGTCGGACCTATCTTATGTCAAAACGTTCTCCTAAAATATCTTAAAAATCGTACGCACAGTCAGACACTATAGATTTAGGTAATTCGTGTAACCGAAAAATATCTCTCATGAATAGGGCCGCCATGTGGGTTGCATGAATAGGGCCGCCATGTGGGCTGCATCGGCGGTCTTGCGGTAGGAAATAAAGTAAGTCATCTTCGAAAACCGGTCTACCACTACAAATATAGAATCGTGCTTCCTTAGGATGTGAGGAAGGCCTAACCAGCACTGCAACGAACAGCGTTCGGTTTGTAAAACATAAAACCAGCACCGCACCAAAACTGTGGTGCGGTTTAAAAATCGGTGTGGTTTGTGGGGTGTGGTCGGTTTTTGCGGTTTATAGTTTGTATGCTCACCCCTACATGTCTGGGGAATTCAATTGTAGATTGTCTAATGGTTAAATCATGAAGGTGACCATTTTAAAATTACATTCCATAATTTGCTTCAAGCTATCGGATTGAAGATTTCAGGGACAATGACACGATTTGGATATTTTTTTGCAAAGTATCTTTTTGAAATATATTAGCTAATAGAGCTAATATCTTGGTGAGATATCAACTGAAATTTTGTAATTTATTTTATTTAGCACTTACGATTTAATAGATAACAAAACAAATCAATTCGTTGTCTGAGTTATTTTGTTATCTATGTACAACCTCGTATTTGTCGAGTGAACTCATCAGGCCTGCCAATAGAAAGTAAGACATAACTGTCTTAAGGGGAGGGGCGAGTGAGGACAGGGAGAGTACACGTCGACCATGGGAGAGGGGACCCCTAGCAGCCTGCCCCTAATCATGAGCGAGTCGCGAGTGCCCAACACCATTAGGTACTCGGGAATCCAGGAGAATACTCCTCGAGTAGCACTTGCTCGCCCATCAGGGGGAACCCTTTTTTCTCAGGGAATTTTGTGTTGGCATGCAGATAGTAATACCAACAGCGGGATTACGCTATTAGCAGGTAAATTTTGGGATGTGGATAGTAATTCCAAAAGACGTGATTCCGCTATCTGCATACCATCTTAAGAAAACTATAAATAGACCCCCAAGGGTGCCTTTTTGGAGGAGGTTGGTTCTGGTAGGCGAGAGCTCCTGCACTCAGTTAACCCGGGTTTTCGAGTTTGACTTTCTGGTGCTCTCAAGTGCCCTCCAGGGTTCCTAGCTTAGCTTTAGTTTGAGAGGGGGTAGATCTTCTTGGTCTTCCGGGTTTGTGGCGGGTCCTCTACGCTGCAGCTCGGTAGGTCTGTTTAAGGTTAACCACCACTGTGAGCAAGACTCTTTGCTCCAAGTGCCCGGCACTGTGTTCATACTCGGGAGAACTAAGAGCAAGCTGCACCCACCCCAGTCGGTCCGAACTTCGTTGAAACAAGGTTTTCAGGTTCAACATTCTAGTGTGGTGAGCGTGAACCATAGCATGTTTGAAAAATTTTGAGTGGGTTATATGGCCGGAAGCAAAAGGCAAAGAGTCAACACAGGAAGCTCACCCCCTTTGGGCGAGCATATCAAGAAGAGTGACTTTGACGAGTTCAAGAAGACCATCTTGAAGACCATGCGCCTCGCCCTCACGCCGTCAGGGGAATACTCGACCCCCACGGTCCCGATACTCGCCCCGCAAGACTTGGGTGAGGAGGCGTCGGGCGGGTAAGGAGGCGTCGGACAGGCGACCAGGGAAGGAAGTGTTGGTGGAGGAGGACGAGCGAGCCCTTCACAAGTGAGTTCCCCCCCCCCAGCCCGCCGGGTACTCTCTACCCAAGCGAGGAGACTGCGCAAGCACCTACAGCTCGCCAGGCCGGGTCGGGGAAACCATTCTGTGAATTGATTCTTTCGGACCCGGTTCCGGAGGGGTTCAGGAGGCCTGACATGTCCTACTACACAGGTAAGGATGATCTCTCCAGCATTTCCAGTGATTCGAGAACATTGTCTCCATCAGGCAAGTGACGAACGCCTTTAAGTGTAGGTTCTCCATTTTGTTCAAAGAAAAGGCCATGGAAGGTTCCACCAGAATCCCTCAGAGACTATCTACAGCTTCGAGGACTTGCGTCGGAGTTTCTTATTGCACTTCTCCATATCCAAGAAGAGGAAGAAGGGAGTCGAGGCTCTTTTCCTGGTCAAGCAAGGAGTTGAAGAATCATCGGGGAGCTACGTAGATCGCTTCCAAAAGGAAATTCTTCTAGTTCAGGAGATTCCCGGGAACACCTTGCAGCTTGCCCTCACCATAGGGCTACAGCAGGAGTTGTTCAGGATAGAGCTTCCCTGGGATCCCCCTCTGTCATTCGAGGAGCTGAGCGATCGAGCGGGGTGGGAGATCGAGTGCGAGGCCACGAACTGCGCGTTCGTGACAAAGTTGGCCAAGTTGGGAGGAAGTGAGACGAAGGCTCCAGGAGGATCCCAGCAGCAGGAGATGGGAAGATCCGAGGAGGCAGGGATTTCAAGGACCCCCAGGGAGCAGGAGCAAGGGTGGAGGTTTCAGCCGCCGTTGCGCTAATCAACTGGCCAATCTGGAGGCCGCCAGGAGGACCTCCTCAGGGCAATGGAAGAGGGTTTGCCCAGGGCGGAGGTCCCTTCCGGGGGAGGGGGGGACTTTTCAGTAAGGGAAAGGACGGTTCAACCCTCCCGGGTGGCGACTGGGTCCGAGGCCTTTTCAGCCCCAACCCCGGCAAGTCGTGGCGTTCGGCCGAGGAGAAAGAAGAAGGAATCGCCCAGGAGGGGAGGGAGGGAAAGGGCGGCATTGCCCTGCGGTGACTTCCACCAAGAGGAAGGTCGTGAAACGGCCACCTTCACAGAATTCTTGGAGGTCAGGGAAGAGAGAAGGGAACTGATGGGGCAGCAGCCACAGTAACAGCACCAAAGAGTCGGAGGAGAGGGAGAAGGAGCGGAGGGAGAAGATTGGTGCGAGGACCGGATCGACGTAG
Organism: Platanthera guangdongensis; assembly: GCA_039583875.1. Taxonomy (NCBI): domain Eukaryota; kingdom Viridiplantae; phylum Streptophyta; class Magnoliopsida; order Asparagales; family Orchidaceae; genus Platanthera; species Platanthera guangdongensis. The sequence continues at coordinate 124,818,239 of CM077148.1, read as the reverse complement.
AAACCTAAGGTGGGATCAGAGTGATCCACGGGGGTAGGGATTGAGGCCACCCATAAGAGGATCCTTCATGCCATCTACTGTCGGAATGTCTCCTCGACCACCCGATCCACACCCCCAGAGGAGAAGATCACTTTTTGTCGAACGACGTGTCTGATCATGAAGACCCATTCTGTGATGCACTAGTAAGTCAAACAGCCATCGAGAACTTCACAGTTTCCAGAATCCTAGTGTATAACGGGAGTTCTGTGAACGTGATTTTCACGAAGGCCTTTGATGAGATGGAGGTAGAGGAGAAGATGGTGCCTGCCTCAGATGGCCCACTTTTCGGTTTCTCCGGAGAGAGTAAGTGAAACAGGACGAATTAATAGGTGGCGGATAATCAGCGACCTAACCCTACATGTTATGCAAATCCGACGGTTAGATCACATGTTAGATAATAAATTTTAAACATCACACGCAAAATAATTCACAGCAAGACACAAATAATTTATTTTGGCGAAAACAAGTTGAGGCACTCCTCCACGTGGAGGGCCAAAGCGAGAGCGCGCGACAAATCTGTCCTTCCTACATTTAGAGATTTATCCAAGAGCAAAATACTATAATGAAAAAAAACCTCAATAAACATGCAATAATCCAAAACCATAACAATGTCTACAACTGAATACCGATACAAAACACTATACGAATATTAGGAATGCTGCCAATGAAATAGATCTGAACGTTGGCGGGATCAAAGAGGGGTTTCAGTGGTTGATGGACAGGATCGGGCGAGGGGAAGGTTGGTCGAAGTTTAGGAGGGCTGGATCGGGATGGGGGTGGCTGAACCCGGGCTAGAATACCCAGATCTGGACAAATTTGGTGTTGAGTGGTTGTTTTGATGTGGATCAACGTGTTTGAAAGGGTAGGGACAAGCAGGGGAGGGCCGGGCTGGTGGGGATCTGGGCTGGATTTGCCCAGGGAGGCGGCTGGAATCTTTAGGAGTGGTGGATGTTGTACAGGGACCGGAGAAGGGACCTGTAGGGGGGTCGGTGGCTGGACACTGCAGGGAGGGTGGCTGAGGGGTCCCTGGAGGTGGATGGTTGCTGTTTAGGGAAGAAACAGGGGCGGTGGCCTGATTAGGAAGGTGTGGGAGGTGGTTCTGGGAGGGCTAGGGCCGTCGGTTTGAGGGTGGGGTGGCTGGGAAGTGGGTGGCCGGCTGGGTACAGCAGAGGGGGATGTTCTTGAGGGTGGGCGGCGGCTGGACACGGCAGGGAGGGCGGTTTGCGGTGGCTAGCCAGCAGGGCAAAAATAGAAAAAATAAGAGGAAAAATAACAAGGATACACACTTACCTAAGGAGTCGTCACCAAGAGGGCTTCACGGAGTCGACACCGCAGAGGAGATCACCGGAATGAAGGAAGAAGACTCTCCAAACATTCAGCAATAGGAAAACTGCAGCCCAAATATCCCATTTATAAGAATCTGACATTAGGGCACCCGGAATCAACGGCTATGATTGGTTGTTGGTCTCGGGGCCAAAACTAAATGAAATAAAACCCGAAAAATACAAAGCCATTTATGAAATTGATTCGTAACGCCAATCCGGACGCATACACGGAGTCGGATCGTCGATCCGGGCACGCCATATATGGTACGTAATCAAATCAGCCCTGAATGGGCGCAAAGCCCGCCCTTATCTTTGGTCCGCATCAATCTCCCCGACTTGAAAGAATTCATCTCCCGATGAATATGGATCAGAATTCTCTCATTGTATGTCAGGTAAATCTCGAAAAGGCCCACCAGAGGTCGTCCAAATGTCATCATTGGAAAAGTGTCCTCGCCAATAAACTCCTACGGACTGAAAGCTCTCATCTCCGATGAATGGAGACGATCGTACTGAGGTCGAAGTCCAGGGGCGAGTCGATCAAGCTCCGCTGCGAGCGTCCAGGTGTCGTCGGTGAAGAGGCACCCGCGCCAGCGAACCAGGTAGCGGCACAAAAGACCGACTGTAGAGGGGGCGGACTCGTGCGTAATGATCTCAGTGATAAGCTTATCTCTCAACACACTAGCAGAAGGATTCGGTGGGATCTGAGGTGCCAATGGTGAAGTTGTTGGGGACAGGATCGCGAGTAAGTGGGAGTCAGGGATGGGCTGAGCACGGAGCAATGAATATGGTGGCAAGGGCTCGGGGGTAGACTGAGTGATGGGTGGTAAAAATGGTGGTTAAGTCTCGGTAGGGCCGCCAAGATGTGGGCCCTAATACTCGTGAGGTGCAAAGTATGGTGTCAGGTCCTCAACATTGAACATAGTATGGGTATCCATGCTCGCGGGGATGTCCAGATCATAAGCAATTGTCCTGACGCGTCACAGAACCGAGTAGGGACCCATTCGACAAACGCTCAAACTTTTAGCAAGCCTCACACGGAGCCTCACAACGCAGATTCTCACTATCACCCACTCGCCTTCATGAAGTACCTGCACTTGCCAATAAACATATGTATGTGATTTACACGATTTATTACCAATCTGGATTATTCGTTGGACCGACTCATGATACATATGCAAACAATGAACAGACAACACAACAGACTCATACGAACGATGAAGAAATGACTTAATAGGCTCATGCAAATGATGTAAATGAAACACGACAGATTACATACCTGCTACGGGAAAATCTAATGACCGGGACGTCTTTAAAATATGGTGGCTTATCATGGGGCTCTCTTGGCGGAGTGTAGAAAAACCCATCCCCAGTGTGCCGAGTGTTCAGGTGACCATTTGAGACACCCATACTCAAATATGAGCTCGCAGGGAATGCCTCCTAGGGAACACGACACGTCAGGGGGCTCACTAAGGGTGTGTACGAGAAATCATCGCGAATGAGGCGACCACCTGAATGAAGATTGTGTACACTGACTAGAAGACGTGACTCTAAAATCTGGTGAGTGTCCCCGACAAGAAAGAACTCATCGGGTGGGTCAGCAGGTGGCATGTCCCAAAACTCATCCAGAGTGTGATGTGTCATAAGGTAGGTCATCAAAGTATGAGTATGCTCAAGTGGACTCAAGATAGGCCCTACATTCGTCATGCTCCACTCAAGATCCATTCTCTGGAGCAAGGCCAGAGATGATAATGAAAGAGGCGTCATACCTGAGTGGCTCAATCAAATCTCATTCTCACCAGGATGTGGCGGATCATCCGGAGGCTCAACAGGGGGCTCATCATAGGTCTCGTCACTAAAGTCAAGGTCCTCTGGATGAGTACCGTCGTAATGGGTAGTGTCCTCGTGAATGGGTGACATAACTATTGCGAGATCAGCACCAGGCTCCAGGCTCTCGATCGTGATGTGGCTCGGGACAATAATAAGGGTGGAGTGGGAAATGTTCATACTCAATAGTGGGCCACTAGGTATAATGTCTAGTACTGGCTTTCTAGCCAAAGAGGAAACTAAGTCTAAGTGAGGTATAGAGGGTGTATATACCACTACAATGTCACTGGATCGCTCTTCCCCACTCTCGTGACCAATCTCACTAGTCATACTAATATCACTCTCCACCTGTATGAAACGGTCATGATCAAACTCGACTTCAAGGTCAAGTGGGAACTGAGTCTCATCCAGATGAGATGAATCAAAATCAGGTATTTGGTCTCTCATGTCAGTGGGAGCACTACTAGACACACCAGTGTCTTGGCCTAAATCCCTAGGCTTCTTCATATTGATTCATCTTAAGGCAGATCTCATGTGATCAAAACGAGCATCCCAGCAATCAAGTTGCTCAAAAACTAACCTCAGAAATTCGGCCACAGGTATCTCAGATTGTGGAACACTATGAGGGTCTTGACATGTGATGTGATCGTGGCGATGGTGATCTCTATAGGGCTCCTGAGAGTCGTCTAAACGGTCATTCCTAACATAATCAGGTTGTACTCATGGGTGGACGTAATCCTTATAAATGGGCGAGGACGGGAGAGGATGATCAAAACGTTCCGCTCGCATGCAGGGATATGAACGACAACAATCATCATACAGATTGTCTCTAGTGTAATGGGATCGTGTCGGTGGGTCAACACGATCTATAAAATTGGTGTGCTGCGATCGAGAATAATTATCGTAGTAACGTGAGGATCTACCTGACAGGGCTCTGTGAGAGCCGGTGCAAGTGGACTCGAGGCCTTCAAAGTGAAGAGAGTAATAATTGTGACACATAGACTTGCCAGGAAAACTTATAGACACTACAACTGCGCATCGAAAAGTGTGCACAACCTACCTCTGATACCAATTGACGCAAGACGAATCTATAGGCGGCAGGTAACCTGCGACCTAACCCTACATGCTATGCAAATCTGACGGTTAGATCGCATATTAGATAATAAATTTCAAACATCCCATGCAAAATAATTCACAGCAAGGCACAAATAATTTATTTGGGCGAAAACAAGCTGAGGCTCTTCTCCGCGTGGAGGGCCAAAGCGAGAGCACGCGGCAAATTTGTCCTTCCTGCAGTTAGAGATTTATCCAAGAGCAAAATACTATATTGAACAGAAAATCTCAACAAACATGTAATAATCCAAAACCATAACAATGTCTACAACTAAATACCGATACAAAACACAATATGAATATTAGGGTTGTTGACAATGAAATAGATCTGAATATTGGAGGGCTCAAAGAGGGGTTCTGGTGGTTGGTGGACAGGATCGGGTGAGGGGAAAAGGTTGGTCGGGGTTTAGGAGGGATGGATCAGGATGGGGGTGGCTGAACCCGGGCTAAAATATCCAGATCTGGACAGATTTGGTGTTGGTTGGCTGTTTTGAGGTGGATCGACGTGTTTGGAAGGGTAGAGACAAGAAGGGGAGGGTGAGGCAGGTAGTGATCTGGGCTAGATTTGCCCAGGGAGGCGCCTGGAGTCTTTGGGAAAGGTGGTGGTTGCTGTACAAGGGACGTAGAGGGGACCTGTAGGGGGGTCGGTGGCTGGACACAGCAGGGAGGGTGGCTGAGGGATCCCAGCGGTGATCGGCTGCTGTTTAGGGAAGAAACAGGGGCGGTGACCTGATTAAAAAGGTACGGGAGGTGGTTCTGGGAGGGCTAGGCCCGGCGGTTTGAGGGTGGAGAGGGTGGGAAGTGGGTGGTCGGCTGGGTACAGCGGAGAGGGTTGTTCTTGTGGGTGGGTGGAGATTGGATACAACAGGGAGGGCGGTTTGCGGTGGCTGGCAAGTAGGGGAAAATAGGAAAAAGGAGGAAAAATAACAAGGATACACACTTACCCAAGGAGTTGTCGCAAAGGGGGCTCCACGGACTCGGCACCGTGGAGGAGATCACCGGAATAAAGGAAGAAGACTCTCCACACATTCAGCAATAAGAAAACTGCAGCCCTAAATATCCTATTTATAAGAATCTGAAATTAGGGCACCCGGAATTAACGACTATGATTGGTTGTTGGTATCAGGGTCAAAACTACATGAAATAAAACCCGAAAAATACAAAGTTATATATGAAATTAATTCGTAACGCCAATATGGAAGCATCAACGGAGTCAGATCGTCGATCCGAGCACGCCATATATGGTAAGTAAACAAATCAGCCCCGAATGGGCCCGAAGCTCGTCCTCATCTCTGCTCCGCATCAGGAAGGAAGTGGAATGAGGAGCTGAGATCCTCGTGACTATGGGGGAACGTCAAAGAACAGTCGGTTAATCATCGTGGGCACCCTGATTAGCTACAATGTCATCTTTGGGTAGCCCCTCATCAACGTCTTCTAGTGCGTTCCTTCCTCCTACCACCAGTACTTGAAGTACAACATCGGAGGAGTCCAGATTCGGATCAAAAGGAAGACCCCAGGGTGGCCCGACAGTGCTACGCCATGGCAGTCAACACTATCTCGTGGAAGGAGGCAAAAGAGGTCTACAAGGAGAAGGGGGATAGGGCCGGCTGGAAGCAACGAAGGAGATAAAGGAGAAGGAGATCATCAGCCGGAGGGGAGGCCCGACAAAGTGCAAGACAACGGAAGGCTGAGCGAGGAGGATCAGAAAGGGTGCGGGAGTGCATTCAGCAGAACGTTTACATCTTCGCTTGGAGCGTCGCGGACATGTCAGGCATCAACACGAATGTGGCTTGTCACCGCCTCAAGCTTGACTCAAGTATCTGCCCTATCCGTCAAAAGAAAAGGGTCGTGGCAACTACTCACGTCGAGTCCATCAAAGAGGAAGTGAGCAAGTTGCTGGAGGCAGGTTTTGTATTGGAGATCTAATACCCAGACTAGGTCTTCAATGTTGTAATGGTTAAAAGAGTGATGGAAGGTGGAGGATGTGTGTGGATTTTTCTCTTTTGAATAGAGCATGCCCCAAGGATTGTTATCCCCTACCTCGAATCGACGCATTGGCATACACAGCAGTCAGTTTTCCTGTAAAGAGTTTTTTGTATGTTTTTCAGGTTATCATCAAATATGAATGCATCTGCCGGATGTCAAGGATGTCACCTTCATCAAAGGCGACGGATGTTATTGTTACAAAATGATGTCCTTTGGGTTGAGAAATACAGGGTAACTTATCAAAGGATGATGTCCATTGGATGTTTACGTAGATGATCTGATGGTAAAGAGCAAAGACGTCAGAACACATCTTCGGGATTTGGCGAAGACCTTCGTTACCCTTCGGAAGTTCAAGATGAGGCCCAACCCCTCGAAGTGTGTTTTCGGGGATGGCAGGGGAAAATTTCTTGGTCATCTTCTCACACTGGCGGGTGTAGAGCCCAACCTCGACAAGGTGAAGGCATTCTTGGACTTGGAGTCGCACAAAAATGCCAAGGAAGTCCAGCATCTGATGGGAAAGGTGGTAGGGTTGCGTAGGTTTCTCTTCCGGGTGGCGGGGAAATGCTCACAATTATTCAAAGTTTTGCGAGAGAACCAGAAGTTTGAGTGATCGCGGAAGTGCGAGAAGGTCTTCTAGGCATTGAAAAAGCAGCTCACGCAGGCCCCGTAACTCTAAGAGCCAAGGGAAGGGGAGGGCCTGGTTCTTTACCTTGGGGTTGGAGTCGAGGAGATAAGCACGGTCCTGGTTCGAGAGGAAGGAAAGAAGCAACTACCCTTTTACTATATCAGCCGGGTCCTGAGGATGACAGAGCTCAGGTATCCCATCACGGAGAAGTTAGCCATCACCCTGATTATCTCGGCTAGGAAGCTCCGGCCGTATTTTCAGGTGCATTCAATCAAGATGGTTACCGACCACCCACTTCGCAACGTCATGGAAGGGGGGGAACACTCAGGAAGGTAAGTGAAGTGGTCGTATGAGCTGAGTGAATTCGAGATCTCGTCCGTCCTTCGACAATCGATGAAGGAGCGGGCGGTGGCTGACTTCCTGGCAGTGTACGTGGTTGAGGTGGAAGAATACGAGTCTCCCGAGCATGTGGCTTGGGAGATGCTCGTTGATGGAGCGTCGAGAAGATACTCCTTGGGAAGGGGAGTGGTGTTAGTCCGCAGGGGACGAAGATCGAACAGGCAATTGACATATGCTTCCCTATCACCAACAAGTAAGCCGAGTACGAGGTCAGAGTAGCGGGGCTTCGCTTGTCAAGGAAGTTGGGGGTCCAGGATGTGAAGGTCTTCACAGATTCAATGGTGGTAGCATCCCAAATAAGGGGGAATTTGAGATAAGAGAACCGACTCTTCATTGGTATCTAGCAAAGCTCAGGGGTCTCATCGGACTGCTCTGTGCTTTCTCGATTCAGCATGTGCCGAGGGATAACACTCAAGCAGATCGCCTGGTGAAGTATGACCTCCGTGCAGGAGGAACGGTGACAGAACTATTTCGGTCATCAATGATGGCGATCGATCGGCGACCCTTGTGGATGGACCCCTTCAACATCTTCCTGACCTCGGGCAAGTTCCGGAGGGGGTCCCTAATAAAAGACGGTTCAGGTACAAGTCAGCCTATTACCTACGTCACGGCGGAGACCTATACCGGAAGACCCTATCGGGACTCCTAGCGAGGTGCGTTACTAAGAAAGAGTTCCCTAGAGTCCTGGAGGAGATTCACTCCGGGAAGTGTGGCAGTCACTCCGAGAGTTGAACCTCGGAAAAAAGGGTGTTGCGGCGGGGATGCTTCTGACCGACGATCGGCCGAGATGCGGCGGAGTATGCGAAGAAGTGTCAGAAGTGCTAGCTCTTTTCACCGCTCCAGCTCCTATCGACGTAGAGGCTCGGGACAATACCTGCATCGTGGCCCTTTACAATTTGGGGGATGGACCTGGTAGGCCCCTTCCCCCAGGCCAGGGGGCAGAGGAAGTTTCTTCTGGTTATGATTGACTATTTCTCCAAGTGGCTGAAGGTCGAGGAGCTGGCCAAGACAACCTCGAAGGTAATAAGAAATTTCATATTGGGAGAAATAATTTGTCGGTACGGGCTACCCCAGGCCATCGTCGGCGACAACGGGCTGCGGTTTGCTAAGGAAGAGTTCACCATCTTCTGCAGCAAGTTGGGCATTGATGACTAGTAATTTAGTCATCATCTAGGGCTTTTATCTTAATTAGATATTCTAAATATTGACAAGTGTTCGTGATTTTTATAAAACATTTCGTAGAAAAATAATATTTTGAGGTATAACACTAATATTTTCTATTTTTGTAGGATTACGGCAGGCTTGGGGAAAATTTATAGGCAATATCCCGCTGTCGCAACCAAGGTTACCATGCATTGCGTAATCGCACGCGCACGCGTGCGCGCGCGCGCGCGAAGGCATATACATATGTATAAATATGCATATATATATATATAAATATATATATGAATAAAGATAATCGGATATATATATATATATGTATATATAAATATAATTAATCAAAGCAGCAGCTCCTCCGGCCAAGCTCCGCCATCCAGCTGGGTCACCACCATGCTCGGCCTCCTCCATCTCACCCATGCAACTCCTCCACCAAGAGCAAGCTACATGCAAAGCTTGGCCGTCCACCAAAACAACAATGCTCCCGGCCACCTCCAGCACTCCTAGCATGCAGCTACAGCTCTACCACATACAACTCCGGCCAAGCCTGAGCCCCAACTTCAACTCCTCCACTCGGCCACCAGCAGCGCCACCACCGCGCACCTCCGACATGCACCGCCACCTTCCACAAACAGCTCGGCCATCAACATCTCAGCCACAACAACGCCACCTTCATGCAGCCCGAGCCCCACCACCACCAAGCTCGGCCAGCTCCACGTCATCGATCCAGCCCAGCATGCCACGTCAGCAATCCGCCCAAGCTCCATCTCCACGCCCGGAGACTAAGCTCCATCCTGAGATCCCGCCTCCATCTAGAGCGTTGCCACGTCACCGATCCTCCTCCATGCAGCGCCAGCTCCGCCTCCGCCATCACCGTTGTCGTTACACCCAAGGCCGGCTACATCCTTGTAACTCCAGCGCCAGCTCCGCTCTTCCATTAACACCGGTTTATAATTTAGAACCTATAAATAGCTCCTCGGGAATGAGAAAAGGGGATATTCCAGAGAGCAATTCGAAGGCATTCTATTTTAGCATAAAATCAGTCCAGAAATTCATTCTCGAGAAATTTATTCCATTGTATAATTTTGTTCCGGGAAGTTGTCAATTTCGGTCGTCGTTTTAATTGTTTTTTTTTGTTATCTTGTATGTTTTTCTTTTTTAACTTAGAATTTTTGCTAGCTTGTAACCGCGCAATTTCGCACTATTATTTCTTGTAAACCCTCGTTCTACTCGAAATAAAATTTTATTATTCCTGTTTCAAAATTTATCCCTTATATTCTTGTTTCAAATTTGTATCTTCTGTTGTCTTCGTTTTTTTTTATAATGTCGCATTATTATGATAATGATCTCTTCATCTCCATGAGCGGCTAATTCTCTATAGTGCTCGATCGAGACGATCCGAGTATGAGATAATTTTTGCGATGATTTTAATTTCAATTTGTTGAACGCTTACGATTTACCGTTGATCAATTCATTGAGGCTATATATTTTATATAGTTTTCAAAACAGTTTTCGCTCTTTAGTTGGCCGAGAGGCTCGTAAGGCGAATTGATCACTCATCGGTAAAAAGAGTAGAACGCAACCCTCGAGAGAGGACGACGTAACTCTTCCGAATTGGAGTAAAATCCAATAGCGAGGTTCGCAACCTAAAGCAAGTCTTAGGCGATGCGATTTGAGAACGAAAGTTCGGTCGATACACCTAAGCTTAGTTGAACTTAATCCTCTAAAGAGGGGTGTTCATGCTTCGGGAACCTCCACGGTCAAAACTTCTTCAACAAGAGAATTGCATTGTTATTTTCATTTCGTAATTTTATAATTCCAAGGTGACTCAAGATCGGGTACTAGTTGTAAAACCATTAATTTAATTCTGTTAAGCTTTTCTAGTTTTCACTATTCGCAACCCAAAACTTCAAATTTTATTTGATAAGATAATAACAATTTTCAAAGTAGGATTACTCAACCACCCCGAGTCTAATACGAACTTGCTTTTTATAAACCTATACCACTCCCGATACGGTACACTTGTCGTTGTCGTTTGCGGATATAGTTTCGCGCAATCAGGCATCAACCCCCGCTTCGCGTCCGTCCATCACCCTCGGAGTAACGGGCGGGTGGAGGCCGCGATCAAAATCATCGTGAATCTACAAAAAAAAGGTGGAGAATATGATGGGTAACTAGGTGGAGCAGCAGGGAAAGAAAGTTATTTTGAATAAAAGCCCCTGAGAAGAAAGTCGATGTCCGGGCTCTGACAAGCCGGCAGGAAAGGCTCCCTCACTTGGGTGGCAGGGGAAAAAAAGTTATTCTAATTAAAAGCCCCTGAGAAAAAAAATCATTGTCTGGGCTCTCGTAAGTCGGAAGGGCAGGCTCCCTCACTCGGATGGCAGGGAAGAAAGTTATTTTGGTTAAGGGCCCTTGAGAAGAAAACTGATGTCCGGGCTCACATACCAGCAGGGTAGGCTCCCTTACTCGGGCAGCAAAGGAAAAATATTATTTTGATTACAAGTACACGAGAAGAAAACTGTTGTACAGGCTCTCACAAACCGACAGGGCAGGCTCCCTCACTCGAGCGGCAAGGAAAAAAGGTTATTTTGATCAAAAGCCCCGGATAATAAAACTGTTATCTGAGCCCTCACAAGACGGCATGGCAGACTCCCTCACTCGGGTGGCAGGAAAAGGGTTATTTCATTTAAGGACCCACGAGAAGAAAATCGATGTCCGGGCACTCACAAGTTGGCATGGCAGACTCCCTCACTTGGGTGGCAGGGAAGAAAGTTATTTTGGTTAAGGGTCCCCGAGAAGAAAATCGATGTTCAGGTTCTAATAAGTCGGCAGGGCAGGCTCCCTCACTCGAGTGGCAAGGGAAAAAAGTTATTTTGATTAAAATCCCCCGAGAAAAAAACCGATGTCCGGGCTCTCACAAGACGGCAGGGCAGGCTCCCTCACTCGGGCGGCAGGGAAAAAAGTTATTTTGATCAAAAGCCCCCCGAGAAGAAAATCGTTGGTCGGGCTCTCACAAGCCGGCAGGGCAGGATCCCTCACTCGGGTGGCAGGGAAAAGAGTTATTTCGGTTAAGCCCGCGGAGAAAATCGATGTCTGGGTTCTAACAAGCCGGCAGGGCAGGCTCCCTCCCTCGAGTGGCAAGTAAAAGAGTTATTTTGGTTAAGGACCCTCGGGAAGAAAACCATTGTCCAGGCTCTCACAAGCTGGCAGGGCAGGCTCCCTCACTCGGGTGGCAAAGAAAAAATAAAATTATTTTGGTTAAGAGCCCCCAAGGAGGAAGTCGTTGCCCGTGCTCTCAGAAGCCGACAAGGCAGGCTCTCTCACTCGGGATGTATGAACATGCTAAGATGAGTTTGAAGACACTCGACAGGAGTCGTCATTGTAACAATTTATAAATGTGAGTAACAAAGTGAAATACCCTTAATAACAGAAGTGACAACGTGGACAGGGGGCGAGTACGATTTGTCTCGCCCTGGTTAAGTGCGCCTCCCGCTCTCCTACTCTAGGGAGCTAGTAGTCGCGTGAATTACACACCCTGCGGCGAGGAGGGCAGGTGCAAGCAATTCCTCTTCCTAAAGGCACGAACCTAAACACGAGCACCCGTCTAGTTAGGGGTTACAAATTACGATTAATGTCGAAGTCTCAATAAAGTTAACTCCCCGTTCAGCACGCGGGTACAACCAACATGTTGCGGGCCAAGCGTTAAGCGCACGCACAAACTCTCAAGTATTAATCTACTTCCAGTGTAAAAGTCATTTCGTCAAGGGCGTGGTGAGCACGTCGGTGACGCTAAGTTGAATTCTCGCCAGTTTCGTTGGGACGGACTGAGCATCTCGACAAGCGGTCTGCCTTCTAAGTCCAGCACTCGGTTAGTTCAAGAGGCTGAGGCGAGTTGCCAATCAAGCGCATAAGGAACATTCGGCAAGACAAGGAAAATTCTAAAGAAAATGAAAATTTTAGAGTAGAATTTGTTCATGTATATATTCATCAAAATGTTCTTATAATAGAGAAGGGTCTCGCCCATGCATAACAAAAAATGTAAAAAAGGAAAGAAACCCAAAACTATAGAATTGGCGGGGTCATTTTGGGATCAGCCTGGCTCGCCCACATCATCATGAGAAAGAGGAGAGTATGAATGGTCAGACGAGGGTGGCTTTCCTCGGGCTGGGGCAGGTAGAACTCCGGGATGAGCAGTTTCACGGTGGCATCATCCCATTCCTGCCGCGGGGTGTCGAGCTCACGGAGAGTCTTGACTGCGAACTCACTGGACTTGGTGACCAAAGTCTGGCGAGTGTCTTCGACCTCGCGCGAAGTGAGGTGCAGGAGCCTCGCGCCCTTGGAGGAGGACTCGCCACACTCCAGTGTTCGCACCTTCTCCGAGGCCCCGACGAGTTGCACCTTGAGGCCCTCAATCTCCCGCACGAGCATGCCAATCCCCTTTCTCATTCGCTCTACAACTTACCCACCATGAAATAAACCAGCGTGAGAAATGTGAAAGAAAGAAATAGTGTTATAGTAGTAAGCAAGAATTCATCTAAAAGAGGGAGACTCACCTCGCCGCCAGAGGCCTTCCCGAGGAGCCTCTCGGCAACCTCCATCCATATCTCAACGTCCTCGGCTCGCTCATCTGCGAGCTTCTTTGCGGTCTCAGTGAGGAAATATTTCTTGCTGAAGTTGAGCCCGTTGGGCGACGCCATGTGGGAGAGCTCGGCGGTACGCAGAAGGGCCCACGAGCTCTCATAGGCAAGCTTGAGCGAGGTTGACTTCTCGTAGGCGGCCACATCCTCCATGCCATACAGACCGTAGGTAAGGCAGTAGGCGTCCTTGCCGGAGTAGTTGCCCACAGCCCCAGAGGGAAGGCGGGAGGACATGGAGACCATATTCACCCTCTCTTCCCAGGCGAGTAGGGGGTCTCCTGCGCTGTCCAAGGCCCTCTTTCCTAAGCCAAAGTTGGCGTGTGATGTTGGCACGTCTGGGTTGCCCAGCTCAGCGTCCTCCTTGGCTAAGACCCCTAGGTCGCCCGGCTCAGTGGTCTTCTTCTTCTTCCCGGACTTTTGTTACTTTTGCGAAGCGGGGGGAGAGGGGTCAATATCCACTATAACCCTCTTCCCCTTGCCAGCATTGGGGGTGGGCTCTCCCAAGCTCAACAACTCGCCTGCGATCAGGGGAGGGTCAAGACCCGATGGTGCTTAGTTTTTTCTTACCGTCATATCTGGATTGAGACTTAGGTAAATGTTTTATTCATATATGCAGTAAAAGAACATATCTAATTTAGCTATTTCATGCCTATTCTAACTAGTTATTTCGGTTTTTTACTGTCTGTTTCAACTATAACCCAAGCTCTATTTATATGTTTGAACAAGATACAACTTATTTGAAAAAAATTAAAGTCAATAAACATTTTTAAAAATTGTCTTCTTCTGATTTGGGAGGGGGAGGTCTTCTTGGTCTTCCGGGTATATGGCGGGTCCTCTACGCTGCAGCTCGTGGGGTCTGTTTTAGATTAACCACCACTATGAGAGAGACTCTTGCTCCAAATGCCTGGAACTGTGTTCACACTCGGGAGAAGTAAGTGCAAGCTACACCCAGTCAGCCTGAACTTCATTGAGCCCAAGTTGTCGGGTTCAACATCCTAACTCTGGACTCTCTTCCAGCTTGACAGCTTCTTGTAGCTTTTTTCCCTTTGATTGTCCATTGTCAAAGTTGATTCTACTTGATCTTTGAATTTTAAGAGGGTTCCTTATCTTCCATCATTATTGATAACTTCCTGACTTCTTTCTTCCTACTTCATGTTTTCTCCCGTTTTCTTCTCGGTTATACTGTTATTATTTATGTAACATAAAATGTTTATACTAACTTAGTAGATTTAAAAGATCAATAAATGTTCAATTATTACTATATTAATATATATAAACTATAAAGAATTGATTATATTTATATACAATTATTTATATAAATAATTAAACACTGAAATCCGATATATGAAATGTTTTCAATATAGCTCCCGATATATTAAAACCGACAAAAAAATCAAACTGACGTGCCCCAATATCCAACATTTGCAGCTTTGTTTCATAATCATTAAAAAAATGTATATTGCTTTTAGTATCCACAAGTTGAACATGTTGAACATCTAGACTTTCCCTATGAATCTATATAAAACTTGAGGTATTGTAGATGGGGAAAGGCACCATATGTTCTAAAAGACATTATCAATTGCTAAATAATTTATGATGTTAGAGGAAATTATTCTCTTATGAAATGACTAGGGACAGAATGTTAAAGGTATTTCATTTGAAAGATGGTGTTATCCAGAGTACTACACATTTGATTAGTTTCATTTACTTTACTTATGATTTCATTGAAACAATTAGAGGTAAAGGATGCTCTAAATAAGATAAAAAAACGGAATATGGAAAGACGGTTGGGTCAGACGATATACCCATCGAAGTATGAAAATGTCTAGAAAATGAATAAATTTTGTCTTACATGTTTTTCAATAAGAAACTGAAGTGAAAGAGTATGCAAGACCAATGGAGAGAAAGTATCTTATTACCTTTGTATAGGAATAAAGAAGATATAAAAAATTGTGTTAATTACAAGGGAATTAAATTGATGAGTCATACCATGAAACGTTGGGAACGAGTAATAGAAAGAATAGTAAGGCAGGAGACTAACATCTCGGAGAATCAATTTGGATTCATGCCACGACGGTCGACCATGGAAGCTATACATCACTTGAGGAGACTCATTGACAACTATCAAGAAAAAAAACAAGATTTACATATCCTGTTTATTGATCTTGAGAAGCTTATGATAGAGTTCCAAGAGAGATCTTATGGAGAGTCTTAGCAAAGAAAGGTGTCCTGTTTATTGATCTTGAGAAGGCTTATAATAGAGTTCCAAGAGAGATCTTATGGAGAGTTTTAGAAAAGAAAGGTGTAAATGTATCATATATTGACATAATCAAATATATGTATACAAATTCAGTGACAAGGGTGAGGACATCTGGAGGATTAACACAGGAATTCTCTATCACTGTTGGTTTATATCAAGGTTCAGCTTTAAGCCCTTAACTCTTTACCCTTATCTTAGATGAGCTCACCAGACATTCAACAAGCAATATCATGGTGTTTATTGTTTGCGGATAATATCGTTTTGGTTGATGAGACGCGCAGGGGTTGTCACGACCCGTCTCGACATAAGTCAGAGTGCGCTTCGGGCGGGCCGTGATGCCACAGGCATGGGCGAAAAGAAATCCATGTCTGCTAAGGCGAGTGTAGAGAACACTGAAAATAGTTTAAAAGTAGTTATTTTTGGGGAAAACATGTTTTTTTTTATTATGCGGAAGCTTTCAAAATTTTAAATGCATATGTATTTTGTAAAATTCATGTTTTACAGGCTACTACTATAATTTTCATGTCATTATGATGCAACAGAGAGTGCACATGCGTTATATTCAGATTCTAGTACATAAATATTTAAATAGCCTAACAGTTGTCCATGATATCAGAGAAAATGGTTGATTGCAATTATTACATAAAAGAATTATTTGACAGAAAAAGAAAGGTAAACATAGAACCTGAAACTTGAAGCAGACCGGGCTCGAGGACCTGGAGGCGCTGACATGAAAGCTAAGACAATTTCAAAACACAAAGGAAAAGCCTCAGAACATTGAAGTAAACAGAATGAGCAAAGTAAATTACAGAACAGTAATAGAAGCAGAAAAGTATGAGTACCAGATTCTCATGAAGCCAAACTATCCGGGACAAACAAACAAAAAGCTAAACAGATCAAGTTAGTTAATTAGACTACTTCGGAGAATAGCCTAAAATTATTCATGTAATAGGTTGTAAGCTGTGATCGATGAAGGGTGTAGGTGCTATAGCGGACGCACATGGCTCACGATCAGATATGAGTGCAAGTCTTATCGGAAAAGTAATCCTGCTTGTCGTGACCATGCCAACAGACAGATGCCCAGTTAGACGCTACAGTTCAAGGATTCGCTTACAACCACGGATTTATTTTCGTGTTTCATACGAGATTATTTATCATATTATTTTATGACAATATTATGAGAGGAAACTTCAGATCGTGATACAGATTCACGTCAATGAGAAATATCAGATTGGAAATAAATTTTTACTCGAGTCTTACAATCTGACAGACATCAGAAACCAGACAGACATCAGAAACCAGACAGACATCAGAAACCGAAAAAAATTTTCGAGTAAAAAGCAAAGGTAAGTTGAAGTGTAATGGATCGGAGATGTCAAAAATTCGCCTAGGTTAACAATTTCTAGGGCACAGTTATCTTCCAAGAAAAACATGTGTTCACTACCGAGCAAAATATCAAATCATCAAACATATATTTGTTATCCATAATTCGTTATAAATGTGATTTTCCAATTCAAAAGTGTGTACGGTACGAGCGTGACATAACTCAACCATCTTTAAATCTCCAACCAGGAGTCTTCAAATTTATTAATGCTCGTACTCAAGCTTACTGTCCTCAATTTATTCATCAAATAAAAATGCAAATCCTCAAATTGAATATCCAAATAACTATCATTCACTAACTCGTCTCCCAATTACTCAAATATCATTATTTATATTCACGACTCGTGCTAATTCTATCGCGTGAACCTCAAACTAGGAACAAGTCTAATAAATGATTAAATATCTAAATTTAACTGACAACAAGCTATCAAAGGTTGATTCATATAAACATAAGATCAGACAAAATAATTAAGTTCAATGTTTGCAAGAGAGAGGTGATCTCTACTTTCCTGAAAGAGGCTGAATATGACGGAGACGGCTAACCGATGGTAGCAAAAACAGGAACCCTACTTTGAACCTGTACAAGAACGATAAAAGCGACAAAGCAAATCAACATCACACTAACATAGGCATGAATCAATATATAACTAGATCAAGAGAGGGCTAAGAAATTTACCTCCATCATGAGTGAGGGGACGAGAGATACCACACAGAAGCGGAGACTTGGCGATGTTTGGGTTAGTGGAAATCCTAATTCGGAGAGAACTTGGAGCGATTCCACCACTAAATCTGAGGAGCGGCGCTGGAAAAACACGCATAGAAGGGTTAGACTATAGCAAAGGGGGCAAAAATCTGAAAAAAAAACAAGATCTACACAATTATTTGGAGCCAAATAATTCTCAAGAAAATTAGGGAACTAAAAAGAAAGGGAAAAGAGTGAGTTTCTTACCCAAGGAGAACAAATTCGGGCTCAAAGAAGAGAGGGAAGAAAACCCTAGGCGCTCTTCGTGCAAAATCGGCCCAATCGGAGAGGAAGAGGGCTGCCGAGGGAAGGGGGGCGGCTACCTTCGCTGATCGACGAAGAGGAGGCCTTGCCGGCCCTAGGAGAAAGAGGGAAGGGAGCAGTCGGCCTCTGGAGGAGCAGGAGGGAAGGACTGCCTTGCTAATCGAAGGAGAAGTTGTTGGCCCTAGAGGGGATGGTCGTCGGCCCATAGCAGAGGAGGAGCAACTGGCGGCATCAGCGCCATGGAGGGAGGAGTCGGAGATGTCGACGGCTTGAGGAGGCGGAGAAGGCGTAGAGCAGAGTGAGAGAAGCCGGAGGAAGCGGCGCATGGAGCAGGAGGAGAAACCGGAGTAGTCGGCGCCTGGAGCAGGAGGCGGCGACCCGCGTGCGGCTGGCTGGAGACGAGATCGGGAGAACGAGATGCGGGATGCGGCTGGGAGAAAAAATCGGGATCGGGAGAAAGACCTAGCCGACGGGTTGAAATAAACGGGAAGGGCTGGCTCGGGTAGGTTTAATAAGAGGGGGGAGATTAGGTTTATATTAATATAATTATTATTATATATGTTAAAATGGGTTGTTACAGGGGTGTAAACGCAAAACTTGAATCTTTGTGAGATACTTTAGAAAAGAATGGTTTTAGGTTGAGCAGAGCAAAGACGGAGTATATGGAGCTTAAATTTAGTAGTACAAGAAGGACGGGTGACTTCGTTATTAAGTTGGGTGATCAAGATATTTCTGGTAGTGAGTGTTTTAAATATCATGGATCGATAGTTCAAAAAGACGAAGGTATTGATAAAGATGTGACACAGAATCCAAGCGGGTTGGTTGAAGTGGAGAGGCGTGTCGGGGATCTATGTGATCGTAAAGTACCACTAAAACTTAAGGGCAAGTTTTATCGTACTGCAATTAGACCTGCGATGCTCTATGGTTCCGAGTGTTGGGCAGTGAATTGTGTACATGAGAAAAAAATGGGAGTTGCAGAGATGAGAATGCTTAGATGGATGTGTGGACACATGAGACTGGATAAAATTAGGAATGAATATATCAGGGATAAAACAGGAGTAGCACCAACTAAAGAGAAGATGTGAAAAGCTCGGCTAAGATGATTTGGACACGTACAAAGGAGACCATTAGAGACACATGTTAGGCGTTGTGAGAGTCTAGTCACTAGGCATGTTAAATGAGGGAGGGATCGACTAAAAAAGACTTGGAATGAAACTATAAGGAAAGACATGATGTACGTAGACATTAGTGAGATTATGCCAAAAATAGGGCACAATGGCGACAAAGGATCCATATAGCCGACCCCACTATAGTGGGATAAAGGCTTGAGTGTAGGTGAGTGTTCAATGATTCCATTAAAACTATCATCAAGATGAATAGTTTCCTTCAGTTATACTTATCCTAAATCTTATATTTCCTTTTCTTTGTTAGCTTGCTTAATAGGTGCTAGATAAAATTGTATATTACTTTCATAATGCATAAGAGGGTTGTTGGAAGAATAGTGTTAGAAAAATAATGATGTAAAGACGCATAATGGAGCTCAATGGAGCTCATTATAGGCCCTCTTCCTCTACTTGTAATAATCTCACACCTTGAAATTGAGATTTCTCTCTTCTCTCCCTATATAAATGTAGTCATACTTGTTTGTGTACATTGAACATGGATATACAAGGTTTCCACATGTTACCAGAGGCATCGGTGCCCCTTGCGCGGTCTCTGCTTTTCTAACCTCTTACCCTGGGGCAGTCTCCTTCCTTTCTGCCCGCGGGCTCGGCGAGCTACCTCAATGTCTGATAGCTCTTTTTTATCCGCTCGGTACTCAACGAGTTACTCCCCTCCTCTTTCTCGTGTCTTTCCAGTGCCTTTATAGCCTATGATGTTGGCCCCACCTTCCTGGCCTCCTGCGGTCTGCTCTGAGTCCGTTGTGGCTTCCCTCCTCTTGATCGCGCGGATTGAAGCCTCTTGATCGGGCAGTTTGCTTCTTCTGAATCACGCGATTTACCTCTTTCTAACCGCTGGAGTATCTTGCCCGCTGTGGTCTCCTCCTATTGCTCACCGCGATCTCCTCTCTTGACCGCGGACTCCTGTCGCTAAGCGCCAATTACTCCTTGTCTGCTGCGATCTGCTCCGGTCGGCTGCGACCTGTTCGCACTTCTGTGATTCCTCTTGCGGTCTTTTCCTGCTTGGTGTGGTTTGCTCTATCCGTTGCAACTGATTTTCCTTGATCGCGCGGTCTGTATCTTTAACTGCTGCGGTCTGGCCTACTCTGTGTTCGCTGCGATCTGCTCTCTGTGTTCGCTGTGATCTGCTCTCTGTGTTCGCTGCGATCTGCTCTCTGTGTTCGTCGCAGATTGTTTCCCCTCTGCATGCTAGTCGCGTGCTGCTCTTTCTTCTCTAACCGCAGTTCTTTTGTCTGCTGCGAGCTCTTCTACCCGCTGCGAGCTTCTCTGCAGTTTGCCGCTCTTCTCTACTCCACTCGTCTGCCAGTGTTCGTGCGAGTAGCCGCGGTATCCTCCTCTCTATCCGCCTCAGTCTTTTATCTGTCTGCTTCTCAGTCTGTCGCGGCCTTGCCGGTTAGCCAGCTTCAAGCCACAACGTCGTGTTAGCCATTTTTAGTTTCCTGGCTCTTTCTCTCCTTCTATTCGCCAGATCTTGCCAGTCTGCCAGCCTTGCTGCTACTGCCTATATTCCTGTCTGCGGTGCTCTATCTGTTATGCCTGCTTAGCCACCTAGTCGTGTGATCATGGACTCCTCTACTGATTCTTCTCCTCCAGCCCGCTTGGTCCCTGCTCCTGAACTCCGTGATGAGTTGAGAATCACCACAATTTCCCTTATTGGCAAGAAGAATTTTGTTGAGTGGGTTCACTCTGTTCGTTGTGTTCTTCAGTACAAGGGACTCTTACATCATTTAACTCAGGTTGTGCTCTCTGCTCCTACTGATGACTGGCTTCGTAACGATGGTCGTGTTCAGACGTAGCTCCTCAACTCTCTTGATGGTGAACCTTACCGCATGGTCATGTACCACAAGACGGTCAAGGCAATGTGGGATGAGCTCCATTCCCTTTACTCCGGCAAGGACAGACTCCAACACCTGTATGATATCATCACTGATCTTCAGTGTCTTGACTCTGGCAGCGCTGTTGACTTAACCTCCTTTGTTGTTCAGTCCAAGACGTTGGTTGAAGCATAGATTCAGCATCAGCTCCCGACTACTGATCTAACTGCTCAACGTGTTCAAAAGGAAGTTGTCAGTATTGTCATGATGATGGCTCGTGTTCCGTCTCATCTTCATAATATTCGGGCACATGTCCTCTCATCACCTACTATTCCCTCCTCTGAAGTGTGCTTCATGTTGTTAAAGGTTGCACCGCCTCCGGATGCTATCGGCCCTACATCACCGGCCCTTTCCAGCAAACTCATGCACCTTTGCTACCTACTCCCACCCGTGGAGGACAAACAGGCTCCCGGGGGAGAGGTCGCGGTGGCCGGCCCCAGCCTAAGTGTTCTTTTTTTGGCAAGGATGGCCACCTTGAGGCGACCTGCTATCGTAAACATGGACTTCCTCCTCGTCCAATTGTTGTTGCCACTACCCACAGCCCCTCTGCCACTCGTGCTGATCTTAATGAAGTCTGTCACCAGCTCCAACAACTTCAAGGGTTGCTCCACAACTCGCTTGCCTTTGTTGCCTCTGACTCTAATGAAGGTATCGCTTGTCTCTCCACAAGTCCGCGCTGGATAGTGGATTCCGACGCTACTTATCATATTACCTCCTTGAAGCCACCCAGATACTCGGATTCTCCACATCCAAAATTTATCACCGTAGCCAATGTCAACACTGCTCCTGTCTCTGGCTCGGCTAGCATACCTCTCAATCCCTCTATTTCTCTTCGCTCGCCTCTCCATGTCCCAGGCTCTCCTTTCAATTTACTCTCTGTTAGTTGTCTCACTGCTGATTTGGATTGTTCTATCAGATTCATTCTTGTCATGGCGTCACCTAGGTGTCGCCTAGGCGACGCCTAGGCGTCCTGGCGTCCAATTGTTAAAAAGGCGATGGGCGCCTTTTTTAAAAAAACAAATATGACAATACACTGCGGTTTATATATAAACCGCAGTCTATTCACTACCGCAGTCAGGGAATAGACTGCAGTTTATATATAAACCGCAGTCTATTCAAAGGCTCAGGGAATAAACTGCGGTTTATATATAAACCGCAGTCTATGCTTTCCCAAATAAACTGCGGTTATATATAAACCGCAGTCTATTCCCTGACTGCGGCGCAGTGAATACACTGCAGTTTATATATAAACCGCAGTTTCTTTTGGCTAGAATAGACTGCGGTTTATATATAAACCGTAGTGTATTTTAAGTTTCTAACATAGAATAGACTGCAGTCTATTCTACCGTGAATCATACAATAGACTGCGGTTGGTATAGAAACCACAGTCTATACTATCTATTTTAAATCGTGAACCGTAAAAATCTCGTTTTACCTCGATTTTTTGGTTCTTACAGAAGTTTCTTTTTCCGTAAAATCCTAAAGGCGATTTTGTTCAAGTTTCTGCTCTCCTTAAGTCTTTGCTCTTTTTTGCTTCGATTTGAAGATTCTTTTTCGACAAATCTCATATTCTCACTTATGTATATTTTTCTTATGACCTTTTTCAGTTTTGAACTTTTGATCTCTGTGCTATAAAGTCTTTAACTCTTTATTAGTAGTAGTAAACAACACAATGCGCATTTTTGTATTAGATATCCTAAAAACATACTAACTATATATATTACACTAACATAGTAACATAGTAAATTAGTAACATATATAATTTTATATGTGATTGACTGATTGTGTGGTAGACTGGTAGAAGCTCAATGTCTTTAGAATAAATTAGGATTTTTGGATGGTTTAGGTTTTTTTAGGGTTTTCTTATTGCAGGAAAATGGCTGATAAGGGCTCTTCATCAAAGTCAAGAAGAGGTTTTACGAAAATGAACGAAATGAATAAACTTAGGCTAGCGGGGAAGAAGCTTTATATTTCTGTGAGTGATGATGACCGCATTATTCCCGGGCCTAAGACAAATAAATTGATGAGTTTTATTGGATCTCTTGTGAGGTCTTCTGTGTCAATTATATTTGTTGCATGCAAGGAAGTTGACAAAAAAATTAAAGATCAAATATGAGCAGAATTAATAGTACGTGACTTTGTTTTCAATGATTACTGATTAGTAAATAGTGATTACATAACTGTGGTGTTTTAGTTAATTTTTAATTGATATTGTCTATTATTTTCAGATTTATTTTGATAATATTGATGGTCAACGCAAAGCATTACTGAAAAACATGGGTGAAATTTGGAGAACTTGAAAATCTAAACTATTTATCACTTATGTAAAAGATGTTGATTTAGAGCATCTATACAATGTTTCTGTCAAGTATAGCTTTATTACTCCCGAAGACTGGAGAGTTTTTGTCGACCATCGCACCACTATAGAATATATGGTATGTGTTCTTAACTTATTATTAAATTCAATGTTTTATATCATTCTTTATCTTTATAACTTATAAGCAATCTAAGTATTAACAAATATTTATTTGTGTAGGAGAAAAGTGAGTTAATACAGCGAGAGCAAAAGCACAAAAGTCCTTTCATACTACTTTCAGAATTGGTTATTCTGGATTAGAAAAAAGAATTGTATTATTTCTTTATATCTCTCTCGTATTTTTTATTGTACATATTGGTTCTCTAAATATTTAAAATGATACTTTACTTTTATTTTATTGTCAAGATTGAACAAGGAGCAGCTGCACCAATTTCACGTGCAGAGTTATAGAAAGTCGGTCATAAAAGAAAAAGCGGTGAATACATTAGTACAGATGCAGCTGAGTTGACATCTAAAATTGTAATTTTAAATGTTTCATTTATTCATTTATAAATTATCAATACTTCAATAGTAATATTGCTTGTGAAGTATAAATGTATAATTTCTTATCTGTAATGAATAAATTAATTTATATTACTTATTTTTAAGGATGAGTTGTCGAGCCAAGAGTCTCAGAGTAAGAGTGCAGAAACAATGTCACAGGGAAGAGATGACATCTTTGCTTCTGTTTTAGGCCAATAACATCCGGGTAGAGTTAGAGCTGGTGGAAAGTTTTCCATCATTACAAGTTTTTTCAAGAATGATAGGCGGAGCCGGAGGACATCAGTAACTCACATTGAAGATGTCGAAGTTGTAGTTCAAGAAAGATTCAGTCAGCAACAATAATTATGGAGCCAACAACAACAAGAGCAACAACAATTATGAACCCAAAAATAACAAGAGCAACAACAACTATGGAGCCAACAGCAACAAGAGAAACAACAAGCGCATGAAGCCGAAATAAGTAGTATAAAAAATCAAATGCAAGAACTTATGCGCATGTTTAGTGTTGTAGCTAGAACTGGAACTTCACAGGCTTCTCAGGTATCATTAATTATTATGTTTACATATTTAATTATTTATACTTTTATGAAATGTTATGCTCTTTTTTTGTTGCGCATGTAATAAATAATTTTTTTGTTTTTTTTTGTTCTTAGCTGGAGCATGAAGGTCATTTGAACCGGAGACATCACATGAGTGTTTACCTTCTCCGGTATTATAATATTATTTTTTTGCTTTAATGTAATCAATATTGATGTTCAAAATACTAATTCTTTTATTTCCATTTTTCACAGACTGTGGAGACTATAAATGACTTCATTGTTATGTTTTCCGGTTTCATAACTCGGAAGGTGAATAAAAATGAAGCAATAACTCTTGTCTTAGATTCAACAGTATTTGGGGGTGTTGAATCAACAAGTACATACTTTGAAGTATCAGAGTTGCACGATTTTCTAGATTTGAAAAAAATTGGAGTTAACATCATATTCGCATTTGGTGAGTACTGACTACTGACTACTGAATATCAATTATTACAAATGACTTCATTGTTAAAATTTTTTATTAGTATATAAATTGATTTTGAATTTACATGTTTTATTGCAGGTACATAGATTCTCAATTGAAGAAATTTACATATAATAGAGGTGTATATTTTCATAATCCAGTAGCGATTTGTTATTTTGATGATCTCTATGCCAAGGCTAATTCAAAGTCAAGAGTTGATAATCTAAAAAACAGGCTTAGTCAACTTCAATCACAATCTTTATTATTTGTGCTCTATCATAGATTGTAAGTATGAAGTATCTCTAATTCTCTATATCTAATTCTCTATATCAATGATTATTACTATTTTTATTCTAGTTAAGTTATTAATTTTTTTCTTTTGTTTCACAGAGAACATTGGATGTTGGCTATTATTGATTATGATAATAATACAATTTATTGGTTTGATCCTCTAAGTCATGACATTCGTGATGATATTAAAAATGTCATTAAAAAGTAAATTCATTAATTAGTTATTTACTTACTTTCCTATTTGAAACTCATATTTAGCTATGAACTAATTTTCTAATATTTTATGAAGTGCATTTAAGGATTTAGCAAAAGATCGGCAAACAAATTTCCGCAAACCAAAGGTTTTAAAGTGGAAGCCGGTAAGTTATAAACTTATAGCCAAAATAAGTTTATGTATTCTAAATTTATAAATATTTAAAAATTTATAATTAAAATACTTACCAATTGTTTAATTTTTTAGTGCCCAGTACAACCGAATAGTATTCAATATGGGTATTATATCATCTGCTACATGATTGACATAGTTGATGCTTTATAAAGTGTGTCAATGTCATCATTGATAAGTTAGGTGCATGTAGATAAGAAGATTAGTAAGTGATAAATTTATAATAATTATGTTGAATAGATTTTAACAAATTTTTTTTTATTGCAGATTTATAATGAAGTGAAACAATTTTCGCCGGAGAAAATAGATAATATTAAAAATAAGATTTGTGATTATATAATAAATAATTGTGCTTGACTAAGTGGCTAACTTCATACTTGTACTCTTGTATGGAAGATTAGAAGTAGAACAAATGAAAATTATCTTCTTTACTCTTATAAATGACAGCAGTATTTAATTCTTTATAGTTTATACTTCAAATGATCTTTAAATTGTTTCTTGTGTAGAATAATCGCAGATTGCAATTTATTTGATAGTTCTTTAAATTGTTCATTGTAATGTTCAGACCTAACTCTGCAATCTATAGGTCCTGTTAGTGAAAGATGGAAGACAAAACAATAACAGTCTTGCTTCATCCATTGATAGCAATGACCTTGATCCAAAACAGATCCTAAAAGAAAAGCAAAGTCAAATGATCTTGGTTGGAAATATGGTCATTGGCCCGACATAAAAGATAAAAATATAGTTAAATGTAACTTGTGTGATAGATTGATAAAATGTGGTATTAAAAGGTTGAAGCAACACTTATGCGGCGGGTATGGAGATGTATCCAAGTGTTTTAAAATTATTTCTGAAATAGCAATTGAGATATATTCAGCTTTAAATGGTAAAAAAAGAGGTTTTACATCTAACTACTGATGATGACAATGAGAGTGAACAAAAAGGAGAGCCAACAGGATCACATAATATATCCCGGCATTTTCTACTGTTAAATCGCCATTTGTCCCAAGTTCTGGGACAAGTGCCAAAAAGAGAAAAGTAATCCAATTAGCACAAAAAGGGGCCCTATGGATGCTCATGTGAGACGTGCTCCTGAAGATGTAGTAGATGATAGACGTGCTAAAGGCGCGTCACAAACTACTATCGAGAGATGTTTTAGGTCAGTAGAAGAAAAGAAAAGAGTTGATAGTTATGTTGCTGATTGGTTCTATGAGTGTGAAATTTCATTCAATGTCGTAAAGACACGAAATTTTAAAGTCATGCTTGAACCAGTTGGACAGTATGGGTCTGGTTATAAAGTCCCTAGTTATCATGATTTGAGAGTCTCATTGTTATCGAACACAAAAGATAAAGTTAAGAACATGAAGACAACTTATCAAACGTACTGGAGGAGATATGGTGGCACACTTATGTCAGATGGTTGGACAGACAGGAGAGGGAGACATTTGATCAATTTTCTTGTCAACTCCCCAGAAGGATCCTATTTTATGGGTTCCGTAAATGCATCCAGTCATATTCAAGATGATGCAATGTTATCTGAGTTGTCTGATTGTAAGATTAGAGAGATATGAGCTGAGTGCGTTGTTCAGGTAAATTTTTTAGTATCACTAATTTTCACTAATTTTCATATTTCAAGTTAATAGTCATAGTCTACAAGACTACAACTTTCAATATATACAAATTACAAAGTTATGTTTTATTTTTTGTATGCATGTGGTGACTGACAATGCTTCCAATTACAAGGCAGCTGGTAAAATTTTAATGGAGAGAAGATCAACATTATTTTGGACTCTGTGTGCAGCTTATTGTATTGATCTTATGCTAGAAGATATAGGCAAACTAAAACAAAACAAAATTGTTATAAGAAAGGCAATGATGATCATAAATTTCATCTACAGACACACTCGTTTACATGATGCAATAAAGACTAGTATAGGTGGTGATCTAGTGCGGCATTCAGTGACTAGATTTGCAACATCATTCCTTACTCTACAAAGTGTGCTTAAGCATGAGGTGAATCTAAGATTATTTTTTGTGTCGCCTTCGTGGAATGTCGCTAATTTGGCAAAAATTGAAGCCGAAAAACAAGTTGTTGAAATAATACTTTCAACCGTTTTTTGGAATTGAGTAAGAGATTGCCTAAACAGAGGAAAGTCACTGATTGTTGTATTGCGATTAGTAGATGGAGATGAAAGATCGGCTATGTCTGAAGTATACGTGGCAATGGAAGAAGCTAAACAAAACATCAAAGATCATTTTGATAACAAATAAAGATTATTTAAAAATATTATTGACATTATTGAAAATAGATGGACAAATCAAATGGAGCAAAAGTTGTATATGGCAGCTTTGTTTCTAAATCCAAACAAATATTTTGAATATGAAGAAAAATATAATGATGATGCTTGAAAATTTCAAGATGTTTTCAATGATGTTATCGCACGACTAGTACCCGATCAAGAATTGCAAGACAAGATTGCAGAGCAAGGCACTAACTATAAAGCATCTCGAAATAGTTTTGGAAAGTCTATGGCTATTAGGAACGAACCACCTTAAATACAAGTAAGTATTGATTAGGCTTTTATTTCTTCTTAAATTATTTATATGTCAAATAATTTTTATTTGTCTTAACTCTTAAATGAATAGTGGATTGGTGGGGTGCACATGGAGGACCGAATGTTGACCTTACAAAGATAGCATTGCGCATACTTGGCTTATATTGTTCTTCTTCTAGTTGTGAGCGCAACTGTAGTACTTTTGAGTTTGTAAGTATACAAATATTCAATATAAAAATTAAAATTTTTATATTAACTAATAATTTGCATTTATCTTGATTCAGATTCACACCAAGAAAAAAAATATATTGGAGCATCAAAGGCTTAGTGATCTTGTATACATCCAATATAATAGTCGTCTACAAACACGATTCCAAGAAAGACGGGAAAGGGGAAGAAATTATAACCCTTTAGTGTTTGATGAGCTAGATTGGAGTAGTGAGTGGATGATGAACAAAACAAAGGATCCACTAGTTTTTGAAGATGATAATCTCACATGGGAAGCTGTAGAGAGAGCTATTGGAACTGAGGCTCGAAATTTACGAAGTGCAGCTGGAGCTAATCGTCAACTATTGGATGGAGAGGATAAAGATTTCGATCATATTTACTTTGTCAATGATGATGAAAATATTGAAGATAATTATGGACAAAAGACAAGTACCTCAAACCAACCAAACACATGCAATGCAAATGACGACTTACTAGATGATTATTCTAGTTAATCTTTTATGATTTTTTAATTCTTTTTAAAAAAAGCATTATTCATTCTAATATGCTATTGTGCATTGGATGAAGACATTTAGGATTTGACCACAATACTATACTATGACTTTTTTTTGTTCTTTTTTCTGTTATTGTTTTCTCTGAAGTCTGTATTCAACTACTGAAAAGCATTGTTTTTTTCTTACTGCAAAGTGCTAAGTGCTAACTGCTCATATATCAGAAGCTACTGCTTACTGTTATGAAGAAAAAAATTTTGTGGTCGTGTGTTTGTAACTTTGTACTTTGTATTTGGTAGTTTGGTAGATTAGCATTGTTTTTTCTTACAAGTAAATGCTCATATATCGGAAACTACTGCTTACTGCTATGAAGAAAAAATCTGTGTGACTGGGAGTTTGTATTTGGTAGTTTGGTACTTGGTAAATTTTCTGTTTAATTTAAAAAAAAATAAGGTTTCGACAGCGGTTATTATAATAACCGCTGTCTAAAGTCCACCAGTTGGGTTTTAAGACAGCGGTTATTATAATAACCGCAGTCTATAAACCACTATAGACTGCGGTTATTATAATAACCGACAGCCTATTATAATAAATGCAGTCTATAAACATATAGACTGCGGTTATTATAATAACTGCAGTCTATAGTCTGTTTTTTTAATAATAAAAATTTGGCGCCTTGCGACTTGCTCGTCTTGTGCTCGCCTAGGCGTCCGCCTTGTCGCCTAAGCGTCAAGGCACCCGACGCTCGCATTGGTTCGTCTTGACGCCGTGACAAGAATGATCACATTCACCTCTTCTACTTTTTTGATGCAGGATCGTAGGACGCAGAGTATCATTGGTAAAGGACGACTGCACAACGGTCTCTACCGTCTTGATGTCTCTCCTGCCATTCTCTCATTCGTATCCTCGGCTGACTGGCATCTTCGTCTTGTGCATGCTTCTCTTCCTGTTCTCCAGAAGGCACTTCCTGATGTTCTGCTTCC
This sequence comes from Platanthera guangdongensis, assembly GCA_039583875.1. Taxonomy (NCBI): domain Eukaryota; kingdom Viridiplantae; phylum Streptophyta; class Magnoliopsida; order Asparagales; family Orchidaceae; genus Platanthera; species Platanthera guangdongensis. Next base: position 124,788,634 of record CM077148.1, on the reverse strand, counting down.
TGCTTTTACTTGTGATTTGTGTATCTTGGGGAAACAATATCGTTCCTCTTTTTTTCCTCATTGTACCCGGAGCTCTGCTCCGTTTATATTAGTTCATTTCGATGTTTGGGGCCCGTATAAAATAGCAAGTGTGTTTGGTTATCGTTATTTTATCACGTTTATTGATGTTTATTCTTGAATGACTTAGTTGTACTTACTCTGTGAACGCTCTGAGCTTCCTCGTGTATTCCGTGTTTTTGTTCTGGAGACTCGCACAAAGTTTTTCGATAAAATAAAACGCTTTGGGCAGATAATGCTCGTGAATATACGAGTCATGAGTTCGATAATTTGTGCTTTGAATTTGGCATTATTCATCAGACTTCGTGTGTTTATACTACTCAACAAAATAGTGTGGTTGAGCGCAAGAATAGACATCTTCTTGATGTTGCTCAATGTCTCATGATTCAGATGCATGTTCCTAAGGCGTATTGGCATTTTGCTGTTTCGATGACATGCTTTCTCATTAACCGTCTCCCCTCATCTGTCTTCAATCATGCCACACCTTTCAGTGTTCTCTTTCCTTCCACCCCATCATTCCCTCTCACCCCATGCATATTTGTTTTTACTTGATATGTTCATCATCTTGGTCCCTTCATTGACAAGCTCAATACTCGGGCAGCCAAACAGATGTTTGTTTGTTACTCTCCTACTACCCGCAAAGTGACTGTTTCGGCGGATGTCACTTTTCTGGAAGATCAACCGTTTTTTTCCCTGCTTTATCACCACCTCATTCACAACCATCATCATTACCACGACCTATCATCCCCGTTACGTCCACCTTGCTGCCGCCACCTCCCACCAACACTCATGTTCTCCAAAAACCTCCACTTTTTCGTGTCTACACTCGTCGACCTCCTCGTTCTGCCGCCCCGCTGCAGTCGGCTTCCACCTCTACCACTCTACGATCTGTTGATCCAACTCCTGCTTCGACAGCTCATCCAATGGAAAATTATGTATCCTTACATCGCCTGTACCAGGCATTCTTGTCACGGCGTCAAGGCGAACCAAGGCGAGCGTCGGGCGCCTTGACGCTTAGGCGACAAGGCGGACGCCTAGGCAACCACAAGGCGAGCAAGTCGCAAGCTGCTAATTTATTTTTTTTAAAAAAAACAGACTATAGACTGCGGTTATTATAATAACCGCAGTCTATATTCTGCAGGCCTTAAGACTATGGTTATTCTAATAACCGCAGTCTATAGTTTATACTATAGACTGCGGTTATCATGATAACTGCAGTCTATAGTGGTTTATAGACTGCGGTTATTATAATAACCGCTGTCTTAAAACCCAATTGGTGGACTTTAGACAGCGGTTATTATAATAACCGCGGTCGAAACCTCCTTTTTTTTAAAATTAAACAGAAAATTTACCAAGTACCAAACTATCAAATACAAACTCACAGCCACACAGATTTTTTATTCATAGCAGTAAGCAGTAGTTTCTGATATATGGCAGTTAGCTGTAAGAAAAAACAATGGCAATCTACCAAACTACCAAATACAAAGTACAAAGTTACAAACACACGGCCACAGATTTTTTTTCTTCATAACAGTAAGCGGTAGCTTCTGATATATGGGCAGTTAGCACTTAGCACTTTGCAGTAAGAAAAAATAATGTCTTTCAGTAGTTGAATACAGACTTCAGAGAAAGCAATAACAGAAAAGGAAACACAAAAAAATCATAGTATAGTATTGTGGTCAAATCTTAAATGTTTTCATCCAATGCACAATAGTATATTAGAATGAATAATGTTTTTTAAAAAAAATTTAAAAAATCATAAAAGATTAACTAGAATCATCATCTAGTAAGTCGTCATTTGCATTGTATGTGCTTGGTTGGTTTGAGATACTTGTCTTTTGCCCATAATTATCTTCAATATTTTCATCATCATTGGCAAAGTAAAAATGATCGAAATCTTCATCCTCCTCATCCAATAGTTGACGATTATCTCGAGCTCCACTTCGTAAATTTCGAGTCTCAGTTCCAATAGCTCTCTCTACAACTTCCCATGTGAGATTATCATCTTCAAAAACTAGTGCATCCTCTGATTTGTTCATTATCTACTCATTACTCCAATCTAGCTCATCAAACACTAAAGGATTGTAATTTCTTCTCATTTCCCGTCTTTCTTGGAATCGTGCTTGTAGACGACGATTATATTGGATGTATACAAGATCACTAAGTCTTTGATGCTCCAATCTATTGGAATGCTGGAGAATCGTTCGGTCAAGCGTAGGAAGAAAGTATATAGGCCACTAAGGTGAGCATTGCCAAAGACCGAGGCTCGTGATCACCTCCAAAGAAATTCATCAATGTCGGAGACCATACGTTTGCCTGTTCACACTCTCTCTACAGCGCTAGTTCGACTCAAACGTGACTCCGTAGGACTTTAGGAAGATAATGGGGCTTGAGCGTATACGTAGGTAAGGATGCAAAAGGTAAACAATGGCTACGCACAACCCAAATAAGCTCATACAAAGGACTATCTACTCGCCAACAATACAAGCAGGTGCACCACACCACCAGACTTGGACTTGACATACGGGTGCGTGCACCGCCTACCAGCACAAAATGTCAGATGGAATTTTCATTTAAATTTTTTCTTCTTTCATATCAAAATACTTTCTTTTTCTTTTTTTTTCTTTTTCAAAAAATTTTACTTCACATTCAGCCACATAATCATGAAATCTGCACCTCACAAACACAAAACTGTACAGCAGCAACAACACAAAGCCGGTAAGTAGCAAACTACTACCTCAAGACATGGGTGTGTGACTGGGAAAGGCCTCTAGGCTTTGGTGATTGCAAAGTGGGGCTAAAATAAAAGGAGGGATATGCTCAAAATGGGCTAACAAGGATTAACGTTAGGACTGGGTACAAGGCTCAACCGGGCCAAAATGATGGTCTACATCACACTCACGCTTGACTAACCATGTACCAATGATTCGAGAGTAGCTTGGGGCAAGTTCTTAGCCCCCGAGAAAGATAATCCTTCCTCCCGACTCGAGCAATACGAGGTTAGTGACGGCTACACACATTCCTACTCTACCGTTCGATTACTCCAGATTCAGCAATTTTGAGTAGTACAAACACTATTTACAAATACAGAAAAGTATAAATCTACGAGCATAAAGAAAAATTAAATCTATATTATTTCTACACAAACCATGAGACCTCGATTAGGAGCACTGCACGAGTTTCACATTACTCTACCCTAAAATCTTAAGTCAGCACCACTATTTTAAAGTTAATACAAAAGAAATACATTTGACTTGAGCGGATCGCGTTTAAGATCGCGCTCATGTGGGTGTAGGTGCACAATGCGTGCATGATAATATAAAAACAGAAAATGAAAATATACTTTTGGTTTACAAGTGATAGTAGTGCATGTGCACAGGTAACGCATAACTCCCCCCCCCCCCCCCCCCCCCCCCACCCGACTTAAACTAAACAACCTGTCACAAGATTTACAATAATAGCAATGAAGTAAAAGTTGGGGAAGAGGTTACCCTATGCTCAGCAAATGAGCATACTAAAAGATTGGCGTTAAAGCATGAAGCCAAACCTGCGAAAATATTTAGCTCACTCCGCCGCACTAAGGAGAGGCCACCTACAAAAAACTCCAACAAAAGAAAAAAAATGTATACCAAGACATAACAAATATAAGCTAAGCAACCTTGCGAGTTAGTACCAAACACAATCATCACATCGCATATATCAAATGAAACTAAACGCAATAACACAGGAAAGACAGACAATGCAAACAAAACAACTAATAGCCACCCGGGGGACGAAGCCCGCAGCTGAATAAAGTAATGTATACAGCCAGCCAAAATAACAATTACACAAATATGAAGCAAAAACTACAAATAATCCCAACTGAGAAGAACAGCAGAAATCACTCAGCCAGATCAGAAAAAGGCGGAGGCGGAGGCGGAGGCGGAGTACGGGCACGCGAAGTAGAGGCTCGAGCAGGGACAGCAGGGGGCACCCCAAGAAACTCAACAATACGCTCGGTCATGTCGTGCTGCTGGCGAATCAACTCTTCCATCTACAAATGATGCGCGTAGTAGTCGGGATAATCCTCCGTGAAACTCCTACGGTGAGAAGCATGGGCAAAAGAAGACGCACGGGCCAAAGGCACGGTATGGCTAGGAGCGGTATCGTCGGGCCTGCGAGACCCCGAAGAAGAACCCGCAGCCGAAGAAGAAGCCCTAGAAGGCTGCTCACGCTCAACAGTACGAACAACGTATCGTCACGTACCGCCAGAAGAAACACGACGCACCAACCTGAAGGAGGTCATCATGGTCGTAGAAATGAAATCGCCGCGGGAAACGGGAGTCATGGCAGGCAAAGTGTCAAAGACTCCTAATCCTTTGGTGATTCGCGTAACAAAATGCAAACAACCGATGGCTTTCAAGGGAGAGTATGTGGCCTGGTGAAGGAAGTACTCAGCAAGAACCCGGCCTAGGTGGAGGGGGACGCCATGATGCATGTTGTAAAGGTGGAGCAGATCTGACCACCCCACTACGTTCTGACTCATCGAGCGTCGTTGATGTTGTGCCCGATCAAGTGTTGAACATAGCGGAGCGCGGGAGAAATGATCTAGGATGACTTAGCAGAACGCGCTTCGTACTGATGTGGCAATCCGGTGATCTCCTGCCAGAATGCGTGGGGAGAAACGCCGGTAGGGAACTCGAAGGGTCGGGCAAGGACGTCCGACTCGATAAGTTCATCAACCACGTATATCCCCGCATAAACGGCAAGCATGCCCATACTAAAAGTGTACGGACGCAAGTTCATCTAAAATGCCACCGCAGGGGACTCGACGGTAGTCGCATCACGTCGCTCCAAAATGCGGAAGGTGGAAAGAAATTCGACCGTGAGCTCGCGAAATCCTGTCTCCACAATGGAGAATAGATGTCGCCAAGAACCCACATCGAGTAATCGGTCCACCTCAACCTTTAGGCCGACGTCCGCAAGCTCCTCGTCCGAAACGAAACGGAAATCCAAAAACGGTTTTTGGACCAAGCGTTCATACCTCGTGACCATTTCAGGTCTCCCAAAACGGTTTTTGGACCAAGCGTTCATACCTCGTGACCAAGCATCCGCTCTGCGTCTTCAGTATTCACCGGAGCCTCCGGCACATCTTCGGGCTCCGCCGGAACCGAAGCTCTCGAAGAAGAGGAAGAGGCAACACCAAAGCTACGCAGCTTGCTAATCACTTTCTTGTAACCCATGGCGATGAGGAGAGGGAGAAATATGGAAAGAAATGAAGAATGGAGGAGGATTTGGAGAGGGAGGAAGAGATTTCGCCGGAGAAGGAGGAGAAGCGGCGCTCGAGCAAACGCACGGGGATTAGGGCCAGCGTGCGTCAAAAACGCCCGGGAAAAACGCACGATCGTGCGTTTTGCCGCGCACGGTTACCCAAACCGTGCATTTTGCAAAAACAGTACAATTTGCATCATTTTCTCCGGGAAGCCTCATCCTGCGACCACATCGAGAAAAATAAAAACAAATGGAACAAAGAATATCCTGAGTGATTAGGCCACTTCCCGAATTAGGCAGACGCACACAAAACTTTCGCAAGCATGCTTTAAAAAAAATTTCAAAATAAACAACACACAAAGAAACAGTAAATACTAACTAACGAATCCTACTCCTAGATAAGTACTGGGGTTATTGTCATCCCAGCACGACTTATTCGAAAGCCGAAAAGTCCTAACTAATGGGTCTATGAAAAGAAAAGTGCACAGGCAACTGACCTAATATCTGTTGCGGTAACGAGTACCGATACGGAGATAAAACAGTTACCCCTCTACCTACATAATAATACATGTCCAACACAGGTAGAGGAAATAGGAAATAAGAAGAGGAGCGCTGGTCCTCGCTCATCTTATCACAAAACATATCCTCGCCTAGCAAGGCATCATCAACCACAGATGTATAGGAAGCGATGGCAACGACATGAACACCAGGCTCATCATCATCCCAGCGTACTCGTGGAGACTCAGCCAGCACAGGTTCAGATAGAGAAGGGGGATCAAGTAATACAAGGGAAGAAGAACTAAAATAATCAAGATATGGGAGAGTGATCCCGGTGTCACTCTCAGCAAGATCCAAGCATAGATCATCGTCGGTATCATACGAGTCGTAGCGTGGGGAATCCGATAACTCGAGATCCGCGGCGGCAAGAGGAACGGGTTCGTCCAATAAAGAGGTGCAAACCTCCACATCAGAAAGGGAATATTCCTCATCCCACTGGGGTGCGTAAAAGTGTTCCGAAGATCCACCATCTCCGTTGGAGATAGCAGAGTCAGCATCCCACTTCGGCGCAACCTCAGGCACCGAATCACCCATGAATATGGCATCATCAGCCGACTCACACAAAAATGGCGTAGCAAACTCAGGCAAAAATTGCGGAAGGGCGAAACTGCTCTCAAAATCAAGCACTGAACGAGCAGGCCTCATCGCAAAATCATTCGCAGACGCCACCCCGTCAACGGGAACAATCTCATCGTCTCATAAAGGAGCGCACATGTGTTCCTGATCCTCTTTTTGCTGGCTACCACTAGACTGATCGTCATCACTCAAGGGAAGCTCGTAAAAAGGGATCAAAGGACCCATGAAAGATCTGTATGCGGCGAGAGATTCTTCGGTAATCTCAACGGGCAAAGAGCGAGCAAGGTGAGCGATGTCAGTGTATGAGTCAGGCAACACCCTGGTAGGCCTATCCACAACAGTCTTCCGCGAACGGGAGGTTGTTGCGCACACGCCCTCAGAGGGAGAAGGCTCGCACAAGCGAGGGCAGTCCTTCACCATGTGGCCTACACCTTGACATAGCAAACATCTAATACAATGCTCGGCTTTCATAACAGTCATGGCATCGATGCATCGACGCAAAGTGTCATAGAGACGGCACTCGGCTACGGAATACATCGCAAACAAAAATATTTACCAAAAAAGGTGTTACACAGCTACAATAAAAATAACACGGATCTGCTTTCTAAATCAAAAATCAGAAAATGGACAAAAAGAAACGAGCAAAATAAATGTAAAGCAGGAAAAATAAATAAAAACAAGAAAACAACAATCACAAGTTCTCCATTCAGAAAACTCACACGGCAGTGTTCCCCGGCAACGTCTCGGTGGCTGATGCGCTTACGGCAAGTGTACCGCTCGCATAAGTAATATAAAATGGGGAAGTCTTCCAAAGTATCGATTCTCTCAAGGAACGCCGCAAGGGGGGAGTTATCTAACTAAGAGGACTTGAGATTGAAGTCCAAAACTCTAACCTACGAAAAAGGGGGGGTTTGGTAATTTGCGGAAAAGAAAATAAAGTGCTACAAACTACTCCTATGCAACGCCGCTATGCGATGCTTCGCCATGCGGGATGGAAGACTACACGAGCCGCTATGCACCGAATCGCTGGGCGGATGGACGAGTAGGCTTACGGAATGAGGGTCGAGAGCACCTCTTCGCTACGCACGCTTCTAGCAATTGCTAGAACGGCAAATCGGGATGTGGTGGTGGATGGAAATGCGGGCGCAACTCAAGCAACTAAAGCGTAAAACAATACAAGTTCACATAGACATGAATCACATAAAGTTTACAATTAAAGTGCACATCATCAATATAAATAGATTTAAACGTCAATATTCAGCAAGAAAGCAAGAACAAGTCAAGAGATCGATCGAATACGAAGGCTCGTTGAGGGGTCGCGGAAGGAATCGCCGGGTTGTCAATCCGCGTCCAAGCTCGGTCCTCAACTACGTCAGGGGTAGAGAAGGGTTGTCACTACCTTCCAATAGACCCGTCTTCTTCGTGTCATGATGCGGAAGAAAATTGCAAGCTTCCCTTTGCTTGATGGATACATCGTCAAACCAGAAATGGAGCTCAAAATATGATGGAGAAGGCCGAGAGCAAGCACCGACAAGGTGTAGGCTTCGCGAGCATGGCCGGAGCTTGTCTCCTTGGTGGAATATGAAGGGCGGAGGTGGAAGGGCGGAGCTTTGCCCTAAAAGGCGGCTGGAATGGCTCAAGATGAAGCTGTCCCCCAATGGAGGAAAATCTGCGCTTTAAATGGAAGCAGGTCGGAAAAATAGACACGCACGGTTTGGCGCATGACCGTGCGTTAACCACGCGTTATTGCAGGAGAAATCAGAGGAACCGTGCGTGTTACTCGCGCACGGGCGCTGCCACCCGTGCGTGAACAAATCGCACGATTAGCCACAGAATGATGCCAAAGCGAATGGTACAGGAAAACCGTGCGTTTTCTTCTCGCATGGTTTGGCCGAAACCGTGAGTTAACCGTGCGTTTAAAAACGTCGACCTCAACTCACAAAGTTCGTCGAGTTCCACTCGACAAAGTAAAACGCACGATTAGGAAGAAACTGTGCGCTAAGGAAACGCACGACTGTGCGTTTTCCACAAATCAGAATTCCTGTCTTGGGGAAACGCACCATCTGCACAGCAAAAATCAAAACTGGAGCACAAGCTCCCAGCACCAATACACAGCATAAAATGAACAAAAAGAACCATGGGGAGCACCATGTGCTTACCCCAAACAAAATAATGCGCAATTGCACACCCATGGGCCAAAACAGTGCACGAAATGGTCATTGACCAGACGATGCAAATATAATCGAATACCGTTTGAAATGCGGTGCACGAGTGAGAAAACAAGCCCAGATGAGTCCGAAAAATCTTATAAATATCGGACTCATCACACCACCAGACTTAAACATTTGCTCGTCCCGAGCAAATCATCTCTCCGTGAACTCGAAAACAGCTAGCTGGCTTAGAAATTTCAAAATAAAGTAAAGCGAGAAATCAAATACTCATGGGTGGAGAAAATATAATAGATAAACTTTTTAATTATTCTACGGAGTTTATAAATTTCGACAGGCGTAAATAAATATTGTAACTACTCAAAATAGGAATGCTGGAGAATCGTTCGGTCACGCGTAGGAAGAAAGTAGATAGGCCACTAAGGTGAGCATTGCCAAAGACCGGGGCTCGTGATCACCTCCAAAGAAATCCATCAATGTCGGAGACCATACGCTTGCCCGTTCACACTCTCTCCACAGCGCTAGTTCGACTCAAGCGTGACTCCGTAGGACTTTAGGAAGATAATTGGGTTTGGGCGTATACGTAGGTAAGGATGCAAAAGGTAAACAATGGCTACACACAACCCAAATGAGCTCATACAAAGGACTATCCTCTCGCCAACAATACAAGCAGGTGCACCACACCACCAGACTTGGACTTGACATACGGGTGCGTGCACCGCCTACCAGCACAAAATCTCAAATGGAATTTTCATTTAAACTTTTTCTTCTTTCATATCAAACTACTTTCTTTTTCTCTTTTTTTTCAAAAATTTTTACTTCACATTCAGCCACATAATCATGAAATCTGCACCTCACAAACACAAAACTGTACCGCAGCAACAACAAAAAGCGAGAAGTAGCAAACTACTACCTCAAGACATGGGTGTCCGACTGGGAAAGGCCTCTAGGCTTTGGTGATTGCAAAGTGGGGCTAAAATAAAAGGAGGGATAGGCTCAAAATGGGCTAATAAGGATTAACGTTAGGACTGGGTACAAGGCTCAACCGGGCCAAAATGATGGCCTACATAAAACTCACGCTTGACTAACCATGCACCAATGCTTCGAGAGTAGCTTGGCGCAAGTTCTTAGCCCCCGAGAAAGATAATCCTTCCTCCCGACTCGAGCAATACGAGGCTAGTGACGGTTACACACATTCCTACTCTACCGTTCGATTACTCCAGATTCAGCAATTTTGAGTAGCACAAACACTATTTACAAATGCAGAAAAGTATAAATCTACGAGCATAAAGAAAAATTAAATTTATACTATTTCTACACAAACCATGAGTACTCGATTAGGAGCACTGCACGAGTTTCACACTACTATACCCTAAAATCCTAAGTCAGCACCACTATTTTAAAGTTAACACAAAAGAAATACATTTGACTTGAGCCGAGCGCGTGTTTAAGATCGCGTTCATGTGGGTGTAGGTGTGATGCGTTGGACGGCAAGTGTATCGGTCGCACAAGTAATATAAAATGTGCGAATTTTCCCAAGTATCGATCTCGAGGGAACACAGTAAGGTGGAGTTAATTTTGAGGAGGACTTGAGATTGAAGTCCTTAGGTCGGCGTTTACGAAAGGGGGGTTTTGATTATTGCGGACAAAGAAAAATAAAACACTAACAACTACTCCTATGCAATGCTTCATCGGGCAGAATGGAAGACTACACGGGCCGCTATGCACCGAATCGCAAGGCGAATGGACGAGTAGGCTTGTGGAATGAGGGTCGAGAGCGTCTTTTCGCTACGCACGCGACTAGCAATTACTAGTGCGGCAATGTGGTGGACGATGAATAATGGCGCACCTTAAGCAACTAAAGAAGTAAAGCAATACAGAATCGCATAGACATGAATCTAATAAAACATACAACTAAAGAACGACAACATCTAAAAATGAAATTTTAACACACATATACAACAAGAAAGCAAGAACAAGTCAAGAGATCGACTGAATCTGAAGTCTTGCTGAGGGTTCACGGAAGGAATCGTCGGGTTGTCAATCCGCGTCCAAGCTCGGTACTTAACTGCGTCCGGGGTAGAGAAGGGTTGTCACAACCTTCCAATGGACTCGTCTTCTTCGTGTCACGACGCGGAAGAAAGTTGCAAGCTTCCATTTGCTTGTTGGATACAGCATCAAAACCTTTCTTGAAGCTCAAGGATGAAGGAGGAGGCCGAGAGAAAGCTCCGGCTTGGATTTGGCGGTGAAAGCTTGCCGGAGCACCTCCCTACGGTGGAAGATGAAGGGATCGGCGGAACGGGATGAAAAACGGCGGAAGAAATGAGCGATCTCCCGAATTAGGGCGGAACCTGCATATTTATAGAAAACAGAAATAACAATGCGCACGATCACGGTCGCACGACCAGTGGTCGTGCGCACTATGTCCAGTGATCGTGCGTACTGACATGGCAGATTACAAAGAAGAACTGGGATAATGCGCATGAGCAGTGGTGCACGACCGATGGTCGTGCGCACAATGTCTAATGGTCGCGCGATTACCCCAGACAAAACTCCAGGAAAAATGGAATCAATGCACACGATCAGTGGCGCACGACCAGTGGTCGTGCACACTATATCCAGTGATTGTGCGTATGCCCCAGGCAGAAATTGGAAAAACTGAAGTAGTGCGCACGATCAGTGGCGCACGACCAGTGGTCGTGCGCAATAGATCTGATGATCGTGCGCAGTATTCCTGTTTCCAAACACTCCCGGAACACGCACACGACCCATGTATCAATAGGAAAAACAAATCACTGATATGTGCAGACATTCCAGACAATCACAATAAAGAGTACAAATAATAAAAGTACAAAAATACACAACCACGGGCCTAAGTGTGTCCTTCCTATGGAAATAAAGATAAAATGAAATATATACGATAACGAACAAGAAGTGAAGTGCAATCGAAAGAAAACTAGCTCAGATGAGTCCGAAAATAACTATATAAATAGGACTCATCACACCCCCAGATTTACCTGTTTACGCGTCCCGAGCAAACAAAATCTATGCAGACAGAAAAAATGACTTAGCTAACATAGAAATTGTGATATGGAGTACCATGCGAAGTCGCATGCTCGTACGCGTAAAAATATAAATAGAGGAAATTTCTAAGTATGCAAAATAGTTTACACTTTTCACAATGCGTATCAAAATTTTATTACTACTCAAAAATGGAATCACGGCGAATCTTCCGGTCACGCGTAGGGAGAAAGTAGACTAATCACTAGGAGAGCATTGCTAAAGATCGGGGCTCTTTTTAAAAAAAAAATATGACAATACACTGCGGTTTATATATAAACCGCAGTCTATTCACTGTCGCAGTCAGGGAATAGACTGCGGTTTATATATAAACCGCAGTCTATTCAAAGGCTCAGGGAATAGACTGCGGTTTATATACAAACCGCAGTCTATGCTTTCCCAAATAAACTGCGGTTATATATAAACCGCAGTCTATTCCCTGACTGCGGCGCAGAGAATACACTGCGGTTTATATATAAACCGCAATTTCTTTTGGCTAGAATAGACTGCGGTTTATATATAAACCGCAGTGTAATCTAAGTTTCTAACATAGAATAGACTGCGGTTGTATAACAACCGCAGTCTATTCTAACCGTGAACCATACAATAGACTGTGATTGGTATAGAAACCGTAGTCTATACTATCTATTTTAAATCGAGAACCGTAAATATCTCGTTTTACCTCGACTTTTTGGTTCTTACAGACGCTTCTTTTTTCGTAAAACCCTAAAGACGATTTTGTTCAAGTTTTTGCTCTCCTTGAGTCCTTGCTCTTCTTTGCTTCGATTTGAAGATTCTTATTCGACAAATCTCATATTCTCACTTAGGTATATTTTTCTTATGACCTTTTTCAGTTTTGAACTTTTGATCTCTGTGTTATAAAGTTTTTAACTCTTTATTAGTAGTAAACAACGCAATGTGCATTTTGTATTAGATATTTAAATATCTTAAAAACATACTAACTCTATATATTAACCTAAATATTGCACTAACATAGTAACATAGTAAAATAGTAAATTAGTAACATATATAATTTTATATGTGATTGACTGATTGTGTGGTAGACTGGTAGAAGCTCAATGTCTTTAGCTTAAATTAGGGTTTTTGGATGGTTTAGGTTTTTTAGGGTTTTTTATTGCAGAAAAATGGCTGATAAGGACTCTTCATCAAAGTCAAGAAGAGGCTTTACGAAAATGAACGAATTGAATAAGCTTAGGCTAGCGGAAAAGAAGGTTTATATTTCTGTGAGTGATGATAGCTGCATTATTCCAGGGCCTGAGACAAATAAATTGATCAGTTTTATTGGATCTCTTGTGAGGTATTTTGTGTCAATTACATTTGTTGTATGCAAGGAAGTTGACAAACAAATTAAAGATCAAATATGAGCATAATTAATAGTACGTGACTTTGTTTTCAATGATTAGTGATTAGTGAATAATGATTACATAACTGTGGTATTTTAGTTTATTTTTAATTGATATTGTCTATTATTTTCAGATTTATTTTGATAATATTGATGGTCAACGCAAAGCATTACTGAAAAAAATGGGTGAAATTTGGAGAACTTGGAAATCTAAACTATTTATCACTTATGTAAAAGATGTTGATTTGGAGCATCGATACAATGTTTCTGTCAAGTATAGTTTTATTACTCCCGAATACTGGAGAGTTTTTGTCGACCATCGCACCACTATAGAATATATGGTATGTGTTCTTAACTTATTATTAAATTCAATGTTTTATATCATTTTTTATCTTTATAACTTATAAGCAATCTAAGTATTAACAAATATTTATTTGTGTAGGAGAAAAGTAAAGTTAATGCAGCGAGAGCAAAAGCATAAAAGTCCTTTCATACTACTTCCAGAATGGGTTATTCTGGATTAAAAAAAATGTTATTATTTCTTTATATCTCTCTCGTATTTTGTATTGTATATATTGGTTTTCTAAATAATTAAAATGATACTTTACTTTTATTTTGTTGTCAAAATTGAACAAGGGGCAGCTGCACCAATTTCACGTACAGAGTTATGGAAAGTCGGTCATAAAAGAAAGAGCGGTGAAAACATTAGTACAGATGCAACTGAGTTGGCATCTAAAATTGTAAGTTTAAATGTTTCATTTATTCATTTATAAATTATCAATATTTCAATAGTAATATTGTTTGTGAAGTATAAATATATAATTTCTTATCTGTAATGAAGAAATTAATTTATATTACTTATTTTAAGGATGAGTTATCGAGCCAAGAGTCCCCGACTCAGAGTGTTGAAACAGTGTCACAGGGAAGAGATGACATCCTTGCTTCTGTTTTAGGCCAAGAACATCCGGGTAGATATAGAGCTGGTGGAAAGTTTTTCACCATTACAAGTTTTTTCAAGAATGATAGGCGGAGCCGGAGGACATCAGTAGCTCGCATTGAAGATGTCGAAGCTATAGTTCAAGAAAGATTGAGTCAGCAACAATAATTATGGAGCCAACAATAACAAGAGCAACAACAATTATGAACATAAAAACAACAACAGCAACAAGAGAAACAACAAGCGCATGAAGCCGAGATAAGTAGCATAAAGAATCAAATGGAAGAACTTATGCACATGTTTAGTGCTGGAGTTAGAACTGGAACTTCACAGGCTTCTCAGGTATCATTAATTATTATGTTTATATATTTAATTATTTATACTTTTATGAAATGTTATGCTCTCTTTTTGTTGCGCATGTAATAAATATTTTTTTTGTTTTTTTTGTTTCTCAGCTGGAGCATGAAATCAGGTCATTTGAACATGAGACATCACATGAGCGTTTACCTTCTCCGGTATTATAATATTATTTTTTACTTTAATGTAATCAAAGAATTCAATAATCAATATTGATGTTCAAAATACTAATTCTTTTATTTCCATTTTCCACATGCCGTGGAGACTACAAATGACTTCATTGTTATGTTTCCCGGTTTCATAACTCGGAAGGTGAATGAAAATGAAGCAATAACTCTTGTCTTAGATTCAACAGTATTTGGAGGTGTTGAATCAACAAGTACATACTTTGAAGTATCAGAGTTGCACGATTTTCTAGATTTGAAAAAAATTGGAGTTAGCATCATATTCGCATGCATTGGGTGAGTACTAACTACTGACTACTGAATATTAATTATTACAAATGACTTCATTGTTAAAATTTTTATTAGTATATATATTGATTTTGAATTTACATGTTTTATTGCAGGTACATAGATTCTCAATTGAAGAAATTTATATATAATAGAGATGTATATTTTCATAATCCAGTAGTCATTTGTTATTTTGATGATCTCTATGTCAAAGCTAATTCAAAGTCAAGAGTTGATAATCTAAAAAACATGCTAATTCAACTTCAATCACAATCTTTATTATTTGTGCCCTATCATAGATTGTAAATATGAAGTATCTGTAATTTTCTATATCTCATTCTCTATATCAATGATTATTACCATTTTTTATTCTAGTTAAGTTATTAATTTTTTTCTTTTGTTTCACAGAGAACATTGGATGTTGTTATTATTGATTATGATAATAATACAATTTATTTGCATGACCGCCTAAATCATAACATTCGTGATGATATTAAAAATGTCATTACAAAGTAAGTTTATTAATTAGTTATTTACTTACTTTCTTATTTGAAACTCATATTTGGCTATGAACTAATTTTTTAAATATTTTATGAAGTGCATTTAAGGATTTAGCAAAAGATCGGCAAACAAATTTCCGCAAACCAAAGGTTTTAAAGTGGAAGGCGGTAAGTTAGAGACTTATAGCCAAAATGAGTTTATGTATTCAAAATTTATAAATATTTAAAAATTTGTAATTAAAATATTTACCAATTGTTTAATTTTTTAGTGTCCAGTACAACCGGATAGTATTCAATGTGGGTATCATATCATCTGCTACATGATTGACATAGTTGATACTCTTAGAAGTGTGTTAATGTCATCATTGGTAAGTTAGGTGCATATAGATAAGTAGATTAGTAAGTGATAAATTTATAATAATTCTGTTGAATTGATTTTAACAAATTTTGTTTTTATTACAGATCTATAATGGAGTGAAACAATTTTCGCCGGAGAAAATAGATAATATTAGAAATAAAATTTGTGCTTATATAATAAATAATTGTGTTTGACTAAGTGATTAACTTCATACTTGTACTCTTGTATAGAAGATTAGAAGTATAAGTAGAACAAATGAAAATTATCTTCTTTACTCTTGTAAATGACAGCAGTGTTTAATTTTTATAGTTTATACTTCAAATGATATTTAAATTGTTTCTTGTGTATAATAATCGCAGATTGCAATTCATTTGATAGTTCTTTAAATTGTTCATTGTAATGTTCAGATCTAACTCTGCAATCTATAGGTCATGTTGGTGAAAGATGGAAGACCAAAAAAACAACAGTCTTGCTCCATCCATTGATAGCAATGACCTTGATTCCAAAACAGATCCTAGAAGAAAAGCAAAGTCAAATGATCCTGGTTGGAAATATGGTCATTGGCCCGACATAAAAGATAAAAATACAGTTAAATGTAATTTGTGTGATAGATTGATAAAAGGTGGTATTAAAAAGTTGAAGCAACACTTATGCGGCGGGTATGTAGATGTATTCAAGTGTTTTAAGACTACTTCTAAAATAGCAGCTGAGATGTATTCAGCTTTAAATGGTAAAAAAAGAAGACTTTACATCTGACTGCTGATGATGACAATGAGAGTAAACAAGAAGGAGAGCCAACAGGATCACATAATGTATCAACGACATTTTCTACTGTTAAATCGTCATTTGTCTCAAGTTCTGGGACAAGTGCCAAAAAGAGAAAAGTAATCCACTTGCCACAAAAAGAGGCCCTATGGATGCTCGTGTGAGGCGTGCTTCTGAAGATGTAGTAAATGATAGACGTGCTAAAGGCGCGTCACAAACTACTATCGAGAGATGTTTTAGGTCACCAGAAGAAAAGAAAAGAGTTGATAGTTATGTTGCTGATTCGTTCTATGAGTGTGGAATTTCATTCAATGCCGCAAAGGCACGAAGTTTTGAAGTCATGTTTGAACCAGTTGGACAGTATGTGCATGGTTATTGTTGGAAAAGCCCACTTAACATTAGGCCCATTTGTATAGCATTTATTGCTTTTCTCTCCTCTCTTTAGTCCCACATTGTGTATAGGACTTTTCTCTCTCTTTCTCTCATCTATATATATGTACTCATTCTTTGTATTTGTATCAAGTGGACATATATACAAGGTTGGCTTTCTCCATTTCTACATGGTATCAGAGCCAGGTTCGAATCTCCTGCGGACTCACTCTTCTGTCCGCCCTGCAGCCTGCGGTCTCTGCGGCCTCCCTTGTCCAGTCCGCACCTTCTAGTCGCGTCTCTCCTGCGGCCTCACTTATCCAGTCCGCTTCCTCTCCCGTGGATCCACTTCTATCCCCCCCCCCCTTCCTTCCTCCTCTGGCCCCCTCCTTTTATAGCCATCCTGTGGGGTCCACTGCTTCCCCTTGTCCGCTGCGGCCTCTTTCTGTCCGGCGCGACCTCGGCGACCTCTATCCTTCGGTCTTCTTCTGACCGCTGCGATCTCTGTCTTCGCTTCCTCTCCTTGATCTCCTTCATCCGCCGTTCGCGCAGCGTCCGCCAGCTCGCCTCCTCTTCTTGGTCTTCGCCAGCTCGCCAGCTCGCTAGTCGCCAGCTCGCCAGCTCGCCAGCTCGCCAGCTCGCCAGCTCGCCGCTAGTCGCCAGCTCGCCAGCTCGCCAGCTCGCCCGTTCGCCAGCTCATCGGTGTTCTTCTGCAATCCAGCCCGCCAGCTCGCAAGTCAGCCCCGGCTTGTCTTCTCTTCTCAGCTCGCTCCTGTCCGCCGCGGTCTGATCCAGACCGCCGCGACCTGACCCAGCCCGCATCCTCTTCCAGCTCGCCGCGACCTCATCCAGGTCGCCGCGTCCTCACCTAGTCCGCTGTCTGTTTGCTTCCTCTACCTGCTGCCTCCAGCCCGCTGCTGCCTCCTCCAGCCCGCCGCGGCCTCCTCCAACTCGCTGCGGCCTCCAGCTCGCTGCGGCCTCCTTCAACTCGCTGCGGCCTCCTTCAGCTCGCTGCGGCCTCCATGTCTACATCTGCAGACTCCGTCGGTACGGCAGTTCCTCCTGAACGCCCGGCCTCTATACAGGAAGTCTGCGACGAGCTCCGGATCACTACAATTTCGCTCACTGGCAAGAAGAACTTTGTGGAATGGGCACACTCCGTTCGCCGTGTCCTTCAGTCAAAGGGATTCCTTCATCATCTGACCCAGACCGTTATTGGTGTTCCTACTGAGGAGTGGTTACGCAATGATGGGCGTGTGCAGACCTGGCTCCTCAACTCTCTTGATGGCGAATCTTATCGCCTGGCCATGTATCATGAGACGGCCAAAGGCATGTGGGACGAGCTACACACCCTCTACTCTGGCAAAGATAGTCTCCACCATCTTTATGATATCATCACCGCTCTCCAGGCCCTTGACAGCAATGGCGCAACCGACTTGACGTCCTTTGTTGCTCAAGCCCGGTCTCTGGTTGAGGCTTGGATCCACCATCAGCCTCCCACTCTAGATCTCGCTGCTCAATGTACCCAGAAGGAAGCTGTGGGTATCGCCATGATGATGGCCCGGGTACCCCCTCATCTTCACAGTGTCCGGGATCACATCCTCTCCTCTACTGTTACACCGTCCTTTTCCGACGTGTGCTCAATGCTTCTCAAAGTCTCCCCGCCTCCGGATGTTCCCGGACTTCCTTCTTCGGCCCTTGTTCAACAGGCACCAGCTCCCTTATTGCCTCTTCCCCCTTCTGCCCATGGTGGCCGCTCTGACTCTCGCGGCCGGGGTCGCGGTGGTCGGTCTAGGCCTAAATGCTCGTTCTGTGGTAAAGATGGTCATCTTGAGGCCACTTGCTTTCGCAAACATGGCCGACCTCCTCGTCCACATGCCTCTGCTGCTACTACCGACTCTGCCTCCTCTCGTAGTGAGCTCGACGAGGTTCGTCTTCAGCTCCAGCATCTTCATGGCTTGCTCAGCCGTCCGCCTGCCTCGGTTGCCTCTGCTGCCTCTATCTCCAATGAAGGTATCGTCTGCCTATCCTCTGGCACGCGCTGGATCCTTGATTCTGGTGCCACTCATCATATCACCTCTGTTAGGCCACCACAGTACTTGTCTTCACCGCACCCGAAGTACATTACTGTTGCTAATGGGGCATCGGTTCCCGTCTCTGGATGTGCTGATATTTCTCTCACCTCTTCTCTCCTCCTGCGCTCGGCTCTACATGTTTCGGGCTCTCCTTTCAATTTACTCTCTGTCGGTCGCCTTACTACTGATTCTAATTACTCAGTGACATTTACTTCTTCTTCTTTTCTCATACAGGATCAGCAGACGCAGACTATCATTGGTAGAGGACGGCTGCAGAATGGGCTCTATCTTCTGACGACTCTCCTACTGTCCTCGCATCTATCTCCTCTTCGGATTGGCATCGCCGTCTGGGACATGCTCCTCTTCCAGTCCTCCGGAAGGCTCTTCCTGATGTCACTCTCCCTGCTTTTCGTTGCGACACATGTATTTTGGGCAAACAGCCCCGTTCTTCTTTCCCCCCTCATTGTACTCGGAGCTCCGCTCCTTTTATTTTAGTACACTCCGATATATGGGGTCCGTACAAATTTACTAGTATTTCTGGCTATCGCTATTTTCTTACTTTTATTGATGATTACTCTCGCATGACGTGGTTATATCTCCTTCGGGATCGCTCTGAACTTCCCCGCGTATTCCGGGCTTTCATACTCGAGACTCGCACTCAGTTCTCTGCGCTTATTCGCACTATTCGTACTGACAATGCGCGGGAGTACACCAGCCATACGTTTGCCACTCTCTGCTCTGAATTCGGCATTCTTCACCAAACCTCATGTCCGTACACTCCACAACAGAATGGTGTCGCCGAGCGCAAGAATCGTCACCTTCTTGACGTCGCTCGCTCGCTTATGCTTCAAATGCAGGTCCCCAAACCGTACTGGAACTACGCTCTCTCCACGGCTTGCTTCCTCATCAACCGCCTCCCGTCTTCCGTCCTCCAGTATGCTACTCCCTTTAGCCTCCTCTTTCCCACAACTCCGCCTTTTCCCCTTCCGCCACGGGTGTTTGGGTGTACCTGCTACGTTCACCACCTTGGTCCCTCCACGGACAAGTTGGACCCTCGTGCCACCAAGCAGATCTTTGTCGGGTACTCGCGAACTCAGAAGGGTTATGTATGTTATTCGCCTACTACCCGCAAGGTTACTGTCTCGCCTGACGTAACTTTCCGTGAAGATCTTCCATTCTTCCCTGCTCCGGATATCGCTCTGCATCCCGCTCCCGTCGTTCGTCCTGTCATTCCTGCTCCTCACTCCTCAGTCTCTCTCCCTTCCCCACCTCCGGTCCGACCACCACCACCGGTTATCCGGGTCTATTCTCGTCGCTCTCCTCATCCTGTGGCTCCTCTGCAGTCGGCTTCGCCCTCTGGTGCTCTGCTCCCTGCTGCTCCGGCTCCCGTCTCCACCGCTCATCCGATGGCAAACTACGTCTCGCTCCATCGCCTCTCCCCCTCTCTTCTTCACTTTGCCACCTCCTTATCTTCTGTTTCAGTCCCTAACTCTTTGCAGGAGGCGCTTCACCATCTTAGCTGGCGGGCTGCCATGGACGAAGAAATGACGGCCCTTTGGGCCAACCAGACCTGGGACTTGGTTCCCTTACCTCCAGGTCAGCACCCTGTTGGATGTAAATGGGTCTTCGTCATCAAGCATGCTCCGGATGGCACTATTGCCCGACTGAAGGCCCGTCTTGTGGCTCGTGGCTTCACACAACAGGAGGGCCTCGACTATGAGGAAACATTCTCTCCGGTGGCCAAGCTTAACACTGTCCGCGTTCTTCTCTCCGTCGCGGTGCACCGCCGCTGGCCCCTTCATCAGCTTGATATCAAGAACGCCTTTTTGAATGGCGACCTTCAGGAAACTGTCTACATGCGCCAACCGCCCGGGTTTGAGACCACGGGGGAGTCTCGGGTCTGTCGTCTCAAAAAGTCAATTTATGGTCTCAAACAGTCCCCACGGGCGTGGTTTGACAAGTTTAGCAAGGTGGTTCGGGACATGGGGTTCACTCGGAGCTCTGCAGATTTCTCCCTTTTTACCCGACACCGGGCCACTGGCACCATTCTTCTGTTGGTTTATGTTGACGACATCCTTCTCACTGGGGATGACTCAAAGGGGATTCAAGACGTCAAACAACACCTGAGCACTGTTTTTCAGACTAAAGATCTGGGGAAACTTCGCTACTTCCTTGGTCTCGAGATCGCCCGGCGGCCGGACGGGTTGGTACTCTCCCAACGAAAGTACTGTCTCGATCTTCTCAAAGATGCTGGTCAGTCTGGTTGCAAGCCAGCGTGTACCCCGATGGAGGCAAATCACAAATTATGCGCTCATGCTTCGGATGACGATTTGCTACTTCCGAACCCAGAATACTATCGACGCTTTGTGGGCAAGTTGATCTATCTAACAGTCACAAGGCCAGATATATCATTTGCAGTTGGGGTTGTCAGTAGGTTCATGCATGCCCCCCGGGCTTCTCATCTCCAAGCGGTTGAACGGATTCTTCGATACCTTAAGGGAGCTCCAGGCCAAGGGCTGGTTTACAAAACCTCCGACTCTGCTCCCGCATTGGTTGCCTATTCTGATGCCGACTATGCAGGTTCCCTGGACGATCGACGGTCAACTAGTGGGTTCTGTACGTATTTTGGTGGGCATCTTATTACTTGGAAGAGTAAGAAACAAGCTGTGGTGGCCCGTTCCTCTGCCGAGGCTGAATACAGATCGATGGCCTCAGTTGTTTCAGAACTCACATGGCTTGAAAGTCTCCTTACTGACCTGGGAGTAAAACTCCCCTCCTCTGCTGTTCTATTTTGTGATAGTCAAGCCGCCATACACATCGCAAAGAATCCGGTCTTTCATGAGCGCACAAAACATATCGAGGTTGACTGTCACTTTGTTCGTGAAAAGGTTCAATTGAAGAAACTTGAATTAAAGCATGTTCCAGGAACTGATCAAGTTGTCGACATCCTCACAAAGGCCTTATCAAGCACTCTGTTCTACCAATGTTTGTCCAAGCTGGGTGCATATGACCTATACGCTCCAGCTTGCGGGGGAGTGTTGGAAAAGCCCACTTAACATTAGGCCCATTTGTATAGCATTTATTGCTTTTCTCTCCTCTCTTTAGTCCCACATTGTGTATAGGACTTTTCTCTCTCTTTCTCTCATCTATATATATGTACTCATTCTTTGTATTTGTATCAAGTGGACATATATACAAGGTTGGCTTTCTCCATTTCTACAGTTATAAATGCCCTAGTTATCATGATTTGAGAGTCTCATTGTTATCGAACATAAAGGATAAAGTTAAGGGGATGAAGACAATTTATCAAGCGTACAAGAGGAGATATGGTTGCACACTTATGTCAGATGGTTGGACAGACAGGAGAGGGAGACATTTGATCAATTTTCTTGTCAACTGTCCAGAAGGATCCTATTTTATGGGTTTCGTAGATGCATCCAGTCATATTCAAGATGTCGCAATGTTATCTGAGTTGCTTGATTGGAAGATTAGAGAGATAGGAGTTGAGTGCGTTGTTCGGGTAAATTTTTTTGTCTCACTAATTTTCACTAATTTTCATATTTCAACTTAATAGTCAAAGTCTACAAGACTACAACTTTCAATATATACAAATTACAAAGTTATGTTGTATTTCTTGTATGCAGTTGGTGACTGACAATGCTTCCAATTACAAGGCAGCTGGTAAAATTTTAATGGTAGAGAAGACCAACATTATTTTGGACTCCGTGTGCAGCTCATTGTATTGATCTTATGCTAGAGGATATAGACAAGCTAAAACAGAACAAAATTGTTATAAGAAAGACAAGGATGATCACAAATTTCATCTACAAACACACTCGTTTACTTGATGCAATAAGGACTAGTATAGGTGGTGATCTAGTGCGGTATTCAGTGACTATATTTGCAATATCATTCCTTACTCTACAAAGTGTGCTTAAGCATGAGTAGAAGCTGAGATTATTCTTTGTGTCGCCATTCGTGAAATGTCGCTAATTTGGCAGAAACTGAAGCTAGAAAATAAGTTATTGAAATAATACTTTCAACCATTTTTTTGAATAGAGTAAGAGATTGCCTAAAAGGAGGAAAGTCACTGATTGTTGTTTTGCGATTAGTAGATGAAGATGAAAGGCCGGATATGCTTGAAGTATATGTGGCAATGGAAGAAGCTAAACAAAAGATCAAAGGTCATTTTGATAACAAAGAAAGATTATTTAAAAAGATTATTGACATTGTTGAAAATATGTGGACAAATTAAATGGAACAAAAATTGTATATGGCAGCTTTGTTTCTAAATCCAAGCAAATATTTTGAATACGAGAAAAAACATAATGATGATTCTTGGAAATTTCAAAATGTTTTCAATGATGTTATTGCAAGAGTAGTGCCCGATCAAGAATTACAAGACAAGATTGCAGAGCAAGGCACTAACTATAAAACATCTCGAAATAGTTTTGAAAAGCATATGGACTATTAGATAACGAACCACGTTAAATCCAAGTAAGTATTGATTAGACTTTTATTTCTTTTTAAATTATTTATATGTCAAATAATTTATATTTGTCTTAACTCTTAAATGAATAGTGGATTGGTGGGGTGCACATGGAGGACCGAATGTTGACCTTACAAAGATAGCATTGCGCATACTTGTCTTATGTTGTTATTTTTCTAGTTGTGAGCGCAACTGGAATACTTTTGAGTTTGTAAGTATACAAATATTCAATATAAAAATTAAAATTTTTATATTGACTAATAAGTTTTCATTTATCTTGATTCAGATTCACACCAAGAAAAGAAATAGATTGGAGTATCAAAGGCTTAGTGATCTTGTATACATCCAATATAATCGTCGTCTACAAACACGATTCCAAGAAAGATGGGAAAGGGGAAGAAATTATAATCCTTTAGTGCTTGATGAGCTAGATTGGAGTAGTGAGTGGATGATAAACAAACCAGAGGATGCACTAGTTTTTGAAGATGATAATCTCACATGGGAAGCTGTAGAGAGAGCTATTGGAACTGAGACTCGAAATTTACGAAGTGTAGCTGGAGCTAATCGTCAACTATTGGATGAAGAGCATGAAATTTCGATCATTTTTACTTTGCCAATGATGATGAAAATATTGAAGATAATTATGGGCAAAAGACAAGTATCTCAAACCAACCAAGCACATGCAATGCAAATGACGACTTACTAGATGATGATTCTAGTTAATCTTTTATGATTTTTTTATTTTTAAAAAAAAAATATTATTCATTCTAATATGTTATTGTGCATTGGAGGAAGACATTTAGGATTTGATCACAATACTATACTATGATTTTTTTGTTCCCTTTTTTATTATTGCTTTCTCTGAAGTCTGTATTCAACTACTGAAAGGCATTGTTTTTTCTTACTGCAAAGTGTTAAGTGCTAACTGCCCATTTATCAGAAGTTACTGCTTACTGTTATGAAGAAAAAAAATCTGTGGCCGTGTGTTTGTAACTTTATATTTTGTATTTGGTAGTTTAGTAGGTTGGCATTGTTTTTTCTTACAGCTAACTGTTCATATATCAGAAACGACTGCTTACTGCTATAAAGAAAAAATCTGTGTGGCTGTGAGTTTGTATTTGGTAGTTTGGTACTTGATAAATTCTGTTTAAAGTCCACCAGTTGGGTTTTAAGACAACGGTTATTATAATAACCGCAGTCTATAAATCATTATAGACTGCGGTTATTATAATAACCGCAGTCTATAGTTGGCATTATATAGAATGTCAAATATAGACTGCGGTTATTATCATAACCGCAGTCTATATTTGGCATTCTATATAATGCCAACTATACACTGCGGTTATTATAATAACCGCAGTATATATTCTGCAGGCCTTAAGACTGCGGTTATTCTAATAACCGCAGTCTATAGTTTATACTATATACTGCGGTTATTATAATAACCGCAGTCTATAGTCTGTTTTTTTTTTAAAAAAAAAAAATTGGCGCATTTCGACTTGCTCGTCTTGTGGTCGTCTAGGCGTCCGCCTTGTCGCCTAAGCGTCAAGGCGCCCGACGCTCGCCTTGGTTCGTCTTGACGTCGTGACAAGAATGGATCCAGCAACATCCCACTCCAATCCAGTCTTCCTAATCCCCCAACCAGCCTTCCCCTTACCCAATCAGATCCACCAGCCACCAGAACCCCCTCTTTGAACCCTCCAACGTTCAGGTTTGTGTTATTTACAGCAGCCCGAACATTCATATGGTGTTTTGTATTGGCTTTGGTTGTAAACATTATCATGGCTTGGATATTATATGATTGCGTGGGATTATAATTTTTATGTTATTTGTTGTTTGATAAATCTCTAACTGCAGGAAAGATTTGGGGTAATATAGATAGCTTGCTTAATATCACGGATTAACTCAATTGTATCTCCTCATTTATATCTAAATTCCTTCATTATTTTCTTAAACAAAATTGCATTTGACGTAGGACAAAATCAGAAGGCGTTATTTATTCAAGTGAATAAATAAACTTCAACTAAAAAGTTAACAAATTGTAGAGTTTATTTTAAGAAATACTTTTGATCTTTTATGAAAATTATGTTAACAAAGTAAAATAATAAATTAACTTACGGGAAAGATCTTAGAAAATTAAACAAGATATCAACATAACTGAAGATATGAAGGTTCTATTTCCATGAATAGTCCGTCATTTCGTCCTTCCAACTGAACCCGATCACCACGAGTAGTCGTTCATCGAAATAATTCGACTCCTTCCTTGGAGGTCTATTTCAAGGGATGCTCTTATACACACCAACAATCAGTTAACAACAACAACAACACTAAAGCCTTTATCCCACTATAGTGGGGTCGGCTATATGGATCTTTTCTGGCCATTGTGCCCTATCTTATGTCATAATCTCACTAGTGCCCCTAAGTACATCATGTCTTTCCTTATAGTTTCATTCCAAGTTTTTATTGGTCTACCCCTCCCTCATTTAACATTCCTAGTGACTAGACTCTCACAACGCCTATCAGGTGCCTCTAATGATCTGCTTTGTACGTGTCCAAACTAGCTTAGTCGAGCTTCTCGCATATTCTCTGCAAATGGTGCTACTCCTGTCTTATCCCTGATACATTCATTTCTAATTCTATCTAATCTCGTGTGTCAACATATCCACCTAAGCATTATCATCTCCGTAACTCCCATTTTTTGCTCATGTACACAATTCACTGCACAACACTCAGAACCATAGAACATCACTGGTCAAATCGGAGTATGGTAGAACTTGCCCTTAAGTTTTAATGGTACTTTATGATCACACAAGATCCCTGACGCGCCTCTCCAGTCCAACCAACCCGCTTGGATTCAATGTGTCACATCTTTATCAATACCTCCGTCTTTTTGAACTATCGATCCAAGATATTTAAAACATTCACTACAGGAAATATTTTGACCACCCAACTTAATAACGAAATCATCAGCCCTTCTTGCATTGCTAAATTTAAGCTCCATATACTCCGTCTTTGTCATGCTCAATCGAAAACCCTTCTTTTTTATAGTGTCACGCCAAGATTCAAGTTTTGCGTTTACACCCTTGTGCGTCTCATCAACCAAAATGATATCATCCGCAAATAATAAACACAAAGGTATTGCTTGTTGGATATGTCTGGTGAGCTCATCTAAGATAAGGGTAAAGAGATAGGGGCGTAAAGCTAAACCCTGACATAAGCCAACATTGATAGAGAATTCCAGATGTCCTTTGTCACTGAATTTGTACACATATCTTTGATTATGTCAATGTATGATACATTTACACTTTTCTTTTCTAAGACTCCATAAGATCTCTCTTGGAACCCTATCATAAGCCTTCTCAAGGTCGATAAACAGCATATGCATATCTTGTTTTATTTCTCAATAATTGTCAATGAGTCTCCTCAATAGATGTATAGCTTGCATGGTCGGCCGCCAAGTATGAATCCAAATTGATTCACCAAGATGTTAGTCTCACGTTTTATTTTTCTTTCTATTACTCGTTCTCATAATTTCATGATATGACTCATCAATTTAATTCTTCTGTAATTTACACAATTTGTATATCTTTTTTATTCTTATGCAAAGATATCAAAATACTTTCTCTTCATTGGTCTGGCAACCTTTTTGACTTCAGTATCTTATTGAAAAAATATGTAAGCCGCAAAATCTTTCATTTTCTAGACATTTCCATATTTTAATGGGTATATTCTATGGACCAACCGTTTTTTTCATTTTTCATCTTCTTTAGAACATCATTTATCTCTGATACTTGAATTTTACCATAAAATGTTATATTCTTATACTTCTCTGATTTACTTAATTTTTTCAAGTTCAATTTATTGTCTTTTGATAAAAGTATATTTTTCATCGCTTTTTAATATTCACATCATCCGTTAAAATTATATCTGTTTCATCTTTTATGCGTTTTACTTGTCTTAAATCTATTGCCTTCATTTTTCTAGCACGAGCAATTTTATATATGTCACGCCCTCCATCTTTAGTATCTAGTAGCTTATAAAATTCTCCATAAGCTTGATTTCTTGTTTTGCTTACTGCATATTTAGCTTCTTTTTTGGCGATTTTATAACTGACAGTTTTCAACATTCCTACAAGCATAGAGTGATTTATAGTTGATCCTTATTACCCTAACTTTATCTTGCACTTCTTCTTTCTACCACCAAGATTTTTTATTTAGGGGAGCATGACCTTTCGATACCTCAAGTACGTTCTTTCTACTTATCCTTAAATGTGAAGACAACTTCTCATGAGACACTAGGATCAATATAAGCGTCATCAACTAATTGTTTCATAACTATTATCTTGAAATCAACCTGTTTTTTCCATTTCAAGTTCCATCACCGAATTTTTGGTAATATTTTTGTTCTTGTCTTAAATTTATTATATTTAATTTGTACATCAAACACTCCTAACTTATATTGTGTTATCGAACTTTCTTCTGGTATGACTTTGCAATCCTTACAAATCATATTATTCATTTTGCGAGTCATAAAATAATCAATTTGTGACTTATTTGATTTGTTTTAAAACGTAATTAAATGTTCTTCACTATTTATGAAAAGTGTATTTGTCACAATTAGCTTATGTGCTACGACAAAATCTAAAATGGTTTAGATTTCTTCATTTTTTTCTCTATATTTAAAACCTCCATGAACGGTGTATAATCAACATTTTTCTTCTCTATATATCCATTTAAGTATCCTTCAATGAAAATTTTCTCTATTTGTGGGATTTCTCTTACTAAATCATTTAAGACTTCTCAGAACTGTACTTTAATAGTTTCAATTAATCGTACTTGTGACGCATAAGTACTAATCACATTAATAGTTTTCTTTTCGATGACCAATTTAAGAACTATGATTTTATCATCTTGTCTACTTACTCCAACAACTTTATCTCTCTAATTAGTATCCACGATAATAAAGACTCCATTGCTCACCAACAATAAGTAAATGGAGAAAAAATGCAAGCCCCTGAATAAAAAACACATTTTAATTCAACAATATTTTATTTCACTGTCTATATAAAACTCTTGAAACTATAAGGAAAGGCATGATGTACTTAGGCATTAGTGAGATTATGACAAAAGATAGGGCACAATGGCGACAAAGGATCTCTATAGCCGACCCCACTATAGTGGGATAAAGGCTTTAGTGTTGTTGTTTGTCTATATAGAACTCTTATATTTATAATTTAACATGAGTAGTAGCCCAAGGAATGGAGGATGCACATTTTTAGGTGGTAGATTAAGTGTTTTGGAATAATTTTAAATGATAATTAATTTTCGGAGGGTAAGAGGTCACAAGGTGAAGTGAAAATGTCACATAGTGACAACAAGTTGTCGACGTCAAAACAACGAGTATTATGGTATCATAATTCGAAATCTCAGCGTTTATAAAGAATAAAATGGATTTAATATAGAATTGAGTGCAAAAAATTTTGGGACAGATTAAATGTCTCCTACATATATCAAAAGCCGAATTAGTAAAGTTCAGGAGACAACAAGCTTGAGTTTACTCAATTTGAAGTTTGGATAAGAAAGTTATGAAGATATTACTAAAAAAGGTCATACAGGAAATTGGAATTACAGGGTTTGGTTTTTTGGTTTAATTTCTAATATGGTATGAATATGAATTTAGATATGATTACATAAGAAACATTTAGAAAATAACGAACGAAAAACATACTCAATTCACGACATAGATGGCATAATTCAATGCTCGCATACCACAATTATAACACAAACCTAGTATAAACTAAAAAAAATTACGATCATAATTTTCTAGATACATAAAGTTAGATATAAATAGAAAATTTATTTTAAATTTAGTTGACATTTGTTTTGATGTCCTTGCATCTCTCATCAACTTTGCATATATAATGGTCCATTGCAATGTAGTTTGATTTAGCACTCAATCTTGTTATATATTGCTTTTTACTCTTACAGGTAGGGGTGTGCATGAAATTAA
Source organism: Platanthera guangdongensis (assembly GCA_039583875.1). Classification (NCBI taxonomy): domain Eukaryota; kingdom Viridiplantae; phylum Streptophyta; class Magnoliopsida; order Asparagales; family Orchidaceae; genus Platanthera; species Platanthera guangdongensis. Next base: position 124,759,291 of record CM077148.1, on the reverse strand, counting down.
AACAGATCAAATTGACCAAACTGACATTTAAATCATTCAGTTCGGTTTGATTTACCATAGCTTGAAATCGAGAAATTAGAACTATTGTTTCTTACTCTTTCACGTATGGGTGTGCATGAAAAACTGAAACTAACCAAACCAACCCAAACCGCTCGGGCTGAACTGACAATTACACCACTGGGTTTGGTTCAGTTTTCCATTGCTTGAAACCGAGAAAACCAATTTGCACCGACTTCCTTTTATGACTAAAAAAATTCTCTAGTCATTTATATAAGCAAGAAAATTTGGTAATTTTTCCTAAATGGATTAAATAAATCTAAAATAAATAATCTTAACCACAATGCACTATCAAATATATTTTGAGCTAATTATTTAATCATTTAATAGCAAGAGTCAATCGTCTACCTTGAGCAGAAACTTGTCTAACATATTAAGTAACTTACATTATGATTACAAATAAATAATTGTATAAAAAACATGATAAACAATTAGTTATGATTACAAATAAATTATTATATAACAAAACATTATAACCATTAAGTAATTCAATGCATTCAAAAAAAATTCTATTTAGTAGCTCTTATGGAGTAAAAACCGTTAAACTGAACCGATAAAACTAACTTGAAAGTGAAATGAGATAAAACTGAATGGTGGTTTGGGAAACCAACCCAAATCGTTCACTTACACTCCTATTTCTAGGATACTAAATTACCTCCCAAGAACACAATATCTTACAGTATATCTTTTATCGAACAAAAAAAACAAATCTGCATTTAAAAACTCTTCTATCTTAAATTCTTGATGATCTATTTTTAACTTCTTGTACACAGGAACTACTTCCAGATTCCCTTCAAATATCTCAAAATATTAATAATCACATCCATATGAGGCGTTCTCGGTGTTACTATAAACTCATTCCACTGATAGGGAAAACAATATTTTGGCTTGTAATTGTAAGAGAAATTAATTTTCCAACAACCTCTACATGTGATGGATTCTCGACCAATCTCCACTTCATCCTTCATCAACCTGGTGTTAGGTTCCATCGAGTTTTCAATATGCTTACATCCAAGCATTCATGCTTTAGACAGAAGATTCATAGCATATTTCCTTTGCCTTAGGCAAGTGATGGAAAAAATGCGAGTGCCTTTTGTGCCAGAGAAGTATTTGAGTTTACTAAATCCTTGGTCTGAAATTGATCGTGTAAATGTTTCTTTAGTTAAAAGAAGCAATGTTATCACCACCTGTAATTACAATATCTTAGTGTTAAAATGAGTTATATATTTGGCTCATCGAAAGGCACATTGAGCACCCATATTTTTATATTTAGTGATTAGTCCCACATCATATGATGGAATTGGTTTACCACTCATCCTTTGTTGTTAGTAGCTTTTTTTCTAGACAAGGAGGGAGTCACCTTGTCGGACCTTGAAGCCTTAGAAGTGGAGAAGGGTCCCTCTACCGTCCTTGTGGTGGGGCGTCTATATCGCTTGGATGTTCCATGTTTTTGTGTGTGGCATATCCAGATCATGAATCATAGTCTGAGAGCAACTCCATGATACACTGATCTGTGACATATTTGACATTGGAGCTAGCCACAAATTCCTCTCACCGGAACTTGTAACACGCTTGCAGTTGCCAACGATTCAATCATAGGGCTTCAATGTCTACCTTGGTGAAAATTTTCGTAACCCCACAGGAGGCATGTGTTGCCGCCACCATCTACAGTAGGGTTTTGTAGAGTCATCTAACTGAAAAACGTTGGGAGATATGAAGGTCAGTTGGGCACATAGGACTATGTCATTTGACCCTCAAGAGGCACAGTGGAGACAGGTCTCTGCTTTGCAAAACAACCACTTTTAAAGCCATCTTACATTGTAACTTGACTAAACACCACTCACTGGCACACTCCGAGCTATCCTCAGCTGCTGCACATTCTCTTTCCCATCCCAAGCATTTAAAGCCATCTTGCTGGTTGTTGGGGTTCAGTCTATGTCGGTTCGCCCATACCAACGGACAGATTCACCCACAGAAAGTTGGAAAGCAAGCCTACAACTCAACCGAACACAAGAAACGTGAGCGCAAGCCACGTCCCATCGGTCAAACTCAAAAGAAGGAGAAAAAACCTAGAGCATCATTTTCTTCGATAACAGCTTCTAAATTAGTAATAACGTAAGGAGAAACAGCATACAAGTCGTAGATTAATGTAGCATGGAGAACAAGGAGGATCTGAGGATTCATGGCAAAGAATGGCTCGAAGAACTTACAGCAGCATCCTATCGTGCGAGCATGCTTGCGTCAGTGATGAATGAGAGGAGGGTAAGAGGATTGATCTTCTCCCGTCCGGAAACTAGATCCCTTCTGCAATCACTACTCTTTGTGCCTTCGTGGCTCCCTGTAACTTGCCCTGGAAAACGATCGATCGATGCGCTTCTCTCCTACAAAACATGCTCTAATGCGAAAGAGACGAGTTCAAGTTTTGTTGAATTTAACGTTCTGTTAATCTGTTATTAACATTAATTTAAATTAATTCCTTGATGACTTTTCTTTTAAGCGTAAATAAAATCTACCATTTTATTGTAATCGTGATAGAATTCGATAATGCTGTTTGGTGCGCCTTTTGGGATGGAATTAGAATACGATTCAATTATATATGAAATTATTTTTGCCTATGCACTCCTTTCCGGTAGGGCCTCACTTCAGTCCAATTGAATCGGACTGAAATTTCTCTGTTCCGAAAATACCCTCCCGCCTCATCATAAGAAAATAAATTGAACAATCTCTCTGGCTGAGTCCTCCCTCGTACCACTCATCCGCATCTTTGCCTGAGATCGTGTCTTCTTCTCCTTGTGAGGAATCGACTTCATTTCTTCTACTCCTGTCTCGTCGCCGCCTCGGAGTCCACCTAGGGTTCTCCTTGCTCTCTCGTGACTTCATTTCTCCTACTCCTGCCTCGCCGCCGCCGCCGGAGTCCACCTAGGGTTTCGGCGGCCTCAGCTCCGCCAGTCTTCGTTGGTTATAAAGAACTGTGGGAAGAAAAGCATTGGGGTAAAACTGAACCGGTATGTTAATTACCGGAACCCATAGAAATGTCAATATATATAAGCCCACAAGGGGGAATACATCAGAATAAAATAAAACATTAAGGTAAAGCAGAATTAGCTAATACGCTCCCTCAAGTTGGAGAGTGTAGATCGCACACGCCCAACTTGCATAAAAGGAAATGGAATTGTTGAGGGTCAAGGGCTTGGTGAATATATCTGCCGGTTGGTGCTTCGACTTGATGTGAGAGGTCTCAATGTTCTTGGCGTCAATGTGATCGCGAATGTAATGACAGTCAATCTCAATATGTTTGATCCGCTCGTGAAAAACGGGATTGGCGGCGATGTAGATGACTGAATGACTGTCACAAAACAAGCGCATTGCGGTGCAGTGAGAGACATTTAATGAAACCAGCAAGGACTTTAACCAAATTAATTCACTAGTGGTGGCTGCCATCGCACGATACTCAGCCTCGGTGGACGATCGAGACACGGTATGTTGTTTTTTTGTTCTCCAAGAGACGGGAGATTGTCCAAGGAACACCATGTAGCCGGTAACCGAGCGTCGGGTGAGGGGGCAGCTCGCCCAATCTGAGTCGCAAAAAGCAGTTAATTTTAGATCGCAATTTGCTCTCAATAAAATTCCTTCTCTAGGTTGCGTTTGAGGTAGCGGACCAGCCTAACAGCGACATCCATATGTTGAAGTTGGGGAGAATGCATAAACTGCGACAGCGTGTGGACGGCGTAGGAGATGTCGGGACGAGTGATAGTCAAATAGATTAGTCTCCCAATTAAACAACGATAAACTGTTGCATCTTGGATCTCTCCATTCTGAGCAAATGCCAGTTGCTGGCCATGCTCCATTGGAGTTTTCGCGGGTTTGCTGCCAAGTAGGCCACAGTCCGAGATGATGTCAATGGCATACTTCCGTTGGCAAAGATAGAGTTCCTTTGAAGATCGAGCCACTTCGATCCCCATGAAATATTTGAGCTCACCTAGATATTTGATATGGAAACAAGTGCTCAAATAAGTTTGGAAGGCCGATCACGCCGCCGGATTGTTCCCGGTGAGTATAATATCATCCACGTAAACAAGCTGTAAGACCCCCTTTTTTGCAAAACCAATCAGGTCTTATGCCCAGAACCGCCGCTTTGTGGTGACACCAACACGCCCGGGAAGGTCGTTACTACAAAACGCCGATCCTGCCGGCCATACCGATCGCAGAAGAGAAGAGTAAGTACATGAGTAAAGTAAAACTCAAATGCTGGTCCACCAGAAATCACATGAATATAAAATAAATCTCCACGAATGGAGAGTCCACAGTAACGATAAACCAAAGTACTAATAAAAGGGCTCCTGCCCTGTACATCATGATCCTCACTACAAGTCACTCATCGCGGAAGCAAATCTATAGTAACTACTAATGATTGGGACTCACTGTCCATGTTGCATGAACTCTCATGCTAGACTGTCCCGTGTCCAAGCGCACCGACCTCTAGGGCTGTATCTCCAGGTTCGACTCCACTATTCCCTAAAATGAATTGGTCAACGACCGTTGGTCTAAAAGACTAAGTCATATAATCCCTCCACCCATCCCCCATGGCTCCTAGGCACCGAGCGAGGATAAAGAAAGGGAAGGTATTTAAGGTGGAGAGTAACAAAAGTAAGCAGGTGACGACGGAACTAGTCTATCATGAGTATATAATCACATCAAGTATAAGAAACAATAGTAGGTAAGAAATATGAGAATACACATGAACAAGGTGAGCAAGTAAAGGTATAAGAAGGTAAACTAAGTAAGTAACCATGACCTATAAGAATGCTCATACAAGCATATAGACTAAGGGGTCATTTTGCAAGACATATTGTATAAAGTGTCTCATACCATTTCATACAATAGGTGTCAATGGTTATATGCAATTAATATGCTATGTCATGCAAGGATGCTATAATAAGAACATGCAAGTGCAACACACACCTGACTTTGTGCACACAGATCTTTAATTCCCCCTATCTAGAGCCTAACCTCCCAGTATACCTCCGTAGTGGCAAACGGAAGCGGTGGGTTGGGCCTCGCCCACCTTTAAACCAGTATCAGCACTACTAGTCAGACCTATAGTATGCCTCAATGCTGGTGCACTAAGCGGAGCTCCTGCGTACTCTTGTCGGATGGCACACTAGACTTTATTTAGCTAAGTGTTAAACCACACTTGCCGAGTTGACGTATTGGTGTCGGTGCGATGACTCTCCAAAACCGAAGACCCCCCACCTTATTTTTTATACACATGCAACATTAATGTATTTTACCACCGAGCCAAAGCTCCCCAGGCAATCTCGTCCGTCACAAAACCATTCGAGCCATCGGCTAGCCGGGCTAACCTGCCCATCACCAAAATCACCGAGCTTACCACTCGTGAGACCCAACCTAACTCCCACAACACCGGGGAGTGTGAGTGTAAGTATAATCCTATAGTATTTTTAATTACTCTTGTAATCCATTTAGTCTTAAGGCTTACGTTAACCTTGGATTGCCCAAGACATTTCCTATGAAGGGCTCTCGAGGGCACTAGGAACTACGATGGGTTGAAGCCCAAAAATACCTTTGGCAAGGTACTTATTATTATTGGTATCTACCCATAACAAACCCCATTTAAAGTTTTACTTAATCTAACCCTAGTGCATTTTGACTCTCTTTCCCTCCACAGGAAGGACGATGTTTCATCGATCTCGAGCACCATTTAACACCAGTCAACCCAATATTTCCACATCATGACTCCTAATGATGAACTCATTTTCACTTCACCAAAAATCAATAAACTATTAACCCTAACTCCTCATGTCCATTCCTCATGTTATCACAATTTTGCAGTTTTACTATATGCAGACCAATCTAAGCTATATGATGTACATGACATGAGGTACTCCAAATTTTCATCCAAAGACATTAAGATAATTATTGTGGGTCTATAATGATATATTTAGCCTAAATCCAGAAACTTGTAATTTTCCTAATTAATTTGTCATTTATTAAAGTTTCCCAAACGTTAGGCCACTAGTAATTTTGAACAAGAAGTACTAAATTTCTTTAAGTTATGGACACCCAAAAATTATGAACACTATATGATAGCAAAATATCAGTGAATACCAAATTGCACAGATTTTTATAAAAGTAATAACCTCTAAATAATTAATTCAATGTAATTCAAATAATTAGAGTTAATGAAGGAAGTATCACAAATCATTGTCCAAATATTATATAAATATTACCAAAGCCTCATTATGATCATAAAACATTACGGACTAAATTTCATACAATTTCAAGGTTAGTGAGCTATGTAGAAAAACACTTAAAATAATTCCATTAAAGTGCACTTGTGAAGAAACATTCTTACAAACTCATCCAAATGATATGTAATAATTTTATAGGCTTTATTAGACCCTAAAAAGTTCGCTGGCCAAGTAGCACAATTTTCAGCAATATTTAGTATTTATTATCTATTTATCAAAACAAGGTGCACTAGTTTACTTTACACATGAAGTACTAAGAGTAAATGCTCAAATAATTTACTAGTGCATCTAAATGATATTTAATCTGTATTTCCAAAGTTTCATAACATTCTAAGTTAATTTAACCATGCTTACTTCAAAATCATCACAAGGGGCAAGATGAAGGTTATATCTACAAGTATGAACTACTATTTTCTAAACATCCTATAATAAATTTCAGAAGTCATTATCACTATAAAATTACGCCTACCAAAATCTCATGAAGATCCAAGATCATATGTCCCTTCAATATTTCCATAAAAAGTATAGGCCTAAACAATCTCTAATCGGTTTAAGTTATGTGCCTAAGTATAAATGTCACCATATTCCTTCCTAGGGCATTTCACCACCCTAAGATCACATGGACTAAACACCAAGTCCATGCAAGGGCATATCACCATATGTCCTTCACAAACCCCCAAAGTTCAACCTTAGGGTTTGAACTAGAGTCATAGGACAAATCCACCTAATCCACCCCAAACTTCATGTAAGGGTGTTTATTGTCATAATAAATCAGTGGCCCAAGTTTCAACCTCTGTTGAGGTGATTTGGTCACTCAATACCACAAGGGACATTTTAACCTAATTAACCTTTTTTGGCTAGGTTAGGGTTTACCAAATTCCAAACCAAATCATCTCTTAATGGGATGAAATTTTATGCATAGTCATATATTGACCCCAAGGACCACTCACCAAAATTTGGGAGGATTTCAAGGTCATTTGACCCTTTAATTAAACCTTGCATGAAAAATGAAATAATTTCCAAAACTTTTGAAAACTCTTTTCCAAAAATTCCCATTTTTGGATATGTTATATGTAAGACCCCCCTCCCGGATCCCAAAACACGGCACGAAGGGGGTCTTATGCCCGGAACAGCCGCCTTGCGGTAGCACTAGCACACGGGCTAACCCGTACCACAAGACGCATATTCCGCCGGCTACAACCAATATCAATATATACATGCCAACACAACCAAAATATAAAAGAGAGAAGTCAAATCCACACCAAATATATAGTCCAAATACAACAAAAGAGAGAAGCTAAAACATGCTTCTACAATATCAGAGTACAGCTATAAAAGTTGCCCAAACGGGCTACATCAGAATCTCACAATACTCACATCCGTAACCGACGGTAGCGATGACACCGTCACTTCAGGCCCTGTCGTCCTGGCCTGGCTATACTGCTGCAAAATCTGCAGCTGCTCTACCTGTGGGGTGACCTCCTAAAAAGGAAGACGTAGCAACCGTTAGTCGAAAAGACTAAGTGGCTTCACATCCGCTCCCCCGGCGACTCCTCGACACCGGGCGGAGAAAAGAGCAAGGGTACAAGTATAATAAATAGTGTAACGGGTAGAAGCAGGTGGTAATGTGTTGGGTATTGTATCCACAACGTACCTGATTTGAAGAAGCCCCTGAACAAGCTAAGGTAAATAGAAAATGTATTTGACAAAATATTTCAAGTTGTGCTTGCAGTTATTCCACGCTAAGTGCACACCAATGTCAGGGTGTAGTAGGTCAATATACACGGGTCTGCACGACGTAATCCCTCGTTGAGCAGATCAGTGTGTTGGCCTACGTGTACTCTCTCTATTGGAGTGTACTTACTTTCAAGTACAGGGCTGTGATTATGCAAGAGCAGACAAGGAGCAAGGATGGGTCAAAGAGCAGCTTTTGGGCGGAAAGACGAAAAATCGTCTAAGTGATAATCGACGGGAATCACCAAGTGATTCTCGCCGATTCGGCGAGAATCACTGGCTGATTCTCGCCGGTTCTTTCCTGCTACATTAAAGCGTACAAATCTGGCGCTAAGTCATATTCGTCGAGAATCATCAAGTGATTCAGCGAGAATCATCAAGTGATTCGGCGAGAATCACTAGTGATTCTCGCCGAATCGTCGAGAATCACCGGCTGATTCTCGCCGACTCGTCGAGAATCTCCTTCGATTCTCACCGAATCTAACTTGGACAATTTTCTGGAAACCGCTGGACCGGTCTCTGCCGCTGGCACTGTTTTGAACCGGAATTAGGGTTTCTTCTGGTGGGACCCACAATGGTCTTTAAGGAGTATACTTGTGTATAAATACACGCGTATTTTTGAACAGTGGACAGACAGAAAGAAATACACGAGCCGCCGACCTTGACCTAGATCGCGATACCTGCTCCGCCGCCGTCGCCGCTCGTGGTAGTTGATCGCCGGCAGTTTGATCGTGATTCGTCTAGATCTTCCGGCGACAGAAGCTTAGCCAAGCGTAGAGTCTCACGCGTCTAACCAGAGATCCTTTATCTCTTGATTTGTTGATCGGGAAAACCTTCCCCGTCCGAATCGATCGAGACGATCGATCCTAGTGTGACCGTTGGTAGACCTAGCTAGCTTTGCTACGAAGTTTGAATCTCCAAAGTACAGCAGCCGCACTCCGTTGTCGCCGCCGTTCCCGAGAATCTTGCCGCCGCCCTTCTTGCCGCCGCCGGTTTCGGGGAGACTCTCTCCAAGAGAGATCTAGGGTTGTGGACTCTTCGTTGACCGTCATCGAATGAAGAGGGACACCTTAGTCTCCAAAAGTTGTTTGTATTTCTTATACATTCTAGTTTCATTTTGTTGTAAAGGAACGTTGGTTCCTAGTTGTAAGGGTTGGGTGCAACCCGTGGTGTGGGAGTGTTGACTCCTACGTGTGGAAGGGTTCCTTCCGATAGTGCAAGGATTGGATTTCAATCCTGTTGGTGAAGTGACCGAGTCGTCCCTTGTTGGGAGATAGGTCGAAGGGGGAAAGTGGATGTACCCAAATCGAGGAACCACTATAAATAGCTTGTGTACTCTATTTGCTGTGCTGTTTTATTTTCTTGTGCAGGTACAATTTTAAATTCCGCAAAAACGCTGCACGTCACCTATTCCCCCCCCCCCATAGGTGAAGATAGTTGACACTAGGTGGACTTTCAAGTGGTATCAGAGGGAGGTTACTCATCAAAAAGGTTAACACCTTGAGTAGAATCCTGCCGCTAGTGTCAAGAAGAAGGCAAACATCTACTATGGACGGGCTCAAGTTCACAGACAAGATCCTAGTGTGCACCAGGCTCAACTTTCCTATCTGGAAGGAAAGGATCAGGTTCTACATGGAAGCAGTTGATCCTCGACTCTTCATGATCGTGGAGGAGGGACCTTATGTCCCCACTAAGGTCTCCACCATAGATCCTACCAAGAAAGTGCCAAAGAAAATTTCTGAAATGGACAAGGACGAGATGGTGCTGGTGGGACTTGACAAGAAGGCGCAGAACATTCTGGTCAGCGCGGTTGATGACTCAATGATGCAGAACTTCTGCAACTACAGGACAGCAAAGGAGATCTGGCACTGCCTGATTATCCTAATGGAGGGCACTGATGAAGTGAGGGATGATCGGAGATCCCTCCTGAACCAGAAATATGAGGCCTTCAGACAAGGGCCTAAGGAAGAGATCGGAGTCACCTTCGAGAACTTCCTCAAGATTGTCAATGCCCTCAAAGGATATGGAAGAGTGTTCACTGATGGTGAACTTAATGATAAATTCCTTAGGTCCCTTACTAAGGAATGAGACACAAAGATCTGCGCCATCCGAGAGTTTGGCAGACTAGCTGAAACTGACCCGCAAATTCTATTTGGGAAGCTGATGTCCTATGAGCTTCAACTGAACACCAGGAAAGCAGAAGAAGAAGCAGAGAAGGCTGCAGCCAAAGAAAAGACTGTGGCTCTAAAAGCCATTCACTCCAGAAAAGGCAAGGGTGCGGTTTCATACCATGCCAAGAAAAAGGATGAGGAGGAGGACTCCGAGCCATGCTCCTCCAGCTCAGAGCTGTCTGAGGAGGATTTCTCCCTCATCACCCGAGAATTCAAGAAGTTTCTCAAGATGAGGAGTCAAAGAAAGAAAGACGGCTCCTCCTCCAGGCTTCAGAAGAAAAATTATTCTTCTGACAGGTATGCCTCTAAACCGAACAAACATCGCTCCTCTGACATTATTTGTTTTGGATGCAATAAGTCAGGACACGTCGTGGCCGACTGCTACCAAGGCAAGAGAGAAAAAGGGAAAGGAGAGGAGCACAAATCCTCTAGAGATAAGAAGAAAGAGCGGAGCTACATCGCCAAAAGGCCAAAGACACTGAGTGAGTCTGATTCCTCAGACTCTAGTGATGATGAGGAAGCCTACTTCGGGCTGGTGGGTCGCTCCGACTTAGAAGGAGAATGCCCCCCATTTACTGGGAAGGTAAAAGCTCACACCCCTCTCTCCGACTCTGAATCTGATCCTGAGTCTCAGGATGATGACCCTGAGGATAGCCTTTCGGCCCGTGAAGCGGAGCTCCTCGAGAAGTATGAGCTTCTGCTCAACACTTTCGAGGAGTGCCGTAAGAGATTGAAGGCTGAGAAAAAGGAAGTGAAATTCCTTAAGGGTGAGAGTGTCTCCCTAAGGGAAGAGATCACCAGTTTGATTTCTCTCCGACAGGAGCACCTTGACCTGACTTCAAAGCATTCAGAGTCTCTTAAGCTCCTTGATCTTAAGCAGGAGGAAGTCGACAAGTTGGAAGAACAACTTGCGGCAGAAAGGAAGATCGTCAAGAGCTTCTCTATGCCAAAAACAGTTCTTCCAGTAGTTGATACCTTCTCTACTCAGGCCAAAGGAGCTGGCTTGGGGCATGTAGGGGTATATGGTTCCTCATCCAGGAGAAACAGGAACCAGAGGAAGAATAAGACCGCCAAGAAGGCCTCTGCTGTTGAAAAGGGAAAGGCTCCGCTCAGTCCTGTTGCGTTCAGAAAGCCTAGCTTTCCTTGCAACCAACATGACTTTGAATCAACCTTTGGTCATCATTTTCGGCCCTCGGTTGCAAAGACAAAGAGCCGATATGATGGTTGGACTTTTCCCCGCAAATTCGGTGAGAGTGCCTTCAAGGCACCTTATGAGGAAATCCACATGAGAAATTATGGTCAATTCTCTAGTGGCCATAATGGAAAGCAGGCACCAAGAGCCAAGCCTGTTATACTGAAGGAACAGAAGGTGAAGAAGTCATGTGACTGCAATCACTATGAGGCCTCCACCTCCAGATCCAAAGCCTCGGCTGTACCCACCGTTCCCAGGGTAAGGCAGGAGCCTAGGAAGAGGTACAACAGATTTGACTGTTGGTGTTGTGGCAAAGTCGGTCACTTTGCCGTGGATTGTTGGTTTAATCCGAGGTATAACGAGACTCCCTATGTTAGCACTGCGAGGCCGACCACTCGTAAGGTTAACCAACCGAGGGGGAGTATGCTAACCAGGAATCTAGGACCCAAGTTCGATTGGGTTCCTAAGGGAAATTAATTTTGTCTTGCAGGAATGTCCAAAGGCCACCAAAACGCCAATATGGTACTTGGACAGTGGATGCTCCCGGCATATGACGGGGACAAGAAGCCTGCTGCGTGATTACACTCCAGTCGAGAATGGACCCAAAGTCATCTTTGGAGGGTCAGATCGAGGAGTCACCAGAGGTTACGGTATGATTTCCAACGGTATAATCTCCATCACCGACGTGGCTTATGTTGAAGGGTTAAACCATAACCTGATCAGTGTAAGTCAGTTATGTGACAAAGGTTATGACGTTAAGTTCTGCAAGGATAAATGTCTGATAATATCATGTGCCTCCTCTAAGACGGTATTAACAGGCATTAGGAGCAGAAATATCTTCTGCTTAAATTTTCTCAGTTTAGATTCATCTACCCCCGTATGCCTTGTGGCAACAGGCAGTGCATCTCTTTGTGAACAATGGCACAAGAGATTGGCACATATTAATTTCAAAACAATTAGTATGCTGTTTTCTAAAAACTTAGTAAGAGATGCTCTCATTATCAAGTGCATCAAAGATAGCCCCTGTCCTGCATGCCAGATGGGCAAACAGACTCGGGCTACCTTTAAGAGCATTGCAGACAAAGACTCTTCCCGATATCTTTACCTTCTACATATGGACTTGTTTGGTCCTATGCAAGTTCATAGCTTGGGAGGCAAGTCCTATACGCTAGTGATAGTTGATGATCATTATCGGTTTACATGGGTGTTCTTCTTAAAACGAAAGTCGGATACGTTTGACATCTTCACTAGTTTTGTCAAGCAGGTTCAGAACGAATTTAACTGCCCAGTGGTCAAAATCAGAAGTGACCATGGAACAGAATTCGAATCTGGTGCTATGACAGAGTTTTGTGAAGAACAAGGTATCTTTCATGAGTTTTCCTCCCCGCGCACTCCTCAGCAAAATGGAGTTGCGGAGAGGAGAAATAGAACTCTCATTGAAGCCTGCACGACAATGTTGAAAGACGCTTCTCTCCCAGAATACTTCTGGGCAGAGGCTGTCAATACAGCTTGTCATGTACAAAACCGAGCATTGATCAACAAGCATCATCGTAAGACGCCTTATGAGCTACTGAGAGGCAGGAAACCAACCATGTCCTACTTGAGGATCTTTGGTTGCAGATGCTATGTACTGAATAATGGGAAGTACCCGCATACTAAATTTGGTGAAAAATGCTTCGAGGGCATATTCATGGGCTATAGTTCCCACAGTCGGGCTTATAGGGTCTTCAATAAGAAAACCCTAGTGGTAGAAGAATCAATTAATGTTGTATTTGATGAAGGAAGTTTGCTTAACTGCAATTCTTCCAGTGGTATTCTTGAAGATGCAGGTGCACGACTTGAACAGCTGAGTCTCGATGAGATCGCTAAAGATGAAACTCCTAAGTACGTCAAAGTTTCCACCCCAATGTCAACTGGGACTGTTGAATATCAAAATGGAACAAATCTTTTAGAAGAAGGAGAAGCCCAAGAAGTAGACGAAGCTCCAGACGCTAGACTTCTAGAGCTCCGACACGTGAGGGATCTTCCTAGAGATCAGATCATCGGAGATCCTCGTGATGGTGTCAGAACTCGAAGAGGTACTATTAACGAGATTTTGCATCTTAGCTTCCTGTCACAGGTTGAGTCAAAGAAGTTCGACGAGGCGAACAAAGATGCGGCATGGATTTTGGCCATGCAAGATGAACTACATCAATTCGAACGATGCAACGTTTGGACGCTGGTTCCCAGACCACACAAGCAGAATGTGATTGGCACCAAGTGGATCTTCAGAAACAAACTGAATGAACATGGTGTCATCACAAAGAATAAGGCCAGGCTGGTGGCTCAAGGTTACAGACAGGAGGAGGGGATTGACTTCGACCAGACCTTTGCACCAGTGGCAAGGCTCGAGGCAATCAGACAGTTCCTGGCGTATGCTTCGCACAAAGGATTCACAGTCTATCAAATGGATGTGAAATCAGCATTCTTGGACGGCGACCTGAAAGAGGAAGTATACGTCGCTCAACCCCCAGGTTTTGTCAATCCTACTTATCCTAATCATGTATATTTTATTAATAAAGCTCTATATGGGTTAAAACAAGCTCCACGAGCTTGGTATGAGACTTTATCTAGTTTTCTTCTTGAGAACAAGTTCTCTAGAGGTAAAATAGATAAGACATTGTTTCTCAGGGAAGTCAAAGGTAAGATTTTGCTAGTGCAAATCTATGTCGATGACATTATATTCGGCTCAACGGACAACAATCTTTGCAAAACGTTTTCTAAACTTATGTAAGGAAAGTTTGAAATGAGCAGTATGGGAGAGCTAAAGTATTTCTTGGGACTTCAAGTGAAACAGTCTGAGGATGGAATCTTCATCTCTCAGACGAAGTTCACAAATGAACTCCTCAAGAAATTCGGCATGGAGAGTGCAACCTCTATGAGGACTCCAATGGGATCCACTATGTCTCTGGATAAGGATGAGAAAGGTAAACCTTTCGATGAAACCAAATACAGAAGCATCATTGGATCCCTGCTATACCTTACTGCCAGTAGACCGGATATCATGTTCTCCACATGTGTCTGTGCCAGATATCAGGTGAACACAAAGGAATCTCACTATGTCACTGCAAAGCGAATTCTAAGATACCTTAAAAGTACTCCCAATCTTGGCTTGTGGTACCCGAGAAACAATGATGTCGAGCTAATAGGTTTTTCAGACGCTGATTTTGCAGGAAGTAGGGATGACAGGAAAAGCACTTCCGGGACGTGTCAATTCCTCGGAAGAAGGCTTATCTCATGGAACAGCAAGAAGCAGAATTGTGTAGCTACCTCCACAGCAGAATCTGAGTATATCTCAGCAGGCAGTTGTTGCGCACAACTCCTATGGATCAGAAACCAGTTAGCCGACTACGACCTTCAGTTCAAGGAAGTACCAATGTACTGCGACTCCTCTAGTGCAATTGCAATTGCCAACAATCCGGTATCGCACAGCAGAACGAAGCATATTGAAGTGCGCTACCACTTCATTCGGGAGCACGTGGAGAACAAGGACATCTCTCTCTGTTATGTCCCCACGGACAAGCAGATTGCAGATATATTCACAAAGCCCTTAGACGAGGCCAAGTTCAGTCTTTTCAAAAATGAATTGGGGATGCTAAACTATGAGGAATGAAGACTCCAGAAGCTCCAGGATCGTGCCTCTAGGGGGAGCCTCTGCCAGGAACTCAAGTGTGAGCACAGGTGCAAGAACTGAGGGGGAGCAAGGGGTCAAATGCTACAGACCCAGATTTGCAGAAGCCGAAAATGGGGAGATTACCCTCTCGGCTAAGGCTAAGGTGGCTCCAAGTTGGCTAAGGTGGCTCCAAGTTTGCTCTCAAGTAATGAATATTGGTAATGAATATCTCTCTCAACTCAATTTCAAGGTTATGCTTTTCATTCCCATACGCTTTATTCACCTTAGCTTGTAGGGTTTAGGCTTCTTCAAATAGGGGGAGATTGTTGGGTATTGTATCCACAACGTACCTGATTTGAAGAATCCCCTGAACAAGCTAAGGTAAATAGACAATGTATTTGACAAAATATTTCAAGTTGTGCTTGCAGTTATTCCACGCTAAGTGCACACCAATGTCAGGGTGCAGTAGGTCAATATACACGGGTCTGCACGACGTAATCCCTCGTTGAGCAGATCAGTGTGTTGGCCTACGTGTACTCTCTCTATTGGAGTGTACTTACTTTCAAGTACATGGTTGTGATTATGCAAGAGCAGACAAGGAGCAAGGATGAGTCAAAGAGCAGCTTTTGGGCGGAAAGACGAAAAATCGTCTAAGTGATAATCGACGAGAATCACCAAGTGATTCTCGCCGATTCGTCGAGAATCACTGGCTGATTCTCGCCGGTTCTTTCCGGCTACATTAAAGCGTGCAAATCTGGCGCTAAGTCATATTCGTCGAGAATCATCAAGTGATTCGGCGAGAATCATCAAGTGATTCGGCGAGAATCACTAGTGATTCTCGCCGAATCGTCGAGAATCACCGGCTGATTCTCGCCGACTCGTCGAGAATCTCCTTCGATTCTCACCGAATCTGACTTGGACAATTTTCTGGAAACCGCTGGACCGGTCTCTGCCGCTGGCACTGTTTTGAACCAGAATTAGGGTTTCTTCTGGTGGGACCCACAACGGTCTTTAAGGAGTATACTTGTGTATAAATACACGCGTATTTTTGAACAGTGGACAGACAGAAAGAAATACACGAGCCGCCGACCTTGACCTAGATCGCGATACCTGCTCCGCCGCCGTCGCCGCTCGCAGTAGTTGATCGCCGGCAGTTTGATCGTGATTCGTCTAGATCTTCCGGCGACAGAAGCTTAGCCAAGCGTAGAGTCTCACGCGTCTAACCAGAGATCCTTTGTCTCTTGATTTGTTGATCGGGAAAACCTTCCCCGTCCGAATTGATCGAGACGATCGATCCTAGTGTGACCGTTGGTAGACCTAGCTAGCTTTGCTATGAAGTTTGAATCTCCAAAGTACAGCAGCCGCACTCCGTTGTCGCCGCCGTTCCCGAGAATCTTACCGCCGCCCTTCTTGCCGTCGCCGGTTTCGGGGAGACTCACTCCAAGAGAGATCTAGGGTTGTGGACTCTTCGTTGACCGTCATCGAACGAAGAGGGACACCTTAGTCTCCAAAAGTTGTTTGTATTTCTTATACATTCTAGTTTCATTTTGTTGTGAAGGAACGTTGGTTCCTAGTTGTAAGGGTTGGGTGCAACCCGTGGTGTGGGAGTGTTGACTCCTACGTGTGGAAGGGTTCCTTCCGATAGTGCAAGGATTGGATTTCAATCCTGTTGGTGAAGTGACCGAGTCGTCCCTTGTTGGGAGATAGGTCGAAGGGGGAAAGTGGATGTACCCAAATCGGGGAACCACTATAAATAGCTTGTGTACTCTATTTGCTGTGCTGTTTTGTTTTCTTGTGCAGGTACAATTTTAAATTCCGCAAAAACGCTGCACGTCACATATTCCTGTTGGGTACATTGGTTTAAATGTACCTGATTTGAAGAAGCCTCACTCTACTCAATGATATACATCAAAATGTATTTGATGTATTTTGAGTTACTTGTGCAGGTTAAGTATTTGCAGGAATAAAGCAAAAGTTTCTAAGTCCATGTGTCGACACCCAAAGGGAAAGTGTCGACACTTAATAAGACTTGTGTCGACACCCAGACAAGCAGTGTCGACACTTGGAGTCATTGTGTTGACACCAGGGATGCTGAGTCGACACCAGACAGAAAGTGTCGACACAAGGAGCTGTGTCGACACTCAATGAAGAAGAGTGCAGTAAAACTGTGTCGACACTTAACAGTTGTGTCGACACCCAGTGAAACTGTGTCTACACCAGAAAGTGTCGACACTTGGAGGCTGTGTCGACACTCAGCAAAAGTCAGCAGAGACTAAGTACAAGTGTCGACACTCAGAACAATGTGTCGACACTCAACAGAAGAGTCAACACTTGAAGTAAGTGTCGACACCCAGAACAATGTGTCGACACTTAGCAGAAGAGTCAACACTGGAAGTAAGTGTCGACACCCAGAACAATGTGTCGACACTTAGCTGAAGACTCAACACTTGAAGAAAGTGTCGACACAAGGAGCTGTGTTGACACTTAGTAAAGATCAGCAAAGTTCATCAAAAATATTCTAAGTACAAGTGTCGACACTAAGGGAATGTGTCGACACACAGCCAGAGTCTCGACTGAAGATGAAAGTGTCGACACCCAGAGCAATGTGTCGACACTCAACAAGTATCAACACTGAAGACATGTGTCGACACCAAGAAGCAGTGTCGACACTTAACAGATTCAACACATGAAGATGTGTCGACACAAAGGTGTTGTGTCGACATTTAGAAGAATTCAGCAAAATACTGAAGAACAAGTACTTGTGTCGACACATGAAGAAGAAGCAGTGTCGAGATATAAAATCAACAACACAAGGAGTTGTGTCGACATCTTGTAGACTAGTGTCGACACTTAGACAACATGTGTCGACACTTGGTCTATAAGTGTCGACACTTAAAGACAGATAGTCTCGACACTTCTAGACAGTTACAGAATTTTCAAGAACTGACTGGATGACTTGACAGCTGCCATTCCAGCTAGTATACAGCACCTGTCAGAGTTGTCAGAATTCAGTTATGGACCAGACCAGCCGGTTACCATGAAGAAGGCCTATAATAGGCTTATACAGTCTACAGAAACTATTGTTGAAGTTGTTCAATTTATTGATCAAGTATTTAACAAAGAAGATCTAGCTATTCCTTGAAAAATCAAGTGCAGATCTAAGAAGTTGGAGAGAGAGAGCTCCATCCAAGAAATCAGCTGTTGGAACCCAGCTGAGAAGAAGGATTCAGATTGGTCTGAATCTTAAGAAGCAGAGATCAAGGATCAACTGCAGAGGAATCAGTCTTATTGTGTTCTACTTTCAAGAAGCTTTGAAGAAAGCCAAGTCAGATTAATTTCAGCTGAGTTCTTCCAAGAACTCATCAAGAATCTCACAACTTATCTCTCTTTCATCTAAGTTGTTGAGTTTATACATTTTGTATTCATTATAACTTGTAGGATCCTTAGGGATCTGAGATTGTAAGCCTGCAATTATAAAGGCTAAGAGTAGGAGAGTTAAATCTCTGAGTGTAGGCCTTGGTGGCTGAGTGTAGGCCTTGGTGGCTGAGTGTAGGCCTTTGTGGCTGAGTGTAGGCCTTGGTGGCTGAGTGTAGGCCTTTGTGGCTGAGTGTAGGCTTTGTGGAAAAGCTGAGTTGTAGGGCCTTGGGCCTGAGGTGTAGGAGCCTATTTTGGGTTCTGAGATAGTGGAGGAGTTTGGCCGAATCTAGTACACTGCTAGATAGGCGAAGGGGGAAAGTGGATGTACCCAAAGCTTGGGGAACCACTATAAAACTCTGTGTCTACTGTGTGATTGTTGTTGGCTGTGATTGCTGCATATGTGCTGTGATATAGTAGATAGAATTCTGTGATATTATCTGATTGCTGCATAAAAAGTTAAAAAGATTCAAGTCACCTATTCACCCCCCTCTAGGTGATTAGGTACTATATCTTTCAAGTGGTATCAGAGCCAGGTTCCTCAAAAAGGGACATAACTTTCCGAGGAGATCCTGTTGGCAGATTCAGGTTAAGTCAATTACAGATTCAAGAAAATCAAGAACCATGGGTTCCACTGAAAATCACAAGGAATTGGGATCCATGAAACTACCTATATGTAGGAAGGAAATCTTTGGCATATGGAAGGAAAGGGTGAGGCTGTTTATGGAAGCCTCAGACCCTAGGATTTATATCACAGTAAAGGAAGGGCCATATGTGCCCATGAAGGTGTCAGTATTAGATGCAAATCAGAGAACACCAAAGGATTTCTCTGAAATGACAAAGGATGAGATTGTTCTGGCAACCATGGACAAAAGGGCTCAAAACATCATTGTAAGTGCTATAGATGATGCAACTTTTCAGAATCTGATACACTGTAAGACAGCTAAAGAGATGTGGGATACTCTTATTGTGTATATGGAGGGTTCTGAAGAAGTTAGGCAAGACAGAAAATCCTTGCTAAATCAAGAGTATGAAAGTTTTAGACAAGGAAAGGGTGATAGCATAACTGAGTGCTATAAGAAGTTCTACAGGATAGTGAATGAACGCATGTCCTATGGCAGAGAGTTCAATAATTATGAACTCAATGACAAGTTTCTAAGGTCCCTAACAAAAGATTGGGACACCAAGATCTGTGCCATTAGAGAAATGGCTAAGTTGGCAGAAATTCCTCCACCTACACTGTTTGGCAAACTGCTGTCTTATGAAATGCAGTTGACAGTGAGGAAAGAAGAGGAGAAATCCACAAGAAGTGAACACAAAGAAAGGACAGTAGCCTTCAAGACAGAAGCCCCCAAAAAGTACAGATATAAGTCACCTTCTCCTCCACCAAAAGCAGCAGAATCTGAGTCAGATGAGTCAGTCAGCACAAAATCTGAAAGCAGTGAAAGTGATGAGGACTTTGCTGCTTTCACAAGACATTTTCAGAAATTCTTAAAGAAGAAACAGTGGAGGTCAAGGCCATCTACTTCACAGGGAAAGGAAGACTCATATCAAAAAAAGAAGTCTTCAAAGAAAGACAAGAAAAAGTCAAAGTCTAGCAAAGCTACACTATCAAAAATTGTGTGCTATTGCTGTAATAGACAAGGTCATGTGATAGCAGATTGTCCTGAGAAGAGAAAGGAGTCTAGTGACAAGAAAAGGACTCAATACAAGGGCAGGAAGGAGAAGTCTTTTGTTGCCAAAAAGGACAAGACCCTGTCAGATATCTCTTCTTCAGAAACTGAGTCAGATGCTGAAGCATATATAGGGCTATTTGCTGAGGAAGAAGAAGAAGAGTTCATGCAGATTATGAATTCTATTTATGAACAAGAGGACAGTCAATGCCAAGGACTAATGACATTGACAGAAAATGACAAAATCCTGGAGCAGCCAGGACCTAGTGAGGTACAAAGTTCAACTTTAAGTTCAGTTTCTTGTGCCAGTACAGAATCAGATTCATCTTCATCAAATGATGAGAGTGCTTCTGAGTCTGAAGAAGATATTCATCAGTTAATAGATGAATATAAAGTTCTTTTGCAAGCTTACAAGAAGAGCAAGTCCTTAGCCAAAAGTCAGACAAAGGAAATTGCTAATCTTAAAGCTGCTGCAACTGAGTTTGAGAAGTCATTTGATCAAAAACTAAATGAGATAGCCAGATTGAAGCACATAACTGTGATTCAAATGGGAACTATATCATTTAAGAATGATCAAATCAAGAGTCTGGAGATTAATCTTCAGAAGGAGAAGAACTTAGTTGCTTGGTTTTCTAAACCTAAGTCAGTTCTACCCATAATTAATGAATTTGTTCATCACAAAGGTAAAGCTGGACTGTGTTTTATAAGACCTGCAAGGACTGTTCAGTCCAAGTCTATGTCCAAGGGCAAAGCCCCAACTCTCAACAAGTCTGCTGTAGACAAAATAGCAAAGACTGTACCTAAGCAAAGGTACAATAAGTTTGAGTGTTGGTGCTGTGGCAAGGTTGTCCACTTTGCAATGGACTGTTGGCACAATGCTAGTGCCAAAGTGAGTAGCAAACTGCCTGATGGAAGACCAGCAGGTAGCCTTGTCAGGATGCAAACTAACAAGTACCAAGGACCCAAGAATTCTTTGGGTTCTAAGGTTCATTAATCTGTTTTTCAGGTGAGTCCAAGTGGCCATGCCCCAATATGGTACTTGGACAGTGGATGTTCCAGACATATGACTGGAACAAAGGGATTACTAAGAGACTACATTCCAATCAAAGATGGTCCAAAAGTCACCTTTGGTGGTTCTGAAAAAGGAATCATCAAAGGATTTGGTAACATTTCTAGTAACTTAGTTACCATTACTCAAGTGGCTTATGTTAAAGGGTTGAAACACAACCTAATAAGTATAAGTCAATTAAGTGATGTAGGGTATGACATCTCATTTATTAAGGATGGTTGTCATATCAAGAGGTCAAATGATCAAGAGATCATTCTGACTGGTTATAAAAAAAGAAATGTCTACTGCTTAGACATTATGTGTGAGACCAATGGTTCTCAAGTGTGTCTTGTAGCTGATGAGAAAGTCTCTCATTGTGTCAAATGACACAAGAGGCTAGCCCATCTAAACTACAAGACAATTGGCAAACTCTTTAGTAAAGAGTTAGTGAGGAATGGTCCTCAAGTTAAGTGTATTAAAGATGGTATTTACTCAGCTTGTCAAAAGGGCAAGCAGACTAGATCCACCTTTAGAAGCATAGAAAACAAAGATGCTGTGAGGTGTTTATACCTCTTGCATATGGATCTCTTTGGTCCAATGCCAGTTCACAGCCTGGGTAGGAAGGTCTATACCTTTGTAGTTGTGGATGACTACTCAAGGTTCTCCTGGGTGTTCTTTCTAAGACAGAAATCTGAAACACCCAATGTCTTCTATAGCTTTGTTAGACAAATTCAGAATGAACTAAATAGTTCAGTGGTCAAAATAAGAAGTGACCATAGTACTGAGTTTCAGTCTAATAGCATGACAAAACTATGTGAAGAATTTGGGATATTTCAAGAGTTTTCTTCACCAAGAACACCTCAGCAAAATGGCATTGCTGAGATGAAGAATAGAATCTTGATTGAGGCTGGTAGGACCCTATTAAGTGATACATCACTACCAGAATATTTCGGGGCTGAAGCAGTTAATACTGCATGCCATGTTATCAATAGGGCTACCATAACTAAAAGCCTCAACAAGACCCCCTATGAGGTTGTGAAAGGCAGGAAACCAAACCTATCCTACTTCAGGATCTTTGGTTGTAAGTGCTTCATACTTAACAATGGAAAGTCTTACTTGACTAAGTTTGCTGCCAAGTCCCAAGAGGGAATTTTTGTTGGGTACAACAACAATAGTAAGGCTTATAGAGTCTACAACTTGTCAACTCAAGTTGTAGAAGAGACTGTACATGTAGTATTTGATGAAACTAGGCTTATTAACAATGAGTTGTCTAGTAGTGTATGCAGCCCCACAGGTTTAATAAAGAAGATGGACAAGCTCACTATAGAAGAAGAACCTACTACAAGACAGTAGGTAGAAGACAGTGGCTGTTGTCCAGGGGGAGAACTACATGTACCAATTGCTAATGAAGTTCAAGGAGTACAGCATGATGAAGATGTTGAAGAAGTTCAACCTGAAGTTAGGATGCCTCCAGCCAATAGGCATCTTAGAGATCATCCAGTAGAGCAGATTATTGGAGATCCAAGACAAGGGGTACAAACTAGGAGTAGAAACCTGAATGCAGCAATCTACTCCAGTTTCTTATCCCAAGTTGAACCTAAGAAGTTTGAAGAAGCCATCAAAGACCCTCTTTGGATTGAGGCAATGCAAGAAAAACTCAATCAGTTCAAGAGATGCAAGGTCTGGGAGCTTGTTCCTAAACCTAAAGACCACAATATAATTGGAACCAAGTGGATCTATAGGAACAAGATGGATGAGCAAGGAGTCATCATTAAGAACAAAGCAAGACTGGTTGCTAAAGGATATAGACAGGAAGAAGGTATTGATTTTGATCAAACCTTTGCTCCAGTAGCCAGACTGGAAGCCATAAGAATGTTCCTGGCCTATGCAACCTTTCAAGGATTCAAAGTTTACCAAATGGATGTTAAGTCTGCATTTCTAAATGGTAATCTTAAAGAAGAAGTCTATGTGGAACAACCCTCAGGTTTTGTTGATTCAACTCTACCTAATCATGTCTATAGACTTAGGAAAGCTTTATATGGGTTAAAGCAAACCCCTAGGGCTTGGTATGAAATCCTGTCTAGTTTCCTCATTGAGAATAAGTTCACAAGGGGGAAAATAGACAAGACTTTATTCCTTAGGGAATCTAGAGGCAAAGTAATACTAGTCCAAATATATGTAGATGACATTATATTTGAGTCTACTGAAAGTAGCCTTTGCAAAAAGTTTGCAAAGCTAATGCAAGGTCAATTTGAGATGAGTAGTATGGGAGAGCTAAAGTTCTTCTTGGGTCTCCAAGTAAGACAGACTGAGAGTGGTTTATCCATATGCCAGTCCAAGTTCACCCTAGAACTCATAAGGAAGTATGGTATTGATTCATCCAGCACCATGAAGACTCCTATGGGGTCAAGTATGTCTCTTAGCAAGGATGGTGCAGGGAAACCTGTAGATGAAACCTTGTATAGAGGGATAGTTGGCTCCCTATTATACTTAACTGCAAGTAGACCAGATATCATGTATGCTACATGTGTCTGTGCAAGGTATCAAGCCTGCCCTAAAGAGTCTCATTTGATAGCAGTCAAAAGGATATTGAGATATCTAAAGGGCACTCCTTATCTAGGCCTCTGGTACCCTAGGAATGGGGATTTTGAACTAACAGGTTATTCAGATGCAGACTTTGCAGGATGCAAAGAAGACAGAAAAGCACAACTGGAACCTGTCAATTCCTAGGTGGGAGACTGATTTCATAAAGTAGCAAAAAGCAAACAAGTGTGGCTATCTCCACTGCAGAATCAGAGTATGTGGCTGCAGGAAGTTGCTGTGCTCAACTTCTGTGGATACAATATCAGCTTGAGGACTATGGATTTCAGGTAAGTAGAACTCCACTCTTCTGTGATTCTACAAGTGCTATTTCAATTGCACATAACCCTGTTTCACATAGTAGAACTAAACATATTGAGATAAAATATCATTTTCTTAGGGAGCATGTAGAGAAAGAGGATATTTTACTAGAATATGTTAAAACTGATAATCAACTAGCTGATATGTATAGTAAGCCCCTAGAAGAAGTTAAGTTCAATAGGTTTAAAATTGAACTAGGAATGATAAACTTAGAGTAAGTTTATAGAATTGGAAATGGCTAAGTAAAATGGTGTCGACACACAGAGATCTATGTGTCGACACAGAATAGTGGTGTCGACACTTCAGGAAAAAGGTGTCGACACATCTAGAAAGTTGGTGTCGACACTTCAGAATATTAGTGTCGACACATGAAAAGTTGGTGTCGACACAACCAAGGTGGTGTCGACACTAAGTGTTTACTCAAAATTATCTAAGTACAGTCTCGACTAAATGTCGAGATAAGTGGTGTCGACACATAAACAAGTGTCGACACATATTATCTGTTGACTAAACTTGTGTCGACACTTATGTGTCGAGACATTATAAGTCAGTGTCGACACTTATCGCCAGTGTCGACACAATTTAAGTTGGCTGCTCGCCTTTTCATCTTCAAAATTAGAAAGGTATAAATAGGGTTTTGCCTTAGTCTGTCGACACGCTTTCAAAAGTTTCGAGACCAAAACTTGCGTGTCGACACCTCTCTTCTCACAAGACAAATTCTTCAAACCCTAATGGCGCCAAAGCTTGAGGAGAACGTCAATGAGGGTTATGAACTGGTGCGCGACGTATTTGTTGATGCAGACCCGGAGATCAAGAACGTTATAACCCTAGTTGCAGACTCGGGATTAGAATTTCTGGTTTCTGAGCCTACAAAGATCTGGAAAAAGGAAGTCTTGGAATTTCTAAATGGAGCTAAGATAGACGAAACTGGATTCAAGATCAAATCCAGGGTTCATGGTGAGAAGGTTAAGGTTTCACCAAAAAGCTTGAGGAAGATTCTACAGCTACCAAGATCTAAGGAAGAGGATGAAGTTACTGCTTCAAAGACCAGGGAAGCTCTAACTTGGTGTGGACTAGATTCTAAGATGAAGATTGGCTCTGTTTTCAATAGAAAAGGCATGAACAGCCAAGGCAAATTCATGTCTGAAATTGTTGTGAAAGTAATAGTATGCAAACCTGGAGGGCATGATAGAGTATCAGCCCATATGTTCAGTATAATGACAAGGATCATCTTCACTTTGAAAACAGATTGGTCTATTATCATCTTTGAAAAGATAAAGGAAAGCTTGAAGAAGCCCAATCTGGGCAGGACCATAAGTCTATACCTAGCTGGTACAATACCAGAGGTTATGCAACAAGCTGCTGAAAGCAAAATCAACCACATGAGAAAAATGGATATGAGAATTTTCTCCAGGTGGGACAGGGTGTTGTCTAAAGAGATGCCAACCCCTGAGAAGATAGTTCCTGAGAAAGTATCACCTCAAAAGAAGAAGAGGAAAACTGCTCCAGTGGCTCAAGTTCCATCAAGCAGCTCTGATAGTGAAGAACAAGTGGTCTTCACACCTGATGAAGAAGACACAGGAACTGCTGTGAAGTCTCCAGCACAACAAGTAGATGCTAAAATCCAGGGGGAGCTACCTCAAGCTAGCCCCATTCACAAGGATCACATCCAGGGGGAGTCTCTAGTTGTAGAAGAACCAACTACACTAGAAAGTGAACAAGCAACCAACACAATACTAGAGGTAATCACTGACCTAAATGCTTTAGATTTTCCTATAGAGGATACTGATTTGTCTGATGTTCATCAGCAAACTCAGCTGAATAGCCAAGTCCCAGATGCTGTCATAGAAGACACATCTGTTGTAGTAGAAGTTGTATCTGATCCAGTGGTTGAAGAGCCCAGAGTTTCTCCAGCTCATTCTCCACAAGAGTTTACTATGGAAGATTTATTTCTCAATCTAGATCAGGCAGACCTAGAGAATACCAAAGATGTAGCTACTGAGGGGGAGAATGCTCAACTTGAGGGGGAGCAAGTATTATTTGTTGAAGAGCCTGCAAGGCATGAGACTGACAAGCCCTAAGCTGCTGAAGAACCACCAAAGGAAAGGGTAGATATAGCCAGCTCCTCAGCTTCTGAAGATGAGGATGCTGCAAGGGCTAAGAAGAAGAAATTTCAGGTCTTCAAAAGACGGAGCCAAAGTTACAAGAAGGCATTACAAACCATAGCACCACAGCCTATAGTACAGCCAGCACCTACTGTTGATTATAGTGCATTGATGGTTGCTATGCAGATTAAACTGGATGAGCACAGGCAGGCAATTGAGAAGTATGTTGATGAAGGGCACAAATCACTACAGTTTGATCTAGCCCAGGACATAAAATCAATCAGATTTGAGATGAATCTTAACAAGAAGGAGATGACAGACTGCTTCCATAAAGGGGGGAATGCAGTGGTGTACTTAGCTACACACCAAGAAAAGATTAAGACTCAAGTAGATGGCATAGTCCTGAAGCAAGGATATGTACTTGAAAATCAAATCAGAATGAATGATAATTTGACTGCATCTCACAATGCAATAGTCACAGAACTGAAGAATCTAGCTGCAGGGCAGACTCCAGCTACAACAAAGGCAGATTTTGACAAAGTATTCCTAGAAGAAATCACTGCTCTTAAGACTGCTATCCAAGATTCTCAAAAGTTGATAACTGACAAACTCCAAAGGTTAAAACCTTTCTTTAAAGATGGAGTTAATTATTTGGATAATCAAGTTAGATTTCAAAAAGATGATGTCAGAGATCATGTAGAAAGAGAAGTCATAAAGGGGGAGAGGGTTTTAGTCAAAGCTAGCTCTGACCATGCAAAGTGGATATCTAATTCCATCAGAGCTACACTGGGTTATCCTCCTCTTTGTGATGATGACAATGTTGCTGAATCTGGAATTCATCCTGCATATTTAGGAGGGGAGCAACCAGAAGTGGCTCAAGTTATCTACCCTCCTCTAGATTTTGACATGATTCATGCTGACATACAGTCCATGTATAGCCCACCTGGGGGTAAGGACAATGTAATTATTGAGAAAGTTGTTCAGCCTATATCTGAAGCTATGCAAGAAGCACTGCAGAAAGAGGAAGAGACTAGATTGTCTAAGAAGAGGTTCAGGGAGCAAGCTGAACAAAGACCTGACTTTGAGTAGTGGAGCCCCACCTCAAGAAATATTATTTTGACTGCCTGGAAAGCTGCAAAAGATAATGTGCATGACATGAATAAATGGTTTTCTGAGGCTGAATGGAGAAAACATGAGATCAGGCAGGAGACAATAGTCCAGTATAGAAGAAAGGCCAAGATGGGAAAGCTACCTCCTACTGCTCAAGAGCCTAGCAAGTACTTTCTTAAGCCATATCATTATTTTGAAAGACAAAAGATTAAGGCTGAGGAACTTAAGAAGAAAGATCTGAAAGGCAAGAAGCCTGCTGATGCTGAAGTTGCTGAAGCTCCTGTTCAGGCAAAAGTACAAGTTGGAAAGGGAATAGTGATCAAGGAGCCTGAACAGAAATAGAATTAGAATTTTCTTAAAGTTTACTATGTAATCTTTTGATGTAAACCATTCTGTAAACTTTTTTGAAATATGAATATGACAAAGTATTGGAACAATGTGTTGTGTAATAAATTTGCTATGTGTTAAATTTATTTCATAATTGTTCTGTGATGCAATCTATGTGTACATGTTTGTTTCATATATGTTTATGTTAGCCCTGATTTATAATCCTGCTTTACATCATTGTGTAATTTTATTATGAATGGTGTATATCATTGACTAAGAGTTATGACTTCTCCAAATAGGGGGATATTGTTGGGTACATTGGTTTAAATGTACCTGATTTGAAGAAGCCTCACTCTACTCAGTGATATACATCAAAATGTATTTGATGTATTTTGAGTTACTTGTGTAGGTTAAGTATTTGCAGGAATAAAACAAAAGTTTCTAAGTCCATGTGTCGACACCCAAAGGGAAAGTGTCGACACTTAAGAAGACTTGTGTCGACACCCAGACAAGCAGTGTCGACACTTGGAGTCATTGTGTCGACACCAGGGATGCTGAGTCGACACCAGACAAAAAGTGTCGACACAAGGAGCTGTGTCGACACTCAATGAAGAAGAGTGTAGTAAAACTGTGTCGACACTTAACAGTTGTGTCGACACCCAGTGAAACTGTGTCTACACCAGAAAGTGTCGACACTTGGAGGCTGTATCGACACTCAGCAAAAGTCAGCAGAGACTAAGTACAAGTGTCGACACTCAGAACAATGTGTCGACACTCAACAGAAGAGTCAACACTTGAAGTAAGTGTCGACACCCAGAACAATGTGTCGACACTTAGCAGAAGAGTCAACACTGGAAGTAAGTGTCGACACCCAGAATAATGTGTCGACACTTAGTTGAAGACTCAACACTTGAAGAAAGTGTCGACACAAGGAGCTGTGTCGACACTTAGTAAAGATCAGCAAAGTTCATCAAAAATATTCTAAGTACAAGTGTCGACACTAAGGGAATGTGTCGACACACAGCCAGAGTCTCGACTGAAGATGAAAGTGTCGACACCCAGAGCAATGTGTCGACACTCAACAAGTATCAACACTGAAGACATGTGTCGACACCAAGAAGCAGTGTTGACACTTAACAGATTCAACACATGAAGATGTGTCGACACAAAGATGTTGTGTCGACATTTAGAAGAATTCAGCAAAATACTGAAGAACAAGTACTTGTGTCGACACTCAATTTCAGTGTCGACACATGAAGAAGAAGCAGTGTCGAGATATAAAATCAACAACACAAGGAGTTGTGTCGACATCTTGTAGACTAGTGTCGACACTTAGACAACATGTGTCGACACTTGGTCTATAAGTGTCGACACTTAAAGACAGATAGTCTCGACACTTCTAGACAGTTACAGAATTTTCAAGAACTGACTGGATGACTTGACAGCTGCCATTCCAGCCGGTCTACAGCACCTGTCATAGTTGTTAGAATTCAGTTATGGACCGGACCAGCCGGTTACCATAAAGAAGGCCTATAAATAGGCTTATACAGTCTACAGAAACTGTTGTTGAAGTTGTTCAATTTATTGATCAAGTATTTAACAAAGAAGATCTAGCTATTCCTTGAAAAATCAAGTGCAGATCTAAGAAGTTGGAGAGAGAGAGCTCCATCCAAGAAATCAGCTGTTGGAACCCAGCTGAGAAGAAGGATTCAGATTGGTCTGAATCTTAAGAAGCAGAGATCAATGATCAACTGCAGAGGAATCAGTCTTATTGTGTTCTACTTTCAAGAAGCTTTGAAGAAAGCCAAGTCAGATTGATTTCAGCTGAGTTCTTCCAAGAACTCATCAAGAATCTCACAACTTATCTCTCTTTCATCTAAGTTGTTGAGTTTATACATTTCGTATTCATTGTAACTTGTAGGATCCTTAGGGATCTGAGATTGTAAGCCTGCAATTATAAAGGCTGAGAGTAGGAGAGTTAAATCTCTGAGTGTAGGCCTTGGTGGCTGAGTGTAGGCCTTGGTGGCTGAGTGTAGGCCTTTGTGGCTGAGTGTAGGCCTTGGTGGCTGAGTGTAGGCCTTTGTGGCTGAGTGTAGGCTTTGTGGAAAAGCTGAGTTGTAGGGCCTTGGGCCTGAGGTGTAGGAGCCTGTTTTGGGTTCTGAGATAGTGGAGGAGTTTGGCCGAATCTAGTACACTGCTAGATAGGTGAAGGGGGAAAGTGGATGTACCCAAAGCTTGGGGAACCACTATAAAACTCTGTGTCTACTGTGTGATTGTTGTTGGCTGTGATTGCTGCATATGAGCTGTGATATAGTAGATAGAATTCTGTGATATTATCTGATTGCTGCATAAAAAGTTAAAAAGATTCAAGTCACCTATTCAACCCCCCTCTAGGTGATTAGGTACTATATCTTTCAATTCCCCCCCCCATATGTGAAGATAGTTGACACTAGGTGGACTTTCATAATGGTACAATAAGATTAATATCATTTTATTCTAGCAGTTCTTCATAAACAATAACAAACTATCAAGTACATGTGTCTACAGCAGGAAAGTAACTTAACTTATAAGGATGCTCATACAAGCTTATAAGTTAAGGATCGGGTTACATAAAAGTAACTCATCGTATAAGAGTGCCCATACAAACTTATACGATGAGGATCTTGTTTGTGCAATGCTATATAATGGTATGTATGTTATGCAATGACTCGCCCATGATCACACACATGCAATTGCCATGTTGACACAGACTAGTAGTTCCCACTATTTGAGCAGGTAGATAACCTCTCAGGCATCAACCGTCGTGGCCAGGCGGTGACAGTAGAGCGGGCATCTCTACTACTAGGCGGGTATCCATACTACTTCACCTAGGCCTCCGTATGCCTCAATGCTAAGAACACAACAGCGGAGCCCATGCGTACTATGGCCCAACGGGGTCTCAGGTAGATGTGCACCGAGAACACAACCCGAACTGGCCTGGTATGACCCGGAAGGGGCCTCAGAAGAAAGCACGAGGACACATCCCAACTGTTCACTTGGCACGGAAGGGCCCTCGGGACGTGAACACCGAGGACACAGCCCAACCACCCAAAGTTTAACTGTCAACTCTCGTCGGTGTGATGATCGGCGAGCCCGTAGACCTGCCACACTATCCTTAACCCAGGATTATGACACCGCGTGTCGACTCACACCGCGTGAAAATTCTACATCACCGTCGTATGGAAGGGGCCTTGGAAGTAAGCACGAGGACACAACCCAACCATCCATCTGTACCCCATCTCAACTCAAACCCAACTAGTGACGGTCAACACCACACTTACATCCCTCCACAATACTACCTGTAGGGAGACCATGCTCTAAGTATTGGACTACTAAATTTCATTCCAACCCTCAAATATACTCATGGCCATAGTTTATCTTTCTATATGTCATTCCAAATGATTTCAACATAATATAACATAATGCGCATAAATAATAGTCTACCAATTTCTAACAAATCACTTTGTTCAAATAAGCTTGCTTCACAATTCAGTTATATGAAATCCAATTTGTAATCTTCATCATTCATATCACTACGATGGTTAACATAAAATAGTTCACCAAAATCTCGAGTTAATTTGCAACATCAATTCCACCGAATCCAAATTCATATTATATAAAAGCCCAGAATTTAAGTGCAGAATAAATCTGGATAGGAATTTCAATCGGAGATTCCTGAAGCTACAGGAAACCTGTGAAGACGTGTAACCCTCGATGGAAAGGTCTTTCCATGGGCTACAACTTTTATGTTCAGACCACAACCCAGATTCAATAGTATCAAACTTGAAATCAGCCTTGAACTCCGCTGCGTACAGAACACAATTTCTGCATGCAGGATTTATCAGACGTCATGTTCGTTCAGACTTTCCCGTGGCTACAGGCTTCGCATGAAGACGTGCAACCACTCGTTGGAAATGTATTTTCAAGGGCTTCAACTTTTGTGTTTAGTCGAAAGCCTAGATCTTGACATATCACATATGAAAATTGCCAAGAAGATTACTGCACGCAGAACACAGATTCTGCACGCATCTTAAAGAGGAATGAACAGCATCGGTTCATCTTCCTCCTCAAGTCGATCCTCCAAAATCACCTCCAGAAATTCCTCCACCCTTATTCACCCTCATGAGGCCTTTACTCTTCACGAATCCATCCCCCATCTTCGCATAGAAGGTTGGAGAGGTTGAAGACACAACTAGCCTTAGAGCACAAGCCCTAGGACGGCCTCTTCCTAAAGAAATCACCATCTCGCAAGTCTAGACTCTTTTGAGTCGACATATCGCCTAGGTAACTACAGATCTAGCACCAAGGGAGAGGGGAGGAAGCTCACCTCATTTCCGATGTTTCCACTATTTCCGGCCATAGATCGTGTAACTCTTCTCGGTGACATCTTCTCCTTCACGGCGGCGGCGGATCTCCTCCTCTAGAATTAGCTATAGCAACTTCCTTCTCTCAACAGGAGTTTCTCTCAGAAAATAGGGGATGAAATGAGCATGAAAATGGCTAGGGTTTTCATTTCCCTTTATATATGAAAAGTGACACGGGTAGGGACACGCCCGTGTCCTTACCCGTGTCCTGCTTGGGCGAAACGGCAACGACGGTTTCCGTGTCGGTTCAATACTCAACACGGGTAGGGACACGCCCGTGTCCTGACCCGTGTCCACATGACACGGTCGTGTTCCTTGGCTGTGTCCTTCTCTAGATACCTTTCGATGAACTGAACTTGATACAACAACACATGGGTAGGGACATGCCCGTGTCTCTACCCGTGCCATACAATTCGTCGATCTCGACACGTAGTTCGTCGATCTCGACACGCTCTGTCGAGTTTAACTCGACACATACAGGTAGGGACACGCCCATGTCGCTACCCGTGTCATACAATGTCGACACATCTCGTCGACCTCGGCACGCCTCGTCGAGTTCCACTCGACACAACGACACAGGGGTAGGGACACGCCCGTGTCTCCATCCGTGTCATTCGTCGATCTCGTCACGCTGTGTCGAGTTCAACTCGACGCACACGCACACGGGTCGGGACACTCCCGTGTCTCTACCCGTGTCACTTCACACGGGTAGTGACACGCCCGTGTCACTACCCGTGTCCTTCTCTGGACATACTCGAGTCTTCGACTCGAGAGCTGGCCACTCCCACACAGGTAGGGACACGCCCGTGTCTCTACCCGTGTACTATGCTTGACTGATTTCTCCTTCTGTCCACATATGCTGCCTAGTTGTCAGCACTCCCCATGAACCCTAGTCAGCTCTCCTGACTCAAAAACACGCACGAGGGGCCTAGTGCGATTCGGGACGTTACATTATAGATCTAGATATGAATGGATCATGCTCCAAATTTCAACTCATTTGGATGTAAGGATTGATGGGGCACCCTAAACAATCTCTGATCAACTCTAAGTATAGACCTCACCAAAATGAGTGCTGTGGTCAGACCTAAACTACGAATTGGTTCAAATCAATTTTAAAATAAACTAAACTCATAGGGATACAAGTTTCATATTGACCACTTTTTCTGAATAGTCATCTAATTATTTTTAATTTAAATTCCAAGACAGGTGATATTATGTGACAGAAAATACATAAATTTAAATTTAATATATTAGATTTAGCACGGATCTTAAAGCAGATCGGACATGTCCTGGCTTTTTCTTCCTCCAGCCAATGGCCTTGATCTACCTAACTTGGAGCAAACTCCAAGCTTAATTGCCGGCCCTCCGGCACCTCCCCGGCCAACCACCGCCACCACCACCTCCATTGAGGTGAGGGATATCGGCCGGAGGTGGTTTGGCCGCCGGAGACGGCAGATTCCGGCGAACCTAACACTTCATTTTTGCAGAAAAACCAGTGGAAAAATTCCACTGGATCGCGCTAAATTGAGCCCGATTCTCATCTCTAATGAATCCTAAGATCTAGCCCACGAAGGAGTAGAGGAGGACCTTAATGGAGGGCTGGAGTCGGGCCAATCGCCGTGCCACCATTGGAATTTGAGATTTCGGGTGCACTGCCACTGTATAGTGAAGGGCTTCGATTTCTTCAGGAGAGGGGTGAAAACGAATTCTCTCAGCCTGGTGAAGCTTTTAAAATAGCAAAATGGGGGAGGGGAGGGGTCAAGCACCAATTGCCATTAATGGTCATTAGAGGTGGATTTCGGCCAAGGTAAGATCCAGTGAATGCAACCACTATACAGCCTAAAAAAACTCTTGATCTCCTCAGAACTGATGGGGGAAGATGACTCAAGCCTTTGGAGGTGTGGAGAGTAACTCTTGATCTCCCATGGCCATTAATGGTCTTCTCTCTCCTCTTTTTCTCTCTTCCTTATGGGAGAAATTGATTTCAGCCACTTTGGTGGCTGGCTATGACTGTCAATCTTCCCCTAACGGACTAGGGAGGAGGAAGCTTGCCATGTGATAAGGATTGAGGAGGCCCTTGGCCTTCCATGGCCATTAAAGCTCACTTTCTCTCTCTAAAATTTGGGGAACTCCCATTTTCTCTCTCCTAATCACTTGACCGATTTTGGTGATTATTTCAGCCTAAAGGCACCCCACTAACCCATATTATTCATGGAAATGAGGTTAGCCTAAGGGGGATTGGGCTTGAGCTTAAGTTAGCCCATTTGAGCTAGTTTGACTTAATGCTTGGGTAAAGTTCACCATGGTAAAATTGACCTTTTGGGTTGACCCCAATGAGTTTTTGGTGACCCGTTGGCCTCCACTAAGGTCTAAGAAGACTTGGATAGGGTTGGTTGGGCACCTTGGAGGTCACTTGACCCTAAATTAGGACATTTTGACCTTTTTAGTGTTAGTGTTGACTTGGGTCAACCTAGCCTCTTTGGTTGACCCCAATAGATCCTTGGTGACCCATTGGCCTCCCCTAGGGTTAGGGGTGTCATGGTGGGGTCATGGAGTCATGGTGCAACCCTATGGTCACCCCTAATCTAGTAATTGGAATTCTACTATTTGTAGACCAAGGTGGTTCACACTCTAATTTCCAAGTTCACCCAAACCTTTTAGTGCTTCCTAGGGTTTTGTCATGACCCAATCATGACAAAACCATCCTAGGGGTTTAGAATTCTGAGGGATGTTACAAATACCAATATATAAAAATAAAAATTTCGTCCCCGAAATTCAGGTTAGGCCTACAGGGTTTCAAGTATGAGAAGTAAAGTGTAACATCCCGAGAGGTTAAAGGGGATACCTGACGTGAAAAGTTCCGGGTAATTTTTGCTGTATCAAGTCTTGTGGCTCCCACATGTGCTCCTTTTGTCCATGATTCCTCCAGAAGACCTTGACGAGTGGAGCCTTCTTGCGCCGCAAGACCCGCATCCCAGTATCATCTATCCTGTTTGGCTCCAGGTGTACCGATCGATTGGAAGCTATAGGCCCATCTGTAGTCATAATCTACTGCTCCGGCCGAAGTAGAGCTCTCCAAAGGGACGAGACGTGGAGGACGTCGTGCAAACGTGCTAGCTCTGGCGACAGCTCCAGTCTGTAAGCCAAGGGACCGATCCGTTCCGGGATCCTATAAGGACTCATGTATCTCAGACTGAGCTTCTTCCGACCACGCACCGGTGGGACTCCATGCATCAGTTGTATCTCGAGAAACACCCGGTCTCCTACCTGAAACTCTACCTGATGATGTCGGGCATCATAATACTTGGCCTATCTGCTCTGGGCCTCTAACATCCTATCTCGAATCAACCACACCTGAGCATCTGTATCCCCGACGAACTCTGAGCCAAGTGCCTTCGAATCCTCATCCTAGATCCGGGACAAAGGAGTCCCGCATCTCCACCCATATAAATCTTCATAAGGGGCCATTCCGATGCTGGACTGGTGGCTGTTGTTGTACGAGAATTTGATCAACGGTAGCTGCCTCTCCCATGGCTCTCCGCGGTCCAGTATGCAAAGACGCAACAAATCCTCCAGTGTTCGATTGGTATGCTCTGTCTACCCATCCGTCTGAGGGTGGAAGGCGGTACTAAATGTCAACTGGGTCCCCAAATAAGCCTGGACCGAACTCCACTCCTTAGATGTAAATCGTCCATCATGATCAGACACTATTGTCCTCGGTACTCCATGATATCGGACAAACTGCTCCACAAAACTCCACACCAAGTCACACACTGGAGCGTACTTCCTGATCAATAGAAATCTGGCCACCTTCGTCAATTGATCGATGATCACCCATATCGAGTCGTTCCCCGCATGTGACTGAGGAAGACCATGTATGAAATCCATGGCAATATCATCGAACTTCCACTCCGGCACCGGAAGTGGCTGCAATAATCCGGCCGGACTCTTACACTCTGCCTTCACTAACTGACAAGTCTCACAATGGGTCACGAAGTACGTGATATCCCTCTTCATGCCTGGCAAGTACATCGTCCACTTCAGGTCGACCGTCATCTTGGTGATGCCCGGGTGCACCGAGTACCTGTTGCAGTGATCCTTGGTCATAATGTCCTCCCGAATCCTACCCCCAACCGGTATGTACACCCATCCTCTAAAGCATAACAACCCTTCCTTCTTTGTATACTCCCCTGCCATGCCCGCCTTCAAGTGTCCTGAATACTGGCTCTAGCTTGTCATCCCTACTCTGCACAACCCTGATACGATCTTGAATATCATCAGTAGTGCCCATCGCGGCCAGATACTCCTCATAAAGCTCTGAGTTGTCCGAGGATACCAAAGTAATCTACATATCCTCCATCATCTGTATCAGCTCCATAGTCATCAACTGGGGCTCTGCTCCTGAAGTGGTAGCCCTCCGGCTCAGTACGTCCGCCACCACATTCGCCTTCCCCGAGTGATAGTGTATCGTGTTCTCATAATCAGATAGAAACTCTACCCATCGTCTCTGGCGGATATTCAACTCCTTCTGTGTATCAACATATTTAAGATTCTTGTTATCCGAAAATATGTCGCAGTGCACACCATAAAGATAATGACGCCAAATCTTTAGAGCAAACACCACTGCTCCCATCTCCAAATCATGCACTGGGTAGTTCTGCTCGTGCTTCTTTAGCTGGCGGAGGCATATGCTATCATATGTCCATGCTGTATCAGTACATCGCCCATCCCCTGAAACAACACATTAGTGTACACCTGGAAGCCCTCCTTCCCAGACGAAAGAGCAAGGATAGGGGCCGACATAAGCCGACCCTTCAACTCTTGGAAGGCCGCCTCACACTGCGGCGTCCAAATGAACGGAGTGTCCTTCTTCGTCAAAGAAGTGAGTGGAAGGGCTATCTGAGAGAATCCTTGCACAAACTTTTGATAGTACCCGACCAATCCCAGAAAACTTCAGATATCCGTGGTCGTCTTCAACTGAGGCCAGTCTCGTACTACCTGAATCTTCGCGGGATCCACTGCCAGTCCTGCTCCACTGACAATGTGGCCTAAAAAGGCTACCTCCGTCAGCCAAAACTGGCACTTGCTGAACTTGAAATACAACTGATGTTCCCTGAGCTTCTCCAGAGTCAAGGCCAGATGTTGTGCATGCTCTTCCTTTATCCTCATATAAATGAGGATGTTATCTATGAATACAATGCCAAACCTGTCAAGGTATGGCTTGAACACCCGGTTCATCAAACTCATGAAGGCCGATGGAGCATTCATGAGCCCAAGGGCATCACGATAAACTCATATAAGCCATATCTGCTGCTAAATGCCGTCTTCAGGATGTCTTATTCCTGAATCCGTAACTGAAAGTTTCCTGACCTCAGATCCAGCTTCGAGAACCAATGTGCTCCCCATAGTTGATCAAATAGATCATCGATCCTCGGTAGTGGATGTGTTCCGGTCTGTCAACCGGTTTAGTGCACGATAGTCGATGCACAACCTGAGGGTCTCATCCTTCTTCTTCACAAACAAGACCAAAGCTTCCCAAGGCGAGGAACTTGGCCTAACGAATCCAGCCTCCACCAGCTCCTGCAGCTAACTGGATC
Source organism: Platanthera guangdongensis (assembly GCA_039583875.1). NCBI lineage: Eukaryota > Viridiplantae > Streptophyta > Magnoliopsida > Asparagales > Orchidaceae > Platanthera > Platanthera guangdongensis. The sequence continues at coordinate 124,721,635 of CM077148.1, read as the reverse complement.
TGAAAATCCTTCTCTCGGTGCAGCGCCAATCGTGGTAGCTTCTCTGGAAACACATCCGCAAAGTCCTACACCACAGATATATCGACAACCATCGTCTTAACTTCGACCATCTCGAAGAACACCTGATAGACTTCATCTCCCTACATGTGGGCCTTGACGGCCTGAGTAGAAGATAACGTACTATAGGAGATGGGAGTAATACCTTCGAAGGTCGCGAAGGTGTTGTAATAACTCAGTACAACCTTCCTTGTCGGGCAATCTATCTGGGGATGGTTCCAAGTAAGCCATGTCATGCCCAGGACCAGGTCGAAGTCCGACATCCTCAAGACCGTCGCTGAGGCCTCAAGTGTCAGACCATCAATAGTCACCTTCAGGAGGAACTTAGCAGTAGCTAAGACCTCCGTCCCGTTGGGGAGACACACCCTCCCGGCGACTCTCAAATAATGTTTGACTCCCTCTAGTCCCTTTACGAACTCCTCAGAGACGAAGTTGTGCGATGCCCCCGTATCCACCAAGGTATGGGTAGGTTTGCCGCAAACAATAATTATTCCTATTTATTTTGATGTGGTTAGGTAGCTGGGCCTATGGTTTCCATTTTTCTAGTATGCTGATGTTGTTTGTTGTTTCAAAAATTCCAAAAGTAAATAACAACATAAAATTACTAGCATACTTGCAATCACCCTACCCGGGTCCCGAGGTGGAGCCAAGTCCATAGAATACACCTGCTCCCTCTCTTCCCTCTGATCTCTGCCCTGGAAACCACGTCCTCTTCCATGTCCTCGTCCTGCAAACTGCTGAGCGGGCGGGGCAGCTTGTGGTGCCGGTAGAGGTGCCCCTCTCATGGGGCAGTTCCTTCAGATGTGCCCTACCAGATGACAGTTGTAGCACTCGAGCGGGGGAAGTGCCACATCTCCAGGCCTCTGTATCTCCCGCATCTGAAGAGGTTGAGGGGCCAATACCACCGGCTCCCTCGGCTCCTGTCTCACCTCTTGGAGGGGTTGGTCCTCTGCCCTTCTCTCATCAGCAAAGCAGCCCCTCTGCTGATCATTCCTGCCTCTCTGACCTAGATCCTCAGTTGGCCTTTTTCGGCCTCGAGTCATGTGCCAATCAGCCTCCATCCTCTTTGCCATCTCTAGAATCCGAGGTATAGGCCCGTCAGATACAAACAAAAAAGCCTGTCTCAGGTCCTCTTATAGGCCTTTATAGAACCTCTTGGTATACCCCGCATCATCCAGCTGATATGAGTCTGCAAACTGGGCTAAGTGCGTGAACTCCCGGTGGTACTCCAACACCGTCCTGTTGCCCTGCCACAGCTGTAGGAACCTGTCTTCCTGCTCGTCTCTTGCCGACTGTGTGACAAAGTGTTCCAACAGTGAGGCCCTGAACTCCTTCCAAGTGATGTCAGCAACCTCTCGATCTACAAACACTGTATCCAGAAGTGTCTTTCACCAACTCTTGGCATGAGACTCCAAACAGGAGACCACTAGAGGTACCCTCTCCTCCCACGGGCACCGTATCCCGGTCAGCATCTCGAACATGATATCAAGCAACTCTTTTGTCCGTACGGTCGACTCTGTCCCAATGTAAGATGGTGGAGAGAGTCCTCGGAAGATGCTCAACCAATTGGCCCCCATGTTCGGCTGCGGAGCCGGAGCCTGATGGGCCCTGAATACCTCGAGGATGGTTGTCAGAGTCTGCCCCATATCCAACTGTAGAAACGGAGTGGGAGCCGAGGGAGGTGGTGCAATATTTAGAGTTTGCTGAGCTCTGCCATGCGGTGTTGGATGTGTCGGGGGCTGCATAACAAAGGCCAATTGTAAGAAATTTGACTCAAACCTAGTTAAAAGTGGGTAATTACATGTGATCCCTCATATGGGCACACAACAGCTTCTGCTGCTTAGTTTGTCCCCAAACTAAACTCGAGCGGGGGTGACCCGAGTTTAGTGGACTTCTACTCTTCCGATCGAGATTTCCCATTGATACTAGTTTGTAATACCCTTTTTTTGCAAAACCAACTGGATCTTATGCCCAAAACCGCCGCTTTGCGGTGAGACCAACACGCCTGGGAAGGTCGTCACTACAAAACGCCGATCCTGCCGACCATATCGATCGCATAACAGAACAGTAAGTACATGAGTAAAGTAAAACTCAAATTCCGGTCCAACAGAAATCATATGAATATAAAATAAATCTCCACGAAGGGAGAGTCCACAGTAACGATAAACTAAAGTACTAATAAAAGGGCTCCTGCCCTATACATCATGATCCTCACCACAAGTCACTCATCACAGAAGCAAATCTATAGTAACTACTAATGATTGGGACTCACTGACCTGCTACGTGAACTCCCGTGCTAGACTGTCCCGTCTACAAGCACACTGACCTCTAGGGCTGCATCTCCAGATTCAGCTCTACAATTCCCTAAAATGATTTGGTCAACGACCATTAGTCTAAAAGACTAAGTCCTATCATCCCCCACCCCTCCCCCATGACTCCTAGGCACTGAACGAGGAGAAGGATAGGGAAGGTATTTAAGGTGGAGAGTAACAAAAGTAAGCAGGTGACAGCGGAACTAGTCTATCATGAGTATATAATCATACCAAGTATAAGAAGCAATAGTAGGTAAGCAATATGAGAATACACATGAACAACGTGAGCAAGTAAAGGTACAAGAAGATAAACTAAGTAACCATGACTTATAGGAATGCCCATATAAACCTATAGACCAAGGGGTTGTTTTGCAAGGCCTATTGTATAAAGAGTCTCATACCAATTTATACAATATGTGTCAAGTGTTATATGCAATGTAAAAAGTAGCAAACATGCAAGAACAAACAGATAGAATTTTGAATAATTGAAATTTTATTATCCAAAAAAGATATCATTTACAAAGGTATGACCTCCTTTTTATAGAATGGAGGAGATATGAGAGAGTATAAACAAACAATGTGGGACTAAACATGTACAGTGCTGAGCGGCTAGAAGTAAAGGAGACCGCACAGGCCGCGCGGTTAGACAAATGAGTTAATCGCTCGGCAACTCCAGCAGGATAAGAATAGGCCGCAATGGGAGACCGATAGACCGCCCGGTTTCCAGGCTTCTGAGTGAGACCGCCAGACCGCTCGGTCAACAAACCGCTGGACAAGACCGCAAGGCCGCCCGATCTAATACTTCAACACTCCCCCTCAAGCTGGAGCATAGATATCAATCATGCCCAGCTTGTCTCAAATGTGGAAGAAGGAAGTAGAGACCGGCTTTGTGAAGATATCTGCCAATTCTTTGTCAGAAGTGACAAACGGTGTACAGATCTGTTTCTTCAAAATCTCTTCCCGAATGAAGTGCCAGTCAACCTCTATATGCTTTGTTCTCTCATGGAAGACCGGATTTCTGGATATGTATATAGCGGCCTTGTTGTCACAGAACATAGGAAGAGGATAGTCATAGACCTCCCCTAGGTCAAGCATGAGAGCCCGCAACCACTTTAACTCGCACGTGGTTGACGCCATACTCCGGTATTCGGCCTCTGCACTGGATCTGGAGACAACAGACTGTTTCTTGCTCTTCCAACTCACAAGATTTCCTCCAACAAAGGTACAAAAACCTGATGTGGACTTACGATCACCTTTGTCATCCGCATAACTTGAATCTGAGTAGGCCTCAACCCTCAGATGACCATTCTTCTGAAAGAGTAGCCCTTTGCATGGTGCTGCTTTGACATACTCTAAAATCTTCAGGGCAGACTGAAGATGGCACTCCCTGGGAGCTTGCATAAACTGACTGACCTTGCCTACATCATAGACTATGTCGGGTCTAGTCACCGTGAGATAGATGAGTTTGCCTACCAAACGTCTGTACCTTGTGACATCAGATAAAAGAGGCGAGTCATCCATCCACGTTTTGTCTTCTCCAATAGCCATGAGAAACCGATCCGGTTTAGCACCTGTCAATCCTGCTTCTTGTAGAAGATCAAGGGCATACTTTCGTTGGGAGAGAACCAACGAGTCAAGTTTCCGAGAGATTTCTATCCCCAAAAAGTATTTCGGGGAGCCCATATCCTTCATGACCAAGTGTTGACGGAGGTGCTTCTTCGTCAAGTCCACCCCATCTCGGTCATTGCCAGTAAGAAGAATATCATCCACATATACTGCCAAAACCACCAGTCCCGAGGCTGTTTTGCGAATGAATAAGGAGTGATCGGCCGAACTCCTTATAAAGCCGATGGTATCCACAATGCCACTGAATTTGTCGAACCACGCCCGAGGGCTCTGCTTTAGGCCATAAATGGCCTTCTTCAAATGGCATACGCATGTCTCCCCCTGAGCAACATACCCAGGAGGTTGCTCCATGTAGACGTCCTCCTGAAGATCGCCATAGAGAAAGGCATTATTCACATCAAGCTGGGAAATAGCCCAAGATCGGTTAACATCCACAGAGAGAAGAACCCGAATGGTGCTGAGGCGAGCAACTGGAGAAAAAGTGTAAAAGTAATCAATGCCGTAAGTCTGAGTGAAGCCTTTGGCCACTAGCCGGGCCTTGTAGCGATCCACAGTGCCGTCGGGGCAAAATTTCACAACAAAGACCCAGCGACAGCCAACCACATCAGTGCCCACGGGAGGAGGAACAAGGGTCCAGGTACCCCTTTCAGTAAGAGTAGCCATCTCGTCATCCATGGCAGACTTCCAATGAGGGAGAGCAAGAGCCTCCTAGTAGGTGCGGGGTGTAGAAGTAGCGGAGATAGCCAAGGCAAAACACCTGCGAGAAGAAGAAAGCTGATCATAGGAAACAACAGCCGTAAGCGGGTGTTGAGTACATGCCCGCACCCCTTTGCGAAGAGCAATGGGAAGATCCAGGTCGTCGGGTGCGGCATCGACCGGAGCATCCGTGGCAGAGAAGGCTGGCCCGCGACTGGAGAGAGACGACGTCGGAGAAGAGGGAGGAGGGGTGGGTGGGGAGACGGACATGGAAGGAGACAGAGAAGGAGGAGACGGAGGTGGGGAGACGTCGAGAGGCATGGAGGGAACAGAGATAACAGAAGGAAGAGAGGAGGTAGGAGAGAAGTAGGAAGCATTCTCGAAAAATGTTACATCCGCGGAGACAAATTGCTTGCGTAGAAGGGGGTCAAAATAACAATAGCCTTTTTGAGTAGTAGAGTACCCCAAAAAGACACACTTGGTGGAACGGGGGGAAAGCTTATCGCTGGTAGCGGAGGGAGCGTGAACAAAGGCCGTACAGCCAAAGACACGAAGAGGGAGAGGAAAAAGTTCCTTGTGGGGGTAGAGAATGGAGAAGGGGGTCTGGCCGTGGAGAACTGTGGAGGGAAGGCGATTGATGAGATAGCAGGCGAGGAGCACAGCGTAGCCCCAATAGGAGCGAGGTACGTGCATCTGCGTCATGAGAGTACGAGCAACATCAAGTAGGTGACGGTTTTTACGCTCCGCCACCCCATTCTGCTGGGAGGTGTAAACACAAGTAGTTTGATGAAGAAGACCATGTTGGTGAAAGAAAGAGGAGAACTTATGATTAAGATATTCCTTGGCATTATCAGAACGTAAAACTTTAATAGAAATGTCAAACTGATTCTGAATCATAAAATAAAATAATTGCCAAACAGAAAAGAGTTCAGAGCGATCTTTTAATAGATACACCTAGGTACATCGTGAAAAATCATCTATAAAAGTGACAAAATAGGAACTACCCCGACCAACAGTGAGGGTAGAAGCAGGACCCCATACATCAGAATGAATAAGATCAAACAGGCGAGAGGAGCCACAGCCGTGCTTCGGCGGGAAGGAGGAGCGATGATGTTTGTCAAGCTGATACGCATCACAGTTGAGCGGAGAACTGGTAGGAGGTAAGTGGGGCAGAAGCTGTCGAAGAATTCGAGGAGGAGGATGTCCAAGGCGAAGATGCCATTGAAGGAGATCTGTAGAGGAGGAGTAGGCGGATAGAGCTGAAACATCGTCGAGGAAGTAGAGGCCGCCGCTCTCAGTCCTAGTAGCAATCGTCCGCTGGGTCCTCGGGTCCTGAAAAGAACAAGCAGTTGGAGTGAATAAGACGGAGCACTAAAGTTGCCGGCATAAAGTAGTAACAGATAATAAATTGCACGGGAACTTCGGGACATAGAGAGTGTCCTCCAAGCAAAGCGATGGGGTGAGTTGAACCATGCCCGTCCCATGAACCGGGGACGGTGAACCATCTGCCACACGAACCGGGGGCAAGCGGTCATGTGTCTCAAGACGGAAGAAGCAATGAGGGTTACCAGTCATATGATTTGTAGCACCGGAGTCAATCAGCCATTTACCTTGGGTAACGACGTGGGCACTACCTGACGTCGTGGCCACAGAGGCAGACGACCGAGAGGAGGCGGAGGCCGAAGAAGGAGCATCACTGGAAGGGCGAAGATGAGGATGTTTCTGCCAGCAGCGGTCAACAGAGTGGCCGGTACGACCACAGTGAGAGCAGAGGAACCGGGACGAACCCCGTCCGCCGGAGTGGCCGCGGCCACTAGGTCCCCCCTTCTGAGCTTGGTGAGCAAAGGAGTCTTGGGAAGGGGGGAAGCCAACAGAGGCCGCTGGAGAAGCGAAGTAATAATGGCAATGCGAGCCGCGGTGGCATCCAAAGTAGGAGATTCCGCCTCACCCAGGATCTGCTGGCGGATCATATCATAGGAATCAGGAAGACGGAGAAGATAACAAACAACCAGGAGTTCCTGGAAGTGTTTGTGCTGTTCGGCCAAGTCCGTGGAGAAGGGGCGATTCTGGAGGATTTCAGCACCAAGAGCCTGAACCTGCTGATAAGCCGCAGCAGGAGACATGGAAGGGCAGGCGAAGAGGTCCGCATAGAGAGTATAAATGCGGGACGTCTGTCCCCCTTTCGAATATAGAGCATCGAGGTGAAGCCAGACGACCTTGACCGTCTCATCATGGCGAATGACGGGAAGGCACTCATCAGAGAGGCTGTTGTCCAGCCAAGTGCGGACAAGAGCATCACTCGCATCCCAGTCGTCAAACTCAGGAGAGTTGCAAGGAGGAGGGTCATCGGTGAGGTGATGACGCTTGCGCTGAGAGCGAAGAAGAAAGGTGAAAGAAATGCTCCAATCGGGATAGTTGGATCCAACAAGTTTAAAAAGTGTGCCAAGGTTGCCCGAAGGAGGAGGTGGAGAAGGAGCTGCAGGAGTGGTGGAGATAACGGGGGTGGTGAGACCGGAAGTAGTCATAGAAAATAGCAAGAAACCGCTCAAGAAGAAGAGAAGCCGCAGGGAGAGGAAAAAGGAGAGCAACCCGCGCGAAACCGCAGCAGTTTAAAAGAAAGCTGCGCGAACACAAGCGGCCAGGAAGCAGACAAGGGTACATCGGGGAAGAGGTCGCGTGTACTGAAAAGTCCGAGCGAACAGAAGATAAGAGTAAGCAAAAAGCAGCGACAACAACAAGTCGCAAGCCGGGCGAACAGAAGCAAGCCACAACGACTAGGAAGTCGGAGAGGCAAGAACGAACCAGGGTGCGGCAACAACTAAACAAGTCGCGACGACGAAGAGCAGCTGGAGAAGAGAAGCAAGGAGAAACAAGCCGCGCGAACAGGGCAGCGGACAGAAGAGAAGGCAGGCCGCGAAGACAGGTCGTGTAAAGCAGAAAACAAGCCGCGAGAATCAGAGAGCGCACACAATCAGGAGGAAAAGACCGTGTGCTATGATACCATGTAAAAAGTAGCGAACATGCAAGAACAAACAGATAGAATTTTGAATAATTAAAGTTTTATTATCCAAAAAAGATATCATTTACAAAGGTATGACCTCCCTTTTATAGAATGGAGGAGATATGAGAGAGTATAAACAAACAATGTGGGACTAAACATGTACAGTGCTGAGCGGCTAGAAATAAAGGAGACCGCACAGGCCGCGCGGTTAGACAAATGAGTTAACCGCTCGGCAACTCCAGCAGGATAAGAACAGGCCGCAATGGGAGACCGATAGACCGCCCGGTCTCCAGGCTTCTGAGTGAGACCGCCAGACCTCTCGGTCAACAAACCGCTGGACAAGACCGCAAGGCCGCCCGGTCTAATACTTCAACATGCAATTAATATGTTATGTCATACAAGGATGATGCTATGATAAGAACATGCAAGTGCAACACACACACCCGACTCTGTGCACACAGACCTTTAGTTTCCCCTTTCTGGAGCCTAACCTCGCAGGATACCTCCATAGTGGCAAACAGAAGCGGTGGGTTGGGGCTCACCCACCTCTAAACCAGTATCAGCACTACCAGTCAGACCTATCATGCGCCTCAACACTGGTGCACTAAGCGGAGCTCCTTCGTACTCTTGTCGGCTGACACAGCAGACTTTATTTGGTTACGTGCTAAACCACACTTGCCGAGTCAACGTATTGGTGTCGGTGCGACGACTCTCCAATTCCGAAGACCCACCAACTTATTTTTTATGCACATGCACCATTAATGTATTTTCCCACTGAGCCAAAGCTCCCCGGACCATCCCTTCCGTCACAAAACCATCCGAGCCATCGGCTCGCCGGGCTAACCTGCCCACCACCAAAACCACCGAGCCTACCGCTCGTGAGACCCAACCTAACTCCCACAACACCGAGGAGTTTGAGTGTAAGTGTAATCCTAGAGTATTTCTAATTACTCTTGTAATCCATTTAATCTTACAACTTACGTTAACCTTGGACTGCCCAAGGCATTCCATTTGAAGGGCTCTCGATGGCACTAACAACTACGATGGGCTGAAGCCCAAAGCTCCATTTCGCAAGGTACTTATTATTATTGGTATCTACCAATAACAAACCCCATTTAAAGTTATACTTAATCTAACCCTAGTGCATTTTGACTCTCTTTCCGTCCGCAGGAAGGACAATGTTTCGTCGATCCCGAGCACCATTTAACACCAGTCAACCCAATACTTCCACATCATAACTCCTAATGATGAACTCATTTTCACTTCACCAAAAATCATTAAACTATTAACCCTAACTCCCTATGTCCATTCCTCATGTTATCACAATCTCCGCAGTTTTACTATATGCAGACCAATCTAAGCTATATGATGTACATGACAGACGGTACTCCAAATTTTCATCCAAAGGCCTTAAGATAATTATTATGGGTCTATCATGACACATTTATCCTAAATCCAAAAACTTGTAATTTTCATAATTAATTTGACATTTATTAAATTTTTCCAAATGTTAGGCCATGGGTAATTTTGAACATGAAGTACTAGATTTCCTTAAATTATGGCCACCCCAAAATTATGAACACTATAGGATAGCAAAATATTAATGAAAACTAAATTTCATAGATTTTTATAAATGTAATAACCTCTAAATAATTAATTCAATGTAATTAAAATAATTAGAGTTAATGAAGGGAGTACCACAAATCTTAGTCCAAAAGTTTTATAAAAATTACCAGAGCCTTATTATGATCATAAAACATTACTGACTAAATTTCATTCAATTCCAAGGTAAGTGCACTATGTAGAAAAATACTTCAAATAATTTCATTAAAGTGCACTTGTGAAGAAATATTCTTATAAACTCATCCAAATGACATTTAATAATTTTCTAGGCTTTATTAGGCCCTAAAAATTTCTCTAGCCAAGTAATACAATTTGCCAGCAAGATGTAGTATTTATTATGTTGGAACACCCTATTACTGATTTGGGTCAGGATCACTATGTCTCTTAGGAAACCTGTTTTGACCTCATTGTATAGATCTAAAGATCAACTAGAATTGAGTCTAAGGGTTAGTACTTAGGTTTGGAAGCTGCCCTCAAGACCAGGATTTTCAGTTTCAGAAGACTAAGTCATTTCGTCGAGCTCAGTACGACGAATCGTCGAACTCCATTCGATGATCATTGAGCTCACTTTGATGAATCGTCGAACTCCATTCGACGATCTCTGAGCTCAACTTCAACAAGTCGTCGAACTCCATTCGACGATCTTCGAGCTCAGATCGACGATCTTGACTTCAGTTTGGTTCTCAATCTCTGAGCTCAGTTCGATGATAGTTGAGCTCAGATCGACGATCTCTGTTTCTGTCTAAGTCTAAATCTCTGAGCTCAGTTCAACGATAGTGGAGCTCAGTTCGACATTTTTCTGAAGAGTTCAACGATTTTCAAGATTCAAATTCAGATAGTTAAGGAATTGTTCTCAGCAATTAATTCACAGATCTTGTAGCCGTTTTTAATTAATCTGGAGCAAGTTTCAAGGAATTATCAAGGAATGTTTTATTGGACTTTCCTCCAGAAGACAAAAGCAATTAAGGAAGTCATTTATAACAGGCCAACAACTATCTTGACAGTGGATCATTTCTATTCAGACAAAAAGGAATAAAAGACAAGATTTTTCATTATTCCTGGAGTAGAAGAACAAGAAGTTAGAAAAATATTCTCTACAACAACATCTCTCACAACAACAATTACACAAGAGAAAGAGAAAGAGTTGCAGACATTCTCAGTCTCAAAGATTCATACAAGAACACCATCACCAAAGGAGATCAACAAACTGAAATCTTCAGATCTCTTTTGATTCAAGTGTTCAAGGCCATCATCATTCAAGACTCCAGACAGCTCACATTTCAGCTGTTGCTGAAATCATCATTTGCTGGAGATCAATTTTCTGAAGGCCTATCACCCTACTACAAAGCTTCACTTCCTGAACAACTACTAATCTCATGGGGAGCTTTGACAACATCCACTATCTTCTCTCTGACTGTTGACAGAGAAGATCATCTCTTTCCCTCTCTCTATCTCTACTGTAAAGGGTTTTTCAAACTCCCTTCAAAAGTTTGTGTTTGGTTTTTGAGCACCTTATCAAAAGCTCATTGGTGGCAAGACACCTGATCAAAAAATCTGGTTTGGTTTTTGAGCACCTTATCAAAAGCTCATTGGTGCCCAGGACACCTGATCAACTCATCCTGCAGTGGATTCCTACCTAGGGTGGTAGAAGAGTGGATGTACCCAGGTTGATTGGGGAACCACTATAGCTCCTTGTGTCATCTGGTTGCATATTTTTCTTTTATTTCTGGCTGTGGCTTGTGATTAGATTCCTTTGTATATTGTGATTATTCTGTGTTTAGATTACTTTATATTTTTTACTTCCCTGTTCACTTAGGATTACAACAACTGTTGTAAAAGTTTTTTAGTAAGCACCATACACTATTCACCCCCCTCTAGAGTATATCAGATCTAACTTGCACTTTCAATTGGTATCAAAGCGAGGTTGGTTAAAAATACCACATCTCAGTGGTTGCACATGCTAACACCTGAACCCAAAGATTCCTATAGTTAGATCTGCTTATTTTGATTTTGTTATTAGAATTATTTCTTCACAAAACATGGCCCAAAACAAAGATTATGCTAGCACCAGACCTCCAGTGTGCAATCTATCCAAGTTTGCACTTTGGAAGGCAAGGATTAGACTCTACATGAATTCTATTGATGAGGACATCTTCAATTCTGTTTTGACAGTATGTCCAAGACCTCCAGAGAACACAAGCACAAATGCTGTTCCACCTCCCTCAGGAACAGATGCAGAGATCAAGAAGTGGAAAGTAGCAGATGCAAAGGCTATGAATATCTTAGCCCAGACTATGTCTGATGACATTTTCCAAAAGGTGGCTGAATGCAACTCAGCAAAGGAAATCTGGGATAAGCTATCTGAGATAGTCTCAGGATCTGCTGATGAAAGAAAAGACAGAAGATCTCACCTCATAACCCAATATGAGAACTTCAAGAAAGGAGAAGCTGAGTCAGTAGCAGACATGTATAATAGACTCAGTCTGATAGTCAATGACCTGAAAACTTTGGATAAAGAGATCTCATTGACTGAGCTAAATGACAAAATCCAAATGTGCTTCCCAAGCACTTGGGACTCAAGGATCTAGCCAATCAAGGATGCCAGAAGTCTCAATGAAATCACAACAGAAGCTCTCTTGGGCGAGCTCAAGTATTATGAGCTGCTCATCAAAAATAGAGAATAAGAGCAGAAGGCTGCCTCACCAGCCACAAGAAAGGAAAAGTCAATAGCTTTCAAGGCCACTGAAGATTAGCCTGAAGACAAAATCCCAGGCAATGATGAGCTGCTTCGTCTGCTGGCCAAAAGATTTTACAAGATGGCCAGAAAGGACTTCAGGAAGAGATCATACAAAGAGCATGACAAGCCAAGGTATGATAAATCAAACAATAAAGAAATTGTTTGCTTTGGTTGCAGGTGTTGGAGTTACCATGATGATCTAGAAGTGGTCAAACATGTAATCTCACTACCAACGCGATATGAGCCTGCAGGGTCGCACATAAGAGATGTGGAGAAGTTGGATGATTGACTGTGTTGGTAAAGGTTACCAATCACCGACCTGAATGGGGTTATGGGCAAAGTGTTGCCTTAAAGAATCATCGGGTTGGGCAAATGTTGCCTTGAAGGACTGGTAAGAATAGTCGACCGAGGGTCGACGAGAATCGTCGAGAATTAGTTCTCTGATTCTCGCCGATCGACGAGAATCGTCGAGAATGGGTAGTCTGATTCTCGCCGATCGACGTGAATCGTCGACCCACGATCGGCGTGAATTGTCGAGTGTTGTACTCTGATTCTCGCCGATCCGGGTGATTCTTGCCGATTGTGATTCTCGCCGATTGTGACTCTCGCTGACTGATTCTCGCCGATCCTTACTGATTCTCGCCGATTGATTCTCACCGAATCTGCTTGGTGATTCTCGCCGATTCTGGAACCCTATTTTTCTGGGTGGTCTGCGGATAGCGATATTCCTAGGTCTATTTATGCCTCTGGTATAAATAGACACTTAGGGTTTTCGGGTATTCTCTCTGGCAGCTAATCGAACCGAATCCTGCGACGGAAGGGTTCCGCCTTTCCATTCGCTCCGCCGATCCCGAATCCCGTCGCCGCCGGAAGTGTTCCGTCGCCGTCGTGCTCGCTCCATTGACCTCCTCTTCTCCGGCGACTGTCGCTGGTGTTGCTCTTCCTGGCGCGGACCTAGCAGTCCGTGGAAAAGCAAGGTGCGGTCTTTTCACCTTCCCGATTTTCCGTGCGACGGAAAGATCGGTGTTCTCCCGCTCGTGTGGATTTCTGCAGAGACGTGGATACTATTCCACATAGAACTCGCCACTAGCAAGAAGACGAAGTTTGGAGCATCTCCGTTGAGTTGTGACTCAACGCCACAGAGGTAATTTTTGCCTAGTTGTATGTTAACTTCTTGATTCAATTATCATGGCCCGATCCCATCTCTTTTGGGTTTTCTTGATGTTTTTATTCTTCCGCTGCGTGCACAAGCGTTGTGCCATCCTCATAGAGAAACCCAACAGTGATATCAGAGGCCAGATTCGACCATGATTGTTGTATTGGAAGTTTTGTTATTCCAGTGTGTGTAAACCTAGGGATTTAGAAGTGTTCTAAATGTCTAGATTTGGTCTTGGTACCCCGCCAAGAACTTCTGGAATTTCGTGGAAATTTCTAATTGTTAGAAATTGTAGTCTCCTTAGCAGTAACCATCCCTCGAGTTTGTTTTGGATTTTGTATCCAACATAGAGAGATGAGCTTGTCTACTGTTTTAAGTTGAGTTGTCTTTGCTTTTGTCCAATGCATGTAATTCTGAGGATTTGGAGGTTTCCGGATGTTCAGATTTAGCCCTTCCTTCTATCAATTGTTGATGGTGTCAGGTTGTGCACATAAGGGATGCATGTGGTTTTAGAAAAATTGCTTTTCTTTGGATGTGCACATTGATCAAATATTGATCATGGTTAACTGTTAACCTATAATCAAAATCCCTTCATCAAATATTAAGTGTTCGGATGCCTTCCGATGGATGACACTCTTCCTGCCTCGATCAATGAAGTGTGGGCTTGCCAAAACAAGGTGCATTAATCTATCTTGGTAAGGGTGCGAGCGGATAATTGTGATATCCCACTGTCGACATCGGGTCCAGCTTAACTAGGTGACCTCAAAGGTTGAGTGCCTAGAGGAATAGGGTTGGCATGCACCATATGATGGATGCGAATAAGGAGTTATTCACCAACCATACAAGAATTGCATGAGGATGCAATTGGCAAGTGTTGCCTACCTAAATAACCGCATCGTGAGAGGAAAGCCAAAGCTGACTCATTGTGTTGGTGAAATACGGATCTTGTCCACTAAGAGAGTAGCTCGCATGAACTCTCCGAATTGTTAGTGAGGGCTATCATTTCGAATAAAATAGTGGGAGTGTTTTAATTGAAGTCCAAATTAAAATAATTGTATTTGAAATTTTGGTACTGATTTTATTCTGCACAAATTCTTGTAGAATTCCATGGCAAGTGTTTCACACTCCACATTGTCTCTGAGAGCCATCCTTGAGAAGGATAAGCTCAGTGGGACTAATTACATGGAATGGTATAGGAACCTGAGAATTTTTCTCAGGCAAGAGCGAAAGCTCTATGTCTTGGAAGAAGAAGCCCCCGAGGTGCCGACCGGGAAATCTTCCCGTGCTGAGAAGGATACTTATAAGAAGTATACTGATGATGCTTTAGATGTCGAATGCCTTATGCTTGCCACTATGAACTCTGAGCTTCAGAAGCAACATGAGAACATGGGGTGCAAGGAGATTGACGAGCATCTCAAGAAAATGTTTCAAGGGCAGGCTCGTCAAGAGAGTTTCGACGTCACAAAAGCGTTGTTTCAGTGCAAGATGGGAGTTCGAGACTCAGTAGGGACTCACGTACTCAAGATGATTGGGTATATAGAGAACCTTGAAAGGCTGGGTTTTCCTCTTGGTCAAGAGTTGGCCACAGATCTGATCCTGCAATCGTTGCCGGACAGTTATGATCAGTTCGTCTTGAACTATAACATGAATTTAATAGACAAGACACTGCCCGAACTCCTAGGCATGTTGAGAACTGCCGAAATCAATATGAAGAAGGCCAAGCCTGCCAGCCCCATACTGATGGTGCATAAGGGCAAGGGCAAGACCAAGGGCTCTAAGAAGACGAAGGTGGGACCTAAGTCATATCTTGAGCCCAAGTCTTCTGCACTGATGAAAAAGAAAAGCACGGTGAAGGAAGGGAAATGCCACCACTGTGGCAAGGCTGGTCATTGGAGGAGGAACTGTCCTTTGTACATTGAAGGTCTGCAGAAATTGAAGGGAGGTATGACTTCCGCTTCAAATGTTCACGTTATAGAGATAAACCTTTCTGCTCCTTCATCTTGGGTATTGGATACCGGATGTGGTTCTCACATTTATACAAATGTGCAGGAACTGGGAAGGAGAAGATTGCTGAGTAAAGGGGAGGTGGACCTCCGCGTCGGCAATGGAGCAAGAGTTGCTGCTGTAGCCGTAGGGGTTTACCGTCTTTCTTTGCCCAGTGGGCTTGTAATAGAACTAGATAATTGTTATTTTGTTCCGGCCATAACTAGAAACATTATATCTATTTCATGTTTGGACATGATTGGATTTTCTTTTATAATTAAGAACAACTGTTGTTCTATATTTAAGAATGATGTTTGTTATGCTGTAGCCCAATTGTTTAATGGTCTTTATGTTTTGAACTTGGACCATCTGATCTGTAATGTAGAAAATAATAAAAGACTAAGAACAAATGACTCAAACCCTACGTTTCTCTAGCATTGTCGTTTGGGCCATATCAACGAGAAACGCATATCCAAGCTCCATAGAGATGGACTTCTGAACTCATTTGATTATGAATCATTTGAGCGATGTGAATCTTGTTTGTTAGGCAAGATGACTAAAGCTCCTTTCACTGGTTATACTGAGAGGGCTGAGGATCTCTTGGGTGTTGTACATAGTGATGTATGCGGACCCATGAGTTCCATGGCTAGAGGTGGATATTTCTACTTTGTTACATTTACTGATGATTTCAGTAGATACAGATATGTGTATCTTATGAAGTGCAAATCCGAGACCTTTGAAAAGTTCAAAGAGTTCCAGAATGAAGTAGAAAACCAGTTGGGTAAAAGGGTTAAAGCACTCCGATCTGATCGAGGTGGCGAATACCTGAGTCATGAGTTCCGTGATCATCTGAAAGAGTGTGGTATTGTATCACAGCTCACTCCACCTAGAACACCACAACATAATGGTGTGCCTGAGAGGAGAAATCGTACTCTGTTAGACATGGTACGTTCAATGATGAGTCATGCAGACTTGCCTGTTTCCTTTTGGGGTTTTGCTTTAGAGACTGCTGCAATGACATTGAATCGCGCTCCAACGAAAACGGTTCTGAAGACACCATATGAGATATGGACTCGGAAGCGTCCTAGTATGTCATTCATTAAAATTTGGGGCTGTGAGGCATACGTGAGACGTCAAATGCCTGACAAGCTGGAACCCAAATCGGATAAATGTTATCTGGTGGGATATCCTAAGGAAACGAAAGGGTATTACTTTTACCTACCGTCTGAGGGCAAAGTGTTTGTCGCAAGGACTGGTGTCTTCTTGGAGAAAGAGTTCTTATCAAGAAAGACTGAAAAGGTAGAGCTTGAAGAAGTTCAAGAACCACATGTAGTGAATGAACCGGAATTGGATTCTGAGACAGGACTACAAGATGTTGTAGCTAGAGAACCTGCTCAAGGAACACAAGTCCTACGTAGATCTAGTAGACCGAGGTTTGAGCCTGAGAGATATGGATTTCTCGTGTCTCAAATAGGTAATGTGTTGCTTATGGATCATGATGATGAACCAGCAACCTACCAAGAGGCTATGAATGGACCGGACTCCGACAAGTGGCTTGAGGCTATGAAATCCGAAATGGACTCCATGTATGCAAACCAAGTTTGGAACTTGGTGGAACCACCTGAAGGGGTACGACCCATAGGGTGCAAGTGGGTCTTCAAGAAGAAGACCGACATGGATGGGAATGTACAGACATTCAAAGGGCGACTGGTGGCTAAGGGTTTCAAGCAAATTCATGGTATTGACTATGATGAGACCTTTTCCCCTGTTGCCATGGTAAAGTCCATAAGGATATTGCTTGCTGTTGCTGCATATTATGACTACGAGATCTGGCAGATGGATGTCAAAACGGCTTTCCTTAATGGAAACCTCCTTGAGGAAGTGTATATGACACAACCCGAGGGTTTTGTATCCCCAGATGAAGCCACTAAAATATGCAAGCTGAATAAGTCCATCTATGGACTGAAACAGGCCTCTCGAAGTTGGAATCTTCGTTTTGATGAGAAAATCAAAGAGTTTGGTTTCATCAAGAATGAAGATGATCCTTGTGTTTACAAGCGAATCAGTGGGAGCATTGTTGTCTTCCTGATATTGTATGTAGATGACATACTGTTGATTGGGAATGACATTCCTACCCTGAAAGTTGTTAAGAACAACCTAGGGAACTGCTTTTCAATGAAGGATTTGGGTGAAGCGACTTACATACTCGGTATTAAGATCTATAGAGATAGATCGAAGAAGTTGCTGGGTTTGACCCAGAGTACGTACATCGAAAAGGTGTTGAAGCGGTTCAACATGCTTGAGTCCAAGAAAGGATTTTTGCCCATGTCTCATGGTGTGAATCTCTCTAAGGACCAGTGTCCAAAGTCTTGTGAAGATAAGGACCGCATGAAGTTGATTCCATATGCTTCAGCAATTGGATCAATCATGTACGCGATGTTATGTACTCGACCCGACGTCTCCTTTGCTTTGAGCATGACTAGCAGGTATCATTCAGACCCCGGTGAGTGTCACTGGATTGCAGTCAAGAATATCCTGAAGTACTTGAGAAGGACTAAGGATGCATTCTTGGTGTATGGTGGAGAGGAAGAGCTCGTTGTAAGTGGTTACACGGATGCTAGCTTCCAAACTGATAGAGACGACTCCAAGTCTCAGTCAGGTTTTGTGTTTTGCCTGAATGGAGGAGCTGTGAGCTGGAAGAGTTCCAAGTAAGAGACATTTGCTGATTCTACAACAGAGGCCGAGTATATCGCCGCAGCTAATGCGGCGAAGGAGGCTGTATGGATTAGGAAATTCATCGGCGAGCTTGATGTAGTTCCTAGCATTGTTGGTCCCGTAGTTCTCTACTGTGATAACAATGGTGCAATTGCACAATCTAAGGAACCTAGATCCCATCAGCGCTCCAAGCACATACTTCGGCGGTTTCATCTTATTCGTGAGATTGTCGAACGAGGAGATGTGAACATTTGCAGAGTGCCGACTGAGGAGAATATTGCGGATCCACTGACAAAGCCTCTCGCGTAGAGAAAGCATGATGGTCATACTAGATCGATGGGTATACGATACCTAAATGATCAACTCTAGTGAGAATCTTGTGGATTGCATGTATACATGTATCTCGTTGGCTATTTGTTCATATGATGAACTGTGTACCTAATTTTTCTCTTACAATTAATGATAAGTTCTTTTATTATGAGTTTTTCTATATGATAGTTAAATGTTAACATAATAGATACCCTTAGAATGTTCGCTTCCATAGGACATCAAGTACGTGACTTGAATGTGAGAGACTATGATTTATTTGAAGCTTCATTCTTAAAAGGTCCCTGGTCGAGTATCATCATAGAAGCTAAGGGTGATGATGGTACTTGGTGACTAGCACGTGCGTTGACTGATGACCGGTTCTCACATGTCATGATATTGTGATATCAAGTCATCACGTGGGTACTTGTTAGTGAACAAGTTGAACTGGGCAGACCCAACCTGAGACTACTCTGTGGATTGTCATCCAATCGTGTCACGAGTAGGTCTCAATTGACAATGGTGTTGTGGTCCTTTGACCTGAAGTCACAACATTCATCAAGTGAGGAAGAGCGTGCTTTGATGCCATCTAAAGTCTTCCTTGAGAAAGGTTGATGATAAGGGTGGCTGTTGGGCATGTTACGAATCATTTGGGTGTTTGTGTGTGAGCAGATATGGAATTTGTCCTCCTGTATGACAGGAGTTTCATCCATGGGCCCCTTGATGGAACTGGACTGAGAAATGCATGGCCATGCTTGGTTGAGTCAATATGTGATATTGGACTCACCATTCTCTGGAAGTTCGTCCTGGATCAAGAAACTTGGATTGAGCTATTACGAGGGTGACACGGTCCATGCCTCTAGTTCTTTCCGGATGTAAGGGACAAAGGGACAAAGACAACGCTGATACATTGGTCATAACGGCTTATGAGTTATAAACTCTTATTGCTTGGGGAGCAATGATGCATTGCTAGATGCCGCTCATTGTTTGTGAGGTTTTTGGTTTGATACTTTCAAGATCAAGTGGGAGTCTGTTGGAGTTACCATGATGATCTAGAAGTGGTAAAACATGTAATCTCACTGCCAACGCGATATGAGCCTGCAGGGTCGCACATAAGAGATGTGGAGAAGTTGGATGATTGACTGTGTTGGTAAAGGTTACCAATCACCGACCTGAATGGGGTTATGGGCAAAGTGTTGCATTAAAGAATCATCGGGTTGGGCAAATGTTGCCTTGAAGCACTGGTAAGAATAGTCGACCGAGGGTCGACGAGAATCGTCGAGAATTAGTTCTCTGATTCTCGCCGATCGACGAGAATCGTCGAGAATGGGTAGTCTGATTCTCGCCGATCGACGTGAATCGTCGACCCACGATCGGCGTGAATCGTCGAGTGTTGTACTCTGATTCTCGCCGATCCGGGTGATTCTTGCCGATTGTGATTCTCGCCGATTGTGACTCTCGCCGACTGATTCTCGCCGATCCTTACTGATTCTCGCCGATTGATTCTCACCGAATCTGCTTGGTGATTCTCGCCGATTCTGGAACCCTATTTTTTCTGGGTGGTCTGCGGATAGCGATATTCCTAGGTCTATTTATGCCTCTGGTATAAATAGACACTTAGGGTTTTCGGGCATTCTCTCTGGCAGCTAATCGAACCGAATCCCGCGACAGAAGGGTTCCGCCTTTCCATTCGCTCCGCCGATCCCGAATCCCGTCGCCGACGGAAGTGTTCCGTCACCGCCGTGCTCGCTCCATTGACCTCCTCTTCTCCGGCGACTGTCGCTGGTGTTGCTCTTCCTGGCGCGGACCTAGCAGTCCGTGGAAAAGCAAGGTGCGGTCTTTTCTCCTTCCCGATTTTCCGTGCGACGAAAAGATCGGTGTTATCCCGCTCGTGTGGATTTCTGCAGAGACGTGGATACTATTACACGTAGAACTCGCCACTAGCAAGAAGACGAAGTTTGGAGCATCTCCGTTGAGTTGTGACTCAACGCCACCGAGGTAATTTTTGCCTAGTTGTATGTTAACTTCTTGATTCAATTATCATGGCCCGATCCCATCTCTTTTGGGTTTTCTTGATGTTTTTATTCTTCCGCTGCGTGCACAAGCGTTGTGCCATCCTCATAGAGAAACCCAACAGCAGGAAACCATGCCACATTGTGCCTGACTGTCCAGAGAACAAAAACAAGGACAGAAAGGACAAGAGAAAGAAGAAAAGACAAGGACTTCAAGAAGAACAGCAATGATAAACCCTCCTCAAGAAGGAACAAACACACAAGAAATGGATTTGTTGCTGAATCTTGGAGTGAGATAGAAGAAGAATCAGAAACTTCTTCCAGCTCAAGTGATGATGAGGATGATGCTGAAGAGAAGGAATTCTGCATGATGGCTATCAATGCCTCACAACACAATTCTGATGAAGAAGAGTCTGAATCTGAATCAGAGACTCAACCTGAAGAAGACCAGGTAATAGACTCATTTGATTTCAATTCTGAGGACTTTAAGTATGAATTTAAAGCACTATGTTTAGTCCTATTAAAATTTGAGAAAGAAATCATTTCTCTCAGAAATCAATTGTCTGAACACAGTACCTTAAAATCAGAAAACCTCAAACTCTCTGAGGAGTTGTAGTGCTGTAGGGAGCAGATAGCTTCACTGAAAAGTGAGCTATCAGAGGCCAAAAAGCTTAAAGAATGCCTTAATGGGAGAAGCATCAAGCTAATGGACATCACAAGCATAGTGAACTCTAGATTCAACAGTACACTTTGCTTGGGTGCTTCATCCAGCCAACCTATAGTTCTAACAACCCCAATTAAGTTTATCTCTGATAAAGGGAAGGGAGTTGTAGAGGTAGCTAGGAAAAATTCTGACTTACCTAAGAAACCAAGAATTCAACAAAAATCGTCGAACGGAGCTAGACGATCGCCGAACGGAGATCAACGATCTCAGGCAAAATCGTCGAACTCAGGTCGACGATCTCTAAACCCTGAACTCTGCCACAGTCGATCGTCGAACGGAGCTCGACGATCTGACCCAAGATCGTCGACCGCAGCTCAACGATCGTCGAGCAGAGATCAGAGATTTGAAAACTTCTTCAAGGGTAAATCAAATTCCAATCCTAGGGGTCCTTCATCCAGACTTAACCCTTATACTGAATGGATAATACCTCCAAGGAGATATCATCCTGAAGGTTATAAGAGTCAACCAGGGATGTCATTTATTTCTAAATTTAAAGGTTATCAACCTAGGCCCAAGGTAAACTGGGTCAAAAACAAGTAAATTATTTTATGTGCAGGTGAAGACCTATCCAACATCAAACCAACAATGTTATCTGGATAGTGGGTGCTCAAAGCACATGACAGGAAGCAAGGACAATCTCACATCCATTAAAGCCAAGCTTGGACCCAAAGTCATATTTGATGATTCAAACTTTGGACTAACAAAAGGATATGATGCAGTCCAAATTGGGACAATCACATTCAAGAAGGTAGCCTATGTGGAAGGACTGAAGCACAACTTGATCAGCATCAGTCAGCTATGTGATGAAGGCTACCAAGTGACTTTCAGCAAATCCTTATGCAGGATCAAATTAGAGGACAACACAACTGTGTTGACAGGTAAAAGGAAAGGTAACATCTATTTAGTAGATTTTCTTTCAACTGAAGTAGATATTTGCCTGTTTAACTCTGTTAGTAGACCTAATGTATTATGGCATAAGAGATTAGGACATATAAACCTTAGAACTATTGCTAGGCTATCCAAGGACAACCTTATTAGAGGACTATCTTCTGGCCCCTACAAGAAGGAAGGACTCTACAGGGCTTGTCAATTAGGCAAGCAAACCAAAAATAGTTTCAAGTCACTTAATAAGAGTGATTCACCTAGGATTTTGTATCTGTTACACATGGATCTTTTTGGACCCATTACAGTACAAAGCTTAGGAGGGAAATCTTACACCTTAGTGGTTGTAGATGACTTCTCTAGATTCACTTGGGTGTTCTTTCTGAGGAAGAAGTCTGATAACTTTAAGTGTTTGACAGAGTTTCTCAAATGCATACAGACTGAGTTCAATACTCACATTGCCCTGATCAGAAGTGATCATGGGACAGAGTTTGATTCTCTTCTTATGCAAGAGTTCTGTCAGAGTGAAGGGATCATGCACACTTTCTCAGCTCCTAGAACTACTCAACAAAATGGGGTAGCTGAAAGGAAAAATAGAACCCTTATTGAATCTGCCACTACATTGTTGTCAGATGCTCACCTTCCTCTATCCTTTTGGGTAGAGGCAGTGAACACCTCCAACTATGTGCTGAACAGAAGTCTAATACACAAACTGAAGGGGAAGACTCACTATGAATTACTCAAAGGGAAGAAACCTAAAGTAGATTATTTTAGAATTTTTGGTTGTATTTGTTATATTCACAATAATGACAAGAAGTACTTAGCAAAATTTCAAGCTAAAGCTGATGAAGGAGTGTTTCTGGGATACTCCATGATCAGTAAGGCTTATAGGGTATATAATAAATCAACTCTTAAAATTGAAGAATCTGTTCACATATCTTTTGATGAAACTAACATGTCTTTCAAGGAGAAGAATACTTCTACCATAGAACCTTTGCAGGTACATTCTCTTGCTGAAGACTTGGACAAATTACAAATCATTCAAAAAGAGGAAAGCAGTGAAGATGAAGAAGACATTCAACACCCTGAAGAGAAACCTCTTGAAGAGCCAGTTGTTGTACCACAAGAGGAAACAACAACACAGGTTGGTGAACAATCAACACCCCCTGTTGATTTAGTAACATCAAGAGACCATCCAATCTCCCAAGTGATTGGAGACATCTCAGCTAGTGTGCAAACCAGAAATCAGGTCAATCAAAACCTGTTGCACACTTGCTTCCTATCTCAAATTGAACCTCAATCCATTCAAGATGCAGAGCAAGATCCACACTGGATCATTGCAATGCAAGAAGAGTTGCATCAATTTGAAAGGAACAAAGTTTGGGAACTAGTACCAAGGCCTAAGGATCACTCCATTGTTGGAACAAAGTGGGTGTTCAGAAACAAATTGGATGATCAAGGAGTAATTGTAAGGAACAAGGCAAGGCTAGTTGCTCAAGGGTACTCTCAAGAAGAAGGCATAGATTATGACCAGACTTTTGCACCAGTTGCAAGGTTGGAGGCCATTAGAATCTTCTTAGCATATGCAGCACACAAAGGCTTCAAAGTATACCAGATGGATGTAAAGAGTGCCTTTCTCAATGGAGACATCAAAGAAGAAGTCTATGTTAGACAACCTCCAGGTTTTATCTCTTCATCTCATCCTGATTATGTTTTTAAACTGAATAAAGCATTATATGGTATCAAGCAAGCTCCTAGAGCATGGTATGAGACCCTAATATGCTTTCTCCTGAAAAATGAGTTTATAAGGGGTAGAGTAGACCAAACTTTTTTTATTAGAACCCATAAGTCCCATACCCTACTAGTACAAATCTATGTAGATGATATTATCTTTGGTTCTACTGATTCAAATTTGTGCAGAAGGTTCTCAAATCTAATGCATTCTAAATTTGAAATGAGTAGTATGGGTGAGCTATCCTTCTTTCTAGGATTGCAAATCAAACAATGTGCTGAAGGCATATTTATTTCTCAAACCAAGTATGCAAAAGAATTGGTTAAGAAATTTGGTATGTCTGAAGCATCTTGTATGAAAACGCCTATGCCTACTAATACTGTATTAGATGCTGATGAACATGGGAAACCTGTTGATCAGACAACATATAGAGCAATGATTGGCTCTTTATTGTACCTTACAGCCAGTAGACCTGACATAATGTTTTCTACATGCATCTGTGCTAGATTCCAAGTGAGCCCTAGAGAGTCACACCTAACATTAGTAAAAAGGATTCTCAGGTATGTTAAAAGTTGTCTAAATCTAGGTCTCTGGTATCCAAAAGATTCAGCATTTGACTTAACTGGATTTTCTGATGCTGATTATGCTGGATGTAGAATTAACAGGAAAAGCACCAGTGGAACTTGTCAGTTTCTTGGTGACAGACTTGTCTCTTGGTTTTGCAAGAAACAAACATCTGTGACAACTTCAACTGCTGAAGCTGAATATATGGCTGCAGGTAGTTGTTGTTCACAAATCTTGTGGATTCAAAACCAACTCCTAGACTATGGCTACAACTTAGAGAAGTCTAAAATCTTTTGTGATAATACTAGTGCTATTTCTATAGCTCAAAATCCAGTCCTCCATAGTAGGACAAAACACATAGAAATTAGGCATCACTTTTTAAGGGATAATGTTGAGAAAAATAAAATTGAACTTCAATATATCCCAACTGATTTGCAAAGGGGAGATATTTTCACCAAACCCTTGGATGAAAAGAAACACACCTTCTTCCTAAATTAGTTAGGAATGTTAGATGGAGGAAGTCTAAAATAAGTTCCAAGATTTTAAAACACTAAAAGTGACCAAGACTAGGCAAACATCTTGATTTTTCTAGTGTATAGAGTGTTTCTGGTCTCTGAACTGCGCTCGACGATTTTCCCCCAGATCGTCGAACGGAGATCGACGCTTTCCGAAATCGTCGACCAGAGTTCAGCGCTTCTCAGATCGTGCTCAACTATCTCTCCAGGTCAGCGATCGTCGAACGAAGCTTGACGATTTTGTTTTCTAAACTATCATCGAACGGAGCTCGACGCTCTCCAATATCGTCGAACGGAGATCGACGATGTTGATGACCTTTCAGTTTCCTTTATAAGCCCCGATCGTCGAGCTGAGTTCAACGATCTTTCCTTTTCTGCGTCGAACCCTAATATAAAACTCTTTTTTCGCCTGTCGTTCTCCCTTGCGCTTTCATACTTTCTGCAAAAATTCTCTTTCCCTCCAAAATTCTCTACACTTGGTCGTTTGTTTGTTGATTTTTGCAGGAAACAATAGCCGTCTCAGTTGCAGTCCTGGCCGCCATGAAATTTGATGCAGGATTTGATATTGATATGGACTCGTTTAACAACAGTGATCAGATTTTCAGAGACATTCTAGAACTTTTCAAGGAGCAAAAGCTAGTTACTATAATGTCCACCAGAATCAAATTGGCTGCTGATGAAATCAAGGAGTGGGTCTATACTGCCCACAACCAGGACCAGAATATAGTGATTGGCATAGTATCAGGAACTTAGGTACCTCTTACACCTACTGCCCTGACAGAAATTTTTGGATTGAATTCTGGAGAAGAATCTGCTGAAATGTCTGGAGAAGAATTTTCTACTATGCTTGAGAGAATGGGCCATTCAAATGCAAACCCTAGCAAACTGCTGAAGAAGAATTTATCTGTTGAGTACAGGTTCTTAGCTGATGTGGTTGGAAAAATATTATTGGCCAAACACTCAGCCCATGATACCATCTCCAGGTATCAACTATGTTTGATGGGTGCTATTGTAGATAAGAAACAGTTAAACTGGGGAGACGTTTTCTTTGACCTGATTAAGAAAAAGATCAACAAGAATTTTGTCAACTTTGGAAGGATACTAGGGCTATTTCTTCAAAACAGATGCCCTGCACTGCTAGTCTCAAATGGGATGCACATCAATGCCTCTAAGAGGCTCTCCTGTGCCCTGTTTGGAAAGTGGGACAGGCAGATAGTGAATCCCAGTAGGCCCTCTGCATCTACAACTTCAGGCACAAGGACTGTTGCAGTCTCTTCCCCTCAAGTCTCTGCCCCTGCAGAGGACTTGCCTGCTGCTTCTCCTCCTCCTCCTCCACCTCTTATTTCATCTCCACCAGTCACCTCCACCATTCAAATTTCCTCCACAATCATTATTTCAACCCCATCTCCAACTTCAATTTCTCCACCTCCACCTCTCTCAGAAGAACTTTTCCATCCTCTACATCAATACCCTCACCTAGAAATTGAATCATCATCTCAACTTCCATCTTTCACACTTCTGGATGATTCCTTTATGGATGATTCCCCTTCATCCCCTCCTGATCTACCCTCTTCTTCCACATCTTACCAACAGTTACTTCAAGATATCATTGCACAACCCTCCTTCACACCCTCTGTTTCCATTCCATTATCTTCAATTTCCACAATCCCCATATCTCAACCTTCATTTCCACCATCCACCAGCTCTCCACCCACATATCCAGCTGTTCCACCTTCAGTCCCTACCTCTGCTCAAGTCCCTATTGAGCATGTAGGTATTCCAGCCTTAGTAGACATACTTTATGAGCTGATAGCTCCCAGGCTATCCCTCTTGTTGGAGACCTCTTTGGCTCCACTTCTACAGTCAGTTGCAGACCTGTCTGCCAGGCTCTCCTCTCTTATTCCTCCTCAGGCAATCCATTCATCTGGGTGGCTTGATCCAGTCCTGACTGAATCTAGGCAGGGGGAGATGCCTCATGAAGTGGTTAGGTTGCCTGCTGCTGCTGCTGTTACTTATATTCAAGCTCAAGCCTCAACACCACAAGTTGCAGTTTTCTCAATGGACCTCAGGTCATTATTATCAGATTTTGATTTAGTCTATTCCAGCTGTCTTCCAGAACATACTGCAGTCCAGCCATCTGAAGATCTGTCTAAGGCTATTGTGCCTATTTCAAGATGTGACACTAGCTTAATTCATTCTTTTGTACAGTCCCTTTCTGCTGCTCCTTCAGTTTCTGGTACTGACATTGTTGATATTACTGCTAATTCTGATGATTTAATATCTGAGAATATACATATGACAGAGGTATTTGACCTTGAGCCTACTGTTATTGCTGATGCTGAACCTGTTGTATCTGAAAGTATTTTATCTGAATCTACTGCCCCAGTTACTACTGTATGTACTGCTGCTGTACATTCCATTTCTGAGAGTGTTACTCCTGAAAGTTTTGTATCTACTGTTGCTGCCACAACTGCTGTCACTACTGTTTCTCCTGCTCAATCACAATAACAGAAAGACTATCTCAAAAGGATTGATGCTCTGTATGATGAATAAAGCTCAGAAAGTGATCAATATAAGACTGATTCAGATGACTCCTCTGCAACTATTGCAAGGAAAAGAAAGGCCAGAAGCAAGGCTATGAAAAGGGTTCCTCCAGCAAAAGTCAAAGATACCAATGATATTCCTTATTATATACTGCATAACTGTCCTATCACAGAACACTGGATGCAATAATCCAAGAATCAATTGAAGGCCATGAAGAAAAAGAGAAAGTATGAGAAAGGTTCCTCTCAGTTCCACAATCCTCCTCCTCCTCCTCCTCCTCCTTCACTTGATGCAGGTGCAAGTGGTAGCTCTGCATCTCATTCCTCTGCCAGAAGCCAAACCCCTTATCAGCCTCAAGGAAGATCTCAACATAGGGGAAGCCAATCCAGAGGCTATCAATCAGGGAGAGGAAACTATAGAGGAAACCAAAGAGAATTTCAAGTATACTCCAAAGGCTATTCCAGGCAGCACCCTTATTCAAGGCAAGGACAAGCTTCCTCTGATACTACTTCAGGTCCCTTTCCCTACAAGATTAAAGAGTTAGTCTCATCCAGAACTCCTGCAGACAGTTCCTCCAACAGATATGAGCCTCCAGTTCCCTTTGAGGATCCAGAGAAAAACCCTACTTCTTGGACAACCAGGATAAAGGAATTAGCTGCTTTGGATCAGATCAAGAAAGCCAGAGAACAAGACAAAGACACTTCCAATATTGCTACATTATCTGATCAAAGGAAAAAGGAACTTGAAAGATATGCTTCCAGCAAGTTTTTTGATTCTGAAAGCTACATGAAGCTGCATCCTGAAGCTGTAGTGCCCAGACCTAAGCAACAAACCTCTTTAGGTGCAGCTGATGACAGAAGATCTAAAAAGGAAGCTCTTAATCCAAACAGGGAAATAGTACTTATAAAGAGCAAGGAAAAGGAGTAATTCTGTAAGGTGACAATATATGCTGTTTTATGATCTGTCTGAGATAATATCTGTGATTCTACAATGTCTTGTTTATTGCATTTTTGCTTTGTATATTGTTGTTTTTATTTTAATATCTGTAAATAGTAATCCTAACTCAAATAGGGGGAGATTGTTGGAATACCCTATTACTGATTTGGGTCAGGATCACTATGTCTCTTAGGAAACCTGTTTTGACCTCATTGTATAGATCTAAAGGTCAACTAGAATTGAGTCTAAGGGTTAGTACTTAGGTTTGGAAGCTGCCCTCAAGACCAGGATTTTCAGTTTCAGAAGACTAAGTCATTTCGTTGAGCTCAGTACGACGAATCGTAGAACTCCATTCGACGATCGTTGAGCTCACTTCGATGAATCGTCGAACTCCATTCGACGATCTCTGAGCTCAACTTCAACAAGTCGTCGAACTCCATTCGACGATCTTCGAGCTCAGATCGACGATCTTGACTTCAGTTTGGTTCTCAATCTCTGAGCTCAGTTCGACGATAGTTGAGCTCAGATCGACGATCTCTGTTTCTGTCTAAGTCCAAATCTCTGAGCTCAGTTCAATGATAGTGGAGCTCAGTTCGACGTTTTTCTGAAGAGTTCAACAATTTTCAAGATTCAAATTCAGAAAGTTAAGGAATTGTTCTCAGCAATTAATTCACAGATCTTGTAGCCGTGTTTAATTAATCTGGAGCAAGTTTTAAGGAATTATCAAGGAATATTTTATTGGACTTTCCTCCAGAAGACAAAAGCAATTAAGGAAGTCATTTATGACAGGCCAACGACTATCTTGACAGTGGATCATTTCTATTCAGACAAAAAGGAATAAAAGACAAGATTTTTCATTATTCCTGGAGTAGAAGAACAAGAATTTAGAAAAATATTCTCTGCAACAACAGCTTTCACAACAACAATTACGCAAGAGAAAGAGAAAGAGTTGCAGACATTCTCAGTCTCAAAGATTCATACAAGAACACCATCACCAAAGGACATCAACAAACTGAAATCTTTAGATCTCTTTTGATTCAAGTGTTCAAGGCCATCATCATTCAAGACTCAGACACCTCACATTTCAGCTGTTACTGAAATCATCATTTGCTGGAGATCAATTTTCTGAAGGCCTATCACCCTACTGCAAAGCTTCACTTCCTGAACAACTACTGATCTTAGGGGGAGCTTTGACAACATCCACTATCTTCTCTCTGACTATTGACAGAGAAGATCATCTCTTTCCCTCTCCCTCTCTCTCTGCTGTAAAGGGTTTTTCAAACTCCCTTCAAAAGTTTGTGTTCGGTTTTTGAGCACCTTATCAAAAGCTCGTTGGTGGCAAGACACCTGATCAAAAAATCTGGTTTGGTTTTTGAGCACCTTATCAAAAGCTCATTGGTGCCCAGGACACCTGATCAACTCATCCTACAGTGGATTCCTACCTAGGGTGGTAGAAGAGTGGATGTACCCAGGTTGATTGGGGAACTACTATAGCTCCTTGTGTCATCTGGTTGCATATTTTTCTTTTGTTTCTGGCTGTGGCTTGTGATTAGATTCCTTTGTATATTATGATTATTCTGTGTTTAGATTACTTTATATTATTTGCTTCCCTGTTCACTTAGGATTACAACAACTGTTGTAAAAAGTTTTTAGCAAGCACCATACTCTATTCACCCCCCTCTAGAGTATATCAGATCTAACTTGCACTTTCATATTATCTATTTATCAAAACAAGGTGCACTAGTTCACTTTAAGCAAGAAGTAATAAGAGGAGATACCCAAATAATCCAAATAATTTACTAATGCATCTAAATGATAGTTAATCAGCATTGCCTATAATATGCTAAGTTAATTTAACCATGGTTACTTCAAAATCATCACAAGTGGCAAGATGAAGGTTATATCTACAAGTATGAGCTACTTTTTTCTAAACATCCTATAATAAATTTCAGAGGTCGTTATCACTATAAAATTACTCATACCAAAATCTCATGAAGATCCAAGACCATATGACCCTTATAAATTTCCATAAAAGGTATATGCCTAAACAATCCCGAATTAGTTTAAGTTGTATGTCTAAGTCTAAATGTCATCATATTCATTCCTAGGGAATTTCACCACCTTAAGATCACATGGACTAAACACCAAGTCCATACAAGAGCATATCACCCTATATACTTCACAAACCCCCAGAGTTCAACTTAGGGTTTGAACTAGGGTCCTAGGGAAAATCCACCATAATCCAACCCAAACTCGATGTGAGGGTGTTTATTATCATAATAAATCAGTGGCCCAAGTTTCAACCTCTGTTGAGGTGATTTAGTCACTCAATACCACAAGAGACATTTTAACCTAATTAACCCTTTTTGTCCTAGGCTAGGGTTTACCAAATTCCAAACCAAATCATTTCCTAATGGGATGAAATTTTATACAGAGTCCTATATTGACCCCAAGGACCACTCACCAAAATTTGGGAGGATTTGGAGGTCATTTGTGTAACGCCCCGAAAATTGTATTTGAGTTGGTCGCGTAAAAAGGGATTTTGGTGCCTGTATAGGGGTACACGACATAGGACACAGGCGTGTCCATGGCCATGTCTGGCATGGTGTTTTGGCCGATTTTAACCCGAGAAGGACACGACAAGGAACACGACTTAATGACACGGGCGTGTCATTTGACACGGGCGTGTGCCTACCCGTGTCAGTACCCATGTTCCATTGGGTCGTGTCGGTTGGCGTGGCGGTTATGTGTGACACGCCCCCGGACACGGGCGTGTCGAGGACCCGACACGGGTGTGTCAGGTGAGATACGGGCATTTCTTTGCCCGTGTGGTTGTTCTGCATTCGACGATCGTGCCTCGATCAAGGCACACGACCTGGGACATGGCCGTGTGCGAGGCCGTGTTCGGCCCAGGTCTTGGGATTTTTGTGCATATTTGAGCCGTTCATTTTCTTTAAGTAAGATCCATTGGTTCAGACGGTTTCCTGCTCTGTTAAGGCCGGGAATAGGGGAGTTAATTCTTCATTTTCTCCAAACCATTCTCTTTCCAAGGAGTTAGAGAGAGGAGGAAGAAGAAGGAGGATTCCGGCCGCCGGCGGAGCATCGGAGCACCGTTTTGAGATCTGAGAGCGGATCCGTGGAGGAAAGTTCATTGCGAAGATTTCCATCCGTGTAGTTTTTCCATGGCGCCAAAGCATACTATAAGGGTAACGATTCTCAACTTGAGCATGCGAAGCTCTTCCTTTTTGCATAGGGAAACCCGCTCCCACGAGTGTGTGGTGAGTGCGTGGTGTTCCTTAGGGTTGATGTGAATAGTCCCCCTTGTGTTACATATAGAGTCCGGACTCGAAGTACGAGCATAGGCATTGTGTGTGAAGCCTACCCGAACGTGTATTGTCTGGATCGGTGATGTTGGATTTGATATGTTTTGCCGGAGAAGACTCCGTGCTTTGGGGTTTTCGGGTTTCTACGCGGTAGATTGTAGCAGGGATCCTTGGAGGTTAGCTCCAAGGCGCACTCGGAAAATTGAGCGGAATCGTTGTTCTGCTAACTTGGCGGTCTGGGAACCGGCCTTGAACATAACTGGGTTATGTGATTGTTTGGAAATGTCAGGATCCGAGAGAAGCTTGGCCTGTGCGTACGTCTTAAGGTGAACTACGTGGTTGAGCAACGGGCAAGTGAAATTGGACTTGGGCTATGTGGTTCGGTGCGAGAGACCCGAAAAGGGGACTGGCTATTGGCATAGTCGGGAGCCTTAGACAGTGGTCAGAAAGGCTAAAATGCTCATGTTGTTGCCATCCTGAGGGTGGTGGTGAAGACGCTGAAGTGTCAGGATTCGCCATTAATGTGCCCTGAGTGCACGGGTTATTTGGCCGTGCGAGCCTACACCTGTGGCGAAGTATGTTTTTACATAATTGTTTAGCTGGGCTAATGATATGCAGGAAAGGAGCACCGCCGTCCCGAGAAAGGGATGAGGTCGTTATAATTTGGTCGGCTTTAGCTGACCGTTGCCTGTTTGCCACCATGCGGTGGAATGTTGCATGCAGGTGCTGCGGAGCCGAGTGCAAAATAGAGGGTTGGAGCCCATGTTGTCGTGCTGGCCCTCGAAGGCCTTAGCGAATAGTTGTTTTTATTTTGTCATGTGTGGCCGGCCTGCGAGCCGATGTATGTAAGACACTATTTGATAAGTGAACTATTGTAAGACCATAAGGCCGTGTACCCTTTCTGTGTATTTAGTTTTCATTCCTGTTGTGTGGATGTGGACATTCATGATTATGGATTTAAGTTTTGGGTTCTTTCAACTATTTAAAAGCTTCCGCTAGAATGCTCTGTGTAGGACGAGTAGTCTTAATTGGAATGTTTGGTTATTAATACATAACCCTTCTGTCTGTCCGTGGTATATGGCGTCGGGTTCCAGCTGGATCTTTTGTTATATGTCATACGACGGATAGTGGTGTTACAATTTGGTATCAGACTTCTGGTTACGGTCAGGCTTAAATTAATTCACGGGGGAATTCTTTTAAGGGGTGGTGAGCACATATGTGCGTCATCGTTATAACATAAAAAAGAACCCATGAATGGTCCACTTAGGAATGGAAAATACACTTGTTTTGTGGAATCTGAGTACTCCAATGATTGCTTTTAGCAATTTGGTTGTCATCTAATCATGTGTATTTGCTTCTATAGGCAGCTAGGAGCGGTGCTGGTCAATCAGAGCGTCCGCAATCGGCGGAAAGTAGTGCACCGAGAGACATGCCTACTACACCCCCTTCAGCAAAAACCATCAGGATGGTGGCTGAAGCCGTATTTGCGATGATTAATGCCCAACCTGCAGGGCAAATGCACCACTCACCTCCTGTCGTGGAGCAAGAACTAGTTAGGGCGGCAGAGCCGAGAGTGGTGGAGCGCGCATCATTTGATCTGGTAGAGCCGAGGAGAGCTAAGGAGAAGTAGCTCAAGCATGTAATGGGATTTAATTCCCCAGTATTTGACGGGACTGGAACGCCAGCTCAAGCTGAGGACTGGCTCTCTACGATAAAGAGGGTTTTGACAGCCACGTTAACTGAGGAGTGGCAGAGGACCACCATAGCGACATTTCTTTTGGTGGGTGAAGCGAGGCTATGGTGGGATGAGTTGGAGTTTCATCTCTTAGTGGGTAGGCAGCTTGCTGAGGTGCCTATGGAGGAATTTTCAAGATTGTTCCTAGCCAAATACGTACCCTCTGCTCAGAAGCTTGAGATGGAGAACCAATATCTTGGGTTGACTCAGGGATCCAGAAGCGTGGACGAGTACCTCCACGAGTTTACACGGCTGGGTCGGTATGTTGGGGCTATGTTTACGGAAGAGGAGAGGAAGACCAACCGATTTTATGAGGGTCTTCATGGTGACCTACAATTACTCCTTGCTGGGCCTAAGGCGCAGGGCTTCCTAGCCTTGGTCAACTCGGTCCAGTCTCTGGAAAAGGTTGTGAAGAGGGGTGAAAGAGAAGAAGGACCTAGGAGAAAAGAAGGCAGAGTTCAAAGTGCCTAATGCAAAGTCAGGATTCCGCAGATGGAACAAGAAGCAGAGGACTTCAAACTCAGCCCCTTCGTTTGGTATGTCAGGGGAAACCACAAGTCGAGTCCAGGAGCTTGCTACAACTGTGGGAAGACGGGGCATTTTGCTCGTGAGTGTTGGAGCGGATGTGCAAAGTCTGAGAGGAAGTCTGGAGCGACTTATGAGGAGAAAGGGAAGGCGGTGGAGTCAACCGCATCCCATCATACTCCAGTCCAGCCTAGAGTTTATAATATTGGTCTGTAAGAGGCCATAAAGCAATCTGACGTTGTGACAGGTATGAGTTAATTTATAGCAGATTAACTTTTGTAGTTGTTACCTCTTTTATGTGTTAGCTTAGTTATGTTGTTGCTAGGATTTGTATTGATTCTTGATTGTCCGGCGAAAGCCTTGTTTGATACGGGAGCTTCGCATTCCTTCTTGTCCGAACGATTTGTGACACGCATCGGGGTCCCTCCCTCGATGGAAAAGGACAAGTTGGATGTGTTGTTGCCCAATGGGTGCTCAATGCGCGCGGATAAGGTCTGTGTAGTCAAGGTTCGGATTGGGGATCAGGAGTTTGATTTGCAAGCATTGATTCTACCATTAGTAGAGTTCGATGTAATCTTCGGTATGGACTGGCTCTCGGAGCAGCGAGCTTACATTGATTGCAACCGAAAGGAGGTTAAGTTGGGATTAAATTCTGAACGGGAGACTACGTTTGCGGGCATGAAAGGGTCAGGAAAAGTTTTGATGTCAGCCCTTCAGGTGATCAAGGCAGTTTGGTCTAGGGCAGAGCAGTTTGTCACTCTAGTGCAGACTTCGACGCCTAAGCCAAGTCTGGACAGAATCCCAGTTGTGTCTGAGTATCCTGATGTGTTCCTGATGATCTCCCAAGAGCTCCTCCTCAGCGAGAGATAGACTTTACTATTGAGCTGGTACCGGGTGCCAAACCAGTGTCACGCTCTCCCTATCAGATAGCGCCAAAAGAGATGGCGGAGTTGAAGGTGCAACTGTAAGAGTTGTTAGAGCAAGGTTATGTGCGTCCAAGTTCGTCGCCTTGGAGCGCACCGATTCTCTTCGTTAAGAAGAAAGATGAGAGCTTGCGGCTTTGTATTGACTACTGGGAATTGAACAAGCTTACGGAAAAGAATAAGTATCTGATCCCGAGAATTGACGATCTATTTGATCAGT
This sequence comes from Platanthera guangdongensis, assembly GCA_039583875.1. Lineage (NCBI taxonomy): Eukaryota > Viridiplantae > Streptophyta > Magnoliopsida > Asparagales > Orchidaceae > Platanthera > Platanthera guangdongensis. The sequence goes on along the minus strand of CM077148.1, from coordinate 124,686,788 downwards.
TGGTTGGGTCAACGGTATATTCGAAGTTAGATCTGAAGTGCGGTTACTACCAATTGAGGATAAGGGAGAGCGACATCCCAAAGACAGCATTCATCACACGGTTTGGGAATTACGAGTTCACGGTCATGCTGTTTGGTTTGACCAATGCGCCATCCGTGTTTATGGATCTGATGAACAGGACGTTCAGAGAGTACCTGGACCGTTTTGTGATAGTATTTATCGACGATATCCTGGTGTACTCGCAGTGTGAAGAGGATCACTACAATCACCTGCACATGGTGTTGGAGACGTTGAGGAGAATCCTGTTGTATGCTAAGTTCTCTAAGTGTGAGTTCTGGTTATCCTCGATAGCGTTCCTTGGTCATGTTGTTAGTGGAGAAGGGATAGCTGTGGATCCGACGAAGATAGTGGCGATACGGGAGTGGCCTGCTTTGACTACAGTGGCGGAGGTCCGGAGCTTTCTGGGGCTTGCTGTCTACTACAGACGCTTCGTAGAGGACTTCTTACGGATAGCGCTACCACTCACGACATTGACTAGGAAGAATCAGAAGTTTGTGTGGTCTTCGGAGTGCGAATAGGCTTTTGAAGAGTTGAATAGGCGGTTGACCACAGCGCCTATTTTATGTTCCCCAAGTGGAACCGAAGGGTTCAAAATCTATAGTGATGCTTCAGGCAGTGGTTTGGGCTGTGTTCTGCTACAACATGGGAGTGTGATAGCCTACGGTTCACGACAATTGAAGGCTCACGAGAGAAATTATCCGGTCCATGACTTGGAGTTAGCGGCCGTGATATTTGCTTTAAAGCTGTGGAGGCACTATCTGTACGGTGTGAAAGTCGATATATACACCAATCATAAGAGCTTGAAGTACATGTTAGATCAAAAGGATCTGAACATGAGGCAGCAGAGGTGGATGGAGTTCTTAGGGGACTACACCTTCAAGATACATTATGTACCAGGGAAAGGTAATGTAGTGGCGGATGCGTTGAGTCGTAAGGTTCCTGTACATGCCAACTGGTTGACGGTACATGATGAGAGATTAGTCCGTGAGTTGGAGGCTTTAGAGATATCTTGCGTCGACAAGCAGTCTAGTACTGAGGCGAAACTGTTTTGGACCGAGGTGCAGTGTGAACTAGCTGATAGAGTTTGGCGATCTTTGATTCAGGATAATAGCATGAAGCAGATCTTGGATGAATCATTGGATGGGTCAAATTCCCAGTTTGTTGTTGAGGATGGGTTGCTAAGGAAGGACGATCGCCTATGCGTTCTTAGTGCTGATAATCTTCGGGAGGAGTTGATGTACGAGGCTCATCATACCAAGTACTCAATCCACCCGGGAAGCACGAAGATGTATAGAGACATGAAGAAATTATTTTGGTGGCCAGGGTTGAAGAAGGATGTAGCACTCTATGTGGCCAAGTGCCAAACTTGTGCCTTAGTGAAGACGGAGTGCCAGAAACCCGTAGGTTTCCTAAAGTCCCTGCCTATCCCGGAATGGAAATTTGACGACATATCTATGGATTTTGTGCATGGTTTGCCGAAGTCGCAGAGGGGAAATGACGCCATCTGGGTGGTCATAGATAGGTTGACAAAGGTGTCGCACTTCATCCCGATCAGGAAGGAAGATCCTGGTGGAAAGGTTGGCCAAATTCTATGTGGAGAATATTGTACGATTGCATGGCGTGCCCCGCAGTATTGTTAGTGATCGAGATGGACGCTTCACGTCGAATGACTGGAGGTTGGTGCATAGTCTGTTGGGTACTAAGCTAAAGTTCAGCATAGCCTTTCATCCGCAGATGGATGGCCAAATCGAGATGGTCAACCGGACGTTGGAGGACATGCTTCACATGTGCGTCCTAGACTTTGGAAAGCAGTGGGAAGATCACCTGTACATGGTGGAGTTTGCGTATAACAACAACTTTCAGGCGAGTATTAGAATGGGGCCTTTCGAGGCCTTGTACGAGAGAAAGTGTCGCACGCTGTTGTCTTGGTTGGAGATGGGCGAGTCAAAGCTTTACAAACATCAAGCGGTGGAAGATGCCACTTCAGTGATACAGACAATTCAGGAACGGTTGAAGATCGCTCAGGACAGACAGTTAAAGTACTATAACGCCAAGCATAGGAACGTGGAGTTCAGTGTTGGCGACTGGGTGTACTTGAAAATCAAACCATTCAAGGGTGTCTCACGGGTTTGACGCTTGAAGAAGCTGAGTACGAGATACCTTGGACCATTTGAGATCCTGGAGCGTGTTGGCTAAGCACTGTATAGATTGAAGCTGTCGGTGGAGTTGAGTGGGCTACACGATGTGTTCCACGTATCGGTGTTGCGTAAGGCGGTGCAAGAGTCTTCACAGATAGTTGCGGTTGATCAAGTGCCAGTTGATTACGAGTTGACGACAAAGGTCAAGCCTATACGTATAGAAGACGTTGAAGTCAAGCGACTCCGCAACAAGGATATCCGAATGGTTAAAGACTGTTGGGATAATTGCGGACGTGAGGAGCTTTCTTGGAAGCGAGAGCAAACAATGTTGGAAGAATACCCCGAGTTATTCCGTTCAGGTAACTTGTAATTTTGTGTACCTTTACTTAATTTTGGGACGAAATTCCTTAAGTGGGGGAGATTTGTAACCCCCCAAAAATTGTATTTGAGTTGGTCGCGCAAAAAGGGATTTTTGTGCCTGTATAGGGGTACATGGCCTAGGACACGGGCGTGTCCAAGGCCGTGTCTGGCATGGTGTTTTGGCTGATTTTATCCCGAGAACGACACAGCGAGGAACACAGCTTAATGACAAGGGCGTGTCATTTGACATGGGCGTATCCCTACCCGTGTCAGTACCCGTGTTCCTTTAGGTCGTGTCGGTTGGTGTGGCGGTTATGTGTGACACGCCCCCGGACATGGGCGTGTCGAGGACCCGACATGGGCGTGTCAGGTGAGACACAGGCGTATCTTTGCCTGTGTGGTTATTCTGCGTTCGACGATCGTGCCTCGATCAAGGCACACGGCCTGGGACACGACCGTGTACGAGGCCGTGTTCGGCCCAGGTCTTGGGATTTTTGTGCAGATCCGAGCCGTTCATTTTCTTTATGTAAGATCCAATGGTTCAAACGGTTTCCTGCTCTGTTAAGGCCGGGAATAGGGGAGTTAATTCTTCATTTTCTCCAAACCATTCTCTTTCCAAGGAGTTAGAGAGAGGAGGAAGAAGAAGGAGGATTCCGGCCGCCGGCGGAGCATCGGAGCACCGTTTTGGGATCTGAGAGCGGATCCGTGGAGGAAAGTTCGTTGCGAAGATTTCCATCAGTGTAGTTTTTCCATGCCGCCAAAGCGTACTACAAGGGTAACGATTCTCAACTTGAGCATGTGAAGCTCTTACTTTTTGCATAGGGAAACCCGCTCCCGCGAGTGTGCGGTGAGTGCGTGGTGTTCCTTGGGGTTGATGTGAATAGTCCCCCTTGTGTTGCATATAGAGTACAGACTCGAAGTAAGGGCATAGGCATTGTGTGTGAAGCCTACCCGGATGTGTATTGTCTGGATCGGTGATATTACATTTGATATGTTTTGCCGGAGAAGACTCCGTTCTTTGGGGTTTTCGGGTTTCTACGCGGTAGATTGCAGCAGGGATCCTTGGAGGTTAGCTCCAAGACGCACCCGAAAAACTGAGCGGAATCATTGTTCTGCTAACTTGGCGGTCTGGGAACCGGCCTTGAACATAACTGGGTTATGTGATTATTTGGAAATGTCAGGATCCGAGAGAAGCTTGGCCCGTGCGTACGTCTTAAGGTGAACTACGTGGTTGAGCAATAGACAAGTGGAATTGGACCTGGGCTATGTGGTTCGGTGCGAGAGACCCGAAAAGGAGACTGGCCGTTGGCATAGTCGGGAGCCTTAGACAGTGGTCAGAAAGTCTAAAATGCTCATGTTGTTGCCATCCTGAGGGTGGTGGTGAAGACGCTGAAGTGTCAGGATTCACCGTTAATGTGCCCTGAGTGCACGGGGTGTTTGGTTGTGCGAGCCTACACCTGCGGAGAAGTATGTTTTTACATAATTGTTTAGCTGGGCTAATGATATGCAGGGAAGGAGCACCGACATCCCGAGAAAGGGATGGGGTCGTTATAATTTGGTCGGCTTTAGCTGACCGTTGCCTATTTTCCACCATGCGGTGGAATGTTGCTTGCAGGTGCTACGGAGCCGAGTGCAAAATAGCGGGTTGGAGCCCATGTTGTCGTGCTGGCCCTCGAAGGCCTTAGCGAATAGTTGTTTTTATTTTGTCATGTGTGGCCGGCCTGCGAGCCGATGTATGTAAGACACTATTTGATAAGTGAACTATTGTAAGACCATAAGGCCGTGTACCCTTTCTGTGTATTTGGTTTTCATTCCTGTTGTGTGGATGTGGACATTCATGATTATGGATTTAAGTTTTGGGTTCTTTCAACTATTTAAAAGCCTCCGCTAGAATGCTCTGTGTAGGACGAGTAGTCTTAATTGGAATGTTTGGTTATTAATACGTAACCCTTCCGTCTGTCCGTGGTATATGGCGTCGGGTTCCAGCTGGACCTTCTGTTATATGCCATACGACGGATAGGGGTGTTACAATTTGACCCTTTAATTAAACCTTACATGAAAAATGAAATAGTTTACAAAACTTTAGAAAAATGTTTTCCAAAAATTCCCATTTTTGGATATGTTATAGATCTAGATATGAATGGCTCATGCTACAAATTTCAAGTCATTTGGAGGTCAGGATTGATGGGGGCACCCTAATCAATCTCTGATCAACCATAGACCTAACCAAAATCAGTGTTGTGGTCTGACCTGAACTCCAAATAGGTTCAAATAAATTTTAAAATAAAATAGACTCATACGCTACAAGTTTCATATTGACCACACTTTTTGAATATGCCTCTAGGTAATTTTAATTTAAATTCCAAAGAAGGTGATATTATATGACAAAAAATACATAAATTTAAATTTAATATATTAGATCTAGTACAGATCTTAAAGCAGATCAGACGGGTCCTGACTTTCTTCTTCCTCTAGCCAATGGACTTGATCTACCCGACCTGGAGCAAACTTCAAGCACAATTGCTGGCCCTCCGGCCACCTCCCCGGCCAACCACTGCCACCACCACCTCCGTTGAGGTGAGGGCTATCGACTGGAGGTGGTTTGGCCGCCAGAGACGGCGGATTCCGACGAACCCGACACTTCTTTTTTGTGGAAAAACCAGTGAAAAATTCCACTGGATCATGCTCAATTGAGTCCGATTCTCATCTCTAATGAATCCTAAGATCTAGCCCACCAAGGAGTAGAGGAGGACCTTAGTGGAGGGCTGGAGTCGGGCTGATCGTCGTGCCACCATCGCCGGAATTTGAGATTTCGGGTGCTCTACAACTGTACAGTGAAGGGCTTCAATTTCTTCAGGGGATGGGTGGAAACAAATCCTCTCAGCCTGGTGAAGCTTTTAAAATAACAAAATGAGGGAGGGGAAGGGTCAAGCACCAATTGCCATTAATGGCCATTAGAGGAGGATTTCGGCTAAGGTAAGATCCAGTGAATGCAGTCACTATACAGCCTAGAAATACTCTTGATCTCCTCAGAACTGATGGGGGAAGATGAATCAAGCCTTTGGAGGTGAGGAGAGGAACTCTTGATCTCCCATGGCCATTCATGGCCTTCTCTCTCCGCTTTCTCTATCTTCCTTATGGGAGGAATTGATTTCAAACATTTTGGTGGCTGACTATGGCTATCAATCTTCCCCTAACTGACTAGGGAGGAGGAACCTTGCCATGAGAGAAGGATTGAGGAGGCCCTTGGCCTTCCATGGCCATTAAAGCTCACTTTCTCTCTCTAAAATTGGGGGAAACTCCCATTTTCTCTCTCCTAGTAACTATGGCCAATTTTGGTGATTATTTCAGCCAAAAACACCCCACTAACCCATATTATCATGGAAATAAGGTTAGCCTAAGGGGGATTGGGCTTGATCTTGAGTTAGCCCATTTGAGCTAGTTTGACTTAATGCTAGGGTAGAGTTGACCTTAGTCAAATTGACCTTTTGGGTTGACCCCAATGGGTTCTTGGTGAGCCATTGGCCTCCCCTAAGGTCTAGGAAGATTTGAGTAGGGTTGGTTGGGCACCTTGGAGGTCACTTGACCCTTAGTTAGGGCACTTTGACCTTTTTACGGCTAAGGTTGACTTGGGTCAACTTAGCCTCTTTGGTTGACCCCTGTTGGGTTTTGTATCAACAATAACCTAGATTTGTGTGAAGTCACCCTTGAACTAAGATGAATTAAGTTGTATTTGATGTATTGTTTGAGTTATGTGTTTGCAAGACTTAATTTCCAAGTGTAGACCAATATTAGTCTACAATGGGTCACCAAACACAGGACCATACAATGTAATCCATCAATGTGTGATCCACGATGTTGACTCATGTGTAGCCTCTCTATTGGGATACACTTCATTTTTCAAGCACTAGGACTGTTGGAGAAAGACATGTTGCTGATTTTAATGAAGAAAGGAAAAGTTCTCATAAACTCAATTTTACTAAGTATTTCACTCGAGTAGAAGTTTAAGTACTCGAGTTGAACCCTTAGTAAATACTCGAGTAAGTCTGTCTGAATTCGAGTAAGGGAAATGGTTCTCGAGTAGTCTGAACATAGCTCTCAAATGAACAAGTCCATTACTCAAGTAGACTTCTTCTTATTCTCGAGTTGACAGATTTTCCTCTCAGAAAATATTTTAATTACTTTACTCGAGTATTCAAGTCCACCACTTGAGTAGTTGAACCAGTTGTCTAGAGTTACAGAAGTAATGTTCTCGTGTTGAATTAACCTCACTCGAGTAGTCTAGTTTATGTACTCGAGAAGTCTGCTTACTTGTCAAGTTGTCTGGATCAAATACTCGAGTAATCGATTTTTAAACTCCCAGAATTTTTCTAAGTCCTTCTCACGAATAGTTCACTTCTACCTCTCGAGTAGTTTACTTCTACCTCTCGAGTAATCCTTCCACGTCTCGAGTAACGTTTCTAGCACTCGAGTAAATCTTCATTCCACTCAAGTGATTATAGTTTTTTGTTCTGAATTCCTTGAAGAACTTCTTCTCGAGTAGTCTGTTCTATCTACTCGAGAATCTGAAGTAGTACTCGAGTAACTTCTTCTTCACTCGAGTAATGCAGATAATTTTTCCAGAAAATTCACGAAGTCCAAAACTGATAGGATTTTCAAATGCCTCGACGTGATTGGTTCACATGGACGTCATTAATGCTAATTATGACCGTTAGGGAGATCTTATAAAAGGTCTTGTCATTTCGACTAACCCCAAGCACGTTAACAAAGCATTCTAAGAATTCTGAATCGACCAATTTCTCTTTCCTAAATCGGACGTCACCGCAACTCATCTTCCTCATCGGCAAGGGCTGTCGATCTAGGACGATTCAGAAAGGTTGACTTGCAGATCAAGATACTCTTCCATCTACAGATCTTCTCTTTGATCTTGTGAGTCAAAGAAGTTTCAGATCCAGATCTAGACGAGCGTCTTCTTCAACAATTTCTGATAAAGCCGCAAAGTTTAAATGAAGAACACCTTAGCCAAAATTTCCAGATCTGAGAAATACATATTGTTTGTATTTCATTTTCTCAATTTATTCTTGTAGGAGATTACTCTCCGAGTGTAGGAGCTTTGTTCTCCGAGTTGTAGGAAGTTTTGATCTTCCGAGTGTAGATCCATGTTGTGGATCAAGTTGTAGGAACTTTATTCTGAGGCGTAGGATTGGTTTCAATCCGAGATAGTGGAGTAGCCGAGTCTAGTGCTTTGCTAGATCTGTGAGTGGAAAGTAGATGTACCCAAGGTTGGGGAACCACTATAAATCTCTTGTCGTCTGTGAATATTTGGTAGATTTTTGTGCATAGATCGCTAATTTTTTATTCCGCAAAAAGACACACAACTCACCTATTCACCCCCTCTAGGTGATTTAGGTAGACAACTGAACACTCTCAATTGGTATTAGAGGGATGTTGATTATTAAAAGGTTAACACCTTGATCAAATCTGACCTAAGTTGTCTTCAAAGTTATTCAAGCATGGACAAGGCCAAAGATTTTGCTAAGCTTCCCTTGTGTACAAAGAACAACTTTCCCATGTGGAAAGAAAGGATTAGATTTTTCATGGAAGCTGTGGATCCAAGGATCTTCATGATTGTTGAAGAAGGTCCTTACGTTCTGATGACTGTCTCCACTATAGATCCAACAAAGAAGGTTCCTAAGAAATTGATGGATCTCGACAAAGATGAGATTGCACTTGTGTCTTTAGACAAGAAGGCCAAGAATATTATAGCAAGTGCAGTTGATGACTCCATGTTGCATAGCCTGGTCCAGTGCCAGTCTGCTAAGGAAATGTGGCAGTCCCTCATCACTTTGATTGGAGGCACAAAAGAGGTTATGGATGATAGAAGATCCCTTCTTAATCCGAAATATGAAGCCTTCTGACAAGGACCCAAGGATACCATTGCAGATATGTTTGAAAACTTCTTCAAGATAGTGAACAGCCTAAGAGTATACGACCGAGTCTTCACCAACGGAGAACTGAATGATAAGTTCTTGAGATCCCTAACTAAGGAATGGGATAACAAGGTTTATACCATTCGAGAATTTGGAAAGCTAGCTGAGATAGACCTGTAGAAGCTCTTCGGAAAGCTTATGTCATATGAGCTACAAATTAATTCAAGAAAAGCTGAAGAAGAGAAGAACATGTCCTCATCCAAGGAGAAGTCTGTTGCTCTCAAGGCAGACACCTCAAGGAGGTGCAAGGCTGCCTCTCCTGCCCCAGCACAAGAAGTAAGTGAAGAAGATACCTCAGAGCCAAGTACCTTAGGCTCAGAACTATCTGAAGGAGAGTTCTCACTACTCTCAAGACAGTTCAAGAAATTCTTGAACAAAAAGAAGCAATGGAAAGGCAAGGATGCCTCTTATAGAAGATCACTCCATGATGACGATCGACACTAAAAAGGCACAAGCAGCCATGACAGGTATACTACTAAACCGAACAAACATATTTCTACTGACATCGTTTGTTATTGCTATAATAAGCCAGGTCATGTCATCGCTGACTGCCCCCACATGAAGAAGGAGGGTGGAAAAAGAGAAGAAAAAAAATCTTCTTACAATAAGAAAAGAACAGAGAAGAGCCTAATAGCCAAAAAGGGCAAGACTCTTAGCGACTCTAACACATCTGAGTTGAGTTAAGAAGAGGAAGCCTACTTCGGGCTAATGGCTCAGACTGATGACGAACAAGAACCCCAGTTCACTGGGAAGGTAAATTCTCACACTCCGCTCTCTGAATCTGATGTTTCTGAACATGATCATGAGGATAGCTCTTCTGACGATGAGTCTGAACTCGTGGCCCAGTACAAGGAGTTTATCAAGGCTTACGACAAATGTCGACGGGTCGTGAAAGCTCAAGCTAAAGAGATAAAGTCTCTAAAGGCTGAAGAGAGCACTTTGAGAGAGGAAGTCGCTAAGACCGACTCACTCAGAGAAAACTTCAATGCTACCATTGAAGAATATAACAAGGCTCTCGAGCACCTAGACCTTAAGGAGAAAATCATAAAAGAACTGGAAGTACAACTTGAAGCAGAAAAGAAACTTATTGAAAGTTTTTCGAAGCCCAAGACTGTTCTTCCTTTTATTGCTGAATTCTCAACTAACGGCAAGGGTGATGGGCTAGGCCATGTTGAAGCTCCTAGTAAATCTTCTAGGAGGAATAAGGCTCAGAGAAAGAATAAGGCGGCCAAGAAGGCTTTGACCAAAGAAAAAGGGAAAGCCCCTCAAGATTAGACTTCTTTCAAGAAGGTCATTTTTCCAACAAACGAGTTTGATCTTGACTCGTCCTATGGTCACTTTGCTAGGCCTACTTATGTAGAGCCCAAGTCTCGTTACCAAGGATGGACTCGTCCTAGAAACTTTGGTGAGAGTGTCTTTAAGGCACCTTATGAAGAAATCATTCTTCAGAGCTATGAACCTTATAATCATGGTCATAACTTTAAGAAGGCACCAAAGGTAAAGCCCATTGTAGTAAAGCCTCTGAAGGAGAAGAAATCATATGATTTCCATCACCATGAAGCTTCTTCCTCCAAGAATGCTGCCCCTGCTAGACCACCATCTCAAAAGGTCAAGCAAGAGATTTTCAGGTAAAGATACAACAGGTTTGACTGTTGGTGCTATGGAAAAATTGGTCACTTTGCCATTGACCGTTGGTTTAATTCCAGGAATTTTGCAACTCCTCAAGTTGGCAATATGAGAAAGACCACTCATAATGCTAATACTCATAGGGGGAGCATACTAACAAGATACCAAGGACCCAAACGTGTTTGGGTTCCTAAGGTAAATTGATTTGTATTTGCAGGTATGTCCAAAGGCCAACAAAACTCCTATCTGGTATTTGGACAGTGGATGCTCTCGGCACATGACCGGGACAAGAAGCCTTCTTCAGAACAATTCTCCAGTCTTGAACGGGCCAAAAGTCATCTTTGGAGGTTCAGACCGAGGAATTACTAAAGTCTATGGTATGATCTCTAATGTTAGAGTATCCTTCTCAGATGTAGCTTATGTTGAAGGATTGGAACACAATCTCATAAGCATAAGCAAACTCTGCGATAAAGGATATATTGTTGAATTCCATGCTGATAAGTGCTTGATAAAATCGGTTGACAATATGGAAACGATTCTATCAGGCACTCGAAGAAGAATCATATTTTGTTTGAATTTCATTTGTATAGACTCTTCTACACCAGTGTGTTTTATGGCTAAAGATAGTGCGTATCTTGGTGACCAATGACACAAGAGACTAGCACATGTTAATTTCAAAACTATTAATAAATTATTTTCACTGAATTTAGTACGTGATGCCCCAAATGTCAAGTACGTCAAAGATAGACCTTGTCACACATGCGTAAAAGGCAAGCAAACAAGGACTACCTTTAAAAGCGCTATTAGCAAAGATTCTAACAGATGTTTACATCTGCTTCATATGGACTTGTTCGGTCCACTGCAAGTTAGAAGTTTGGGAGGTAAGGATTATACGTTGGTTATTGTTGATGATTACTCGTGCTTTGCGTGGGCGTTCTTTCTAAAACACAAGTCAGATACCTTTGACATCTTTATAAATTTTGTCAGGCAGGTCCATAATGAATACAACTATTCCGTAGTCAAAATCAGAAGTGACAATAGAACAGATTTCAAGTCTGGGGCCATGACAGAATTCTGCTAAAGCTTGGGTATCTTTCATGAGTTTTCCTCTCCTCGTACTCCTCAACAAAATAGAGTAGCTGAGAGAAAGAATAGAACACTCATAGAGGCCTACAGGACCATGTTGAGTGATGCCTCACTACCGGAATACCTCTGGGCTGAAGCTGTCAACACTGCATGCTACGTGCAAAATCAAGAACACATAAACAAGAACCACAATAAGACACCTTACAAACTTCTAAAGGGCAGGAAACCGACTGTTTCATATTTTAGAATTTTTTGATGTAAGTGCTTCGTCCTTAACAATGGCAAGTATCATACTACCAAATTTAGTGAAAAGAGTTTTCAAGGTATTTTTGTAGGGTATAATAGCCATAGTAAGACATATAGGATATTTAATAGAAAAACTCTGGTCATAGAAGAATCCATACATGTTGTATTTCATAAGACGAGCTTGCTGCAAAGCAACTCTTCTAGTATGTTCATTGAAGATGCATGTTCAAAGATGAAAGAACTAAACTTGGATGAGCTGACTAAAGAAAAAGGTGAAAAGTTCATCAAGATCACCACTCCAACCCCGATTGGAAAGGTTGATGTTCAAGATGAAGAAATCATCCAAGTTGATGAAGTCACTCTGGTAATTGAAGAAGAAGTTCCAGACGCAAGAACTCTAGAGCTCAGACATCTGAAGGATTACTCAATGGACCAAATCATAGGAGATCCCCAGGATGGTGACAGAACTCGTAGAGGTACAACTAACGAGAATTTATATTTGAGTTTTCTCTCTCAGGTTGAACCGAAAAAGTTTGAGGAAGCAAACTCAAACGCATTGTGGATAATGACGATGCAAGAAGAACTAAATCAGTTCAAGCATTGTCAAGTCTGGAAACTTGTTCCAAGATCCAAAGGTAAGAATGTCATTGGGACAAAGTGGGTCTACATGAACAAGATGGACGAGGATGGAACGATTATAAAGAACAAGGCCAGACTCGTCGCCAAAGGATATCACAAAGAAGAAGGAATCAACTTTGAAAGTGCAAGTTAGATCTGAAATACTCTAGAGGGGGGGGGGGTGAATAGAGTATTGTGCTCACTAAAAACTTTTTACAGCTTTTGTTGTAATCCTAAGTGAACAGATTATCCAATAAATAAATATGCACAGCAACCTAATTAATCACAGAACAACACAGCCAAAACAAAAGAAAAGGGCAACCAGATGACACAAGAAATTTATAGTGGTTCCCCAACCTGGGTACATCCACTCTTCTACCACCCTGGTAGGAATCCACTCAGGTTTTTGATCAGGTGCCTGACACCAATGAGCTTTTGTTCAGGTGCTCAAAAACCAAAACCTCAAGTCTTTTGATAGGAGACTTGTAACCAGGAATAATTTTGAAGGGAATTAAAACCCTGTATAGGAGTTGAAAAGAGGGTGATGGTGTCTTCTCTTTCTCAATAACAACTGAGAAGACTGTGGATTGATTTCAGCAGTTTGCTCCCCCTGAGATCTTGAAGTGATCAGGAAATCTGGAGCACTGCTTCAGGGTGACAGGTCTTCAAATGCTTGAGTGCCTGGACCAGGGATTGCTTCAGGAACTTCTTTGACAGATAGAGATTTGTTGTCCTTCTGAAGTTATCCTGAGAATTGAGAGAAGAAGACTCTTGATAGTGATTGTTTGTTCTTCTTCTTCTTGAAGATGTTCTCTGGTCTGGGCTGATTGCAGAAAAGAACTTTTTTGCTTTCTGCAAGATTGTTCTTCTGTGTAATCACTGTCTGTGTGTGTGTCTGTATTACTGATTGTATCTCTTACTTCTCTGACTTGTGTCTGACTGAAGATTATTTGAAAAATTTGAATGCTGAGCAGTAATTGCAGTCAGCCTGGGAAGGAAGCGGCAATCAATGATTTCCCTAACTGTCACATGAAAAAATGGCATGTAATAATCCAAGATTAATGCACATTCTAACGGTAACATTTCGAGAAGATCTGGCATTAATTACTCAAGAATCATCGCCAAGAAAAGGGACGGGAAAACTAGAGAAGACCTAGTATGGAATCGTCGAACGAAGAACAGGAATCGTAAAGCTGAGTTCACAGTTCGTCGAGCTAAGCTAATGAGTTCGTCGACCAGACAAAGGAAAATAGTCTTCAAGTCAATGCTGCTACAATCTTCGTCGAACTGACAATCTTCATTCGTCGACCAGAGATCCAGAGTTCGTCGAACAGATAATCATAACTGTCAATCTTTATTCGTCGAATAGAGATCCAAATTCGTCGACCAAAGAATGATTGTGGACTTATAATCTGAGAAGTCTCTTACTGAGAAGGATTCAAATCGTTGACCACAAATCGTCGAGTAGAGTACTGCAATCGTCGACCTAAGAAGTTGACTTCATCGACCTGAGAAGCTGTGAACTTGAGGTCCAAGTTCGTCGAGCTTAGATTCTAGTTCGTCGACCAAAGCTTGAAGTTGGACTTAGAAAAATTTTGAAGTTACTCTGACTTTAGTCTAGTGAAGTATACCAGTCTTCATCGAACAGAGAACAAAGATTGTCGAGCTTAGAACCCATTTCGTCGAGCTGAGTTCGACGAACGTCAAACTCATTTTACTCAGTCTTGAAAACTTCTAAGTCTGGAGTCTCTGAAGGTCTTGTTGATAGCTGGTCCATCTGAAGTGACTCTAAGGACCTATCCTAGACTCTAAGACACAAAATTTGACCCTGACTATACATGATGGGTCACATCCTAAGCTAGTGAACTAGCCTAAATCAACTAGGGATCCAACAATCTCCCCCTATTTGGGTGAGGTCACTAAGAGACTCAAGACCAGATAAACAAAGCAAGAAAAGAAATATATCTGGCAGAGAATTACTAACACATGCAGCAGATATATATACACATAGGCTTTGTTTAAACAAGAACATAGTTTGAAAACAAATTACAGACAAAATTTAAAACAAGATAAAGATTACTTCTTCTTCTTTTTGCTGCATAGACTGGTCTTCTGTTGACTTCTCTCCTGGCTTTTTGAAGATAATTTCTCTGTTTGGATTTGATGCCTCTGTTTGAGTCATAGTCATGTCAGCTACCCCAATGATCTTCAATGATGTAGCTCTGGGGACAACTGCTTCTGGATGAAGCTTCATATAATCATCAACATTGAAGAGCTTGTTGCCTTTGTCAAATCTTTTTAGTTCTTCTTTTCTGTACTTTGACATAGTTGTAAAGCCTGAAATGTCTTTTCCTTTTGCTTTGGATTTATTGATCAATGACAGACCAATCAGTTTTTGGAATCTAGCCATTTTTGCAGTATTGGCAGTTTCAGGATCTTCAGATGGAATTGGAGGACAGTATGACCTTTTAGGACTGTCAGCTTTTTGATCTTCAGATAGTTGTTGCTTTTGCTGCTGATGCTGTTGATTTCTTGAGGATTGTTGACTTTGCTGGCTGCTTCCAGAGGATGTCCCTGAATGTCTCTGATAGGTTTGCATGGGGGCAGATCTCTGAGAGCTAGAGCCAGAGACACCAGCTGTTGGAGGAGGAGGAGGAGGTGGATCTTTCCTGAACCTATGGACTGGAGGAGGAGAATATCTCCTACTTCTTTTCCTTTCCTTCTGCTGGTTCTTGGATAACCACATCCATGCATGCATTCCCTTATAAGGAGTAACATTGTGTAAAATGTAATAAGGGGTGTCAGCAGTTGGATTAGGCTTAGGAGCTGGAGGAGGAGCCTTCCTTTTCTTTGTCATCATTTTCTTTTTCTTCTTGGAGGCTTCTTCATCAGAGTCATCATCATCATCAGCTTCATCATCTTCAGTATCAGAACCCTGAGGGTTATCATATAATGCATCCAATGCTTTTAAAGCTTTGTCATCAATAATAGCTTTTGCTGTAGCAGGGGCAGAAGTTGAAGGAACTGAAGTTTCAGCAACATGTGAGGAGGAGACTATACAGGAATCAGAAATAGTAGGGACAAAGCTTTCAGCTGCTGCCATATTTTCTTCTTCAATATCAGCCAGGATTAGCTCATCCAAATCTGGCATAGATGAATCATCCATAACAAAAACTGGTACTGAGATATCTTCTAGAATAACTACAGAAATTGGAGCAACAACAGGAATTGCAAAACTGTCACAGAGTTGCTTAACAACTACTGGACTAGCTGGAGATGTATAGCGAATGATAGACAACTGTAGCTTAGTTAAGTCTGCTGGAAGAGACTGCCTATGTACAGTATCAAAAACTTGCAGTAATTCTTGTAGATTAACTGTGGGATTGAGAATAAAATCACCAACAGTTTCAGCAGTATCCATGTCAGCAATATCCATATCTATAAAATTAATCAAATTAACTAATTCTGTATTTGTGCAATCTGGAAAAACTTCTGAAGCTGTATCTGCTGGGGAATCTGTATCTGAAGCTTGAGCTGCTGCTTCATCATCAGGCATCTCCCCCTGCTTGGGTTCAGTGGGGACTGAGGCCAGGCCCTGGACTGGGGAGGGGGCAGCAAAAAGGGCAGAAATTTGAGCAGATTAAGAATTAATAGAATTCACAAGAGGTGTAATGGCCTCTGTGATAAGGGTTTTGATGAGGGGAGAGAGAATGGTGAGGATATATGATATGGTAGTTGAATCAAATGAGGAAGGGGAAGAGTATGTTGCATTATGTGTGGAGGAGGGAGCAACTAAGGATGGAATGGAGGATGGAATAGCAAAAATATGATGAGTGGATGGTGATGAAGATGGAATGGTGACATCTGGCTTGGCAATGTCTGTGGGTAGGGTGTAAGATGGAATGGAGGACAAATAAGGGGGAAGTGGAGACTGGGGAGGTGTAAGGATATGTGTGTCATGAGGTGAAGCTGGAGGTGTTGGTTGTTGATTAGCTTGCAAAGGGGAAGATGGAATGTCGGTGATGTCCAGTGGTGTAGATGGAGGAGGAGTAGGCACATGAGGAGGCTGCTTTGCCGGAAGGGGTGCTGGAAGAGATGGTGGAGGGGGATGGATCTCCTCAGCAGGTGAGGGAGTGGATTTAACAGCCCTGGTGCCTTCTGAAGCAGGGATAGAAGAGGAGGAAGCCTTGGACGGCTTGGAGATCGTCCTCTCTCATCTGCCAAACAGAGCGCAGGTGAGGCGCTTGCTGACATTGATGAAGATGGTCAGGGAGACCATGAATTCACCAGCCTTTTCCTTGAGGAAGATCCCCAGGATTCTTCCAAAGCAAACCTCTTTCGTGCTGTTTTTCTTCTTGATCAATTCAAAGAAAATCTTACTCCAATCAACATGTCTCTTGTTGACCACCGCGCACATAACAAGGAATTGCTGTCTTGTTATGTAGTTGTGTGCGGTGTGCTTGCCCATCAGCACTTTTCCGACAATATCCGCCAAGAACTGGTAGGCGACAGACAATTGTTTCTTTAACAACTTGTTGGGGTTGCTTCCAGAAAACCCCATCAACTTCAGCATCGAACTGTATTCTTCAGAATCTATATCCATGTCATCTTCTCCATTTACCAACCAAAAATGTCAGAAAGAACGGCGGGAGATAGAGAGACATCATTACTCCCGATGTTCCCTGTCAAGACATCTTCCTCAGCAGCAGTCGAAGTGTACACCCATTCTCGAATTTCAGTTGCATGTAGTTTAATTCTTCGTGTCATAAAATCCTTGAGCCCAAGTTCCTCTAGTAGTTCCAGAATGTAGAGAAATATTGGGTCAGAGTGTTGGAACGAATCAAAATCCATGTCGAAACCTGTGTCGAATTTCATTGCGGCTAAGGTGCTTGCTGGAACCACCATTGATGACCTGCAAGAGAGACAGAGAAAACGACGATCAAGAGCAGAAGGAACTGAAAGCGCGGGACGGAGGTCGAAGAAAACCTAGATATAAGTTTTTAGAATATGAATCGACAATCTCCGTTCCACGAAAAAGAAACAGTTCTCCGAACTGAGGTCGACGAAATAAATTATAGACAAATAATTCGTCGATCTCATCCAAAAGAATCGAACATAGTTCGTCGAACTCCGTTCGACGAAATATATTCTGAAGCAAAGTTCGTCGATCTCTGGTCGACGAAAATTGATCACACACAGAGAATTTGTCGATCTCCGTTCGACGAGCATCTCCCAAACTTTCCTTAATTTGTCGAACTCCGTTCGACGAACTCTGGAAAATTCGACGAATGCAGACAGAAACTAATTTAACTCTTCTCCATTGATCATTCCCAGTTGATTTATAAAGAACAGATGATTTTTCTCATCCAAAGGTTTGGTGAAAATGTCTGCTCTCTGTAGATCAGTAGGAATATGGATTAGGTTAATTTTCTTTTTGTCTACACTATCTCTAATGAAATGATGTCTTATATCAATGTGTTTAGTCCTACTATGGTGAACTGGATTCTGTGCTATAGCAATAGCACTAGTATTATCACAAAATAATTTTGAATTATTTAAGTTGACACCGTAGTCTAGGAGTTGGTTTTGTATCCATAACATTTGTGAATAGCAGCTGCCAGCAGCCATGTATTCTACTTCTGCAGTTGATGTAGACACAGATGTTTGCTTTTTACAAAATCAGGAGACAAGTCTCATACCCAGGAACTGGCAAGTTCCAGAGGTACTTTTTCTGTCCACTCTACATCCAGCATAGTCAGCATCTGAGTATCCAGTTAACTCAAAATCTGACTCTGCAGGATACCAGAGTCCTAGATTAGGACAACTCCTTATATATCTCAAAATTCTTTTTAGGAAAATAAGGTGAGATTCTTTAGGGTTCACTTAGAACCTAGCACAAAGACATATGACAAACATGATATCAGGTCTGCTAGCTGTTAGGTATAATAGAGATCCAACAATTGCCCTATAATGCTTCTAATCTACAAGTTTTCCTGCTGTATCAGAATCCACAACAGCATTTGTAGCCATAGGTGTTTTCATTCCTGAAGCATCACCCATCCCAAACTTCTTAATAAGCTCTTTAGCATACTTAGCTTGGGAGAGGAAGATACCATCAGGGAGCTGCTTTACTTGGAACCAAGGAAGTAGGAAAGCTCACCCATGCTACTCATCTCAAATTTGGAATGCATGAGGTCAGCAAACCTCTTGCATAATTTGGGATCAGTAGACCCAAAGATGATGTCATCCACATATATTTGTACTAACAAAATTTGGTCCTTATGATGTCTAGTGAAAAGAGTTTTATCTATGGTTCCTCTTGTAAATTTATGCTCTAAAAGAAAGCTTGCTAAGGTCTCATACCAAGCTCTTGGAGCTTGCTTTAAACCATAGAGAGCTTTATGCAATTTAAATACAAAAGAGGGTTGAGTTAGAGAGATAAAAGCTGGAGGTTGTTCTACATAAACCTCTTCTTGAAGCACTCCATTCAGAAATGCACTCTTGACATCCATTTGGAATACTTTGAATCTCCTGTGAGCTGCATAGGCAAGGAATATTCTTATGGCCTTTAACCATGCAATAGGGGCAAAGGTTTGGTCATAGTCAATTCCTTCCCCTTGCTTGTAGCCTTGAGCAACAAGCCTAGCCTTGTTTCTCACAATGTTCCCTTGAGCATCTAGCTTGTTTCTGAAGACCCATTTGGTTCCAATAACTGGGTAGTTATGAGGTCTTGGAACAAAATCCCAAACTCTACATCTCTCAAACTGATTTAGTTCCTCTTGCATTGCAATGATCCAGTGGGGATCTTGCTCAACTTCATGGATGGTGAGAGGTTCAATCTGAGAGAGAAAACAGGCATGCATCAAGTCTTGGGTGAGTTGATGCCTTGTCTGTACACCTGCTGAAATGTCTCCAATCACTTGAGATCTGGGATGATCTCTAAGTGTGACAAGATCAGTTGGTGGAGTTTGTTCAGCAACAGCTTCTGTAATTAATTCCTCTTGAGGAATGATACTAGTTGTTGAGGGAAGTTCAGCCACTTCCACTTGTATTTCTTCTTCACTATCTTCAACAACCTGTGGAGAAGGATGAGTTGACACCTCTTGGGTAAGGTTTAGTCCATCCATAGACTCACACAGTTGAGGAACCTGCAAAAAGCTATTGGTAGAAATCTCTTTCTCCTTATAAGACATGTAGCTTCATCAAAAGATACATGGACATACTCTTAAATTTTAAGAGTGGATTTATTAAAAACCATATAGGCCTTGCTTACTTGGGAGTATCTTAGAAAAATCCCTTCTTCAGCCTTAGCCTCAAACTTTCTAATGTATCTTTTGTTATTTGTGTGAATGTAACATATACAACCAAAAACTTTAAAGTATGTGATTTTAGGTTTCTTCCCTTTAAGTAATTCATAGGGGGTCTTATTTTTCAGCTTATGTATAAGGCTTCTATTCAGGACATAGTTAGCTGTATTTACAGCTTCTGCCCAAAAGGATAGAGGCATGTAAGCATCTGCCAATAATGTGCCTGCAGATTCAATGAGTGTCCTATTTTTCCTTTCAGCTACCCCATTTTGTTGGGGAGTTCTAGGAGCTGAGAAGCACTGCCTGATACCTTCCTTCTCATAGAACGCATGCATAAGAAGAGACTCAAACTCTGTGCCATGATCACTTCTGATCAATGCTACATGAGTAGAGAACTCAATCTGTATGGTCCTGAGAAAATCTATAAGAACCTTGAATGTATCTGACTTAGCTCTCAGAAAGGCTACCCAACTGAATCTAGAGAAGTCATCAACAATCACCAAAGTATAAGACTTCCCTCCTAGGCTTTGTACTGCAATGGGTCCAAATAGATCCACATGAAGCAAATACAAAATCCTAGGTGAATCACTTTTATTAATGGATTTGAAACTAGTTTTAGTTTGCTTGCCTAATTGACAAGCCCTACATAGGTTTTCCTTCTTGTAGGGGCCAGAAGGTAAACCTCTAACAAGGTTGTCTTTAGATAACCTAGCTATATTCTTAAGGTTTACATGGCCTAATCTTTTATGCCACAACTCATTTTGGTTACTAGTGATATTGAGTAAACAAACATCAGTTTTGGCAGAAATAAAATATACTAGATATATGTTGCCTTGTCTAATTCCAATTAAAATAGTTTTGTTTTCATTATTAATAATAGAACAGGAGTTAGAGTTAAAGTGTACCTGATAACCTTCGTCACATAATTGGCTTATGGATATTAGGTTATGTTTGAGTCCTCTTACATATGTTACTTTCTTGAAGGTAACTGTTCCAATCTTTACTGCTCCATATCCTTCTGATTGGCCACTGTTTGAATCACCAAAAATAACCTTTGGTCCTAGCTTGGACTTGTAATTGGATAGATTGGCCTTGCTGCCTGTCATAT
The DNA here is from genome assembly GCA_039583875.1 of Platanthera guangdongensis. Lineage (NCBI taxonomy): Eukaryota > Viridiplantae > Streptophyta > Magnoliopsida > Asparagales > Orchidaceae > Platanthera > Platanthera guangdongensis. The sequence goes on along the minus strand of CM077148.1, from coordinate 124,666,249 downwards.
GCTTAGAGCAACCACTGTCCAGGTACCAAGTCTCACTCACCCTTGGATAGCTCTTCACCTGTACCTGTAATGAAAAACAAAACTCAATTGTTCTTGACCCAGGTTACCTTGGGTCCTTTATTTGGTTGAAAAGAAAAGCTGGAAATAACTGACAATGTAGGTTGAGATTTATAACCTAAAGGGTGATATCTCCTAGGTGGAATAACCCAAACAGCTACTTGATTGAATGATTTGTTAGTTGACATAAAATTTCTGTAAGAGAAATGATTTAAGTTTGGTCCTTCTGGGTTCGGCGAATTCTTGTAAGTTCGTCGACCAGAGTTCGAAGAATATGGCTGAGATCGTCGATCTCTGCTCAGAGAATGACAGTAGTCATTTTCTGTGCCCCAAGTTTGTTGACCTCTGTTCGACGAACCATACAAAGTTTGTCGATCGCAATTAGACGAATTGTTATAACTAAAGTTTGCGTTCAGCGTTCGTCAATCTGGGTTCGACGAACTGGCCACATTTCGTCGATCTAAGTTCGACGAATGCTGCTGAACCTTGTTATTATTATCTGTTTTCTGGTTTTTATTTCTCTTGTCTATGGGTTTTGGATTATTTTCAGACAATGGTTTGTTTGTTATCTTTTCTTTTCCTTTGGCAGAGACAAATTTAATAGGTGTGGAAAGAATATTTTTCTTAATTATGGGGGGCAAACTTGATGAGGCACCCAAGCCCAGCTTGCCATTTAATCTGACATTTACTGTGCTTGTTATGTCCATCAGCTTGAGACTTCTCCCATTGAGAGATTGCTCAAGTTGTTTGGCCTCACATAAATCAGATTTTAATTTAATTATTTGTTCATTTGCTAGAGTTAGTTGATCTTTTAGTTGGATATTTTCTGAGTTAACAGATTCAAGATTTCCTAGTCTTTCTCTAAGGATTTTTATTTCCTTTTCTGAACTAATTAAATCTAAGCACATAGTTTGAATTCAATTTTAAATAAATCAGAATTAAAATTAAAGCTTGAAAGAACCTGATCTGCCTCTGAGTCTGAGGCTGCTTCCTCTTCAAATTCTCCTTCTAATCCAAAATTGCTCCTGGGGGCATCAATTGCCATAAGGCAAACCTCCTTGGATCTTGCTTCTTCCTCTTCTTCACTTGAGCTGGAAGAGGATGATTCTTCCTCTATATCACTCCATGTCTCAGCAACAAAGCTCTTGTCTTTCCTTTTATACTTGTTGGAAGAGGGTCTGCTGCTGTGTTTTCTCCTGGACTCCTTTCTCTATTTTCTCCTTCTTCTGATTTTCTGGACATTCAGAGATGTAATGTCCTGACTTCCTACATCCAAAGCACACAACCTCCTTGGTTGGTGTCTTGTCAAATCTGGGCTTATCATCCTGCCTGGATGATTTTCTTCTGAAATCCTTTCTAGCCATCTTATAGAATCTTTTTGCAAAGAGGCTCATCAGTTCTTCATTTGATGTTGAGGTCTCACTTTCCTCAGATGCTTTGAAGGCTATACTGTGATCCTTTCTCACTGGGTTGTTGCCTTCTGTTCTGTTGCTACTCTTGATTTGATCAGCTGCTCATAAGACTTTAATTTTCCTAGCAGAGATTCAGTTGATATCTCATTTAGGCTTCTGGCTTCTTTGATAGGCTAGATTCTTGAATCCTAAGAGCTAGGGAAGCACATCAAGATTTTATCATTCACCTCTGTCAGGGTGATGTCCTTATCCAAGGTTTTAAGCTCACTGATGATTGAGCTCAACCTGTTATACATTTCAGCCACTGATTCAGTCTCATCCTTCTTGAAATTCTCATACAGGGATATGAGATTGGATCTCCTGTCTTTCCTTTCATCTGCTGAGCCAACTACCATTTGGCTGAGGGAATCCCAAATGGCCTTGGCTGAGGTGCACTCAGCCACCTTCTGAAATATATTATCTGACATTGTCTGAGCCAAGATGTTCATTGCCTTTGCATCTGCAATTTTGGCTTTCTTGTAGGCATCATTATTCTCAGGAGGAGGTACTGCAGTCATGTTGGTAGAGGTTCTTGTAGAAGCTGCAGGTGCTGGAGGTACTCCTGTCAAGATAGAGGCAAAAATATCCTCATCAATAGAATTCATATATAATCTGATTCTTGCCTTCCAGATGGCAAATCTGTTAAGATTGCAAATTGGAGGTCTGATGCTTGCATAATCTTTATTTTGGGCCATGTTTGTGGAGAAAATAAATCTAATAGCAGAAACAAAACAATCAGATCTAACTAAAGGGATCTTTATGGTTCAGGTGTTAGCCTGTCCAACCAATAGGGTGTGGTATTTTAACCAACCTCCCTCTGATACCAATTGAAAGTGTAGGTTAGATCTGAAATACTCTAGAGGGGGGTGGGGGGTGGGGTGAATAGAGTATTGTGCTCACTAAAAACTTTTTACAGCTTTTGCTGTAATCCTAAGTGAACAGATTAGCCAATAAATAAATATGCACAACAACCTAATTAATCACAGAACAACACAGCCAAAACAAAAGAAAAGGGCAACCAGACGACACAAGAAATTTATAGTGGTTCCCCAACCTGGGTACATCCACTCTTCTACCACCCTGGTAGGAATCCACTCAGGTTTTTGATCAGGTGCCTGACACCAATGAGCTTTTGTTCAGATGCTCAAAAACCAAAACCTCAAGTCTTTTGATAGGAGACTTGTAACCAGAAATAATTTTGAAGAGAATTAAAATCCTATACAGGAGTTGAAAAGAGGGTGATGGTGTCTTCTGTTTCTCAATAATAACTGAGAAGACTGTGGATTGATTTCAGTAGTTTGCTCCCCCTGAGATCTTGAAGGGATCAGGAAATCTGGAGCACTGCTTCAGGGTGACAGGTCTTCAAATGCTTGAGTTCCTGGACTAGGGATTGCTTCAGGAACTTCGTTGATAGATAGAGATCTGTTGTCCTTCTGAAGTTATCCTGAGAATTGAGAGAAGAAGACTCTTGATAGTGATTGTTTGTTCTTCTTCTTCTTGAAGATGTTCTCTGGTCTGGGCTGATTGCAGAAAAGAACTTTTTGCTTTCTACAAGATTGTTCTTCTGTGTAATCACTATCTGTGTGTGTGTATGTATTACTGATTGTATCTCTTACTTACTTCTCTGACTTCTGACTGACTGAAGATTATTTGAAAATTTGAATGTTGAGCAGTAATTGCAGTCGGCATGGGAAGGAAGTGGCAATCAATGATTTCCCTAACTGTCCCATGGAAAAACGACATGTAATAATCCAAGATTAATGCACGTTCTAACGGTAACATTCCGAGAAGATCTGGCATTAATTACTCAGGAATCATCGCCAAGAAAAGGGACGGGAAAACTGGAGAAGACCTAGTCTGGAATCGTCGAACGAAGAACAGGAATCGTAGTGCTGAGTTCATAGTTCGTCGAGCTGAGCTGATGAGTTCATCGACCAGACAAAGAAAAATAGTCTTCAAGTCAATGCTGTTACAATCTTCATCGAACTGACAATCTTCATTCGTCGACCACAGATCCAGAGTTTGTCGAACAGATAATCATCACTGTCAATCTTATTCGTCGAACAGAGATCCAAATTCGTCGACCGAAGAATGATTGTGGACTTAGAATCTGAGAAGTCTCTGACTGAGAAGGATTCAAATCGTTGACCACAAATCGTCGAGTAGAGTACTGCAATCGTCGACCTAAGAAGTTGACTTCGTCGATCTGAGAAGCTGTGAACTTGAGGTCCAAGTTCGTCGAGCTTAGATTCTAGTTCGTCGACCAAAGCTTGAAGTTGGACTTAGAAAAATTTTGAAGTTACTCTGAATTTAGTCTGGTGAAGTATCTCAGTCTTCGTCGAACAGAGAACAAAGATCGTCGAGCTCAGAACCCCTTTCGTCGAGCTGAGTTCGACAAACGTCGAACTCATTTTACTCAGTCTTGAAAACTTCTTAGTCTGGAGTCTCTGAAGGTCTTGTTGATAGCTAATCCATCTGAAGTGACTCTAAGGACTTGTCCTAGTCTCTAAGACAAAATTTGACCCTGACTATACATGATGGGTCACATCCTAAGCTAGTGAACCTAGCCCAAATCAACTAGAGATCCAACAGACTTTGACCAGACGTACACTCCAGTGGCAAGGCTGGAGGCAACCAGGTTATTCCTAGCATAAGCCGCTCTTAATGGCTTCCCTGCCTATCAGATGGACGTGAAGTCTGCCTTCCTTAATGGTGACATAAAGGAAAAGGTGTGTATGGAACAACCTCCAGGTTTCGTCGATTCTAACTTTCCTGATTATGTTTATCTATTATCTAAAGCTTTATATGGTTTGAAACAAGCTCCTCGAGCTTGGTATGAGACGCTGTCTACCTTTTTTTCTTTAGAACAAGTTCTGTTGGGTATTGTATCCACGATTACCTAGATTTGAGGAAGCCCCCTGTCAAGCTAAGATGAATTCACAATGTATTTGATGAAACATTTCAAGTTGTACTTGCAGTTTCTCCACGCTAAGTGCACACCAATGTCAGGGTGCAGTAGGTCAATATACACGGGTCTGCACGACGTAATCCCTCGTTGAGCAGATCAGTGTGTTGGCCTATGTGTACTCTCTCTATTGGAGTGCACTTACTTTCAAGTACAGGACCGCTCATATGCAAGAGAAGACAAGGAGCATGGAGGATCAAGGAGCAGCTCCTAGGTGGAAGACGAAAAATCGTCCAAGGCAAATTCGACGAGAATCACCAAGTGATTCTCGCCGAATCGGCGAGAATCACTTGGTGATTCTCGCCGAATCGACGAGAATCATCAGTGATTCTCGCGACTCCTTCTGGCCATCTCAATATGGTGTCAAGCAAGATTCGGCGAGAATCACTTGTAATTCCCGCCGAACCAGTGGTCATGCAGCCCATGAATACCAAGTCCAAGTCGTTGAGAATCGGCAAGTGATTCGACGAGAATCACAAACGATTCTCGACGAATCGACGAGAATCACTTGGTGATTCTCGCCGATTCGTCGAGAATCGTCTGCGATTCTCGCCGATTTTTACTTGGCGTTTTCTCAGAATGCTGCTGGACCGGATTCTGCTTCTGGACTTATTTGAACGGATTTTGGGGATTTCTTTTGTGGGTCCCACAAACGGTCATATTTGAGAATACTACAGTATAAATACATGAGTATTTTTGAACAGCAGAGGACGGACAAGAGAAAAAGAAAAACGAGCGGCGACGTAACCCTAAATCCGCGAACTCGCTCCGCTCCACCGCCGCCGCTCGCGTCAAGTGGTCGCCGCTGCTGATCGCTCCTCTTCCCGATCTCCGGTGACAGAAGCTTAGCAAGGCTTGTGTCTCACGCGTCTATCCGGAGATCTCTTGTCTCTCGATTCGTTGACCGGGAAAAACTCCCCCGTCCGAATCGATCGAGACGACTGATCCTAGAGTGACCGTTGGTAGACCTAGCTTGCTTCGCTACGAAGTTTAGATCTCCAAGTTCTGCAGCCACTCTTCATCGTAGCCGCCAATCCGAAGCTAGCCGCCGCTCGTGTGCCGCCGCCGGTTCCGGGGAGATCTTCTCCAAGAGAGACCAAGGTCGTAGACTCTTCATCGACTTCAAGAACACGTCGTCGAACAAAGAGGAACACCGAAGTCTCCAAAAGAAGTTTGTATTTCATATACATTCCATATTTACTTGTGTTGTAAAGGAACTTTTGTTCCGTGGTGTAAGGGTTGGGTGCAACCCGATTTGTGGGAGTGTTGACTCTCACGTGTGGAAGGGCTCCTTCCGTTAGTGAAGGGATTGGATTTCAATCCCGTTGGAGAATTGACCGAGTCGTCCCTTGTTGGGGAGATAGGTCGAAGGGGGAAAGTGGATGTACCCAAGTCGGGGAACCACTATAAATTTGCTGTGTATTCTGTGTTCTGTGTTTGTTGCTTTTATTGTGCAGGTACATCTGTGAATTCCGCAAAAGAACCATACGTCACCTATTCCCCCCCATAGGTGCACATAGCCGACACTAGGTGGACTTTCAAGTGGTATCAGAGGCAGGTTCCTCAACAAGAAGGCTAACACCTTGAGGTGAATCCTGCCACCAGTGTCAGAAGCATGGATCTGGACTATGACGTATTGCCACTCAAACTCCCAGCATGCACCAAGGATTATTATCCTATCTGGAGGATGAGAGTGTTATTTCACCTGGATGCCATCGATCCTCGAGCATCCCTCATCCTGGAAGAGGGTCCATTTATCCCTATGAAGACCACCGACTCGGGGACCCAAGTGCCCATGTGCATCCCTGAGATGACAGAGATGGAACTCTCATTTTTCCAACTGGACCAGAGGATTCGACAAATTATTATGGATGTCTGGTCTGGAGCCTCTCGCTCCAGGTTGGAAAAATGTAAAACGGCTAAATCTCTATGGATGATGATCTCAGAGCTGATGGGGGGGTCAGAGGAAGCTGAAATTTGCTGCCAATCTGAGGATGAAGCATATGTGGGGGTAATCACTTCTGAAGATGAATGCAAGGATCCTTCGGATTGCATCAGAGCTCCAGTATCCTTGTCAGAGACTGAAGAAGATAGTGAGGAAAGCAGCTCCGACGAGGAAGAACCATTGGTCACTGATTCTAATGACAATAACCCAGATGAGCAGGTACCATCTTCATCCTGTCCCTCATCTTTTGACTTCTCTGAAGACAGAAACTGCTCTCCTCCAGAAAATACTGATTCCCTGAAGAGAGCCCTTCAGGAAAGCAATCTACTTGCTGAGGAGCAAGCTCGAGAGATTGCTCAACTGAAGATCTTGTTGGTTCTCCAATTGGCGTCCAACAAGGTCAAGGACTCTAAGATCTCAGCTCTAGAGAATAGTCTAGAAAATGAGAAACGTATAGTATCCAACTTCTCCAAAGTTGATGCTATAAAGAGAAAACAAGAAACCGGGTGGATCTCCCGGATTATCCAGGGATGGAGAAATGGGGAAACGGTGTTCCGACCTCCCACTCCAAGCGGGGAAGGCAACTCATCATGCCTTCAGGTATGACCACAGGAATAATCGTGGTCACTGTAAGGGTGAGTTATCCCCATGTGGAAATGTCCATAGTGCAAGAGGCATCATGGCCACCCTTGAAGAAATACCTAAGGCTCAGTCTGAGCCCTTTGTATTCACGGCCACTGCCACAACAAAGTGTGGATCTGCAGGTCCTGGTTCACAGAAGAATTCTCTCCATTCAAGGACACGGGATAGGGAGAATAGAAGTCATGATGTCAGGCGTCATGGAGCCTCAGCAAGGAAGATGCCTGAAAGAATGGCACCACCTTCTCGGCCTCATAACGCTCACATCATGCATTCATTCCACCCTTCATCATGCCTCGATGGAAGAGGAATTTGTGCAACAAGAACATGCCCTATCCCCTTGAGACCTAGGACCGTGACTACATCAGTCACTAGATCAGGTCAAAAACGGCGATACAACATTCACTCTTGTTGGTGCTGCGGCAAAGTGGGACACTTTGCCATTGACTGTTGGCACAACCTCTCTGTGCCCACAGCAAGGGCTTCTCCCACATTATAGGGACAGAGGCAGTCTTCCAGACAGGTTTTCTCACGGAAGGCAGTTGCGTGTTCATGCTAATAGAAACCTAGGACCCAATATGATTTGGGTTCCTAAGGTAAAGTAATTCTGTTTTGCAGGGTAGTCTAGATCCCCATGAATACTTGGGAACTAGACAGTACGTGGCTCAAGGCTAACTTGGAACAAGCGTCTACAATAACAGACGTGCTACCTGATGAGCATAATCACTTTAAGCTACCGATATGTTCTACCTGTGGGACTAAGACGATGACTCTCCTTATCCCAGGTAACTTTGATCAGTTCAAGGACTTGTGTCATGATGCATCCTCATTCAAATTAAATATATATATATATATTTTTATCCTTGTGTATAAGTGTACTTATGCTTATCATATATGTGTGCACCTTTAAGGAGAGATTACATCGAGGCATGCCAACCATTACACATCGATAAAAGGATAACAAAGATATGTCATTGCGAATTTTGACACATCACAGTTGACATCAAGAAGGGTCTGAAGAGGTCTCGTTCTAATCCTAATAAAGTGTCGTTATAACAAACATGTACGTATTAATCCTGTATTAACTTGACATTTGAGGACATGTCATTGTAAATTTCGACAACAAAAACAAATTGACATTGAGAAGACTTTGCAAAAACCTCAGTAAAATTCAAATAGATTGACTTTAGAATATACTTGCATTTATCATTCCTTTTAGTAAACTTGACATCGGAAAATCTAAAATGGTGCAATGCTTCCCAAAGTAATCAAGAAAAACATCAATATTTACTCCGAATCCCGCCGACCCATTTTACATCTCGCCGAATTAGATAAATCCCGCCGAAGAAGCTCCCGACCGCTCGACTTCCCCCGAATCCCGACGACTCCTATAAATCCCGCCGAAGAATCTCCGCCTGTTCACCTTCCTCACGACTCGCGCAGGAGACCTCTGGACGACCCTCGCCTTCCTCGCGCAAGTGCACTTCCGCGAACTCGCCGACACCCGCAGCCCTCCGACGCTCTCGTCGACGCCGTCGAATTGCCTCTGTGCGTGATCTTCTTCTCCGAAGCTCACCAACTCCCGAAGCTCCCGTGAGATTCTAACTAGGTCGCATCCCACGGGATACTCTTCCCTCCACCGAAGCTCTTCCCGAAGCTCACCAACTCTCTCCCACCGAAGCTCTTAGGTAACCGCCTCCTCACTGGCTCCAAGGCCGAACCCCATGTGATGCCTTCTTTTTTTTGAATGTACACTAATGCTTGGAGTCGGGCTTCTTTCTAGATCCTCAATGGCCCCAAGGACGACCGCAGGTTTGATTTCTGGTTGCGAACTGGTTCGCACTGGTTTTTCTCATGCCTCGGACGAGTTCCGGAACATCGTTCTCATGCTGGAAGAAGCCGGGCTAACCTTCATATTGGAGCATCCTTGCAAAGTCTTAGATAAAGAAGTGCTGGAGTTCTTTTCTACAGCAAGGCTTCGAAACCGAGACTCCATCATCAAGAGCAAGGTGGCGGGGACTAAGGTCAAGATGTCTGCCGGTAAGCTAACTCGCTACCTGCAGCTCTCAAGTGCGGAGCAGGAAGACTATTTGGAGGACGAGGACAAAGTCAGAACCCTCCTGTTCTGCGGTCTACCCAGAGGCACACGATCAGTAAAACGCAAAGAGATGAATGAAGAAGGGAAGCTCCTATCCGACATCATAGGAAAAAGTACTCATTTGTAAGCCAGGCTCCCATGATCATATCTCCGGAGATATGTTCAAAATTCTCATAGCCGTGGTCTGCAGAAAGAGGTTCAACTGGGGAGAGTTGATGTTTCAAAAGATCAAGGACACTCTGGGCACTCCGAGCTTCGGCCCGCATCATCAGTCTATATCTCAACCAGCTCAACGGAGATAAATTCGACATGAGCAAAGGAGTTCCTCTACATTACTTGAAAAAAATGGATGCTACTGTATTTGATCGATGGGAACGGCGCATCGGGCAGCCGGCTGTGGAAGAGCAAGAGGAAGTATCTCCAGCATCCTCCCCCCGTGAAATTCCTGATACTGTGACTGCAGGAATCGAGGGGGAGACTCCACCCACTCATCTGGATATAATATCTGAAATCGCCCAGGTGGCAAGGGATGCGGTGGCAGAAGTTCATGCAGAAGGTGAACCTGGGTTGGAGGATGAGGAGGTCCTGAACAGAAAACACCCTCGGAACTGAAGCTGAAATACTGGACTCTGCTGATCAAGAAGTGGAAGAAGATGCTGATATGGATGAGTTTTTGGATGAGGACGGAAAGGACGAGGTCAGTGAGGGCCATGAAGTGGTTGAATCTCCAGATACTGATGAACCTCCTACTGCTAAGCCTGCACCAGTGGAGGGGGAGGTAAATGAGGCCACCAACATTCCTCCCATAGAGGCTGTGATTGTATCCAGCTCTACTGATGCTTCTGCGGCCGAGCCAGAACAAGGCCAAGAAGTGCCTCCGGGTATTACACTACGAGATGACCTAGCCATTCACACTGTACATATAATTCAAGGCATCGTGAATGAGCTTAAAACCTCTTTTGATAAAACTCAGAAAACAATACTGCAAGAGATTAAGACTTCTGAAGATCTCATGCTGAAGAATATGGTGGCCATCAACCACAAACTGGATATGATGGAGAAGAAGTTTGAAGAAAAGTATACTGCGGCCGGCGAAGCTGTCACACTGTTAATGGCCGGCTTGAAAAAGACTACTGACACTCTGGCTGTTGTCAATCAGAACCCACACGTTGTGGCCAACAATATTCAGAAATTTGATGGCAACATGGTCACTTTAAATTCAAATCAGCAGGCCCTAGTCACTGAATTCAGCAAGACAACTAAGCACATTGATGACTCCTTGCACTCATATGCCAATTGCATAGCTGAAGAAGCCAAAAAGGGGGAGAAGGAGTAAATCGCTAAGATGGCTGAGCTCCAGAAAAGCATGGATGCAAACTTTGTGAAATCAAGCAACTACGTCTATGAGAGTTGCTGGTGGATGCTACAACAGGCACTGGGCACGTTAGGAGTCGTCCTACCTGACCAACCTGCCGGTGCTCAGGCTCCTGAGACTTCTACGGCTGCCGAGGAAGTATATATTGCTGAGAATGTAAGTACAAGTGTTGCTGATATTTTCACTGATGAAGCTGACGCTAGGGCCATCTCCAAATCTAAGCTGAGATGCATGTTTGACCAGGAGGCCTTAGCTAAAGCAAGGGGAAAGAGGAAAATTCAGGAAGGGACATCAAAGGAGACACCAACTCAAAAGAGGATCAGACTAAGTGAGGAGGAGGTAAGAAACGAAAGGTGGAGCCCAGTCTCAAGGAGCATCATCCTAGACACCTTCCTGCTGCAAGAAAGAGGAGAGATAAATCGAAATGAAGCATATAGTCAGTATGAATGGGAGACGCACAAAGCATTTGAAGCGAAACGCAACATTTTCTTCAGAAACAACAAGGATCCAAGACAAAGTTGCTCCTCCTAGGTACTATCCGAAGCCCAAGGAATACATGGAAAGGCCAGAGCAAAAAGTACTTGGCGCAAACTCTTAAGGGTGACGGAGCTAAGGACAAATAGTCACTATCTTATAGCTGGTCACGGTGTATTAAGAACATTTAACAATTATTACTGTCGTGTGAACAATTCTGACTTATATGTGAATATATTTCTCTTGGTATATATATATATATATTCTTGAATGTGTGAATGACTCAAGTCCTGTTCTGATTGCATTTATTACCTTGTGTTGCATAATTAATTTTTAAATGCTATAATTATTATTTGATAGGTGTTATTCATCTTAGCTAGTAGGGTTTTGGCTTCGTCAAATAGGGGGAGATTGTTGGGTATTGTATCCACGATTACCTAGATTTGAGGAAGCCCCCTGTCAAGCTAAGATGAATTCACAATGTATTTGATGAAACATTTCAAGTTGTACTTGCAGTTTCTCCACGCTAAGTGCACACCAATGTCAGGGTGCAGTAGGTCAATATACACGGGTCTGCACGACGTAATCCCTCGTTGAGCAGATCAGTGTGTTGGCCTATGTGTACTCTCTCTATTGGAGTGCACTTACTTTCAAGTACAGGACCGCTCATATGCAAGAGAAGACAAGGAGCATGGAGGATCAAGGAGCAGCTCCTAGGTGGAAGACGAAAAATCGTCCAAGGCAAATTCGACGAGAATCACCAAGTGATTCTCGCCGAATCGGCGAGAATCACTTGGTGATTCTCGCCGAATCGACGAGAATCATCAGTGATTCTCGCCGACTCCTTCTGGCCATCTCAATATGGTGCCAAAGCAAGATTCGGCGAGAATCACTTGTAATTCCCGCCGAACCAGTGGTCATGCAGCCCATGAATACCAAGTCCAAGTCGTTGAGAATCGGCAAGTGATTCGACGAGAATCACAAACGATTCTCGACGAATCGACGAGAATCACTTGGTGATTCTCGCCGATTCGTCGAGAATCGTCTGCGATTCTCGCCGATTTTTACTTGGCGTTTTCTCAGAATGCTGCTGGACCGGATTCTGCTTCTGGACTTATTTGAACCGGATTTTGGGGATTTCTTTTGTGGGTCCCACAAACGGTCATATTTGAGAATACTATAGTATAAATACATGAGTATTTTTGAACAGCAGAGGACGGACAAGAGAAAAAGAAAAACGAGCGGCGACGTAACCCTAAATCCGCGAACTCGCTCCGCTCCGCCGCCGCCGCTCGCGTCAAGTGGTCGCCGCTGCTGATCGCTCCTCTTCCCGATCTCCGGTGACAGAAGCTTAGCAAGGCTTGTGTCTCACGCGTCTATCCGGAGATCTCTTGTCTCTCGATTCGTTGACCGGGAAAAACTCCCCCGTCCGAATCGATCGAGACGACTGATCCTAGAGTGACCGTTGGTAGACCTAGCTTGCTTCGCTACGAAGTTTAGATCTCCAAGTTCTGCAGCCACTCTTCATCGTAGCCGCCAATCCGAAGCTAGCCGCCGCTCGTGTGCCGCCGCCGGTTCCGGGGAGATCTTCTCCAAGAGAGACCAAGGTCGTAGACTCTTCATCGACTTCAAGAACACGTCGTCGAACAAAGAGTAACACCGAAGTCTCCAAAAGAAGTTTGTATTTCATATACATTCCATATTTACTTGTGTTGTAAAGGAACTTTTGTTCCGTGGTGTAAGGGTTGGGTGCAACCCGATTTGTGGGAGTGTTGACTCTCACGTGTGGAAGGGCTCCTTCCGTTAGTGAAGGGATTGGATTTCAATCCCGTTGGAGAATTGACCGAGTCGTCCCTTGTTGGGGAGATAGGTCGAAGGGGGAAAGTGGATGTACCCAAGTCGGGGAACCACTATAAATTTGCTGTGTATTCTGTGTTCTGTGTTTGTTGCTTTTATTGTGCAGGTACATCTGTGAATTCCGCAAAAGAACCATACGTCACCTATTCCCCCCCCATAGGTGCACATAGCCGACACTAGGTGGACTTTCAAGTTCACAAGGGGAAAGATAGATAAGACATTATTTCTTAGGGAAATAAAAAACAAGATTTTGCTAGTGCAAATCTATGTCGACGACATTATTTTTAGCTCTACTGACAACAACCTCTGCAAAAAGTTTTCAAAACATATGCAAGGGAAGTTTGAAATGAGCAGTATGGGCGAGCTGAAGTATTTCTTAGGGCTTCAGGTGAAACAATCTGAAGATGGAAATTCCATCTCGCAGACTAAGTTCACCAAAGAGCTAATTAAGAAATTCGGAATGGAGAACACAACCTCTATGAGGACTCCAATGGGTTCATCTGTGTCTATGGACAAGGATGAGAAAGGGAAACCTTTTGATGAAACCAATTATAAAACAGACATAATATTCTCAACATGTGTATGTGCTAGATTTCAAGTGAACTCTAAGGAATCTCACTACGCTGCTGCAAAGCAGATTTTGAGATACCTTTAAGGTACCCCAAATCTCGGCTTATGGTACCCAAGAAGTAATAATATCGAGCTATTTGGTTTTTCAGATGCAGATTTTGCAGGTTGCAAAGATGACAGGAAGAGCATTTCAGGGACTTGCCAATTCCTTGTAAGAAGGCTCATTTCCTGGAGTAGTAAGAAGCAGAACTGTGTTGCAATCTCAACAGCCGAGTCAGAGTATATCTCTACAGGCAGTTGTTGTGCACAGTTGCTATGGATAAAGAATCAGATGGAAGATTACAATCTCAAAGTCCAAAACAACCCTTTATTTTACGACTCCTCCAGCGTGATTGTAATAGCCAACAACCCAGTCTATCATAGCCAGACAAAGCATATAGAGCTGCGGTACCACTTCATCCGGGAGCATGTGGAGCTTGGGGACATTAATCTACAATATGTCACAACAGACAGGCAGATTACAGACATATTCACGAAGCTGCTGGACGAGGCCAAGTTCTCGTTCTTCAAAACACAACTTGGAATGCTCAACAAAGGAGATTAGAGAAGGTGGACTCACAATAAAGCTCAGAAATCAAGTAATGCATCAAAAGTTGAAATTTCTCAAAATCTGACTTAATGACTCGAGTAAAATAATGAACCACTCGAGTACTTCTTCAGCCTACTCGAGTACTCCGCAAGTCACTCGAGTAACACTACTCGAGTACTTAAGTTCCCACTCGAGAAGAATGACGACGTCACTCGAGTATCTTCATTATACCACTCGAGTACTGCCGGTCCACTCGAGTATCAGGAAGACTTTTTCTCACTTCTATTCAAATTTTTTTATTCGCAACCCGAGGCTTATACCGCCACTTTCAAAGGTATGTTAGCTTAATTTCCTTCTTAATCATCGATAAATTAGGGTTATATAAATAGGAAAAGTCCGAATTTACTTTCTACACGAATTCAAAATCCTTTCACTCAAGAAAAGGTGAAGTCTTTTCGTCTTCCGCCGACTGTCGCAGAGCCCGTGCCATCTTCTTCCCCGCACCAAATTTCTCTCAACTTTCTGGATCATGGCACCGTCGTCAAAGATTGGAATCGGTTATGAACTTATCACAGCCGGTATTGCCGATTTATCTGACGATTTCAGGAATCTCCTCATCCTTCTCGACACCGCCGGGCTGACGTTCGTTCTTCAGCAAACTGTGCAAAATTCTATTTCCAGAAGCCGAAGAGTTCTTTGCAAACATCAAGGTAAAATAAATGGCAAGGTCCTCAAGTCCACAGTCAAGGGTATCAAGATAAAACTCATAAAAACCTCTGTCTCCAACCTTCTTCGACTACCCATAGTAGATGAAGAAGAACATCTAAGTCATGAAGATTCTGACAGGGCTTGCATGTTCTGTGTCCTCTCAGCAGAAGTTCTTACCATTCGCCGAGCAGACCTCAATCCAAAAAGCAAGTTCCTGGTCGATATCATTGGAAAGATTCTCCTGTGCAAGACCAGTTCTATAAGAGACATTTCTCTTAATTTATTTGACATCATGACAGCCATCATTTGCAGAAAGAAATTTCAATTTGGTATGTTGATTCTGATAAGATCAGGGAGAGCATCAAGGCTCCAAACTATGCCAGGATCATCTCTTTGATGTTGCATGAGATCAATCCTGAAGTTTTCAATTTCTCTTAAGGTACAATACTACACCACATGAAGAAAGTATCCATTTTCTCTATTCAGAGATGGGAATTGAAACTGCTAAATCCTGCCCAGTCTGCCAGAGCCCATGACCATCTTACTGCAGAGGACATGACCCCATCTCCCTCTCCACCTCACATTGCCAGCACATCTGGTGTAGCTGCTGAGGTGGAGCCTGCTCATTATGTTCCAGAAGATAGAGTACCTACTCCACCTGTGACTGCTCTCCCTCCAACCACTCCTGAAGAAACACCCTTAGATGCTCAGGTACAAGACACCATTCTTTTTACAGAAGAAGCCATCAGTCAGATGATTGAAGAGTTAATTACTGATGAACCTCTTCCTCCACTCCAATCAGAACAACCTACTGAACCATCAAAGAAACCAACACCAGTACCTTCACCTACTCATACTCCATCTCCTGAATCCCCTGTTTACCACTCTCCTGCTGCTGATAAAGAGCAGGTTGAGACTATATTAATTTATGATGAGAAAGAACAGTCCCCGGAACTAGTTGAAGCTCCTTTGAAGAGCCTGGACTTCACTATCCCCACCATCATCACTGAATAAGGAGATGCCTTGATTTATACTACCAGAGCTCAGAGCTCAGTCATTATTGAAGAAGTTATTCCATGGTCTGCTCCTCCTCCTCCTCCTCCTCCTCCAATTCCTTATACTGCTACTCCACCTCCTGCTGCAAATGATATTATAGGTAAGATTGAACAGATGCAGCTTGAACAAAGAAAGTACTTTGATGACTCTCTCAAAGTTATCCATGATAAAATCACTGCTCTTGAAAAAGAGATGAGCAGAGGATTTGCTGAAATTTAGCACAACACTGAGGAATTAAGACAGCTATTCAAGATAGGTGAAAAAGCTCTGGACCACATAATCACCAGTGTTGGTCATGTAATGGAACAAGCTGTTACTGTTGCAAATAACCAAATATAGTTAGAAAAGTCAGCCCAAGCTCACACATTCAAGATCTGTGAAGAAGTAGGTACCTTCAAAGAAGATGTTATCGATACTCTCACTATAGAAGTCAGAAAGGGGGAGAATCTAGTCAAAGAATACTTAGAGAAATCAGATGTTGCCAAGCAAACACTCTGGGAAGCAAAGCTAAAAGAAATTCATGATGATGTGCAGAGTCAGATCCAAAGTGTAAAATTCCATACTTATGATACAGCTGTATGGATGCATAACCAGATATTCCCTGATTTTCAAGCTGATCCAAACATTATTCCTCATCATTTGAATCCCCTAGCTCCAGCTCCAGTTCCTCAGCCTACCTTCTCTCAAAGACCTGAAGGCTTTGAAGCCCCTCCTCTAGAATCTTATTCTCAGGTTTGGGAATCAGATCCAACAGACATATTTCTTCAAGCTCCTCCTAAAATTCACATTCCAAAGAAAAGGAAGTATGACGAGGGATCCTCTGCCAGCAGATCCATTCCAGTTCCAGATACAAAGAAAAGGAAAGCTCCCGAGCAGAAATTTGGAGTCCTACATCAAAGTGCCTTATCCTAGATACTCTAAAGTTAGTCTTAGGCTTTAATGAAAATATACATGATCATTACAACTCCCAATAATGGGACTTGTATGAGAAGTCTATGACCATGGGAAGATTGTATGATAAAGAATATGGAAGAAACAATCCTGCTCCTCCTCCAAAACCTCCAAAGTACTATCCAAAGCCTTACAGTTATCAAAGGAGACAACAAAAAAAGAAGGATAGACAATAACAACAACAACAACATCAAGCTTAAGACTGAAGAAAGTTATAAGAGTGTGGATATGAATTGTGTAGAAATGATTTTTGGACAATTCTACTTATATACATTCTTAATTTTGATTATCTACTCTTTGCTTATAACCTTTGTGCTTGTTACTGTATTTTCAATCTTGCATATTTAGCTCTTCATTTGTCTATATAATTCACATTAGTGTAGAGGGTTCTGACTTCTACAAATAGTGGGAGATTATTGGGTTTTGTATCACAATAACCTAGATTTGTGTGAAGTCACCCTTGAACTAAGATGAATTAAGTTGTATTTGATGTATTGTTTGAGTTATGTGTTTATAAGACTTAATTGCCAAGTGTAGACGGACCATACAATGTAATCCCGCATTGTGTGATCCACGGTGTTGACTCATGTGTAGCCTCTCTATTGGGATACACTTCATTTTTCAAGCACTAGGACTGTTGGAGAAAGACATGTTGCTGATTTTATTGAAGAAAGGAAAAGTTCTCATAAACTCAATTTTACTAAGTATTTCACTCGAGTAGAAGTTTAAGTACTCGAGTTGAACCCTTAGTAAATACTCGAGTAAGTCTGTCTGAATTTGAGTAAGGGAAATGGTTCTCGAGTAGTCTGAACATAGCTCTCAAATGACCAAGTCCATTACTCGAGTATACTTCTTATTATTCTCGAGTTGACAGATTTTCCTCTTAGAAAATATTCTATGTACTTTACTCGAGTAGTCAAGTCCACCACTCGAGTAGTTGAACCAGTTGTCTGGTGTTACAGAAGTAATATTCTCGTGTTGAATTTACCTCATTCGAGTAGTCTAGTTTATTGATGAGTTGTAAATATACGTATTTTTTACGTACAATAAATAAGTCGTTTTAGTTTATTTTTGTCTTTTTTAGTTATTTTCCTTTAATAAATTGCTCCTATTTTGTAAATATTATGCTAACTTAGATTTATTTTTGTTTCTTGAAGCTTTCTGGAAAATTGCCAAAAAGTGCATAGTATATGCCCGTGTACTTTGGGTCACGCCCGTGACCTAGGCATGTTACTTCAATTCCCGTGAAATCAGAAGAATATGAAGAGAAAAATATGACACGTCCTAAGACACTCTAGTGTCAAATGACACACCGTGTGAACTAAGCCCGTGTCACTTCAGCTCGATGAAATCACGCTCGAAGATCGTTGATCGTCCCGACACGCCGTGTTAAGATACAACACGGGAGTGACTTCTCCACCTGGCCCAACAAGACAACACGGCGACTTTTCGACACAACCCGTCCCGGATCAACCTTCTCGACATGCCCTCCGACACGCCCGTGTCGGCAGAGACACGAGCGTGACTTCCAGGTGGACTGCCCCGAAGTCAAAGTAGCCATCAAATCACCGGATCAACTCATGTATAGTGCTGACACGCCCCCCGACACGCCCGTATCAGAGGGCGTGCACTTTGAAATTTTTTCCTATAAATAGGCAGCTGCTGTATGAACCCCTGTTCTTTCTTTTGGACCATTTTGCCTTACGGAGGTGCTGCCTAGATGGATTTCCAAGCTATGTAATGGGATTTTCTCCCTCTCTCTCTCTTATTTTAGTTTAAACTTTATAATCATCTTTTATTATTAATGCAAATGTAGTTTTCCCCATTACATGGTTTTGGACTTCATCTATATGCCCACCCTAAGCAATCTTATTTTTATTTTGTTTTATCCTTTGTTTTCGTTTTTTTTATGGGTGTGTGTGTGTATGAGTATAGGTTTCTACTTTTATGTTTTCATTATTTTGTTTACTTAGTTTTGTCAAACTTAGGATTTTATAGCTTTCTATTTCATTCCTATCGATCCGCAAAACTGTTTTCAAAGCGGTTTTCATTTTTGTTTAACTTAGATTTTCCTTTTTATGTCGTAAAACTTTTTCATTCTTTTCACTTTATTTCCACTTTCTTAGCACTTTTATGGAGTTATAAGAATGAATATATAGTCGTTTTAATTTTTCGAGCATTTCGATTTTCATTTTAAACTTTTGCTCGTTTAATTTTACTGTCCTCTTTTTATACATTTCTACCGCATTCTAGCGGTAGAAATGTATTTGTTTTAATTTTTCGAGCACTTTCATTTTGTGTTTATT
Organism: Platanthera guangdongensis; assembly: GCA_039583875.1. NCBI lineage: Eukaryota > Viridiplantae > Streptophyta > Magnoliopsida > Asparagales > Orchidaceae > Platanthera > Platanthera guangdongensis. The sequence continues at coordinate 124,647,208 of CM077148.1, read as the reverse complement.
TGCAAAACGTTTTGCTCCTTTAAATTTTATTTTGAGTTTTTATGTATTTCTACCGCATTCTAGCGGTAGAAATGTAGTTGTTTTAATTTTTCAGTCACTTTATTTTTCCTATTTTTTTATACATGTGCGTGCGTGTATGAGTTAGATTTTATAGCTTTCTTTCATTCCTGTAGAGTGTGTGAGTGTGTTTTCATTTTATTTCGAGTGCGTGTGTTTTCCTTCCTGTAGAGTGCGTGAGTGTAGGAGTTAGACTTTTAATTTCTATTGTGTGGGTGTGTTTTAATTTTCTGTAGAGTGGAGTGTTTAATTCAAGTTGTGTGTGTGAGTTTTACTTTATGTCGAGTGCGTGGGTGTGTTCTTATTTCTATTGTGTGTGTGTGTGTGTGTTTTAATTTACTATCGAGTGCGTGTGTGTGTGCATTTATTTCCTCCTACTCGTTTGAGTATGACTCGCTTTCATTTTCTGCCTACTTATTTGAGTAGGAATTGTGTGTGTGAGTTTTCATTTTCTAGAGTGTGTATGTGTGTGAGTTTCATTTCCATAGAGTGCGTGCGTGGGTGCATTTATTTTCTCCTACTCGTTTGAGTAGGACTCGCTTTCATTTCCCGCCTACTCGTTTGAGTAGGTCTCACAATTTCCTGCTTTATTTTCCTGCTTTCTTTTACAGCTTTATTTCCTGCTTTCATTTTTTGCTTTCATTTTATCGCTTTCATTTTATTGCTTTCATCGCAAGCCGTCCCCATTCCGATGAGTGGCTAACCGCTCTTAGCCCTTAGTATCGAAGAGCATTGGGACAGATAAAATAGTTTTAAATAATTAAAAGTCATGTTTTTCTAACTAATTAAATTACTTAACATTTGCCTCGTGTTTACGAAGCGTAGAACCACATAATCGATGTGTGGGCTTTATTTCTATAGTCCATATGCTAGCTAGCCGAGAGGCCATGCGTATGGACCAATCGCCCCTTGGTAAATGGAGTTCCGCACTAACCCTCGAGAGAGGAGGCGCGCAAACTCTACCGGATTGGGTTCCCTATCCAATAACGGGGTTCTTAGCGTAATGCGGGCATTAAGAGGAATCCTTCGTCGGACGAGAGCCCGGTCGAATAGTCTTAATGTTCAGGTAAGCGATAGTCCGAGAGATAGTTGAGCTCATTTTAGTGAAATCTCCACGACCAAGTCTCCGCCTTAATTAATTTGAAATTTAGGATCGTTTTTTATTAAAAGTTTATTTTAGTTCAAATTTTATTCGATGCGGTTGCGCTAAGATATTCATCGGCTCCATCTTTAATGCTTTCATTTTCTGTCTGTTATATATATATATAAAATATTCTGATAAGATAAAATATCGGTAAAATAATAGTCCCCTTCAGAGAAGAGTAGAAATAATCAACCCGACCCCGAGAACAATACGACCTCGATATTCCACACCAGAATATCCTGTACTACACGCGAAAGATGCACTTGCCTCCTTTCGTAAAAACTCGATCTCAACCGTTTTATATCCAAACAATAAATCTGCGTGCCGCATCTTCCTAAATAAAACCAATACCGCTCATTCTAAATAAACTGCCCGGGCGCCGCGTATCCGAAATAATTTTTGGAATTTTAACCCCCATCAAGTTTTTGGCGCCGTTGCCGGGGACATTTTGAGTCGTTATTTTGAACTCTGGAGAACTATTACTTTTACCTCTATATATATAAAAAATGGCCACCAAAAAAAGTAATAATAATAATAATATATTAATATTAAAATTACTTTTAAACAAATTTTTTTTTATAAACAAAAACAAAATCTAAAAACTAAAAAACTCTCAAAACTCAGCCCTAAAAAACTAAAAAACTACAAAAAAAACTAAAAACTAAAAATCCTAAAAACTAAAAAACTTAAAAAACCACAAAACCCTAAAAACTACAAACTCTAAAAAATCTAAAAACTCTAAAAATTTAACCACTAAAAAAACCAAAAAATTCAAAACACAAAAAAAACTAAAAAACCTACTAAAAACCGCAAAAAAATTTCTGCATCTATGTTTAAAAACTCTAAAAAAATCTAACCACTAAAAAAACCAAAAAAAATCAAAAAACTTCAAAACACACAAAAAAACTAAAAAACCTACTAAAAACCGCAAAAAATTCCATATCTATGTTTTATTTTAACTTGTTCTATTTCTTTTCAAACACCAAAAATTTTACCCAATAATAATAATAAGTACTTGAAATAAATAAAACTTTTCTATTATTAAACATTATATATCTACTTTGTTGCTTCGGCTCTTCATACTATTGTGCGCGTTAGTGGAATACCTTTCTGTGGCGCTCATATAGCTAAGATGTTAGCTTATGAGTCACACACACACTTGCCCCGTACCGCCCGCAAACATTTAGCCGAATTTTTCTTTTTTAATTCTTCTGTTATTTTTCTTTCCTTTTTTTTCTCTCAATAATGCAGGGTTCCATATGAGCCTCCCCGACCTCGTCTTAGGGAAGCTTCTACCATCCTTTTTCTTTTTATACATCTTGTAGTTTATCTATTATCATTTCGCATACTTAGATTGCAATATTGGGGACAATGTTGGGTTTAAGTATGAGGGTATTTTCCTATTCCGCACTTGTATTTTCTGCACCAATCAAAAACCTTACAAAAAATGCAAAAAATTAAAACCTTAAAAAAAATTTTCATAAAACAAAAAAAAAATTCAAAAAAATTATAAAACAAAAACTCAGAAAAAATTTCATAAAACACAAAAAAAAAATCACAAAAAAAAACTTATAAAACAAAAAGTTAAAAAAAAGTATTTTTACTTTGTTCAAGTTTTGTAAAAAGTCTTTCTCTTTCCCCCTCTCTTCTTTTTAAATAACACTTCTTTCTCTCTACTTTCTTGTAAATAAATTGATAAAAATGTTAAAAAATTTAAAAAACAAAAAAACTCAAAAAAAATTTCATAAAACACAAAAAAAACTTATAAAACAAAAAGTTCAAAAAAATTGTTTTTACATTGTTCAAGTTTTGTAAAAAGTCTATCTCTTTCCCCCCTCTCTTCTTTGTAAAATGTCTTTTTCTTTCCCCCTCTATTTTTTTTAAATAACACTTCTTTCTCTCCCCTTTCTTGTAAATAAATTGATAAAAATTTTAAAAAAAAACTAAAAACTCAAAAAATATTTATAAAATCCAAAATTAAAAAAAAGAGAATAACTCTAAAATCCAAAAAAAGAGATATTAAATCAAAAAAAAAAGATAAAAACCATAAAATCCCAAAAAATATTGTTTATTATGTAACAAATTTATCGAATATCTCATTCTTAACCCTTTTCGCTCTCCACAAATTTAGTTGCGAGTTAATTTATATGTGAATTCTATTAATTCTTTGTTTACTATTCATTTACTAATTGGAGATCGATAGATTTAGATATCTGGGGTTAAGTTTAAAGAATTTCTTATGCTTTATTTTTTTTATTTAGATAAGGTACATGTTTTCAGCATTACTTCTACTTATCTAAATAGTTACATATTTATGTTATTAGATAATAACAACCTTAGATTTCATATTATGTTCACTCCAAGTTTTTTTTAGAAATATAGGAATGTTTAATTTATAAAGGCTGCTCTCAAATTTTTTTTATTAAACCTAGATTTCTTTCTGAAAACAAAAAAAAACCTATCATATCACCTTTTTTTCATGTCTTACTTGGCATGATTTTGATCCTCAAAAATCCTATGTAAATGGGAATAAGATTTCATTCCGTAAACATAGGCATCCAATATTTGAAAAGATTATATATTACAGAGTAAGAGGATAAAATTCATTACTCCTATACATATACATTTGATTATTATGAAGTTGTTAAAAAAATATTATATGTTATGGAAAATAAGATTTCATTTTCCTAACATCCATATTCGAATCAAAAAATTTCATTAGAGGTTCGAGCGAGAAAAATATACCCTCGCCTCTAAAAATCAAAGCCCTTCATAAACCTCAACATCCCACTCCGCCAATTTTAAATGATTCTAGAATTAATTTAAAATCTTTTTGAGAGCATAATTTGTAAATTTCATTATTTCCTATAATTCTTACAAGCTAATGTTTTCATAAATCCAATCTATTTTTGTTAACCTAACAAATAAAATTTTTTGCTATCTATTTGATTTTATCGAAAAGTTTTTAGCTGAAACTCTTCCTTTATTTAAATTTTTGTCGTAATTTAGGACTTAACACTTATACCCCGGATAACTATTTTGATCTTGCTTTCAATTAATTCAAGCGGTAGCTAAACCTAGGATTCTTTAATTCATTATAAGTTCATCTCCAACTTTTGCTCTAGAATAGCAAAAGCTTAAGTATGGGGGTATTTGATGAGTTATAAATATACGTATTTTTACGTACAATAAATAAGTTGTTTTAGTTTATTTTTGACTTTTTTAGTTATTTTTCTTTAATAAATTGCTCCTATTTTGTAAATATTATGCTAACTTAGATTTATTTTTGTTTCCTAAAACTTTCAGGAAAATTGCCAAAAAATACATAGTACACTCCCATGTACTTTGGGTCACGCCCGTGACCTCGGCGTGATACTTCAATTCCCGTGAAATCAGATGAATATGAAGAGAAAAATGTGTCACGCCCTAAGACATGCCCGTGCCAAATGACACGCTCCGTGACCTAAGCCCGTGTCACTCTAGCTCGATGAAATCGTGCTCGAAGATCGTCGACCGTCCCGACATGCCCGTGTCAAGATGCGACACGGGCGTGACTTCTCCACCTGGCCCGACAAGACAACGCGATGACTTTTCGACACAACCCATCTCAGATCAACCTTCCTGACACGTCCTCCGACATGCTTTTGTCAGTAGAGACACGGGCGTGACTTCCACGTGGACCGCCCCGAAGTCAAAGTAACCATCAAATCGCTGGATCAACTCATGTATAGTGCTGACACACCCGTGTCAGAGGGTGTGTACTTTGAATTTTTTTTACTATAAATAGGGAGCTGCTGTATGAACCACTGTTCTTTCTTTTGGACCATTTTGCCTTAGGGAGGTGCTGCCTAGATGGATTTCCAAGCTATGTAATGGGATTTTTTCCCTCTCTCTCTCTCTTTTATTTTAGTTTTAACATTGTAATCATCTTTTATTATTAATGCAAATGTTGTTTTTTCCCATTACATGGTTTTGGTCTTCATCTATATGCCCACCCTAAGCAATCTTATTTTTATTTTGTTTTATCCTTTGTTTTCGTTCTTTTTTATGGGGGTGTGTGTATGAGTATAAGTTTTTTACTTTTATGTTTTCATTATTTTGTTTACTTAGTTTTGTCAAACTTAGGATTTTATTGCTTTCTATTTCATTCCTATAGATCCGTAAAACTATTTTCAAAGCGGTTTTCATTTTTGTTTAACTTAGATTTTCTTTTTTATGTCGTAAAAGTTTTTCATTCTTTTCACTTTATTTCCACTTTCTTAGCATTTTTACAGAGTTATAAGAATGAATATATAATCGTTTTAATTTTTCGAGCATTTCGATTTTTGTTTTAAACTTTTGGTCGTTTAATTTTTCTGTCTTCTTTTTATGCATTTCTACCACATTCTAGCGGTAGAAATGTATTTGTTTTAATTTTTCGAGCACTTTCATTTTGCAATTATTTGCAAAACATTTTGCTGCTTTAAATTTTATTTTGACTTTTATGCATTTCTACTGCATTCTAGCGGTAGAAATGTAGTTGTTTTAATTTTTCAGTCACTTTGTTTTTCCTATTTTTGTACGTGTGCGTGCGTGTATGAGTTAGTGTTGGATCCCTAGTTGATTTGGGCTAGGTTCACTAACTAGGATAATTAACCCACCATGTATAGTCAGGGTCATGTCATTGTGTCCTAGAGTTTAGGCTTTGTCCTTAGTATCAACGACATATCGACCAGCCAACAGAAGACTGTAGAAGACTTAAAGACTTAGAAGAAAATCAGTTCAGAAAGTGAGTTCGACGTTCGTCGAACTCAGCTCGACAAAAGTCGTGCTCAGCTCGATGAACTCAGAGTAAATTTTCTGAGTTGAGTTCGACAATATTCGAGCTCAGGTCGACGAATTCTGAGAAATCAACTTCTACTCATTAAGTCCAGAAAACTTTCTCTGAACTCAGGTCGATGAAGTTATGTTATCAGATCGACGAACTTAGAGCACAGAAATGGGAAGTTTTCACAGAAAGCAGTTAGCTGATCTCAGGTGTACGAACTTGTTTCTCAGGTCTACAAACAAGAATTCCCAGGTCGAGGAACACAATTTCTCTGGTTGATGAACTTTGATCTTAGGTCGACGAAATCTGTTCTCTGGTTGATCATTGCTGTGCAGTTCCAGACTTAGAATTTTTCCTCTTTTTGTCCTTATTCTCATGCAGTAATTTCTGAATAATCAATGCTTATATTCTCTGAATATAGCCGTTAGTGGCAGCATTGATTATGGTCTTCATCAGGAATATTACTTGCCGTTTTTTTAAAAGGACAGTTGGGGAAATTCATTAATGATATATTCTCTCCAGCCACATTTCCATTCTCCAGGCAGTCAACATTCAATGCTAAAGGATTTCAAAATTCAAAGGAGAATGAGACAGAGATATATAAAAGATATTTTCTCTTTCAGTCGTATAGAAGAGACAGAACACAAGAAATCATTCAAGAAAAAGAATTCTACTGTCTTCATCAAGTGTTCATCCTCCAGCAAGCTTTCAAGAGACAATCAACTTCTATCTTTCTACAGCTTTCTGGAGAATCTTTTCAAGAAGACCTACTCACCCTGCAAAGCTCTCCATCTTCCTGAACAAATCGTCATCTCAGGGGAGCTTTGACACCATCAAGAATCCACAAGTCTTCACTGTTGCTTTGAGAAAAGAGAAGACAACATCAAGTTTCATTTGTTTTACCCCACTGTACACAGGGTTCTAGCTCCCTTCAAAAGTTAAACACTTGGTTGCAAGTCTCCTGATCAAAAGACTTGATTTGGTTTTTAGGCACCTGATCAAAAGCCTGAAGGGTTTCCCGATCTACATGAAGCAGATCTTGTGGTGACATGCACCTGAGCAAAAACCTGATTGGTGACCGGGCATCTGATCAAAAACTTGAGTGGATTCCTACCAGAGTGGTAGAATAGTGGATGTTCCCAAGTTTTAGGGGAACCACTATAAAAATTCTTATGTCGTCTGTGATGCTCTCTCATTTTTATTGTGCGCTGCTTGCTGTGTAGTTTAGTTTTTATTTCTGCACTCTCTGATTACACTTATAAGTATCATTATTTTACTTATGCAATAAAAATCTGATAAGATTTTAAAACACTCTATTCACCCCCTCTCGAGTTAAACAGTCAAACCTAACAGGTGGTATCAGTGCATACCAGCACTTTCAGTTAGATTTTATAGCTTTCTTTCATTCATGTAGAGTGTGTGAGTATGTTTTCATTTTATGTCGAGTGCGTGTATTTTCCTTCCTGTAGAGTGCGTGAGTGTAGGAGTTAGACTTTTAATTTCTGTTGTGTGGGTGTTTTTTAATTTTCTGTAGAGTGGAGTGTTTAATTCAAGTTGTGTGTGTGAGTTTTACTTTATGTCGTGTGCGTGGGTGTGTTTTTATTTATGTTGTGTGAGTGTGTTTTAATTTACTGTCGAGTGCGTGCGTGTGTGCATTTATTTCCTCCTACTTGTTTGAGTAGGACTCGCTTTTATTTTCCGCCTACTCATTTGAGTAGGACTTGTGTGTGTGAGTTTTCATTTTCTGTAGTGTGTGTGTGAGTTTTCAATTCCATAGTGTGCGTGCGTGGGTACATTTATTTTCTCCTACTCGTTTGAGTAGGACTCGCTTTCATTTCCCGCCTGCTCATTTGAGTAGGTCTCGTAATTTCCTGCTTTATTTTCCTGCTTTCTTTTACTGCTTTATTTCCTGCTTTCATTTTCTGCTTTCATTTTATCGCTTTCATTTTATCGCTTTCATTTTATTGCTTTCATCGCAAGCCATCCCCATTCCGATGAGTGGCTAACCGCTCTTAGCCCTCAGTATCGAAGAGCATTGTGACAGATAAAATAGCTTTAAATAATTAAAGGTCCTATTTTTCTAATTAATTAAATTACTTAAGGTTTTCCTCGGGTTTACGAAGCGTATGAAAGATATGGTACCTAAACACCTAGAGGGGGGGGGTGAATAGGTGACCTAATCCTTTTCTAACTTTTGTTTGGCAATCAACAGTTTTTAACACAGATTTCTGAATAAGTAATCACAGCACACAGCAATTCTCAACACAGAACATTCACAGCACACAGAATACACAAGATTTATAGTGGTTCCCCAATCTTTGGGTACATCCACTTTCCCCCTTCGCCTATCTAGCAGTGTACTAGATTCAGCCAAACTTCTCCTACTAGCTCAGAACCCAACAAGGTTCCTACCTCAGGCCTCAAGCCTTACACTCAGCCAAAAGGCCTACAACTCAGCCACCCAGGCCTACACTCAGCCAATTAAAGGCCTACACTCAGAGTTCTTCAACTCCTACACTCAGGCACCAAGCCCTACCCTCAGCCTTTATAAAATAGGCTTACAATCACTCAGATCCAATGGATCTTACAAGTTATAATAGAAAATATAAATTGCTAACTCTACAACTCAGAAAGAATGAGAGGAGTTGAGAGTTTTTTCTTGAGAGTTCTTGGAAGAACTCAGTTAGATCCAAACTGAGCTTAGCTTTCTTCAAAGCTTCTTGAGTAGAAACTGAATTAGTCTGAATCTTCTGCAATGTTCCTTGATCTCTCTTCTGAAATGATCTCTGCTTCTTGAAATCCAGATGACTCTGAATTCTTCTTCTCAGCCTTAGTTCCAAAGACTGAATCCTTGGTTGGAGCTCTCTCTCTCCAACTACTTAGATCTGCAGTTGGACTGCCTGATCTTCTTGTGTTGATCCTCTGTGTATCACTTCTTGATTTCAGACGTGATCACACTTACTTAAACTACATAAATATTCTCACAAGTTGTTACTCTGTGTTTCTTCATTCATTTTTTTTTCTTGTAAGACTGTGGGTGCCCTATTTATAGGCTTCCTTCATGGTAACCGGCTGATCCGGTTTATAAGCAGTCTTCTGACATCTCTGACAGTTGCTGTAGACCTGGCTGGATTGGCAGCTGTCATGTCAACCAGTCACTTCTTGAAATTCTGGCTAACTGTCAGTTAGTGTCGAGACTTTCTGTTCTTAAGTGTCGACACTTATAGACCTAAGTGTCGACACATGTTGTGTAAGTGTCGACACAAGTCTACAAGGTGTCGACACATTCCCTTGTATGTCTCGACACAGTTTCTTCTGCATGTGTCGACACTGAAATTGAGTGTCGACACAAGCACTTGTACTTCATTCTTTCTGTATTCTTCTAAGTGTCGACACATCTCCTTTGTGTCGACACATCTTCATGTGTAGAAACTGTCAAGTGTCGACACTGCTTCTTGGTGTCGACACAAGTCTTCATTCTTGATTCTTACAGCTGAGTGTCGACACATTCCATTAGTGTCGACACTTATACTTAGAATATTTTACAAGTTTTCTGTTCTTTGCTAAGTGTCGACACAGCTCCTTGTGTCCACACTTTCTTCCAAGTGTTGAGTCTTCTGGTTATGTGTCGACACATTGTGCTGAGTGTCGACACATTCCTTTTAAGTGTTGACTTCTTTGAGTGTGTGTCGACACATTGTGCTGAGTGTCGACACATTCTTCATATGTTGACTCTTTAGATTGAGTGTCGACACATTGTGTTGAGTGTCGACACTTGTACTTGTCTCTGCAGAATTATTGCTGAGTGTCGACACAACTCCAAGTGTCGACACTGTCTAGTGTTGACTCAGCTCTTCAAGGTGTCGACACTTCTGCTAAGTGTCGACACAGCTTTTCTGCATCCTTCTACACTGAGTGTCGACACAGCTCCAAGTGTCGACACTTTCTGACTGGTGTCGACACTTCTTCCCAGGTGTCGACACAATGACTCCAAGTGTCGACACTGCTTGTCTGGGTGTCGACACAAGCTTTCTCAAGTGTCGACACTTTGCCTCTGGGTGTCGACACATGGACTTAGAAATTTTCAGCTTCAGTCCAGTGTATGTTAAACCTGCACAAGTAACTCAAACAAACATCAAATACATTCTGATGTATATCATTGAGTTAGGTGAGGCTTCTTCAAATCAGGTACATTTGACCAATGTACCCAACAATCTCCCCCTATTTGGAGAAGTCATAACCCTTAGTCAATGATATACACCACTCATAATTAAAAATTACAAAATGATGTAAAACATATAAATGACAACAGGGTAAACTTGAACATGTAATAAACCACACATGTATACTTATTAAACATTGCAGAACAATTAAGAAACACACATATTTCAGAACATTCCAAACTATATTTATCATATACTGTTCCAATAATGTTTCTTATACATGTTCAATGAAGTATTACAATGTTTTTCTCTTAACAAAATTACAATAAGCATCAAGTTTAATTTCTAATCTAGTGCTGATCAGGTTCTTTGATGACAATCCCTTTTCCAGCTTTTACTTGAGCTTTCACAGCAGCAGCAGCAGCAGGCTCAACTTCAGCAGTTTTTCTTTCCTTTTAGATCTTGCTTATCTGCCTTGATCTTCTGCCTTTCAAAATAATGATAAGGCTTGGGAAAGTACTTGCTAGGCTCCACAGCTGTTGGAGGTAGCTTTCCTAACTTGGCCTTCCTTCTATGTTGGACAATGGCTTCTTGCCTAATCTCATGCTTTCTCCATTCAGCCTCTGAAACCACTTGTTCCTTTCATGGGCATTGTCCTTTGGCTGCTTTCCAGGCTGTAAGAATTGATGTTTCTAGAAGTAGGGCTCCATTGTTCAAAATCTGGCTTTTGCTCAGCAATTTCCCTAAACTTCTTCTTTTGACAGCCTAGTTGTCTTCTTCCTTGTCCAAAGCCTCTTGCATGGCAGCTGTAATAGGTTGAACAACCTTTTCCAGAATAATATTAGGCTTGCCAGCAGTTGGACTATACATGGTGCTTACATCAGCATGAATCATTTCAAAGTCTGGAGGTGGATAGATGACATCAGCCACTGCTTGTTGCTCACCTCCAAGAAATGTTCCTTGAATACCAGATTCTCCTACTTCATTGTCATCACACAGGGGAGGGTATCCAAGTGTAGCCCTTATAGAATTTGAAATCCATTTTGGCATGCTCAGAACTGGCCTTGACTAACACTCTCTCCCCCTTTATGACTTCTTGAGCCTATGATCCCTTAAATCATCTTTCTGAAATCGGATTTGGCTATCCAAATATCTTATGCCCTCTTTAAAGAAAGGTCTAAGCTTTGTAAGCTGTTCTGTTATGACCTTCTGTGAAGCTGTAATGGCATTCTTAACAGCAGCAAGCTCTGCTTGAAATAGCTTATCAAATCAGCTTTGGCAGCAGCTGAGGAAGTTGAAGGTTCATCTGACTTATTCTTCATTTCAGTGACTAATTGCATTGTGAGATGCAGTCAAGTTATCATTCATCCTCAACTGATTTTCCAGCACATAGCCTTGTTTGACTGCTATATCATCCACTTTCTCTTTAATTTCTTCTTGATGTTTAGCCAGATATACCACAGCATTAGCCCCTTTGTAAAACAATCAGTCATTGCAGTTTTATTAAGGTTCATTTCAAACCTTATAGACTTGATTTCCTGGCCCAGATCAGACTGTAGTGCTTTGTGCCCTTCATCAACATAAGTTTCCAAAGCCTTTCTTTGTTCATCCATCTTGATTTGCAAGGCAAGCAATAGAGAACTATAATCAGTGGATGGAGCATGTTGGACTAAGGAATGTTGAGCAACAGTTTGGAGAGCCTTCTTATAGCTTTGGCTTTTGTTTGTTTCTAGTTCTGCCTTTTCTTGAAAACAAAGAACTTTTTCTTCTGAGCTTGCTCAGCTTCCTCATCTTCAGATTCAGATGTACTTGCTATATCCACCCTATCCTTAGGGCTGGATGGCTTGTCAGTATGCACATCTTGTGCTTTGCTTAGAATCTAGCCTTATAGGCTCTTCTTGTCTATCCAAAGTCTCCCCCTCAGCAACAGCATCCTTCACTGCATCAGCAGCAGTCTTTTCCATGATCAAAATCTTCTTGATCCAAGTTCAAAAACAAATCTTCCATGGTATACTCTGCTGGAGACTGTGCAGGAGATGTCCTTGAGTTCTTCTACCACTGCATCAGGTATCACAACAGATGTGTCTGGAACAACATCTGGTTCTTGTGCTTGCTGAGTTGGCTGATGGTCATCAGACAAATCAGAATTGTGATCTAGAAAAATTCAAAATGTTAAGATCAACAAGTACCTCTTGAATGATGAGAGTAGCCTGCTCACTATCCAGTGTAGATGGATGTTCTACAGCTGGAGGCTCCCCCTGGATATCAGCTGGCTTCTGAGGAGCAGGTGACTTCTCTGCAGCCACATCTTTAGCAGCTGGGGTATTGTCTACATCCTCCTTCTCTGCTCATCAGGTGTAAACACCACCTGTTCTTCACTTCCTGAACTGCTGGATGATTCCTGAATTGCAGCAGCTAATTTCCTTCTTCTTCCTTGGGAGGAGAGTCTTTCTTCTGAATTTGTTTCTCAGGGTGTGGCCAAATCCTTTGACACCAGCACCCTTTCCCATCTTAAGAATATCCTTGAGTCCATTCTTCTCATGTGATTGATCTTTGTTCCTGCAGCAGTGCTCATTACCTCTGGAATTGATCCAGCCAGGTAGAGACTTAGTATCCTGCCCAGATTGGGCTTTTTCAGACTTTCTTTTACTTTATCAAAACACAACCATTAGGACCAGTCTGTCTTAATGTGAAGATGATTCTGGATCATGACTTCAAACATGGAGGCAGACACCCTGTCATGCCCTCCTGGTTTGCTCAGTATAACCTTGCCCTACTACTTCAGACAAAAATTTGCCTTGATTATTCATACCTTTCCTGTTAAAGACTGATCCCACACTTCATCTTTGGATCCAGTCCACACCAGACCAGAGCATCTTCCCTGGTCTTGAGATGTTGTAACTTCCTCTTCTTCTATGAACTTTGGGTAACTGAAGTACCTTTCTTAAAGTGACTTAGGGGAAATCTTGACCTTGGTGCCATGCACCCTTGACTTAATCCTGAAGCCTGAGTCATCTATAGATGCGCCAGAAAGGAAATTCAATGACTTCCTTCTTCCAGATTTTCGTTGGTTCTGAACCAAGAACTCCAATCCTGAATTGCAATAGGGTTATTACTGATTTGATTTCTGGGTCGCTGTCGTCGAATGCGCCTCGCACGAGCTCATAGCCTTCGTTGACATTCTCTTCCAGCTTGGGAGCCATTAGGGTTTTGAGATTCGGTCTTGAGATGAGAGAAATGTCGACACAAGAGTTTAGGTCTCGAAACTTTGAAAGCGTGTCGACAATCAAAGACAGAACCCTATTTATACCTTTCTTGTTTGAAGACGAACAGGCGGGAGGCATTTCTAATGATGTGTCGACACTGTCAATAAGTGTCGACACTGACCTATAATGTCTCGACACTCATGTGTCGACACAAATTTAGTCAACAGATTCTATGTGTCGACACTTGGTAAGTGTCGACAACACTATACTCGACATGTGTCGAGACTTTACTTAGAAAAATTCTGAGTAAAACTTAAGTGTCGACACCTTAGTGGATGTGTCGACACCTACTCGACATGTGTCGACACTAACATTCTGAAGTGTCGACACTAACTTCCTAGATGTGTCGACACCATTTTTCTGAAGTGTCGACACTTACTATTCTGTGTCGACATAGACTTGTCTATGTGTCGACACCTTTTTACTTAGCCAATTTTTGTTCTGTATACTTAGTCTAAGTTTATCATACCTAGTTCAATTTTGAACTTATTAAACTTAGCTTCATCTAAGGGCTTAGTGAACATATCAGCTATCTGATTATCTGTTTTAACATATTCAAGTGCAATATCATTTCTTTCTACATGCTCCCTAAGAAAGTGATATTTTATCTCAATATGTTTAGTTCTACTATGAGATACAGGATTATTAGCTATGGAAATAGCACTAGTAGAATCACAATAAAGTGGAGTTCTACTTACCTGACATCCATAGTCTTCTAGCTGATGTTGAATCCATAGAAGTTGAGCACAGCAACTTCCTGCAGCTATATACTTCTGACTCAGCTGTGGAGATGGCCACACTGGTTTGCTTTTTACTACTCCAAGAAGATGAGTCTTCCACCTAGGAATTGACAGGATCCAGTTGTGCTTTTTCTATCTTCCTTGCATCCTGCAAAGTCTGCATCTGAATAGCCTGTTAGATCAAAATCTCCATTCCTAGGGTACCAGAGGCCTAGATAAGGTGTGCCCTTTAGATATCTCAAGATTCTCTTGACTGCAGTCAAGTGAGACTCTTTGGGGCAGGCTTGATACCTGGCACAAACACATGTAGCATACATAATGTCAGGCCTACTTGCAGTCAAGTATAGTAAGGGAGCCAACTATCCCTCTATACAAGGTTTCATCTACAGGTTTCCCTGCATCATCCTTGCTTAGAGACATACTTGACCCCATAGGAGTCTTCATGGTACTGGAGGAATCCATACCATATTTCCTTAATGAGTTCTAGGGTGAACTTAGACTGACATATGGAAAGACCACTTTCAGTCTGTTTAACTTGGAGACCCAAGAAAAACTTCAGTTCTCCCATTCTACTCATTTCAAATTGACTTTGCATAAGCTTTGCAAACTTTTTGCAAAGGCTACTTTCAGTAGACCCAAATATAATGTCATCTACATATATTTGGACAAGTATTACTTTGCCTCTAGATTCCCTAAGGAATAGAGTCTTATCTATTTTCCCCCTTGTGAACTTGTTCTCAATGAGGAAACTAGATAGGGTTTCATACCAAGCTCTAGGAGCTTGCTTTAACCCATACAATGCTTTCCTAAGTCTATAGACATAATGTGGAAAGTAGAATCAACAAAACCTGAAGGTTGCTCCACATATACTTCTTCTTTTAAATTACCATTAAGGAATGCTGACTTCACATCCATTTGGTATACTTTGAATCCTTGGTAGGTTGCATAGGCCAAGAACATCCTTATGGCTTCCAGTCTGGCTACTGGAGCAAAGGTTTGATCAAAATCAATACCTTCTTCTTGCCTATATCCTTTTGCAACCTAGTCTTGCCTTATTCTTAATGATGACTCCTTGTTCATCTAACTTGTTTCTGTAGATCCACTTTGTTCCTATCACATTGTGATCTTTAGGCTTAGGAACTAAGTCCCAAACCTTGCACCTCTTGAACTGGTTTAGCTCTTCCTGCATAGCTTCAGTCCACTGTGGATCTTGTATTGCTTCTTCAAATTTCTTTGGTTCTATTTGAGACAGAAAACTTAGAATATATTGCAGCATTCTGATTTCTGCTCCTTGTCTGAACACCTTGTCTTGGATCTCCAATGATCAGCTCCACTGGATGATCTCTTAGATGCCTGTTGGCTGGAGGCATCCTTACTTCTGGTTGTACTTCTTCAGCATCTTCATCATGCTGAGTTCCTTGAACTTCTTCAGCTCCTGGTACATGTAGTTCTCCCCCTGGACATAAGCCATCTTCTTCTACTTGCTGTCTTGCAGCAGGTACATCTTCTATGGTTAGCTTGTCCATCTTCTTAGAAAGACCTGTAGGGCTGCACACACTACTTGACAACTCATTGTTAATAAGAAGTGTCTCATCAAAAACTACATGCACAGACTCCTCTACAACTTGTGTAGTCAAGTTGTAGACTCTATAAGACTTACTATTACTGCTGTACCCAACAAAACACTCCCTCTTGGGATTTGGCAGCAAACTTAGTTAAGTAAGTCTTCCCATTGTTAAGTATAAAGCATTTACAACCAAAAATCCTGAAATAGGATAGGTTTGGTTTCCTGCCTTTCACTACTTCATAGGGGGTCTTGTTTAACCTTTTAGTTATGGTAGCTCTATTTATCACATGGCATGCAGTGTTTACTGCTTCAGCCCAGAAATATTCTGGTAGTGAAGAATCACTTAATAGAGTCCTACCAGCCTTCTATCAAGGTTCTATTTTTCCTTTCAGCAATGCCATTTTGCTGAGGTGTTCTAGGTGAAGAGAATTCTTGAAATATCCCATAGTCTTCACATAGTTTTGTCATGCTTTCAGATTGAAACTCTGTACCATGGTCACTTCTAATTTTGACCACTGTACAGTTCAATTCATTCTGAATTTGCTTAACAAAACTGTGGAAGACACTAGGTGTTTCAGATTTCTGCTTTAAGAAGAACACCCAGGAAAACCTTGAGTAGTCATCAACAACTACAAAGGTGTAGACCTTCCTACCTAAGCTGTGAACTGGCATTGGACCAAATAGATCCATATGCAAGAGAGGTATAAACATCTCACAGCATCCTTGTTAGTCAATGCTTCTAAAGGTGGATTTAGTCTGCTTGCCCTTTTGACAAGCTGAGCAAATGCCATCTTTGACACACTTAACTTGAGGACCATTCCTCACTAACTCTTTCACTAAAGAGTTTGCCAATAGTCTTGTAATTAAGATGAGCAAGCCTCTTGTGCCATTTGACACATTGAGAGACTGTTTCATCAGCTACAAGACAAACTGGAGAACTATTGTTCTCAACCATAATGTCTAAACAATAGACATTTCTCTTCCTATAACCTGTCAAAATGATCTTTTGATCACTTAGACCTCTTGATATGACAACCATTTTTAACAAATGAGATGTCATACCCTACATCACTTAATTGACTTATACTAATGAGGTTATGTTTCAAACCTTTAACATAAGCCACTTGAGTAATGGTAACTAAGTTTAGAAGATATGTTACCAAACCCTTTGATGATTCCTTTTTCTGAACCACCAAAGGTCACCTTTGGACCATTTCTTGATTGGAATGAAATCCTTCAGTAGTCCCCTAGTTCCAGTCATGTGTCTGGAACATCCACTATCCAAGTACCATGTTGGGGTATGGCCACTTGGATTCTCCTGCAAAACAAATTAACTGAACCTTAGAACCCAAATGGTTTCTTGGGTCCTTGGTGACTGTTAGCTTGCAACTTCAACAAGGCTACCTACTGGCTTTCCACCAGGTGTCTTGTTACTACCTTTGGCACTAACATTGTGCCCAACAGTCCAAAGCAAAGTGGCCAACTTTGCCACAGCACCAACATTCAAATTTGTTGTACCTTTGCTTAGGTACAGACTTGGCTGTCTTAACTACAGCAGTCTTAGTGAATGTTGGGGCTTTGCCCTTGGACTTGGACTGATTCTGAACAGTCCATGCTGGATTAACAAATCCCAGTCCAGTCTTTCCTTTATGATGAACAAAATCATCAATCAAGGGTAGCACTGATTTAGGTTTTGAAAACCTAGCTACTAGCTCTTTCTCTCTTCTGAAGATTAATCTCCAGTTTCTTAATTTGATCATTCTTAAATGTAATGGTACCCATCTGAATCACAGTAATGTGTTTCAGCCTGGCCACTTCATTTAGTTTTTGATCATAATTCTTCTCATTATCTATTGCAGCTGTCTTGAGATCAGCAATTTCCTTGGCCAAATTTTTGGCTAGGGTCTTGCTTTTCTTATAGGCTAGCAATAGTACATGATATTCATCTAGGAGTTGATGAATATCTCCCTCAGACTCAGACATATTCTCATCACTTGATGAAGAATACTCTGACTCTGAACTTGAACTGGAATCAGAACTTTGAGTTAAGCCTTGTACCTGACTGGGTCCTGGCTGCTCCAGGTTTTTGGTACTTTCAGTCAAAGCCATCAGTCCTTGGCTTTGACAGTCTTCTTGCTCATAGATAGATTCCATGATCTGCATGAACTCTTCTTCTTCTTCTTCTTCAGCAAATAGCCCAATATAGGCTTCAGCATCTGTCTCTGTGTCTGAAGAAGACATATCTGAAAGAGTCTTCTCATTCTTTGCAACAAAGGACTTCTCCTTCTTTCCTTTGAAGTGTGTTTTCTTCTTGTCACTGGATTCCTTCCTTCTTTCAGGACAGTCTGCAATAAACATGGCCCTGTCTATTGCAGCAGTAACAAATTATCTTGGATCCAGTTGCCTTACTTGTCTTGGTCCTTTTCTTGTCCTTCTTTGAAGGCTTCTTTTCCAGATACTGAACCTCTTTCCCTTTGGAAGATGAAGGTCTAGACCTCCACTGTTTCTTCTTAAGGAACTTTCTGAAAATGTCTGGTGAATGCAGCAAAGTCTTCATCACTTTCACTGCTTGTTGATTTTGTACTTTCAGACTCTTCAGATTCTGATTCAACTACCTCAGGAGGAGGAGTTGATGACTTGGTCCTGCTCTTTCTAGGTACATCTGACTTAAAGGCAACAGTCTTTTCTCTGTATTCAGTCCTTGTTGACTTTTCTTCTTCTTTTCTTACTGACAATTGCATCTCATAGGATAACAACTTGCCAAAAGTGTGGGAGGAGGAATTTCTCCCAAGCTTTGCCATTTCTCTGATGGCACAAATCTTGGTGTCCCAGTCTTTGGTTAGGGACCTTAAGAATTTGTCATTCAACTCATAGTTTGTGAACTCTCTTCCATATGACATGAGTTCATTTACAATTCTATAAAATTTCTTATAGCATTCAGTGATGCTATCTCCTCTTCCTTGCCTAAAACTCTCATATTCTTGATTAAGCAAGGACTTCCTATCTTGCCTTACTTCTTCAGAACCTTCCATGTAGACAATGAGGGTATCCCACATTTCTTTTGCAGTTTTACAGTGAATATTAGGTTCTGGAAGGTGGCATCATCAATTGCACTGACTATGATGTTCTGTGCCTCTTTTGTCCATGGTTGCTAGGACAATCTCATCCTTGGTCATTTCAGAGAAATCCTTTGGAGTCCTCTGATTTGCATCCAATACTGAAATCTTCATGGGCACATATGGCCCTTCTTTGACTGTGATGTATATCCTAGGGTCAGAGGCTTCCATAAACAGCCTAACCCTTTCTTTCCAGATCCCAAAGATCTCTTTTCTGCATATAGGTAGTTTCATTGAACCCAACTCCTTATGATTCTCTGAAGAACCCATGTTCTTGATTTTCTTGAAACTGTTTCCTGTTTCCTGACTTAACTGAATCTGCCAAACTGGATCTCCTCAGACAGTTAGTCCTGATTTTGAGGAACCTCGCTCTGATACCACTTGAAAGATATGGTACCTAAACACCTAGAGGGGGGGGGTGAATAGGTGACCTCCTTAATCCTTTTCTAACTTTTTGTTTGGCAAACAACAGTTTTTAACACAGATTTCTGAATAAGTAAATCACAGCACACAGCAATTCACAACACAGAACATTCACAGCACAGAATACACAAGATTTATAGTGGTTCCCCAATCTTTGGGTACATCCACTTTCCCCCTTCGCCTATCTAGCAGTGTACTAGATTCGGCCAAACTTCTCCACTAGCTCAGAACCCAACAAGGTTCCTACCTCAGGCCTCAAAGCCTTACACTCAGCCAAAAGGCCTACACTCAGCCACCCAGGCCTACACTCTCAGCCAATTAAGGCCTACACTCAGAGTTCTTCAACTCCTACACTCAGGCACCAAGCCCTACCCTCAGCCTTTATAAAATAGGCTTACAATCACTCAGATCCAATTGATCTTACAAGTTAATAATAGAAATATATAAATGCTAACTCTACAACTCAGAAAGAATGAGAGGAGTTGAGAGTTTCTTGGAGAGTTCTTGGAAGAACTCAGTTAGATCCAAACTGACTTAGCTTTCTTCAAAGCTTCTTGAGTAGAACTGAATTAGTCTGAATCTTCTGCAGTTGATTGATCCTTGATCTCTGCTTCTTGAAATCCAGATGACTCTGAATTCTTCTTCTCAGCCTTAGTTCCAAAGACTGAATCCTTGGTTGGAGCTCTCTCTCTCCAACTACTTAGATCTGCAGTTGGACTGCCTGATCTTCTTGTGTTGATCCTCTGTGTATCACTTCTTGATTTAGACTGATCAACTACTTTAATTATTCTCACAAGTTGTTACTCTTGTTTCTTCATTCATTTTTTTTTCTGTAAGACTGTGGGTGCCTATTTATAGGCTTCCTTCATGGTAACCGGCTGATCCGGTTTATAAGCAGTCTTCTGACATCTCTGACAGTTGCTGTAGACCTGGCTGGATTGGCAGCTGTCATGTCAACCAGTCACTTCTTGAAATTCTCTAACTGTCAGTTAGTGTCGAGACTTTCTGTTCTTAAGTGTCGACACTTATAGACTAAGTGTCGACACATGTTGTGTAAGTGTCGACACAAGTCTACAAGGTGTCGACACATTCCCTTGTATGTCTCGACACAGTTTCTTCTGCATGTGTCGACACTGAAATTGAGTGTCGACACAAGCACTTGTACTTCATTTCCTTTCTGTATTCTTCTAAGTGTCGACACATCTCCTTTTGTGTCGACACATCTTCATAGTGTTATAAACTGTCAGAGTGTCGACACTGCTTCTTGGTGTCGATCACAAGTCTTCATTCTTGATTCTTACAGCTGAGTGTCGACACATTCCCATTAGTCGTGTCGACACTTATACTTAGAATATTTTTATACAAGTTTTTCTGTTCTTTGCTTAAGTGTCGACACAGCTCCTTGTGTCCGACACTTTCCTCCAATGTGTTGAGTCTTCTGGTTATGTGTCGACACATTGTGCTGAGTGTCCGACACATTCCTTTTGTTTGAATTTTGTGTTGAGCTTCTTGAGTGTGTGTCGACACATTGTGCTGATGTGTCGACACATTCTGTCGATATGTTTGACTCCTTTAGATTGAGTGTTCGACACATTTGTGTTGAGTGTCGACACTTGTACTTGGTCTCTGCAGAATTATGCTGAGTGTCGACACTAACTCCAAGGTGTCGACGACACTGTCTTCTAGTGTTGACACTCAGCTCTTCTAGGTGTCGACACTTTCTGCTAAGGTGTCGACATAGCTATTTTCTGCATCAGTCCTTCTACACTGAGTGTCGATCACAGCTCCAAGTGTCGACACTTTTTCTGACTGTAGAGTAGTGACACTTCTTCCCAGGTGTCGACACAAATGACTCCAAGTGTCGACATTTCTGCTTGTCTGGGTTGTCGACACAAGCTTTTCTCAAGTGTCGACACTTTGCTTTCTCTGGTGTCGACACATTGGACTTAGAAAATTTTCAGCTTCAGTCCAGTGTAATGTATAAACCTGCCACAAGTAACATCGAACAAACATCAAAATACATTCTGATGTATATCAATTGAGTTAGGTGAGGCATTCTTCAAAATCAGGTACATTTGACCAATGTACCCAACAGCGTAGAACCACAATAAACGATCTGTGGGCTCTATTTCCGTAGTCCATTACGCTAGCTAGCCGAGAGGCCATGCGTATGGACCAATCGCCCCTTGGTAAATGGAGTTCCGCACTAACCCTCGAGAGATGAGGCGCGCAAACTCTACTGGATTGGGTTCCCTTCCCAATAGCAGGGTTCTTAGCGTAATGCGGCATTAAGAGGAATTCTTCATCGGACGAGATCCTGGTGAATAATCCTAAATGTTTCAGGTGAGCGATAGTCCTAGAGATAGTGAGCTCATTTTAGTGGAACCTCCACGGCCAAGTCTCCGCCTTAATTAATTTGAAATTTAGGATCTCTTTTTATTAAAAGTTTATTTTAGTTCAAATTTTATTCGATGCGGTTGCGCTAAGATATTCATCGGCTCCATCTTTAATGCTTTCATTTTCTATCTTTTTTATATATAAAAAAATATCTTGACAAGATAAAATATCTGTAAAATAATAGTCCCCTCCAAGGAAGAGTAGAAATAATCAACCCAACCCCGAGAACAATACGACCACGATATTCCACACCGGAATATCTTGTACTACACACGATAGGTGCACTTGCCTCCTTTCGTTAAAACTCGATCTCAACCATTTTATATCCAAACAATAAATCTGCGCTCCCCGTCTTCCTAAATAAAACCAACACCGCTCATTCTAAATAAACCGCCCGGGGCGCCGCGTGTCCGAAATAATTTTTGGAGTTTTAACCCCCATAAGTTATGTACTCGAGAAGTCTGCTTACTTCTCGAGTTGTCTAGATCAAATACTCGAGTAATCGATTTTTAAACTCCTAGAAATTTTCTAAGTCCTTCTCACGAGTAGTTCACTTCTACCTCTTGAGTAATCCTTCCACGTCTCGAGTAACATTTCTAGCACTCGAGTAAATCTTCATTCCACGCGAGTGATTATAGTTTTTTATTATGAATTCCTTGAAGAACTTCTTCTCGAGTAGTCTGTTTTATCTACTCGAGAATCTGAAGTAGTACTCGAGTAACTTCTTCTTCACTCGAGTAATGCAGATAATTTTTCCAGAAAATTCGCTAAGTCCAGAACTGATGAGATTTTCAAATGCCTCGACGTGATTGGTCCACGTGGACGTCATTAATGTTAATTATGATTGTTAGGGAGATCTTATAAAAGGTCTTGTCATTTCGACTAACACTAAGCGCGTTAACGAAGCATTCTAAGAATTCTGAATCGACCAATTTCTCTTTCCTCAATCGGATGCCCCCGCCGCTCATCTTCCTCATCGGCAAGGGTTGTCGATCTAGGACGATTCAGAAAGGTTGACTTGTAGATCAAGATAATCTTCCATCTACAGATCTTCTCTTTGATCTTTTGAGTCAAAGAAGTTTCAGATCCAGATCTAGTCGAGCATCTTCTACAACAATTTCTGATAAAGTCGCAAAGTTCAAAGGAAGAAGACCTTGGCCGAAATCTCTAGATATGAGAAAAATATATTGTTTATATTTTTGATTTTCTCAATTTATTCTTGTAGGAGATTCCTCTCCGAATGTAGGAGCTTTGTTCTCTGAGTTGTAGGAAGTTTTGATCTTCTAAGTCTAGATCCGTGTTATGGATCGAGTTGTAGGAACTTTGTTCCAAGGCGTAGGATTGGTTTCAATCCGAGATAGTGGAGTAGCCAAGTCTAGTGCTTTGCTAAATCTGTGAGTGAGAAAGTGGATGTACCTAAGGTTAGGGAACCACTATAAATCTTTTATCGTCTGTGAATGCTTGGTAGATTTTTGTGCATAGATCGCTAATTTTTTATTCCGTAAAAAGACGCACAACTCACCTATTCACCCCCTCTAGGTGATTTAGGTAGACAAGTGAACACTCTCAACCCCAATGGGTCCTTGGTGACCCATTGGCCGCCCTTAGGGTTAGGGGTGCCATGGTGGGGTCATGGGGTCATGGTGCAGCCCTATGGTCACCCCTAAGCTAGTAATTAGAATTCTACTATTTGTAGACCAAGGTGGTTCACACTCTAATTCCCAAGTTCACCCAAAACCTTTTAGTGCTTCCTAGGGTTTTGTCATGACCTAGTCATGACAAAACCATCCTAGGGGTCTAGAATTTTGACGGATGTTACACAAGCAACCCCATGAAGGACCTAATATGGTTGTACGTGAATACAGAATAATCGGCAAGGGATTAGATGAAACCATATCTTTTGAGTGCTAAAGTCAGTTTGGCAAAGCAATTTCGCGTGCCTTGGCGAAGTCCATAGATGGCATTGAGAAGATGACAAACTTGGTTGGGACTAGTGGCCTTGAATCCGGGTGACAATCTCATGTAGACCTCCTCCGGTAGGTCCCCATTGAAGAAGGCATTATGGACATCCATCTGAATAAGTTTCTAGCCTTTTAACACGACAACAACAAGGAAGACACGCATAGACACAAGTTTTGCCACTAGAGTGAATGTTTCATGAAAATCCAATCCTTCAATTTGGGTGAAGCCATTAGCAACGAGTCGTGCTTTGTAATGCTCTATCGTCCCATTAGAGTTATACTTGTTCTTGTAAATCCATTTACAATCAATTGGGGTTTTGTGCGGTGGTAGAGTTTCAACGGTTCAGGTGCAATTGTCTTCTAAGGCCTTGATCTCACTAACCATGGCGACACGCCAATGTGGAGACTTCACGGCTTCGAAGCAGTTTTGGGGTTCAACATTGGAAGTGTTGGCGGTCAAATAAACTCGAATCCTGGTGGAAAAATTATCAAATGTTACATAATCATCTATTGGATAAGGAGTACCTGTGAATCGTTCATGGCGTGGGAGCTTTGAGGTGGGGTCCATCTTCAAGTTTTGTGATAGCTGTTTTTGGTGCCCAATATCCAGCTTGCAATAGCCTTCCTGAGAGTTGCGATAAGCAGAGCAAGCCACGTAATCGTCAAGGCATTTTGGCCTCTTGTGAAGCCAAGTTGGTCGCGCTGGCCGAATAACAATAATATCAGGCTGGTCTTCGGAAATGACATCGCAGAACTGGGAGTGGGCTGCTGGTTGGATGTGTGGAGATGGGGTGGCTGGTCGGGTATTTGGAGAGTGGGTTGTTGGTCGGGTATTTGGAGAGTGGGCTGGTGGTTGTGTATTTGGAGAGTGGGCTGCTGGTCGGGTATTTGGAGAGTGGGCTGCTGGTCGGATAATTGGATATTCTCAAGTTCAGGAAAATGATTATCCTCAAATCTGTCCATGGAACTGGGGCCTTGATTGGGAGATGGTTGATCTTGAGGTAGGTTCACTTGGTAAGGAAAAATATCCTCATGAAAGGAAACATCGCGGGAAGTAAATAAGACGTTTTGCTCGATATCATACAGATTCCAACCTTTCTTCCCATACGTGTAACCAACAAATATGGATCGCCGACTTCTTGGACCAAATTTGTCCTTTTGGGTTGGGGTATTATGAGCGTAGCATAAACATCCAAAAACTTTAATGTGGTCATATGACGGTTTGGTTCCAAAAAGATTTTCATATGCCGATTTTCCATGTAGGGTGGAAGTGGGTGTCCGAATTATGAGAAAACAAATATTTTTTTCTCTCGATTCTTCCATTCTGCTGAGGGGTGTAAACACAGCTCATCTAATGTTTGATACCAGTATCGTTGTAGAATTGGTGGAACTGTTGAGATGTGAACTCGGATCCATTATAGCTCCGAAGTATCTTAGTTACCTTGTTGAATTGAGTTTTGATCATTTTGTAAAAGTCCATTAAGCGACTGGCAACTTCACTTTTATCCCGTAGTAAGAAAACCCAATTTGCTCGGCTACAGTCATCGACAATAGTGAGAAAATAGTGATCACCACAAGCAGATGAAGTCTTATACGGACCCCGCACATTACAGTGTATCAGTTCAAAATAAGTAGTTGCATTGCTATACTAGTAGGAAAGGAGGAGCGTGTCTATTTCGCTTGATAACAAGCATCACAAGGAGCATTAGAGT
This sequence comes from Platanthera guangdongensis, assembly GCA_039583875.1. NCBI lineage: Eukaryota > Viridiplantae > Streptophyta > Magnoliopsida > Asparagales > Orchidaceae > Platanthera > Platanthera guangdongensis. The sequence continues at coordinate 124,621,855 of CM077148.1, read as the reverse complement.
CCATTTTAAAGTTGTTAAAATACAAAATACAATGCAAACTAGGAGTAGATAGATGTCCCATTCGGCGGTGACATGTGTTGAAGGAAGCATCGCAGTAAGTCCGCAACGCCTTGTGGCAGCTCCCATCATTGTACAGATAGACCCCACCCCACAGCTCACCCAATCCAATCAGATTCATCCGGGTATGGTCCTATATAACACAAAGATGCTTAGTAAAAATGATAGAAAAATTGAGAGTAACAGTGAGTTGGCTGATGGATATTAAGTTGTAAGTGAGGAGGGGAACAAAAAGAACATCACTTAAGAATAAGTTGGAAATCAAGCGAATGCGGCCCACTGTAGATGCAATAACAGTGGCACCATTTGGTAGAGAGATTTGCATGAGAGTTAAAAGTCTTATTTTCAAGGCTAGCTTTACACCTAGGGGGGTGAATAGGTTTTTCTCTCTATTAAACTATTCTAATCTGATTATTAGATTATTGTGTCTATTGATTGGATTAGATCAGCTTTCAAGAACATTCACAGACGCCACAACAAATTTATAGTGGTTCCCTAATCTTAGGTACATCCACTGTCCCTCTGCGTATATCTAATAGCGTGTTAGATTTGGCTCTCCATCAAGAACTTAGCTTCTTAACAGCTTACAACACCGATCCCGCAGGACCACACATTGGTCACATAGAACAACAACTTAGGCACTAAGCCAACCCAGGTCACAAAGACCTATTACCCGGCACAAAGCCAAACATAGGTCACTAAGACCCAGCCTTTATAGTATAGACTTACAAACCCCAGATTCACAAAGAATCTTTACAAAAAATAGAAATAAAGAATGTGATGTTTAGACACCCGAGCAAACTCCATGTCTCCTTCTTCTTGGACTGAGCAGATATCAGATCCAAGATATTGCTGTTGAAGACAATATGTAGACAGTAGAATCTTTCTTCAAACAACTTCCTTTTTCCTTGCAGAACTTGTAGGTCTGCTAGCTTTAGATCCTGCTAATGCAGATGGGGATTGCTTCAGCTATCTCTTTCCTAGCAAGGTTCTCTGTACTGAACAACTTCTCCAAGCTCGACGAAAAATGGCGAGGAAGAAGATGAAGTTCGACCACACTTTTTGTCTTCAAAAAACCTAGACAGGGTATTATTTTTTTGATTCGATGATCTGATTCTTTATATCTCTGGCCGATTGTGGAGTGGGTCCCACCACCAGGATTGATGACCGAGATTTAGCCAATCAGCCCATGCTTTCCATTCATTCCCGATTCAATGACTCTTTGTTGTGAGTGGGCCTTAACACTTAATGATGAAATAATCCTTTGTAATTGCAGAAGATAATAACAACTGGCCCCACCAATGTCTCTGGCAGCATTTCCGCAACATTTGAATTTTGGTTGACTTTTAACTTTGCTGACGTCAGCATGACTCAACATCCGTGGACTTGGCCAAAATTCAATCATTAGAACCATAGGAATTGAGTGAGTAGGTATCACTCAATGCCACAACACTTAGATAACATTCTGTCTGTCTAAGTATTGAGCTCGACGAACGCTGAGCTCCGTTCAACAAACGACAAGCTCAGTTCAACGAGAGCATAAAATTAGTTCGACGAACTTTAGATTTAGATCGACGAAAGGCAAAACTCAGTTCGACAAACTTCAGGCTCAGTTCGTCAAATGTTGAGCTCAGGTCGACGAATCTGAGCTCGACTAAAGCCAAGCTAACCACGAGTTTGGACTTACCCAAAATTCTGCTTCAAGGCATTGATACCGTCGAGAGCGTTGAGAGAGATTGCCTCACTCAATTCTTTTTGCGTTAGCAAAAATTTCTGTGCCTTGGCATTGAGAGTGTAAGCTCCACTCAACACCAAACTACTTAACATAATTTCTGTTATCTGGCATTGAGAGAGTAAGCTACACTCAACACCTTTTGCCTTGACGTTGAGAGAGTAAGCTCCACTAAACGCCAAACTACTTAACAAAATTTCTGTTATCTGGAATTGAGAGAGTAAGCTACACTCAACACCTTTTGCCTTGGTGTTGAGAGAGTAAGCTCCACTCAACACCAAACTACTTAACATAATTTTTCTATTATCTGGCGTTGAGTGAGTAAGCTACACTCAATGCCTGTGGACTTAGTCAATTTTTTGCTCAACATTTCTGTGGAGATGACTGGCACAACAACACTCAACGCTTTGAGCTGTATGGCGTTGAGTGAGTAGACCACACTCAATGTTTGTGGACTTGGCCACATTTTAAGCCAATTTTTCTAGGCTTACACTGACTCACAACCTTTTGCTGTATGGCGTTGAGTGAGTCGACTACACTCAACGCTTTTGTACTTAGCCATCCTTTTTGGCTATCTTTCAGTTAGGCAGAGATAATCTCAACGCTATATGTTATATGACGTTGAGTAAGTAGACTACACTCAATGCTTTTGTACTTAAGGCAAATTTCTACTAGACACTATTGAATCCATACCTCTGTCATTGAGCGAGCTTGCTTCACTCAACGCCTGTGGACTTAGTCGATTTTTGTGTTATGTCCAGCAAAAACTTCTTGTGTCCACATGACCAATCAATATGATATGAACTAACCTGCACTCAAGAACTCAAATGCACATCAAATACATTTGATGTGTGTGACATTGACATGTTTGACTTCTCACAAAACTGGGACATTGGGAACAATGGAACCAGCAATCTCCCCATATTTGAAGAAGTCAAAACCTCATTTCTGTCCTTGATCAATGGCACACACAACCTATAAAGCAAAAAAAAAAATAAGTATGGAAATTTTGATAAGCTATGAGTAAGTGTACCTCATTTACTTACTTCCCCTGTTTCGCTGCAAGATGTTTGTCCTTCCTTGAGTGCCACATTACTTTCTTTCCCCTTTGCCATCTCTCCCACTTGCTATGACTCCCCCTTGCTAGGACCTTCAAAACCTCATTGCTGTCCTTGGTCAATGACACACACAACTCCCCCTATTTTGCTACAAGGTGTTTGTCCTTCCTTGAGTGCCACATTACTTTCTTTCCCCTTTGCCATCTCTCCCACTTGCTATGACTCACCCTTGCTAGGACCATCTCTCTTCTCTTCTCTCCCCCATTTTGAATTCTGCAAAATAGGAAGATGGGGGCTGGCCTTCTTTCTTCTATCCAGAGTAGCTTACTCCCCCTCAGTAGAAGCATCGGTGAACTGATACTATTGGGGAGTCTGTATTTCCAGCAAGAGGAACAATACCTACTCAAAAAAATACAAAAGGGAGTGCCTGAAGCTATGCCAAGTTCAACATACCCAACTCAAATTTGAGGATGTTGAGCTTTGCTTCATCTAATAGCTTAGTGAAGATATCAACCACTTGCTTGTCTGTGGGGATAAACTCAAGACTGATCTCTTCCTTCTTCACATGCTCCCTGATAAAATGATATCATATTTCTATATGCTTAGTCCTGCTATGTGAGACAAGATTCTTATCAATAGAAATAGCACATGTAGAATACAGTAAAGAGGACTTACCTACAGGTTGTATGTTGGATCCCTAGTTGGATTTGGGCTAGGATCACTAAGCTTGGATGTTTGACCCAACATGTATAGCTAGGGTCATGCATGAGTTCTAGAGTATAGGCCATGTCCTTAGAGTCAACACTGCATGGACCAGCCATCAACAGACTGCAAAAGACTCAAGACTTAGAGAAATTTCAAAGACTCAAAAAATGAGTTCGACGTTCGTCGAACTCAGGTCGATGATAGTCGTGCTCAGCTTGACGAACTCAGAGACAATTCTCTAAGGTGAGCTCGACGAACTTGATTCTCAGGTCGACGATCTATGGACACTATACTTCAACATTCTAAGTCCAGAATTCTTCTCAATAAACTCCAGTCGATGAAGTTAGAATATCAGCTCGACGAACTTGGATCTTAGGTCGACGATTCCTGGGTATTCTACTTCAACATGTTATTCCAGAAACATCTAAGTATTCCAAGTACAGAATCATGCTCCAGTCGATGAATTCATCTTCTCAGCTCGACGAACTTAGACCACAATCCTGACAAGCTTTTATCAAGTAGCAGTTAGCAGTTCTTAGCTCGACAAAACTAGTTCTCAGGTCGACGAACCTAGTTCTCAGGACGATGATTTTTGGATACTTCACTTCAATATTCTAAATTCCAAGAACCATTACTCTGAACTCTAGTCGATGAAGTCAGAATCTCTGCTCAACGATCTTGATGCACAGAATTGGCAAGGTTCTAGAGAAAGCAGTTATCTATTCTTAGGTCGACGATCTTGGATCTCAGCTCGACGAACAACTATTATCTGGTCGATGAAATTGACTTCTCAGCTCGACAAACTCTGGATTCAGGTCGACGAATTCTTTTATCTGTTCAACGATTTCTGTGTTGTTTCTGACATGGACTTTTCCTCCCTCTGTCCCTTAATTTATTGCAATAATTTCTGAGTAATCAATGCTAAATATACTCTGAATATTACCGTTAGACGCAACATTGATTATAGACTTCATCAGGATTATTGCTTGCCATTTTTCAATGAGACAGTTGGGGAAATTAATCAATGCAAATATTCTCCAGGCCGTCAGCATTAAATGAAGGAAGAAATTCAAAATTCAGAAGAAAGATTTCACAGGAAATATAAAAAGGATTTTTCTTCTTCTTTCAGAAAGAGCACACACAAGACATCAATAAGGGTTTTATTCCTTCTTCTCAGGAGAACACGCAGAGCACAATAGAGTAACAATAATCATACAGTAACAGAGAACAAGATGCCCTAGCCCTTGACCAGAGAAAGAACAACAAGCTGAAGAAGAAGAACAACCATTTAAATCAAGAGTCTTCTTCTGTCTTCATCCCAGGATTCTTCAAAGGATAACAATTACTCTATCAGTCAAGAAGCACATGGATACCTACTGGTCAAGGCTGAAACATTGAAGGCCTACTCACCCTGAAGCAAGGCTCCATCTTTCATGAACAAATCTATATCTCAGGGGGAGCTTTGTCAAAATCAAGATCCACTAAAGTCTTCTCAGTTGTATTTGAGAAAGAGAAGACATAATCACTCTCTCATTCCCCACTGTATAAACGGTTCTTAACACCCTTCAAAAGTTATTCCTGGTTGCAAGTTACCTGATCAAAAGACTTGGGGATTGGTTTTTGAGCACCTGATCAAAAGCTCATTGGTGGCAGTCACCTGATCAAAAACCTGAGTGGATTCCTACCAGGGTGGTAGAAGAGTGGATGTACCCAGGTTGGGGAACCACTATAAAATTCTTGTGTGGTCTGGTTGCACTTTTTCTTTTGTTCTTGCTGTGGCTGTGTGGCTTAGGTTTGCTGTGTTTGTGATATTTAATTTAATTTCTGTAGCACCAGTGATATATTGAATTATCTTAGGACTGATTTGTTAATTAGGAAAAAGTTTTATAAACCCTAAATACTCTATTCACCCCCCTCTAGAGTATTTCAGATCTTACCCTTACTTTCAATTGATATCAGAGCTTGTTTCCTTTAGTTGTACAAGTTAACCCGTGAACCAAAAGATACTGTGTTAGATCTGAACGTTACTTCTATTAAGTTTATATTCACAGAATGGCACAGAACAAAGACTAGCTAATTAAGAAAAAGAAATCAAAACACTTAGGGAAAGACTAGCTAATTAAGAAAATATAATTTCTAAAAACACTATGCTAAAAGATGAACTTACACTAGCCAATGAACAAATTATTGCTTTAAAAACTGAACTATGTGAGGCCAAACAACTTGAGGAATCTCTCAATGGGAGAAGTCTTAGGCTGATGGACATCACATGCACAGTCAATGCCAGACTAAATGGCAAACTAGGCTTGAGTGCATCATCAAGTTTACCCCACATTCTTAAGAAGAACATATTATCAACCCCCATTAAATTTGTGTCAGCTAAAAATAAAGAAGTAATGAACAACAATCAAACTGAAATCACACATAAAAATAAGAAAAATCAAAATCAGAAAACCTTAGACAAAAACAATGTTCAGCAGATTTCGTCTAACTTAAATCGGCGAAATGTGGCAAGTTCGTCAAACTTAAGTCGACGAACGCTGAAGGCAAATCTATATAATAATCATTTGTCTTACTGTGATCTACGAACTGTGTATGGTTCGTCGAGCAGAGGTCGACGAACTTGGGGCACAAAAAATGAACATATTCATTCTCTAAGCAGAGATCGACGATCTCATCCTGTTTCATCGAACTCTGGTCGACGAACTCACAACATTTCATCAAACCCAGTCAGACTTAGTAAAAATCATAATTATGATAACAACTCTAATCAAACTAGGAAACCATCTAACCCACTTGCTAATTGGATAATTCCACCTAGAAGATATCACCCATTAGGATATAAATCACAACATGAATATTCTATGATTACAAGTTTTTCCTATCAGCAAAACAAAGGACCCAAGGTAACCTGGGTCAAGAACAATTAATTATTTTTTTCTATAGGTGAAGAGCTGTCCAGTTGTTAATCAACTATAGTATCTAGACAGTGGATGCTCCAAACACATGACTGGCAGCAAGGACAACTTACACAATTATAAGTCCAAGCTGGGACCAAAGGTAATCTTTGGTGATTCAAAGTGTGGCCAGTCTGAAGGCTATAGAGAAGTAAGGATTGGAGCAGTCACATTCAAGAAGGTGTCTTATGTAAAAGGACTCAAGCATAACCTAACCTCTATTAGCCAATTATGCAATGAAGGTTATCAGGTACACTTTAACTCTACATCCTGTATTATTTCTAATAAAGAAAAATAAAAAGTTTTAATTGGAAATAGACAAGGAAACATATACTTGGCTGATTTTCTTTCTGCCAATTTAGATATTTTTCTGCTTAATATTGTTTGCAATCAAAATGAATTATGGCATAAAAGACTAGGATATGTAAACATGAAAAATATTGCTAGAATATCTAAAGATAGCTGTGTAAGAGGCTTACCTTCTGGTCCCTACAAGAAGGAAGGCCTTTGCAGGGCTTGTCAACTAGGCAAGCAAAATAAATCTAGTTTTAAATTAATTAATAAAAGTGAGTCACCTAGGATTTTGTACTTACTACACATGGACCTATTTGGACCCATTGCTGTACAAAGCCTAGGAGTGAAATCCTATACTTTGTCATTGTAGATGACTTCTCAAGATTCACTTGGGTGTTCTTTCTGAGATCTAAGTCAGATACCTTTAAAGTTCTTACAGATTTTCTCAGGAACATACAGATTGAGTACTCTACTCATGTTGCATTGATCAGAAGTGATCATGGTACAGAGTTTGAGTCTCTTCTTATGCATGAGTTCTGTGAGAAGGAAGGTATCAGGCACTGCTTCTCAGCTCCTAGAACTCCCCAACAAAATGGGGTAGCTGAAAGGAAGAATAGAACCTTGATTGAAGCTACAGGCACATTACTTGCAGATGCTTACATGCCACTATCCTTTTGCACAGAGGCTGTAAGCACAGCAAATTATGTACTGAATAGAAGTTTGATGCATAAACTAAAGAATATGACTCCCTATGAATTACTTAAAGGGAAGAAACCTAAAATCACTTATTTTAAAGTATTTGGATGTGTATGCTATATACATAATAATAACAAGAAATATATTAAAAAGTTTGAAGCTAAGGCTAAAGAGGGAATTTTTCTAGGATATTCCTAAGTAAGCAAAGCTTATAGGGTGTTTAATAAATCATCTTTAAAAATTGAGGAATCTATACATGTTACTTTTGATGAAACTAACATGTCTTACTTAGAGAAAGAGATTTCTACCAGTAACACTTTGCAGGTACCCCACTTGCGTGAGAAAATGGGTGAATTAAACCTTCCACAAGAGGCTATAGCACCCTCTCCTCCACAAGTTGTTGAAGATAGTGAAGATGAATCCTTAGAAGAGGTTGTGTTGGGTACATTGGTTTAAATGTACCTGATTTGAAGAAGCCTCACCCTACTCAATGATATACATCAAAATGTATTTGATGTGTTTTGAGTTTAGTTGTGCAGGTCAAGTATTTACAGGGAAAGCTGAAAAGATTCTAAGTCCATGTGTCGACACCCAGGAGCAAAGTGTCGACACTTAAGAAGACTTGTGTCGACAGCCAGAGAAGCAGTGTCGACACTGGGAGTAATTGTGTCGACACCAGGGATGCAGAGTCGACACCAGACAGAAAGTGTCGACACATACAGTTTGTGTCGACACTCAATGAAGAGAAGTACAGAGAAGCAGTGTCGACACTTAGAAGCAGTGTCGACACCCAGAGGAACTGTGTCTACATCAGAAAGTGTCGACACTTGGAGGCTGTGTCGACACTCAGCAAAAGTCAGCATAGTCTAAGTATAAGTGTCGACATAATAAAGAATGTGTTGACACTCAGCAGAAGACTCAACACATGAAGAAAGTGTCGACACAATGAAGAATGTGTCGACACATAGCAGAAGACTCAATACATGAAGAAAGTGTCGACACTAGGATGCTGTGTCGACACTCAGCAAAGTTCAACAATATTCTAAGTACAAGTGTCGACACAAAGGAGATGTGTCGACACTCAGCCAAAGTCTCAACAAAAGAAGAATGTGTCGACACAAGGAGCTGTGTCGACACCCAGCAAGTATCAACACAGAAGGCATGTGTCGACACCAAAAAGATGTGTCGACACTTAACAAGTTCAACACAAGAAGATGTGTCGACACAAAGGAGTTGTGTCGACACTTATAAGAATTCAACTAAGTACTGAAGAACAAGAAGTAGTGTCGACACACAATATCAGTGTCGACACATTATGAAGAAGCAGTGTCGAGATATAAATTCTACAACACAAGGAGTTGTGTCGACACCTTGAAGGCTAGTGTCGACACTTAGTCTACTTGTGTCGACACTTAGTCTATAAGTGTCGACACTTAAAGACAGATTGTCTCGACACTTTCAGACAGTTACATATATTTCAAGAAGTGACTGGATGACATGACAACTGCCATTCCAGCCGGTCTACTGCAACTGTCAGAGATGTCAGAAAGCCGTTAGAAACCGGATCAGCCGGTCACCATGAAGAAGGCCTATATAAAGGCTTATACTGTCAATAGAAAGAGATGATCAACAGTCTAAGAGATCAACAATCAAAGAAGAAGATCTAGCTATTCATTGAAGAATCAAGTGAAGATCTAAGAAGTTGGAGAGAGAGAGAGCTCCTTCCAAGAAGATAGCCGTTGGAACCAGGCTGTAAAGAAGGGTTCAGACCTAGTTCTGAATCTTAAGTTGCAGTGATTGAAGATCAGCTGTAGAGAATCAATCCTATTGTGTTCTACATTCAAGAAGCTTTTAAGAAAGCCAAGTGAGGTTGATCTCAGCAGAGTTCATCCAAGAACTCATCAAGAACCTATCAACTCTTCTCTCTTTTCTGAGTTGTAGGTATATACTTTGTATTCTATATTTCTTGTAGGATCCTTAGGGATCTGAGTTGTAAGCCTGTAATTATAAAGGCTGAGTGGTAGGGCCTGTGTGCTTGAGTGTAGGAGATCTATTTATCTGAGTGTAGGCCTGTTGTGGCTGAGTGTAGGCCTTATGGCTGAGTGTAGGCCTTGTGGCTGAGTGTAGGTCTTTGGAGAAGACTGAGTTGTAGGGCCTTGGGCCTAAGCTGTAGGAACCTGTTTGAGGTTCTGAGTGTAAGATATGAGGATCTGAGATAGTGGAGGGGTTTGGCCGAATCTAGTACACTACTAGATAGGCGAAGGGGGAAAGTGGATGTACCCAAACCTTGGGGAACCACTATAAATCTGTGTGTTCACTGTGTGTGTGTTTGATTCTGTGATTGCTGATTGATTTCTGTGAAGTAGTAATTATAACTCTGTGATATAATCTGCAATCTGCCTAAACAGTTAAAAAAGATTTAAGTCACCTATTCACCCCCCTCTAGGTGATTAGGTACAATTTCTTTCAAGTGGTATCAGAGCCAGGTTACTCAAAAAGGACTTAACTGTCTGAGTAGATCCTGTTGGCAGATTCAGTATAAGTAAAGTGCAGAATCAAGAAAATCAAGAAACATGGGTTCAACAGAGAATCATAAGGAACTTGGATCCATGAAGTTGCCCATTTGCAGAAAAGAAATTTTTGGCATCTGGAAAGAAAGGGTGAGACTGTTTATGGAAGCCTCAGACCCTAGAATATATATCACAGTTAAAGAAGGGCCATATGTGCCTATGAAGGTTTCAGTCCTGGATGCAAATCAGAGAAAACCTAAGGACTTCTCTGAAATGACAAAAGATGAGATAATTCTAGCCACAATGGACAAGAGGACTCAGAATATCATTGTGAGTGCCATAGATGATGCTACCTTTCAGAACTTGATACACTGTAAGACATCTAAGGAGATGTGAGATACTTTGATAGTGTATATGGAGGGTTTTGAAGAAGTTAGGCAGGACAGAAAGTCATTGTTAAACCAGGAATATGAAAGTTTCAGGCAAGGCAGGTCTGATAACATAACAGAATGCTATAAGAAATTCTATAGGATTGTCAATGAGTTGATGTCTTATGGAAGAGAATTCAGCAACTATGAGCTGAATGATAAGTTCTTGAGGTCTCTAACAAAGGATTGGGACACCAAGATCTGTGCCATAAGGGAAATTGCCAAGTTAGCAGATATCCCTCCTCCAACATTGTTTGGAAAACTGCTATCCTATGAGATGCAGTTGATGGTGAGGAAAGAAGAGGAGAAGACTACAAGAAGTGAGCATAAAGAAAGGACAGTGGCATTCAAGACAGAAGACACCAGGAAATACAAAAGTAAGTCTCCATCTCCACCTTCAAAAGTGGCTGAGACTGAGTCAGATGAATAAGAAGGCAGGAATTCTGAAGACAGTGAGAGTGATGAGGACTTTGTAGCTTTCACAAGACACTTTCAAAAGTTCCTAAAGAAGAAATAGTGGAGGACTAAGCCATCCACATCACAGAGGTCATCAAAGAATGACAGAAGAAAGCCCAAGTCAAATAGAACTTCATCTTCAAAGATAGTTTGTTATTGTTATAATAAATAAGGACATGTTATTGCTGACTGTCCAGAGAAGAGAAAAGAATCTACTGATAAGAAAAAGACACAATTCAAGGGCAAAAAGGAAAGGTCTTTTGTTGCCAAGAAGGACAAAGGCCCGTCAGACATGTCTTCTTCAGAAACTGAGTCAGAAGCTGAAGCTTACATAGGACTGTTTGCTGAAGAAGAAGAAGAGGAGTTCATCCAGATAATGAACTCCATATATAAGCAAGAGGACATTCAGTGCAAAGGACTGATGCATTAATAGAAGGTGACAAAATCCACGATCAGCCTGGACCTAGTAAGGTACAAAATTGTTCTTTAAGTTCAATTTCTAGTGCTAGTTCAGATTCAGTTACATCAGCATCAAGTGATGCCAGTGGATCTGAATCTGAAGGGGATGTTCATCAGTTGATTGATGAATATAGAGTTCTGTTGCAAGCATTTAAGAAAAGCAAATCCTTGGCCAAGAGTCAGACTAAGGAGATTGCAAGTCTCAAAATGGCTGCAACTGATTTTGAGAAGTTGTTTGATCAAAAATTAAATGAAATAGCCAGACTGAAAAACATAACTGTTATTCAGATGAGAACTATAACATTCAAGAATGATCAAATCAGAAATCTGGAGATTAGTCTTCAGAAGGAGAGAGACATAGTTGCAAGGTTTTCTAAACCTAAGTCTGTTCTACCTTTGATTGATGAGTTTATACCTCACAAGGGTAAAACTGGATTGGGGTTTACTAACCCTGCTAGTACTGTAAAGTCCAAGTCTAAGGGCAAAGCCCCAGCTCTCAACAAGCCAGCTGTAGTTAAAACAACTAGGGATGTACCTAAGCAAAGGTACAATAGATTTGAGTGCTGGTACTGTGGCAAGGTAGGCCACTTTGCCATAGACTGTTGGCACAATTCTAGTGCCAAGTTGAGTAGCAAACTGCCTGTTAGAAAATCTATAGGTAGCTTTGTTAAGAGGCAAACTAACCAGCACCAAGGACCCAAGAATTCTTTGGGTTCTAAGGTCAACTAATCTGTTTTGCAGGTGAGTCCAAGTGGCCATGCCCTAATATGGTACTTGGACAGTGGATGTTCTAGGCACATGACTGGAACTAGGGGATTGCTAAAGGACTACACACCTATCAAGGATGGTCCTAAAGTCACCTTTGGTGGTTCTGAAAAAGGGATCATCAAGGGTTTTGGTAACATTTCTAGCACCCATATAACTATTACTCAAGTGGCTTATGTTAAAGGTTTGAAACATAACCTTATTAGTATAAGTCAACTGAGTGATTTAGGATATGACATCTCATTTGTCAAAGATGGTTGTCATATCAGGAGATCAAATGATCAAGAGATCATTTTGACTAGTTACAGAAAAAGAAATGTCTATTGTCTAGACATTATGAGTGAGAACAATGCTTCTCCAGTATGTCTTGTAGCTGATGACAAAGTCACTCATTGTGTCAAATGGCACAAGAGACTAGCCCATCTTAACTACAAGACAATTGGTCAACTCTATAGCAAAGAGTTAGTGAGGAATGGTCCTCAAGTTAAGTGTATTAAAGATGGAATATGTTCAGCTTTTCAAAAGGGCAAGCAGACTAGATCCACCTTTAATAGCATTGAGAACAAAGATGCTGTGAGGTGTTTATACCTCTTGCATATGGATCTCTTTGGTCCTATGCCAGTTCACAGCCTAGGTAGGAAGGTCTATACATTTGTGGTTGTAGATGACTACTCAAGGTTTTCCTGGGTGTTCTTCCTTAGACAGAAATCTGAAATAGCTAGTATCTTCTATAGCTTTGTCAAACAAATTCAGAATGAGTTAGACAGTACAGTGGTCAAAATAAGAAGTGACCATGGTACTGAATTTCAGTCTGATAGTATGGCAAAACTATATGAAGAATTTGAGATATTTCAGGAATTTTCTTCACCAAGAACACCTCAGCAAAATGACATTGCTGAAAGGAAAAATAGAACCTTGATTGAGGCTGGTAGAACCCTATTAAGTGACACATCTCTCCCAGAATATTTTTGGGCTGAGGCAGTTAATACTGCATGCCATATAATTAATAGGGCTACCATTACTAAAAGCCACAATAAGACCCCCTATGAGATTGTGAAAGGCAGAAAACCAAACCTATCCTATTTCATGATCTTTAGTTGTAAATGCTTTATACTTAACAATGGAAAGTCTTACTTGACTAAGTTTGCTGCCAAGTCCCAAGAGGGGATCTTTGTTGGGTACAACAACAACAGTAAGGCTTATAGGGTCTACAACTTGAGTACTCAAGTTGTAGAGGAGTTAGTTCATGTAGTATTTGATGAAGCTAGACTTATTAACCATGAGTTGTCTAGTAGTATTTGCAGCTCCACAGGTGTGACTGAGAAGATGGACAAGCTCACTATTGAAGAAGGACCTACTGCAAGACAGCAAGTAGAAGATAGTGGCTGTTGTCCAGGGGGAGTACTACATGCACCTGATGAAGAAGAAGTCCAAGGAGTGCAGCAAGATGAAGAAGTTGAAGGAGTTCAACCTGAAGCCAGGATGCCTCCAGCTAATAGGCATCTAAGAGATCATCCAGCAGATCAAATCATTGGTGATCTAAGACAAGGGGTACAAACAAGGAGCAGAAATCTGAGTGCAGCACTCTACTCCAGTTTTCTATCCCAAGTTGAGCCAAAGGAATTTGAAGAAGCCATCCTAGACCCTCATTGGATTGAGGCAATGCAAGAAGAGCTGAATCAGTTCAAGAGATGCAAAGTCTGGGAGCTTGTTCCTAAACCAAAAGACCACAACATAATTGGAACCAAGTGGATCTTTAGGAACAAGATGGATGAACATGGAGTGATTATTAAGAATAAAGCAAGACTGGTTGCTAAGGGATATAGGCAGGAAGAAGGTATTGACTTTGATCAAACCTTTGCTCCAGTAGCCAGACTGGAAGCCATAAGGATGTTCCTGGCCTATGCAACCTATCAAGGATTTAAAGTATACCAAATGGATGTTAAGTCAGCCTTTCTGAATGGTAATCTGAAGGAAGAGATCTATGTGGAACATCCATCAGGTTTTGTTGATTCAACTCAACCTAATTATGTCTATAGACTTAGGAAGGCTTTTTATGGGTTAAAACAAGCCTATAGGGCTTGGTGTGAAACCCTGTCTAGTTTCCTCATTGAGAATAAATTCACAAGGGGGAAAATAGACAAGACTCTATTCCTTAGGGAATCCAGAGGCAAGATCATACTAGTCCAAATATATGTAGATGACATAATATTTGGGTCTACTGAAAGTAGTCTTTGCAAGAAGTTTGCAAAACTTATGCAAGGACAATTTGAGATGAGCAGTATGGGGGAACTTAAGTTCTTCTTCGGTCTCTAAGTTAGACAGACTGAGAATGGTTTATCCATATGCCAGTCTAAGTTCACCCTAGAACTGATAAGGAAGTATGATATGGATTCATCCAGTACCATGAAGACTCCTATGAGGTCAAGTATGTCTCTTAGCAAAGATGATGCAGGAAAACCTGTAGATGAGACTTTGTATAGAGGGATAGTTGGCTCCCTACTCTATTTGACTGCAAGTAGACCAGATATCATGTATGCTACATGTGTCTGTGCTAGGTACCAAGCATGCCCTAAAGAGTCTCATTTGACAGCAGTCAAAAGGATACTGAGATATCTAAAGGGCACACCTTATCTAGGCCTTTGGTACCTTAGGAATGGAGACTTTGAACTGACAGGTTATTCAGATGCAGATTTTGCAGGCTGCAAAGAAGATATGAAAAGTACAACTGGTACCTGTCAATTCCTAGGTGGAAGACTGATTTCATGGAGTAGCAAAAAGCAAACAAGTGTGGCTATCTCCACTGCAGAATCAGAGTATGTGGCTGCAGGAAGTTGTTGTGCTCAACTTCTATGGATACAACATCAGCTAGAAGACTATGGTATTCAGGTAAGTAGAACACCACTATTTTGTGATTCTACTAGTGCTATATCTATTGCAAACAATCCTGTTTCCCATAGTAGAACTAAACACATTGAAATAAAATATCATTTTCTAAGGGAACATGTAGAAAAAGAAGATATTTCACTGGAGTATGTTAATACAGATAATCAACTAGCTGACATGTATACTAAGCCTTTAGAAGAAACCAAATTCAATAGATTTAAAATTGAATTAGGTATGATAAACTTAGAATAAGTTTACAGAAATGGCTAAGTAAAATAGTGTCGACACACAGAGTTGTCTGTGTCGAGACAGAGAATTGGTGTCGACACTTCAGAGAAAAGGTGTCGACACATCTAAGAAGTTGGTGTCGACACTTCAGCGAATTAGTGTCGACACATGATAAGTAGGTGTCGACACATCCAAGGTGGTGTCGACACTTAGGCTTTACTCAGAATTAGTGAAGTAAAATCTCGACTAAGTGTCGAGCTAAACGGTGTCGACACATAAACAAGTGTCGACACATATATTCTGTTGACTAAACTTGTGTCGACACATAGGTGTCGAGACATTATAAGTCTGTGTCGACACTTATCAACAGTGTCGACACAATTTGAGTTTGTTAACGCGCCCTTTCATCTTCAACTCTAGAAAGGTATAAATAGGATTTCACCATTGTCTGTCTACACGCTCACCAAAGTTTCGAGACCAAACTTGTGTGTCGACACCTCTCTTCTCTCAATTCAAATTCTTCAAACCCTAATGGCGCCCAAGCTCGAAGAGAACGTGAATGAAGGCTATGAACTGGTGCGGCATGTGTTTGATGACGCAGAACCAGAGATCAAGGATGTGGTAACCCTAGTTGCAAACTCTGGATTAGGTTTTCTTGTTTAAGAGCCAACCAAGATATGAAAGAAAGAAGTTCTGGAATTCTTGAATGGAGCTAAAGTAGATGAATCTGGACTCAAGATAAAGTCTAGGGTTCATGGAGAAAAAGTGAAGATCACATCAAAGAGTTTAAGAAAGGTACTAAACCTACCAAGGACTAAGGAAGAAGATGAAGTTTCTGCTTCCAAGACCAGAGAAGCTTTACAATGGTGTGGACTGGATTCCAAGATGAAAATTGGATCAGTATTCAATAGGAAAGGGATGAACAGCCAAGGCAAATTTCTCTCTGAAATTGTTGGCAAGGTGATCCTGTGCAAGTCTGGAGGACATGACAGGATTTCAGCATATATGTTCAGTCTTATGACAAGGTTAATCTTCAAACTAAACACTGATTGGTCTGGAGTTGTGTTTGAGAAGTTTAAGGAGAGCCTGAAGAAACCCAATTTGGGTAGGATTCTTAGTCTATACCTAGCTGGTAGTATACCAGAGGTAATGACCCAAGCTGCTGGATCAAAAATCAACCACATGAGAAGAATGGACATGAGAATCTTCTCAAGATGGGATAGGGTCTTGACCAAGGAATTGCCAACACCTGAGAAGGTAACACCCCAAAAGAAGAAGAAGAAGATAGTCCCAGTGGCTCAAGAATCATCTAGTAGCTCTGAAGAGCATGTTGTCTTTACACCAGATGATGAACAAGAAACCGGAACTGTTGGAAAGTCTCCAGATAAACAAGAAGCTGCAGACAGGCAGGGGGAGCTACCATAGGCTAGCCCTCTTCACCAGGATTCTATCCAGGGGGAGCCTCTACTAGTGGAAGAGCCAACTCCACTAGAAAGTGAAAGAGCCACTCAAACCATTCTTGAGGTAATCACTGAAATCAATCAATTAGATTTCCTTATTGAGAGTGAACTTATAATTGACAAATTATCTGATGTTAATCAGCAACCTCAGATTCATAGTCAACCCCAAGATGTTGTCATGGAGGACACATCTGTTGCAGATCAAGTAGTGTCTGATCAAGTAGTTGATGAGATCAGGAATTCTCCACCACAACCTCAATAAGAATTTACAATGGAAGATCTCTTCCTTAATTTGGATCAAACAGACTTTGAGAAAGCAAGTGCTGCTGCTGAGGGGGAGAATGCTCAAGTTGAGGGGGAGCAAGTGGAGATTCTAAACAAACTGCAAGGAAAGAGCCTGAGAAACCAAAGGATGTTGAGGAGCTACCTAGGGAGAGGGTAGAAATAGCCAGCACATCAGCTTCTGAAGATGAGGAGGCTGCAAGAGAAAAAAAGAGGAAATTCCAAGTATTTAAGAGAAGAAGCCAAACTTATAAAAAGGCTTTACAAACCATTGCACCACAACCTACACCATAGCTAGCACCATCTGTAGATTACAGTTCTCTGATGATTGCTATGCAGATAAAGCTTGATGAGCAAAGGAAAGCAATAGAAACATATATAGATGAGGGGCATAAGTCTTTACAATTTGATCTGGCCCAAGACATTAAGTCTATTAGATTTGAGATGAATCTAAATAAGAAGGAGATGACTGAATGCTTCCACAAGGGAGGGAATGCAGAAGTCTATCTAGCTACTCATCAGGAGAAAATCAAAGCTCAAGTGGATGATATTTCCCTGAAGCAAGGATATGTTCTGGAGAACCAGCTCAGGATGAATGACAATTTGACTGCTTCACATAATGCAATTGTCACAGAGATGAAGAATATAGCTGCAGGGCAGACTACAGCTAATGCTACAGCTAAAGCAGACTTTGATAAAGCATTCTAAGAGGGAATAACTGCTGTTAAGACTGCAATACAAGACTCTCAGAAGATAATAACTGACAAACTCCAAAGGTTGAAACCTTACTTTAAGGATGGAGTAAACTATTTGGATGCACAAATAAGATTTCAGAAAGATGATCTGAGGGATCACATGGTTAGAGAAGTCATAAAGGGGGAGAGGGTGTTAGTCAAAGCAGGCTCTGATCATGCAAAATGGATTTCCAATTCCATCAGAGCCACTCTTGGTTATCCTCCTTTGTGTGATGATGACAATGTAGCAGAGTCTGGGATTAATCCTACTTATCTTGGAGGGGAGCAAGCTGAAGTGGCTCAAGTTATATACCCTCCTCCAGACTTTGATATGATACATGCAGATATACAGTCAATGTATAGCCCACCTGAGGGAAAGCAAAATGTCATCATAGAAAAAGTGGTTCAGCAAGTATCTGAGGCTATATAAGAGGCTATACTGAAGGAACAAGAAGCCAAGTTGTCTAAGAAGAGGTTCAGAGAGCAAGCTGAATAAAGGCCTGATTTTGAACAGTGGAGCCCCACTTCAAGGAATATTATCTTAACTGCATGGAAGGCTGCCAAAGACAATATTCAAGATAGAAACAAGTGGTTTTCTGAATTGGAGTGGAGGAAGCATGAGACAAGGCAAGAAGCCATTGTGCAATACAGAAGAAAGGCAAAGATGGGAAAGCTACCTCCTACTGCCCAGGAGCCTAGCAAGTACTTTCCCAAGCCTTATCATTATTTTGAAAGGCAGAAGATCAAAGCTGAGGAGCTAAAGAAGAAGGATCTGAAAGGCAAGAAGCCTGCTGCTGCTGAAGATACTGAAGCCCCAGTACAAGCAAAGATACATTCTGGCAAGGGCATAGTGATCAAGGAGGCTGAGCAGAAATAGAATAGAATTTATCCTTAGTTTACAGTTGTAATCTTTTGATTTTAAACACTCTGTAAACTTTTGTATAATGTATATGACAAAGTTGTTAGAACAATGTGTTGTGTGAAAAATCTATTATATAATTGTTCTGAGATATATGTGTGTACATGTTTTGTTTAATACATGTTTATGTACTTTCCCTGATTGCATAATCCTGTTTTACATCATGCTATGATTTTATTCTGTATGGTGTATATCATTGACTAAGGGTTATGACTTCTCCAAATAGGGGGAGATTGTTGGGTACATTGGTTTAAATGTACCTGATTTGAAGAAGCCTCACCCTACTCAATGATATAAATCAAAATGTATTTGATGTGTTTTGAGTTTAGTTGTGCAGGTCAAATATTTACAGGGAAAGCTGAAAAGATTCTAAGTCCATGTGTCGACACCCAGGAGCAAAGTGTCGACACTTAAGAAGACTTGTGTCGACAGCCAGAGAAGCAGTGTAGACACTTGGAGTAATTGTGTCGACACCAGTGATGCAGAGTCGACACCAGACAGAAAGTGTCGACACATACAGTTTGTGTCGACACTCAATGAAGAGAAGTCCAGAGAAGCAGTGTCGACACTTAGAAGCAGTGTCGACACCCAGAGGAACTGTGTCTACATCAGAAAGTGTCGACACTTGGAGGCTGTGTCGACACTCAGCAAAAATCAGCAGAGTCTAAGTATAAGTGTCGACATAATAAAGAATGTGTCGACACTCAGCAGAAGACTCAACACATGAAGAAAGTGTCGACACAATGAAGAATGTGTCGACACACATCAGAAGACTCAATACATGAAGAAAGTGTCGACACTAAGATGCTGTGTCGACACTCAGCAAAGTTCAACAAAGTTCTAAGTACAAGTGTCGACACAAAGAAGATGTGTCGACACTCAGCCAAAGTCTCAACAAAAGAAGAATGTGTCGACACAAGGAGCTGTGTCGACACCTAGTAATTATCAACACAAAAGGCATGTGTCGACACCAAAAAGATGTGTCGACACTTAACAAGTTCAACACAAGAAGATGTGTCAACATAAAGGAGTTGTGTCGACACTTATAAGAATTCAACTAAGTACTGAAGAACAAGAAGTAGTGTCGACACACAATATCAGTGTCGACACATGATGAAGAAGCAGTGTCGAGATATAAATTCTACAACACAAGGAGTTGTGTCGACACCTTGAAGGCTAGTGTCGACACTTAGTCTACTTGTGTCGACACTTAGTCTATAAGTGTCGACACTTAAAGATAGATTGTCTCGACACTTTCAGACAGTTACATATATTTCAAGAAGTGACTGGATGACATGACAGCTGCCATTCCAGCCGGTCTACTGCAACTGTCAGAGATGTCAGAAAGCCGTTAGAAACCGGATCAGCCGGTCACCATGAAGAAGGCCTATATAAAGGCTTATACTGTCAACAGAAAGAGATGATCAAGAGTCTAAGAGATTAACAGTCTAAGAGATCAACAATCAAAGAAGAAGATCTAGCTATTCATTGAAGAATCAAGTGAAGATCTAAGAAGTTGGAGAGAGAGAGCTCCTTCCAAGAAGACAGCCGTTGGAACAAGGCTGTAAAGAAGGGTTCAGACCTAGTTCTGAATCTTAAGTTGCAGTGATTGAAGATCAGCTGCAGAGAATTAATCCTATTGTGTTCTACATTCAAGAAGCTTTGAAGAAAGCCAAGTGAGGTTGATCTCAGCAGAGTTCTTCCAAGAACTCATCAAGAACCTATCAACTCTTCTCTCTTTTCTGAGTTGTAGGTATATACTTTGTATTCTATATTTCTTTTAGGATCCTTAGGGATCTGAGTTGTAAGCCTATAATTATAAAGGCTGAGTGGTAGTGCCTGTGTGCCTGAGTGTAGGAGATCTATTTCTCTGAGTGTAGGCCTGTTGTGGCTGAGTGTAGGCCTTATGGCTGAGTGTAGGCCTTGTGGCTGAGTGTAGGTATTTGGAGAAGACTGAGTTGTAGGACCTTGGGCCTGAGCTGTAGGAACCTGTTTGGGGTTCTGAGTGTAAGATCTGAGGATCTGAGATAGTGGAGGAGTTTGGCCGAATCTAGTACACTACTAGATAGGCGAAGGGGGAAGTGGATGTACCCAAACCTTGGGGAACCACTATAAATCTGTGTGTTCACTGTGTGCATGTTTGATTCTGTGATTGCTGATTGATTTCTGTGAAGTAGTAATTATAACTCTGTGATATAATCTGAAATCTGCCTAAACAGTTAAAAAAAATTTAAGTCACCTATTCACCCCCCTCTAGGTGATTAGGTACAATTTCTTTCAGGTTGAACCTCATTCAACAACAAACATAATTCCACAAGAGGAATTAAATCCAAATGCTGTTGCTGAACCCACTACACCCACTGATCTTGTCACACTAAGGGATCACCCTAGATCCCAAGTGATTGGAGACATAACAGTAGGTGACGGACAAGACATCAACTCAACCAAGATGTGATGCATGCGTGTTTTCTCTCTCAAGTTGAACCTCAATCCATAAAATATGCTGAGCAAGATCCCCACTGGATCATTACAATGCAAGAGGAACTCAACTAATTTGAGAGATGTAGAGTTTGGGATTTGGTTCCAAGACCCAAAGACTACCCAGTCATTGGAACCAAATGGGTATATAAAAACTGCTTGATGCCCAAGGTGCAATTGTGAGGAACAAGGCTAGGCTTGTTGTTTAAGGTTATAGGAAAGAAGAAGGCATAGACTATGATTAAACCTTTACACCAGTTACAAGGTTATAAGCAATTAGAATCTTTCTTGCCTATGCTGCCTACAAGAAGTTTAAAGTCTACCAGATGGATGTGAAAAGTGCCTTTCTAAACGGAGTACTAAAATAAGAGGTTTATGTTAAACAACCTCCAGGTTTTGTCTCTCCAACCCATCCTTATTATGTATTTAGATTGCATAAAGCCCTCTATGGTCTAAAGCAAGCTCCAAGAGCTTGGTATGAGACCTTAGCTAGCTTTTTGATAGAGCATGAATTCACGAGAGGCATAGTAGATAAATCATTATTCACTAGACACCATAAGGATAAAATCTTGTTAGTACAAATCTATGTGGATGACATCATATTTGGGTCTACTGACTCTAAACTATGCAAGAGGTTTTCTGACCTCATGCATTCTAAGTTTGAGATGAGTAGCATGGGTGAGCTCTCCTACTTCCTTGGTCTCCAAGTGAAGCAGCTGCCTGATGGCATCTTCATCTCCCAGGCTAAATATATTAAAGAGTTTCTTAAGAAGTTTGGGATGACTGATGCCTCAACAAAGAAAACACCTATGACCACTAATGTTGTAATAGATTCTGATCCACATGGGAAACCTGTTAACCAGAAGTTATATATGGGTATTGTTGGGTCCCTATTATATCTTACAGCTAGCAGACCTGATATAATGTTTGCCACATGCCTTTGTGCTAGGTTCCAAGTGAACCCTAAAGAATCTCACCTAGTTTTTCTAAAAAGAATTTTGAGATATATAAAGAGTTGTCCTAGTCTAGGCCTTTGGTATCCTACAGAGTCAGAATTTGATTTAACTGGATATTCAGATACTGACTTTGCTAGATGCAGGGTTGACAGGAAAAGTACCTCAGGAACTTGCCAATTCCTTGGTATGAGACTAGTGTCTTGGTTTTGTAAGAAACAATCATCTGTGTCTACATCAACTGCTGAAGTAGAATACATAGTAGCTGGCAGTTGCTGTTCATAAATGTTGTGGATTCAGAATCAACTCTTGGACTATGGTTTCAACTTAAATAATTCAACTCTATTATGAGATAACATAAATGCTATATCCATAGTACAAAATCCAGTCCATCACAGTAGGACTAAGCATATAGACATTAGACATCATTTCATTAGAGAGTGTGTAGACAAAAATAAAATCAAACTTGTTTATATCTACACTGATTTACAAAGAGCTGATATTTTCACCAAACCCTTGGATGAAAGGAATCACTTGTTCTCTATAAATCAGGTGGGCATTATCAATGGAGAAGCTTTGATTTAACTTCTGTCTGCACTCGACAAATATTCCAAAGTTCGTTGAATGGAGCTCGACGAACTGAGAAAAGTTCTTGAGATATTTGTCGAATGAAGATCGACGAACTCTCTGTGAGTGAAGTTATTTTCGTCGAACGGAGATCGACGACTCTACTTCAGAAAAGTTTCATCGAACAAAGCTCGACGAAATGTCTTCAAATCTTTAGACCGAGCTCGATGAATTATTTAACTACAAATTATTTCGTCGATCTCAGATCGAAGAATTATTTATTTTTCGTGGAACGGAGTTTGTCGATTCATATTATGGAAAATCTTATATCTAGGTTTTTTTCGACCTCCGTCCCGCGCTTTCAGTTCCCTTGCACTTGATCTTCATTTTTCTCTTATAGGTGAACTAATGGCGATTCCAGCAGGCAGCCTCACAGCAATGAAATTCGACACTGGGTTTGATGCCGATTTTGATTCCTTCCAACATTCAGACCCAATCTTCCTGGACATCCTGCAACTCCTTGAAGAACAGCAGTTGAAGAATCTGCTGTCCACCAGGATCAAGATATCTGGCCCTGAGAGTGGGTCTATACTTCTTACACCAAAGATGAGAACTCTATGACTAACACAATCTCTGGTAATGCTGTTCCACCTACTCCCGCCATTCTAACAGAAATTTTTGGATTAATTAACGGTGAAGAAGAGTTATAAATTGATACGGAGGAAATTGATGTGATGCTGAGTATGATGGGGTATACTGGGTGAAAGAACTAGTGCCTATACACCTAGAGGGGGGTGAATAGGTGCACTTAATCTTTTTAACTTTTAAGGCAGAAACACTGAATTATTAAACCTGTTTATACAATACTCTACAGCAATTCAACACATATAACACAGCAATCACAGAATAAATCACACACAGAGTACACACAGCTTTTATAGTGGTTTCCCAAGGTCTGGGTACATCCACTGTCACCCTTCGCCTATCTAGTAGTGTACTAGATTCGGCCTAACTTCTCCACTACTTCTCAGATCCACAGATCTTACAGCTCAGAACCCAAACAGGTTCCTACAACTCAGAGTGATCCCACTCCTACAACTCAGGCACAAAGTCCTACCACTCAGTCTTCACCAAGACCTACACTCAGCCTTCAACAAGGCCTACACTCAGCCTTCAACAAGGCCTACACTCAAAGAAATGTATCTCCTACACTCAGGCACACAAGCCCTACCACTCAGCCTTTATAAATATAGGCTTACAACTCAGATCACTTAGGATCCTACAAAAAATAAAAAGTACAAAGATTAATAACCACAACTCTGATTGAGAAAGCTGAGTTGACTGGCTTCTAGATAAGTTCTTGAAAGAACTTTGCAGAGATCAACCTCCCTTGGCTTTCTTCAAAGCTTCTTGAATTAGAACACAGTAGGGTTGTCTCTCTATGCAGATGATCTTCAATCAACTGCTGACTTGAGAATCAGATCTCAATCTGAAACGTTCTTATCAGCCTGGTTCAATAGCTGTCTTCTTAGAAGGAGCTTTCTCTCTCCAACTTCTTAGATCTTCACTTGAAGGTCTTCTTCTTGTTTGTTGTTTCTCACTTCAATGATTGCTTCAATCATTCTCTGATTATTCTCTTCTGTTGAAGGTATAAGCCTTTATATAAGCTTTCTTCATGGTGACCGGCTGATCTGGTTTCTAATGATCATCTTACATCTCTGACATTAGCAGTTGACCGGTTGAAATGGCAGCTGTCAAGTCAACCAGTCACTTCTTGGAAACTCTGTCACTGTCTGAAAGTGTCGAGACAGATAGTCTTTATGTATCGACACAAATAGACTAAGTGTCGACACAAGTAGACTAAGTGTCGACACTAGCCTTCATGGTGTAGACACAACTCCTTGTGTTGTAGAAACTGCTTCTCGACACTGCTTCTTCATAATGTGTCGACACTGATCCTGTGTGTTGACACTAGTCCTTCTTCTTTGATACTTAGTTGATTTCTGCTAAGTGTCGACACAACTCCTTTGTGTCGACACATCTTCTTGTGTTGAAAATTGCTAAGTGTCGACACATATTCTTTGTGTCGACACATCTTCTATGTTGAAACTTTTGCTGAGTGTCGACACATCTCCTTTGTATCGACACATTCTTCATGTGTTGAGACTTTGGCTGAGTGTCGACACATCTCCTTTGTGTCGACACATTCTTCATGTGTTGAGACTTTGGCTGAGTGTCGACACATCTCATTTGTGTCGACACTTGTACTTAGACTTTGTTGAAATTTGCTGAGTGTTGACACAGCCTCCTAGTGTCGACACATTTGCTGTCGACAAAGTTTTTTTGAGTGTCGACACAGCTTCTAAGTGTCGACACTGATTATGTAGACATTTATTCATTGTGTGTCGACACTGCCTGTATGTGTCGACACTTTCCTTCTGGTGTCGACTCTGCATTCCTGGTGTCGACACAATTACTCCAAGTGTCGACACTGCTTCTCTAGGTGTCGACACAAGCCTTCTTAAGTGTCGACACTTTTCTTCTAGGTGTCGACACATGGACCTAGAAACTTTTCCTGCAAACCTGCAGTTACTTAACCTGCACAAATAAACTCAAAGCACATCAAATACATCTTGATGTATATCATTGAGTGGGGTGAGGCTTCTTCAAATCAGGTACATATATTCCACTGTACCCAACAATCTCCCCCTATTTGGAGAAGTTATAACCTTTAGTCAATGATATACACCATACATAACAAATTTACAGTATGATGTAAAACAGTAATATATGATAGGGAAAATACTTAAACATGCATGAACAAAACATGTATATACAAATAGCTCAGAACAATTAATGTAATAGATGAACATATAATATTGTTCTTACAAATTCCAACATTTACATTAATCAAAAGTTTACATAGAATTTTAATACACATGATTACAATTTGTAAACTAAAGAAAATGCTATCCTATTGCTGCTCTGGTTCCTTGATTACAATCCCCTTTCTAGATTGAATCTTTGCTTGAACTGGGGCTTCAGTGTCATCAGCAGCAGCATGCTTCTTCCATTTAAGATCTTTCTTTTTCAGCTCTTCAGCCTTTATCTTCTGCCTTTCAAAATAGTGATAAGGCTTGGGAAAATACTTGCTAGGCTCCTGTACATTAGGAGGTAGCTTCCCAGTTTAGCCTTTCTTCTATACTGTACAATGGCCTCTTGCCTATTCTCATGTTTCCTCCACTCCTGTTCAGAATACCATTTGCCTCTATCCAGGATATTGTCCTTAGCAGCCTTCCAAGCAGTCAAAATGATATTCCTGGAAGTGGGGCTCCATTGTTCAAAATCAGGTCTCAATTCAGCTTGCTCTCTGAATCTTTTCTTAGACAATTGAGCCTCTTGTTCCTTTAATAAGGCCTCTTGTTCTTTTAGTATAGCCTCTGGCACAGGCTGGACAACTTTCTCAAGAATAATGTTCTGATTGCCCTCAGGAGGACTATACATAGTCTGTATCTCTTGATGTATCATGTCAAAGTCTGGTGGAGGGTATATCACTTGAGCTACTTCAGCTTGTTCCCCTCCAAAATATGCAGGATTGATTCCAAACTCTGCCACATTGTCATCATCACATAAGGGTGGATATCCAAGGTTAGCTCTGATGGAATTTGAAATTCACTTTGCATGATCAAAGCCTGCCTTGACTAATACCCTCTCCCCTATATGACTTCTCTCTCGATGTGATCCCTAAGATCATCTTTCTGGAACCTGATCTAGGCATTCAGATAGTTTACTCCATCTTTGTAGAAAGGTTTTAACCTTTGCAGCTTTTCAGTGATTAGCTTCTGTGAATCCGAGAGGGCAGAAGTAACAGCAGTGAGACCTTCTTGTAATGCCTGATAAAATTCTGCCTTGGCTGTAGTCAGGGCTGCAGTATGGGCAGAAGCAAGATTCTTCATTTCAGTGACTATCCCATTATGTGATTCAGTCAAGTTTTCATTCATTCTTATTTGGTTTTCCAGGACATAGCCTTGCTTCACTGCCATATCATCCACTTGTGTTTTGATCTTCTCTTGATGAGTGACCAGATAGACTACTGCATTTCCTCCCTTATGGAAGCAGTCAGTCATTTCTTTCTTGTTGAGATTTACTTCAAATATGATAGATTTGATGTCTTGTGCAAGATCAAATTGAAGTGACTTATGCCCTTCATCCATGTACTTTTCTAGAGCTTTCCTTTGCTCATCCAGTTTAATCTGTAAAGCCACCATCAGTGAACTGTAATCAGTAGATGGGGCTGGCTGTGGAGCAATTGTCTGTAGGGTTTTCTTATAGTTCTGGCTTCTTCTTTTGAAGACCTGGAACTTCCTCTTCTTGGATCTAGCAGCCACCTCATCCTCTGAAGCAGAAGTGCTAGCTATATCCATTCTATCCTTAGGACTAGGATGTGAATCCTTCTCAGTCCTTGGTAGTTCCTCAACATCCTTTGGCTGATCAGTCTCTTGTGTAGCAGTGTCCTCTACAGTCGCCATATGCTCCCCCTCAATATTTACTTTCTCCCCCTCAACATCAGCTATTTCTTTCTCAAGATCTGTCGGTACAAGATCAGGGAATAGCTCCTCTAAGGTGAATTCTTGTTGAGAATGGGCTGGAGAATCTCTTATATCATCAACCACTTTATCTGCAACAGATGTGTCCTCCATGACAACATCTTATGGTTGAGGGTGTATCTGTGTTTGCTCCAGTATGGTTTGAGTAGCTTGTTCACTCTCAAGTGGAGTTGGCTCTTCCACAAGTAGAGGCTCCCCCTGGAGTGGATCCAGGTGAACTGGGCTGGCTAAGGGTAGCTCCCCCTGCCTTTGGGCATCTTTATGTATTGCTGGAGACTGTCCAACATGTCCTGTCTCTTAATCATCTGGAGTGAAGACCACTTGCTCTTTAGAGCTGCTAGAGGATTCTTGAGCCATAGTGGCTGTCTTCTTCTTCTTCTTCTTCTTCTTCTAAGGTGTGTCCTTTACTGGAGATGACAGTTCCTTTGTCAACACTCTATCCCACCTAGAGAAAATTCTCATATCCATTTTCCTCATGTGGTTAATCTTTGAACCTGCAACTTGGTTCATTACCTCAGGTATACTGCCAGCTAGGTATAGACTCAGTATTCTACCCAGATTGAGCTTCTTCATACTTTCTTTTATCTTATCAAACATAACTGCAGACCAATCAGTATTAAGTTTTAAGATAATCCTTGTCATCAAACTGAACATATGAGCAGAAATTTTGTCATGTCCTCCAGGCTTGCTCAGGATGACCTTGCCAACTATTTCATACAAGAATTTTCCTTGGATGTTCATCCCTTTTCTGTTGAAAATAGATCCAATTTTCAGATTTGAATCCAGTCCACACCATCTCAATGCCTCTCTAGTCTTAGAAGCAGATACATCTTCTTGCTCTTTAGTTCTAGGTAGTTGAAGTACCTTCCTCAGACCTTTCTGTGTGACCTTGACTTTGGTCCCATGAACTCTGGACTTAATCTTGAGTCCAGTATCATCAAGTGATGCTGCACTCAAAAATTCCAGGACTTCCTTCTTCCAGATCTTGATTGGTTCTGATACAAGATATTCCAATCCAGACTCGGCAATTAGGGTTACCACACCTTTGATTTCGGGTTCCGCTTCATCAAAGGCATGTCGCACGAGCTCATATCCTTCATTAACATTCTCTTCTAGCTTGGGCGCCATTAGGGTTTGAAGAAATTTTGAATTTGGAGAAGAGAGATCTCGACACACAAGTTTGGTCTCGAGACAAAGGTGAGCATGTCGACAAACACTGGGGAAAACCTATTTATACCTTTCTAGAATCGAAGGTGAAAAGGTGCGTCAAAATACTTAAATTGTGTCGACACTGTTAAAAAGTGTCGACACTTACTTATAATGTCTCGACCACTATGTGTCGACACAAGTATAGTCGACAGAATATATGTGTCAACACTTATATAGTGTCGACACCACTTAGCTCGACACTTAGTCGAGACTCTACTAGACTAATTCTGTGTAAGTCCTAAGTGTCGACACCACCCTGGATGTGTCAACACCTACACTACATGTGTCGACACTAATTCTCTGAAGTGTCGACACAGACTTCCAAGATGTGTCGACACTATTTCTCTGAAGTGTCGACACCACTACTATGTGTCGACACAGACAACTCTGTGTGTCGACACCATTTTACTTAGCCAATTTTGTAAACTATTCTAAGTTTATCATCCCTAATTCAATTTTAAATTTATTGAATTTGGTTTCATCTAAGGGCTTAGTATACATATCAGCTAGCTGATTATCTGTATTTATATACTCTAGAGAAATATCTTCTTTTTCCACATGTTCTCTTAGAAAATGTTACTTTATTTCTATGTGCTTAGTCCTACTATGGGAGACAAGATTATTTGCAATAGAAATAGCACTAGTAGAATCACAAAATAGAGGTGTTCTACTTACTTGAATACCATAATCTTCTAGCTGGTGTTGTATCCATAGTAGTTGTGCACAACAGCTTCCTGCAGCAACATACTCTGACTCAGCTGTGGAGATAGCCATACTGGTCTGCTTCTTGCTACTCCAAGATACCAGCCTTCCACCTAGAAATTGACAGGTACCTGTTGTACTTTTCCTATCTTCCTTGCATCCTGCAAAATCTACATCTGAATAACCTGTCAGTTCAAAATCTCCATTCCTAGGGTACCAAAGGCCTAGATAAGGTGTGCCCTTAAGATATCTCAAAATTCTTTTGACTGCTGTCAAATGAGATTCTTTAGGGCAAGCTTGGTACCTAGCACAGACACATGTAGCATACATGATATCTGGTCTACTTGCAGTCAAATATAGTAGAGAGCCAACTATCCCTCTATACAAAGTTTCATCTAAAGGTTTCCCTGCATCATTTTTGCATAAAGACATTGTTGATCCCATAGGAGTTTTCATGGTAGTGGATGATTCCATACCATACTTACTTATCAATTCTAGGGTGAACTTAGACTGGCATATGGATAAACCATCCTCAGTCTGTCTAACTTGGAGACCCAAGAAGAACTTAAGTTCCCCCATACTGCTCATTTCAAATTGTCCTTGCATTAGTTTTGCAAACTTTTTGCAAAGACTACTTTCTGTAGACCCAAATATGATGTCATCTACATATATTTGGACTAAGATAATCTTGCCTCTGGATTCCCTAAGGAATAGAGTCTTGTCCATTTCCCCCTTGTGAATTTATTCTCAATGAGGAAACTAGACATGGTCTCATACCAAGCCCTAGGGGCTTGTTTTAACCCATACAAAGCCTTTCTAAGTCTATAAACATAATTAGGTTTAGTAGAATCTACAAAACCTGATGGCTGCTTAACATAGACTTCTTCCTTCAGGTTTCCATTCAGAAAAGCTGACTTAACATCCATTTGATAGACCTTTAATCCTTGAAATGTTGCATAGGCAAGGAACATCCTTATTGCTTCCAGTCTTGCTACTGGAGCAAAGGTCTGATCAAAATCAATGCCTTCTTCCTGCCTATATCCTTTTGCAACAAGTCTAGCTTTGTTCTTTATAATTACTCCATTTTCATCCAACTTGTTCCTAAAGATCCACTTAGTTCCTATAATGTTGTGGTCTTTTGGCTTAGGAACTAGCTCCCAGACTTTGCATCTTTTGAACTGGTTCAGCTCCTCTTGCATAGCCTCAATCCAATGAGGATCTAGGATTGCTTCTTCAAATTTCTTTGGCTCTACTTGGGATAGAAAGCTGGAGTAAAGAACTGAACTTAGATTCCCGCTCCTTGTTTGTACGCCTTGTCTGAGATCTCCAATAATTTGATTGGCTAGATGATCTTTTAAATGCCTATTTGCTGGAGGCAGCCTGTCTTCTGGTTGTATACCTTCAGCTTCTTCATTCAGCAGCTCCTCTTGGTCTTCTTCAGCAACAGGAGTATCTTGTACTCCCCCTGTACAGCAGCCACTATCATCCACTTGCTGACTTGCAGTAGAACCTTCTTCAATAGTAAGCTTGTCCATCTTCTCAGTCACACCTGTAGAGCTGCAAACACTTTTAGACAATTCATTGTTAATGAGTCTAGCTTCATCAAAGACTACATGAACTGACTCTTCTACAACTTGAGTAATCAAGTTGTAGACCCTATAAGCCTTACTGTTGTTGCTGTACCCAACAAATATCCCCTCTTGGGATTTGGCAGCAAACTTGGTTA
Source organism: Platanthera guangdongensis (assembly GCA_039583875.1). Lineage (NCBI taxonomy): Eukaryota > Viridiplantae > Streptophyta > Magnoliopsida > Asparagales > Orchidaceae > Platanthera > Platanthera guangdongensis. The sequence goes on along the minus strand of CM077148.1, from coordinate 124,590,987 downwards.
AGTAAGACTTACCATTGTTAAGTATATAACATTTACAACCAAAGATCCTGAAATAGGATAGATTTGGTTTTCTGCCCTTCACAATCTCATAGGGGGTCTTATTATAGCTCTTGGTGATAGTAGCCATATTGATCACATGACATGCAGTATTAACTTCCTCAGCCCAGAAATATTCTGGGAGAGATGTGTCACTCAATAGGGTTCTACCAGCCTCTATCAAGGTTCTATTTTTCCTTTCAGCAATACCATTTTGCTGAGGTGTTCTTGGTGAGGAAAATTCCTGAAATATCCTAAACTCTTCACATAGCTTTGTCATACTATCAGACTGGAATTCAGTACCATGGTCACTTCTTATTTTGACCACTGTACTGTTTAACTCATTCTGAATTTGTTTGACAAAACTATAAAAGATACTAGGAGTTTCAGATTTTTGCCTTAGGAAGAATACTCAGGAAAACCTTGAATAATCATCTACAACCACAAATGTGTAGACCTTCCTACCTAGGCTGTGAACTGACATATGACCAAAGAGATCCATATGCAAGAGGTATATGCACCTCACAGTATCTTTATTATCAATGCTATGAAAGGTGGATTTGGTCTGCTTGCCTTTCTAACAAGCTGAGCATATCCCATCCTTTATACACTTAACCTGAGGACCATTCCTCACTAACTCTTTGCTAAAGAGTTGGCCAATTGTCCTGTAGTTAAGATGAGCCAGCCTCTTGTGCCATTTAACATAATGTGAAACTCTTTCATCAGCTACAAGACAAATATGAGAAGCATTGTTCTCACACATAATGTCTAGACAATAGACATTTCTCTTCCTGTATCCTATCAGAATGATCTTTTGATCACTTGACCTACTGATATGACAACCATCCTTGTCAAATGAGATGTCATATCCTAAATCACTCAGCTGACTTATGCTAATGAGGTTATGTTTCAAACCCTTTACATAAGCCACTTGAGTAATTGTTATTAGGTTGCTAGAAATGTTAACAAAGCCTTTGATGATTCCTTTTTCTGAACCACCAAAGGTAACCTTAGGACCATCCTTGATTGGTGTATAGTCCTTCAGCAATCCCCTAGTTCCAGTCATGTGCCTGGAACATCCACTGTCCAAGTACCATATTGGGGCATGGCCACTTGAACTCACCTGCAAAACAGATTACTTAACCTTAGAACCCAAATAATTCTTGGGTCCTTGGTGCAAGTTAGTCTGACTCTTAACAAAACTACCTGTAGCTTTTCTAGCAGGCAGTTTGCTACTCACCTTGGTACTTGAATTATGCCAACAATCTATGGCAAAGTGGCCTACCTAGCCACAACACCAGCACTCAAATCTGTTGTACCTTTGTTTAGGTACAACCCTGACTGTTTTATCTACAATAGGCTTCTTGTTGAGTACTGGGGCTTTGCCCTTAGATTTGGACTTTACTGTCTAGGCAGGTTTTGTAAACCCCAATCCAGTTTTATCCTTTTGATGTACAAATTCATCTATCAAAGGTAAAATAGATTTTGGTTTAGAAAAATTTGCAACAATCTCTCTCTCTTTCTGAAGACTAATCTCCAGATTTCTAATTTGATCATTTTTAAATGTAATAGTCCCCATCTGAATAACTGTAATATTCTTCAGTCTGGCTATTTCATTTAATTTCTGATCTAATAACTTGTCAAAATCTGTTGCAGCTACTTTAAGACTAACAATCTCCTTAGCCTGAGTTTTGGCCAAGAGTTTGCTTTTCTTCAAAGCCTGCAACAATACTCTATATTCATCAATCAACTGATGAATGTCTCCTTCAGATTCAGATCAACTTACATCACTTGATGTTGATGTATCTGAATCTAACTTAGTACCAGAAATTGAACTTGAAGAACAATTTTGTACATGACTAGGTACATGCTGATCCTGGATTTTGTCTCCTTTTGATAAGGCCATCAGTCCCTTGCACTGATTGTCCTCATGCTCATATATTGAGTTCATTAGCTGCATGAACTCATTTTCTTCTTCTTCAGCAAACAAGCCAATATAGGCTTCAGCTTCTGAATCTGTTTCTGAATATGACATATCAGTCAAACTTTTATCTTTCTTGGCAATAAAGGACCTTTACTTTTTGCCCTTGAACTGTGTCTTCTTCTTGTCAGTGGACTCTTTCCTCTTCTCGGGACAATCAGCTATTACATGTCCTTGTCTATTGCAACAATAACAAACTCTCTTTGAGGATGTAGTTTTACTAGACTTGGACTTTCTCCTGTCATTCCTTGATGACTTCCTGTTCTGATAATAGTCATATTTTATCTGTGAAGTGGATGGCTTGGACCTCCACTGCTTCTTCTTTAGAAATTTTTGAAAATGCCTAGTAAATGCAGCAAAGTCTTCATCACTTTCACTGCTTTCTGTCTTCTTGCTATCTGAAGTATCTGATACTGTCTCAGCAACTATTTGTGGTGGAGATGGAGACTTGCTTTTATATTTTCTAGTGGCTTCAGTCTTGAAGGCCACAACTCTTTCTTTGTGCTCCACTCTTATAGTCTTTTCTTCCTCCTTCCTTACCATTAACTGCATTTCATAAGATAACAGTTTTCCAAATAATGTTGGAGGAGATATATCAGCTAGTTTGGCCATTTCCCTTATGACACAAATCATAGTATCCCAGTCTTTAGTTAGGGATCTCAAGAACTTATCATTCAGCTCATAATTGTTGAATTCTCTTCCATAGGACATTAACTCATTAACAATCCTATAGAATTTCTTATAACACTCAGTAATGCTATCAGACCTGCCTTGTCTGAAGCTTTCATACTCTTGATTTAATAAATACTTCCTATCTTGTCTAACTTCTTCAAATCCCTCCATGTAAACTATTAGTGTGTCCCACATTTCTTTTGATGTTTTACAATGAATCAGATTCTGAAATATGACATCATTAATTGCACTTACAATAATATTTTGGGCCCTCTTGTCCATAGTGGCCAGAATTATTTCATCCTTGGTCATTTCTGAATAGTCTTTGGGAGTTCTCTGATGGGCATCTAGAACAGATACTTTTATTGGCAGATATGACCCTTCTTTGACTGTAATGTAAATTCTTGGGTCAGAGGCTTCAATAAAAAGTCTAACCCTTTCTTTCCAAATGCCAAAGATCTCCTTTCTACAGATTAACAATTTCATGGATCCTAGCTCTTTGTGATTCTTAGTTGAACCCATTTTCTTGATTCTTGATTATGCTGATTCTGCCTACAGGATCTTTACTCAGACTGTTATGTCCTTTTTTGAGTAACCTCCCTCTGATACCACTTGAAAGAACTAGTGCCTATACACCTAGAGGGGGGGGGGGTGAATAGGTGCACTTAATCTTTTTAACTTTTAAGGCAGAAACACTGAATTATTAAACCTGTTTATGCAATACTCTACAACAATTCAGCATATAAAACACAGCAATCACAGAATAAATCACACACAGAGTACACACAACTTTTATAGTGGTTCCCCAAGGTCTGGGTACATCCACTGTCCCCCTTCGCCTATCTAGTAGTGTACTAGATTCAGCCTAACTTCTCCACTACTTCTCAGATTCACAGATCTTACAGCTCAGAACCCAAACAGGTTCCTACAACTCAGAGTGATCCCACTCCTACAACTCAGGCACAAAACCCTACCACTCAGTCTTCACCAAGACCTACACTCAGCCTTCAACAAGGCCTACACTCAGCCTTCAACAAGGCCTACACTCAGAGAAATGTATCTCCTACACTCAGGCACACAAGCCCTACCACTCAGCCTTTATAAATATAGGCTTACAACTCAGATCCCTTAGGATCCTACAAAAAATAAAAAGTACAAAGATTAATAACCACAACTCTGATTGAGAAAGCTGAGTTGACTGACTTCTAGATGAGTTCTTGAAAGAACTTTGCAGAGATCAACCTCCCTTGGCTTTCTTCAAAGCTTCTTGAATTAGAACATAGTATGGTTGTCTCTCTATGCAGATGATCTTCAATCAACTGTTGACTTGAGAATCAGGTCTCAATCTGAAACTTTCTTATCAGCCTGGTTCAATAGCTGTCTTCTTAGAAGTAGCTTTATCTCTCCAACTTCTTAGATCTTCACTTGAAGGTCTTCTTCTTGTTTGTTGTTTCTCACTTCAATGATTACTTCAATCACTCTCTGATTATTCTCTTCTGTTGAAGGTATAAGCCTTTATATAAGCTTTCTTCATGGTGACCGGCTGATCCAGTTTCTAATGATCTTCTGACATCTCTGACAGTAGCAGTTGACCGGTTGAAATGGCAGCTGTCAAGTCATCCAGTCAGTTCTTGGAAACTCTGTCACTATGTGAAAGTGTCGAGACAGATAGTCTTTATGTGTCGACAAAAATAGACTAAGTGTCGACACAAGTAGACTAAGTGTCGACACTAGCCTTCATGGTGTCGACACAACTCCTTGTGTTGTAGAAACTGCTTCTCAACACTGCTTCTTCAGAATGTGTCGACACTGATCCTGTGTGTCGACACTAGTCCTTCTTCTTTGATACTTAGTTGATTTCTGCTAAGTGTCGACACAACTCCTTTGTGTCGACACATCTTCTTGTGTTGAAACTTGCTAAGTGTTGACACATCTTCTTTGTGTCGACACATCTTCTGTGTTGAAAATTTTGCTGAGTGTCGACACATCTCCTTTGTGTCGACACATTCTTCATGTGTTGAGACTTTGGCTGAGTGTCGACACATCTCCTTTGTGTCAACACATTCTTCATGTGTTGAGACTTTGGCTGAGTGTCAACACATCTCATTTGTGCCGACACTTGTACTTAGACTTTGTTGAAATTTGCTGAGTGTCGACACAGCCTCCTAGTGTCGACACATTTGCTGTCGACAAAGTTTTTCTGAGTGTCGACACTGCTTCTAAGTGTCGACACTGATTATGTAGATATTTCTTCATTGTGTGTCGACACTACCTGTATGTGTCGACACTTTCCTTCTGGTGTCGACTCTGCATTCCTGGTGTCGACACAATTACTCCAAGTGTCGACACTGCTTCTCTAGGTGTCGACACAAGCCTTCTTAAGTGTCGACACTTTTCTTCTAGGTGTCGACACATGAACTTAGAAACTTTTCCTGCAAACCTACAGTTACTTAACCTGCACAAATAAACTCAAAGCACATCAAATACATCTTGATGTATATCATTGAGTGGGGTGAGGCTTCTTCAAATCAGGTACATATATTCCACTGTACCAAACACTGGGAACCCCAAATAAATTACTAAAGAAACACCTTTCTGCCAAGTTCAAATTTCTAGCAGACATTGTGGGGGAAAGTGTTGTTGGACAAATACACTGCACATGATTACATAACTAGACGCCAATTCCTGGTATGTGTGCTGTGGTAAACAAGAAGAAGGTGAACTGGGCTCAGATTTTGTTTGAGCTGATTAAGAAGAAAAACAATAAAAAGGAGGTCTATTTTGGAAGAATTCTGGGAATCTTCCTAAAGGAGAAGACTGCTGTATCACTGGTCTCCCCGACCATATTCATTAATTCCTCTAAGAGGCTCACCTGTGCCCTATTTGGCAAGCGGGAGAGGAGCATCACCAAGCCCTCCAAGGCATCCTCCTCCTCCACCAGGGCTTCTGAGAGTACCAGGGCTGCTCCAGCCACTTCCCAAACTGCTGAAGATATCCCTCCTCCACCTCCCTCACCTCCAGCAATCCCACCTCAACCTCAGATAGTACAACAACTCCCCTCCACAGTTCAAACAACCATTCACACTCCTACACCTCCCTCATCCCCAGTACATACATCCTCAACTCATATTCACTTTCCTACCTCACCTCCCTCCCAAAATGATACACCAGTTCCATCACCACTATAACGCCCCCGGTTTTTCTGTGTTTTGTTTGATTTTGGATTGGCGTTACGATGACGCATTTCCGGCCCTTCGCCGTTGTAGAGCGCGGTCCTAGCTCTATAGGTTCCTTGTGTAGCCTGGTTGTAGCAAGTTGGCAAGTTTCCCCAGCTAGCCGGAGTCTGTTTTGGTGACTCGGTTGGGCCTCTTAGGGAAATGCTTGCGTTTTGGCTTCGGGAGGTGTTAGCCCGAGTGTTCGATCGTCGGATGTTGTTTTCGACCTCGCCGTTGTTTTCGTGGCTTGGTTGTTTAGCTACGGCGCGAGTTTTGGTCGAAATCCGAGATCGTTTACCTTCGCGTCGTTTCGGCGTTGTTTTGTTAACTGCATGTTTGTAATGTTTGCTGTGCTGTGCGTGGTCTGTTGTGGCTGAGCTTGTAGGATGGTGCCTTGTCTCTTGTTTGCTAGGTGTTAGCAGGTTTCTTTTCTGTGTAAGTTTGGGTGACACGGCCTGGGTCACGCCCGTGACCCAGGGCGTGTCGTGCTCGGGCAGAGCTCCCGTTCCTCCGGTCGACGAATTTTTGGTCGATGGGGTTTTTTGTTGGAACACGGCCGTGACACGGGCGTGTCACGGGCGTGTCCCCCTTCGGTTCGTCGAGCTGCGCTCGATGGTCGTCAGTCGGTGTTTAGTGAGAACACGGCCCTGTCACGGGCGTGTCGTGTCGAACACGGGCGTGACATTGGGGCGTGTCTCTCTGTTCGACGATCGGCGCTCCACGATCGTCGGGCGGTGTTCGAGTTGGTACACGGCCTGTGACACGGGCGTGTCACAGGGCGTGTCCCTTGCTTCGTCGAGCGGAGATCGACTTTCGTCGAGTGGGTAGGTGCGTGAGTACACGCCCCGTGACACGGGCGTGTCGGGCCGTGTCACGGGCGTGTCTGGGGGGCGTGTCCCGTGTTTTCGTCGAGTAGAGATCGACGTTCGTCGAGTGTGTGAGTACACGCCCCGTGACACGGGCGTGTCGGGCCATGTCACGGGCGTGTCTTGGGCGTGTTCCGTACTTTTTTTCCTGAAATCGTCTTTTGTTGCCGTGAACTGTTTTTCCTCCTCATTTTTTTTCATCGTTCCCGAGTCTGGAGAGCTTCCAGCGGAAGGGTTTTGAGAGGAGGCGGTGGTTGTTTTGGCCGGTGATTTCGGGAAGGTTAGAGCCCGTTTTTCTCGTGTGATAGCGGATTCGGTTTGCTCTCGGCTAGATCTTCCCTTCCATGTAAGTTTTTCTTGATTTAGGGTTCGATTCCAGGAATTTCTAAATATCTGATTTCTTTCTTCCCTCAAGTTTCAGCTTTGGTCTTCTAGGTGGCCGATCTTGCCGCCGGAGCCAAGCCGTGGTGCGACTGTTGTTTGTTTTTCCGAAGAGGTAGAGGCAAGTGGCCCCTTGCCCTTGCCAAATTTATTTTCTAACCCATGATCTTTTTTATTTCTTCTGCAAAGCTCTGTTCTCTTTGTCTTTTTTCCTCCCTAGGGCAGCAGGTTAAGTTATTACATCAAGCTTTTAATCAAGTGCTGATTCTTCATTTCTTTTTCTGGAATTTTAATCAATGTTCTCTTTTGTCGGAGGTTTAGTGTCCAGTGGGTAGCTAGAGTTAGGGTGAGGTGGTTGTTAGTTACAGTTTAGGGTTAGTTGCGGTAGCTCCGTGTAGTTAGGACGGAACGGTGGGTTGGGATTAAATCTCCAACTCTCTGTTTTTCGCGCATGAGATGGCTTAAGCTGCGATTTTAGCAAGACTTACGTTTACCCTAAGTGGAAAGCGCTGACAGCGTCGAGTGAGCCGAGCTCACTCAACGCCGTCACCCAGCGTAGGACTTGCAGCTAAGTATTTTTAGGCGTCAGGTGAGTGGAGTTTACTCCACGCTGCGTCGAGTGGGCTCGACATTTCTGTCCTGAGTTCATGTGTACCTTAGGATTGTTAGTGTGACTTTTCCCTTCCTTTAGGGGGTGGTATTGGGTGTTCGACAAATTTTTGCTTTGCCGACTCTTGGGTTGTGGCAGGTGGTGGAGTTTTAGTGGCCTCTCGAGGGGTGGATTTTGACGTGGAGAGCTGTGGCCACCGCCTGTTTGCCCTGGTTTGGGTTGGTGTGTGGGACCCTAAAGCTGCCACTAGCGACCCCTTAGCCCTTTTTGCTGGATCTGATTTTGGTTATGTATTCAGATCCATGTTTTTGACCACTGCCACTTACCCACGTATTAGGAATGTTAGACTCTTTTGTTGAGCTTGTTGCTTTTATTGCTCGCACTTGGTGTGCTTTGCTGTACTTTAGACAGTGCTCTTTTCTTACTGTCATGCTCTTTCTTTTGCTTATAGCAGCTTGTTGTCGGGTTGGTAAACCCTTCTTTTTGCTCTTAACTCTAATGCTTTATTTACACTTTTGATTATTTCCTTGCTGAGGTGTTCTTTTCTTGAATGCCTCAGGTCCAGGTTGTAGCCAGTTCAGCGGCTAGTTCTTTTGGAGGGGCTGGTTTGCGGCCTCTTGGGTAGCTGAGACAGCTGATCCCGATTCTGTGAGGTAGTTCTTTACTTTTCTGTATAGACATACATACTCACCAGTGGGTTCGTGTCAGGTTGTTGGCGCCCACTGGTGGCTTCTTGCGATGCTGGGTATGAACTTAAACTGCTGTTTTTGCCTATTAGTGGTTGTTTACCTGCTTCTGGGAAGGATTTTTGCTAGGTTGCATGTTAGATATTTTAAAATTCTAAAAGCATTATTATATGTATATCATGCATAGCATAATTATAAAACAAAGTCACTATATTTCCTTAGCGTAAAAAGACTACCTTTTTATATCTATTATATTCACTTTAGAGTCGTGCTTGCCATGAGTTGTCCCTCGGGGACACTCATGCTCACTAAGGTGTCAACTTAATTGAACCAAACTATTTTCTGCTGCGTATACTTATACTTTTAATTGTGGGATAGCTGATCCACCGTGCCGAGGGATACGGCCAATCAACATAACTGATTTCCTTTCATAATTAATCAACGTTTTTCCTTAAAATTTAAGGTGTGGAGTTTTGCCTGAGCGTGTGCAGTTATCCCCTGCACGACGTGGCATCACGACACGCGTTTTCTCTAGCTCTGATACAATTTTATCGTTGAGAAAATGCGGGTTGTGACAGTTGGTATCAGAGGGAGGTTGCTTGACAAATGGTCGGGCAACCTTTTCCCTTGTTTGCATTTGTGGTTAGCGTCATACCATACACACACCGATATGTCATCAGCACGTCTTGGCTAAAGCACGAACACTACACTCATGAGCATAATGAAGTATACGGGGCATATTATGTAGTATGGGATGCATAATATGTGTTTGTATATGGATCCACCATAGGAGGCAATATGTGAGGGTTATGTAGTATGGGATGCATAACCTCACCACATGAATGCGGCTAACACGTTTTCTTTTTTCGTTGCATGGGAATGTTATGTAGTATGGGATGCATAACATTTTCATGTGTACGCCGCCCATGGCATGTATTAAGGCCTTTTTTTAGAATGCATAGCACATCATGCATATCATAACATTTCATAAGCACAACGTGTTAAGCTAAAGATTTGCAAGATGACATATGTACACACATGGTTTTGAGTCAAAAAGAATACAAATACATGCATTCATGGTTTAGGCACATGAGTTAGTATGATGGTGGTGAACCATCTTAGGTTAAGCATAACATCATCATGATAAAACAACTCCCAGAGCAAGTTTTGCAGTTGAAGTTCATATTTAAGTGTGTTTGTCTGTACCAGGTAGTTTTGTTCTAGCTGTTGGGCTAAGTTTCGTCTAAATCTTGTGCGATTATAGGATGGCGAGACGTCCTGCAACGAGGTCGACCCCCCAATCCGAGGGTGAGACGTCAGGAGCTCAGAGCGAGGCGTTGGTAGAAAACCTGCGGCAGAGTAATGAGACCCTATCGAGGCAGGTGGTGGCTATGTAGGCTCAGATTCAGTCCCTTGTGGCAGTGGTGGCGGGACAGGCCCCGAGAGTTCCGGACCCCGCTGAGGGGGTAGCTGTTCCTGCCCCTCCTGCTCCTCCCATGCCTTTGGTTGTTGTGCCCTCGGAGATGGCGTTTATATCCCAGTTTTAGCGACTGAGACCCCCTACTTATGATGGGCAAGCAGATTTCATGATTTTGGATGACTGGCTGATTTCTATTGAGGAGATGTTCTCTTATTCGGGGATTACGGATGATCAGAGAGTGATGCTCGCTGCCTACCAGCTCAAGGGCTTGGCAAAGAATTGGTGGTTGAGGGAGAAGGAGAGTTTGGTGGCAGGATGCTCTTGGGAGTCATTTAAAGGGATGCTGTTGAGTAAGTTTTTGCCTTCAGTCGAGAGGGACCGGCTGATGAATGACTTTCTCCATTTGAAGCAGAGGAAACTCACGGTCAGTGAGTATGAGATTGAGTTCAGTAAGTTGAGTCGGTTTGCTCCTGGTCTGGTGAGTGTTAAAGCAGACCGAGTTAAGCGATTTCTGGGTGGACTGAGAAGTGACATTCAGCAGTTAGCGAATGCCTACGGTGCAGTCAGTTATGCCAGCGTGGTCGAAGCTGCCTTGAGGGTTGAGGCCATTGAGAATGCCAAGAATAGAGGTCAGCAGTTGTGGAAGGATAAGCGAAAGTCCGGTGGAGGGAAGAGCCCTCAGGAACCCGATGCGGTCTCGAGAAAGAGGAGCAAAGAGGTTTGTAGTTTCTGTGGCCGACCAGGCCACCCCTTTGAGAAGTGTTTCAAAAGGTTTGGAGCGCAGAAGAAGGAACAGGTGCACGCAATTCAGGGTGCTCCCAGAGGAGACTTGGTGTGTGCCTTGTGTGGAAGGAAGGGGCATGAGGCTGCCCGTTGCTGGTCGAGAGATAAAGTCTGTTTTCAGTGTGGGCAGAAGGGTCATCTCAAGACAAAGTGCCCACAGTCCCAGCCTATTCTGCAGCCAGTACCCCTCCAGGCTTTGCCACCGCCTCAGCAATTGGATAGAGGAAAGGGGAAGCTGAATGTGCTTTCGGCAGACGAAGCGCAGACTTCGACCCAGGTTATCTCAGGTTTGACTTCTCCTCAGTCGTTTCGTTATGATCCCTTTGTGGTTGTAGTTTTCGTTTTAGCGTTTGTTTCCTTAGATGCGTGCGCTATTTGTAGGACGATTTAAGGTAAAGAACCGCTGGGCGCGCGTTCTCTTCGATTCAGGCGCTACCCACTCGTTTGTGGCTAGAGCCTTCGTGGAGCGGTTCAGTTTGGGCCTAGATCGTGTTGGTGGTGCCTTTTGCGTTAAGTTCCCCTCCGGTGACTCTGTGGTTACAGACCTGGGTGTCCTTGATTGTCCGATCTTGTTGGGGGATTATCTAGCCAAGGCAGATCTGAAGGTGATTGACCTGGAGGACTTCGATGTTATCTTGGGCATGGACTGGTTGTCAAGGTACGATGCTGTGATCCAGTGCAAGGGTAAGCGCTTGGACTTCGTCAAGGACAACGGTCAGCCAGGGAGCGTTTATGGGTATTCTCTCCAGGAGTCTCCAGTCATTTCTGCGGTGCGTGCTCGGAAGTTGCTTGATTCTGGTTGTTCTGCCTGTGTGGTCTCTCTGGTAGGGGCTGTTGTTAGAGTGCCGTGTTTGCAAGAGATCCCTGTGGTGTGTGACTTCTTCGATGTGTTTCCTGATGATCTTCCCGGTCTTCCACCTGATCGAGATGTCGAGTTTGCTATAGATTTGGAGCCAGGCACGCGTCCTATTGCCAAGGCGCCGTACCGGATGGCCCCGCGAGAGCTGGAAGAGTTGCGAGTTCAGTTGGATGAGATGTTGGCAAAAGGGTTCATTAGGCCGAGTTCTTCACCATGGGGTGCACCAGTGCTATTCGTTAAAAAGAAGGATGGGTCGATGAGGCTATGCATCGACTATAGAGAACTGAACAAGGTTACTATTAAGAACAGGTACCCTTTGCCTCAGATTGACGATCTGTTTGACCAACTACGTGGTAGTGCCGTGTTTTCCAAGATAGATCTTCGATCGGGCTATCACCAGTTGAGGATTCGGGAGACAGATGTTCCGCGGACGGCGTTCCGCTCTCGTCATGGGCATTTTGAGTTTTTAGTTATGTCATTTGGTTTGACTAATGCGCCCTCAGCTTTTATGGATCTGATGAACAGAGTTTTCAAGGACTTCCTGGATAAGTTTGTGATTGTCTTTATCGACGATGTTTTGGTGTATTCTAAAGATGCGTAGGAGCATGATCGGCATTTGCGACTGGTCTTGGCGACTTTGAGAGACCATAAGCTATACGCCAAGCTGAACAAGTGCGAATTTTGGTTGCCTCAAGTTTCTTTTCTCGGCCACGTGGTGAATAAGGAGGGAATATCGGTGGACCCAGAAAAGATCGCTGCTGTTATGGAATGGGCGAGGCCTGTTACTCCCAAAGAGATTAGAAGCTTCTTGGGCTTGGCTTGATATTATAGGAGATTCGTAGAGGGATTCTCTACTTTGTCTGCGCCGTTGACCAGGTTGACGCAGAAGAATGCAGCCTTCATATGGGATAGCAAGTGTGAGGAGGCTTTTGAGGAATTAAAAAGAAGGTTATGTTCTGCTCCAGTTCTGTCTTTGCCTACTGAAGATAGTGAGTATGTTATATATGTGGACGCGTCGTACGTCGGACTGGGCTGCGTTTTGATGCAGGGCAGGAAGGTGATTGCGTACGGGTCGAGGCAGCTAAAGACTCATAAGAGGAATTACCCTACGCATGACCTGGAGTTTGCAGCCGTGATCTATGCGTTGAAATTGTGGAGGCATTTGCTGTATGGCGCGCAGTGCAAGATTTTCACGGATCATAAGAGTTTGAAGTATGTCTTCACTCAGAAAGAGTTGAATCTGCGCCAGCGGCGGTGGTTGGAGTACGTGGCCGACTATGATGTTGAAATCCAATATCATCCAGGTAAGGCGAATGTGGTGGCCGATGCCCTAAGTCGGAAGTCAGGAAAGATTTTCAATCTCTCCGCCGAGCGTCTTGTGGAAGAGTTTATTTTGATGGACATTTCTGTGGGAAGCTGCGATTCGCAGAGTAGCTTGGCAGTGGCAGAACCTTCGTGGATTGCGCTTACGCGACTGCATCAGAAAGCTGATCCTGATCTTTTTCATTTGTACCTTCGAGCTGAAAAGGGTGAATTACCAGATTTCTCTATAGATGATGTAGGTACCTTGAAGTATCGTGGCAGGTTTTGCATTCCCGCAGTTGGAGATATCCGGAATATGGTGTGCAGAGAAGCCCACGGATCTAGTGTTGCCTACCATCCAGGGTCTACCAAAATGTACCATGATTTAAAGCAGATTGCGTGGTGGAATGGGATGAAGAAGGACGTAGCCAGATTTGTTTCTGAGTGCTTCACTTGCAGGCGTGTGAAGGCCGACCATGGGAGGCCTGGTGGCAAGCTAACTCCCTTAGAGATTCCGATGTGGAAGTGGGAGAGTATCTCGATGGATTTCATTACAGGCTTACCGAGATCTCCTAAAGGACATGATTCAGTTTGGGTGATCGTAGACAGATTGACGAAGAGTGCTCACTTCGTACCATTTAAGATCGATTATCCGATGAGGAAGATAGCCGAGCTGTATTTGGATGAGGTTATTAGATTACATGGTGTACCCGTGAGTATCATATCAGATCGAGACTCCAGGTTTACGTCTCGTTTTTGGAAGAGCCTTCAAGAAGGGTTGGGTACAGATTTGAGATATTCCACAGCTTATCATCCGCAGACCAATGGTCAGACGGAGCGAGTAAATCAGATTGTGGAAGATATGATCCGATGCTATATTCTGGACCACGGAGGAGCATGGGATGAGCGCTTGCGACTTATGGAATTTGCGTATAATAACAGTTATCAAGAAAGCTTGCAAATGGCTCCTTTTGAAGCTTTGTATGGGAGGCGCTGCAGGACTCCCTTGTTTTGGGCTGAGGTTGGTGAGAGTCCTTTGTTGGGTCCAGAAGCACTCGAGGAAATGGAAACTGCTGTGAAGCTTATTCGGGAAAAGCTTCGGATAGCCCAGGAGAGATATGAGAAAAATGCCAATCGGCGTAGATCGGATTTGGAATTTTTGGTGGGGGACTCAGTGTTCCTAAAGGTCTCCCCGTTGATCGGAGTCAAGCGTTTTGGCAAGAACAGGAAGTTGGACCCGAGGTTCGTGGGGCCGTTTCCGATTGTTGAGCGGATTGGGATATCAGCTTATAGGCTGGCGTTGCCCGCAAATTTCCCTGGCGTGCATAATGTCTTCCACGTCAGTCAGCTGCGGAAATGTGTATCGAATGGCAGACAGGTTTTGGATTCTGTGCCTCAGTTGGAGCCGAATCTTTCTTATGTGGAGGTGCCTGTCCGCATTCTAGATTCTCAGGTTCGTGCGCTGCGGAAGAAGTCTATTCCGATGGTTAAAGTTTTATGGAGAAATCAGGATGTAGAAAGCGCGACTTGGGAGTTGGAGTCGGCTATGAGGGAGGCTTACCCTCATCTGTTTCCCTGAGCTTGTGCATGGTATGTTTTGTTTTATTTATGTTTATATAGTCCTTTCCTGACTCTTTCTCTCTCCTTCTTCATAGGAGTGTTGTGAGTAAAGTTTCGAGGCGAAACTTTCTTTTAGGGGGAGTGGCTGTAACGCCCCCGGTTTTTCTGTGTTTTGTTTGATTTTGGATTGGTGTTACGATGACGCATTTCCGGCCCTTCGCCGTTGTAGAGCGCGGTCCTAGCTCTGTAGGTTCCTTGTGTAGCCTGGTTGTAGCCAGTTGGCAAGTTTCCCCAGCTAGCCGGAGTCTGTTTTGGTGACTCGGTTGGGCCTCTTAGGGAAATGCTTGCGTTTTGGCTTCGGGAGGTGTTAGCCCGAGTGTTCGATCGTCAGATGTTGTTTTCGACCTCGCCGTTGTTTTCGTGGCTTGGTTGTTTAGCTACGGTGCGAGTTTTGGTCGAAATCCGAGATCGTTTGCCTTCGCGTCGTTTCGGCGTTGTTTTGTTAACTGCATGTTTGTAATGTTTGCTGTGCTGTGCGTGGTCTGTTGTGGCTGAGCTTGTAGGATGGTGCCTTGTCTCTTGTTTGCTAGGTGTTAGCAGGTTTCTTTTCTGTGTAAGTTTGGGTGACACGGCCTGGGTCACGCCCGTGACCCAGGGCGTGTCATGCTCGGGCAGAGCTCCCGTTCCTCCGGTCGACGAATTTTTGGTCGACGGGGTTTTTTGTTGGAACACGGCCGTGACACGGGCATGTCACGGGCGTGTCCCCCTTCGGTTCGTCGAGCTGCGCTCGATGGTCGTTAGGCGGTGTTTAGTGAGAACACGGCCCTGTCACGGGCGTGTCGTGTCGAACACGGGCGTGACATTGGGGCGTGTCTCTCTGTTCGACGATCGGCGCTCCACGATCGTCGGGCGGTGTTTGAGTTGGTACACGGCCTGTGACACGGGCGTGTCACAGGGCGTGTCCCTTGCTTCGTCGAGCGGAGATCGACTTTCGTCGAGTGGGTAGGTGCGTGAGTACACGCCCCGTGACACGGGCGTGTCGGGCCGTGTCACGGGCATGTCTGGGGGGCGTGTCCCGTGTTTTCGTCGAGTAGAGATCGACGTTCGTCGAGTGTGTGAGTACACGCCCCGTGACACGGGCGTGTCGGGCCGTGTCACGGGCGTGTCTTGGGCGTGTTCCGTACTTTTTTTCCTGAAATCGTCTTTTGTTGCCGTGAACTGTTTTTCCTCCTCATTTTTTTTCATCGTTCCCGAGTCTGGAGAGCTTCCAGCGGAAGGGTTTTGAGAGGAGGCGGTGGTTGTTTTGGCCGGCGATTTCGGGAAGGTTAGAGCCCGTTTTTCTCGTGTGATAGCGGATTCGGTTTGCTCTCGGCTAGATCTTCCCTTCCATGTAAGTTTTTCTTGATTTAGGGTTCGATTCCAGGAATTTCTAAATATCTGATTTCTTTCTGCCCTCAAGTTTCAGCTTTGGTCTTCTAGGTGGCCGATCTTGCCGCCGGAGCCAAGCCGTGGTGCGGCTGTTGTTTGTTTTTCCGAAGAGGTAGAGGCAAGTGGCCCCTTGCCCTTGCCAAATTTATTTTCTAACCCATGATCTTTTTTATTTCTTCTGCAAAACTCTGTTCTCTTTGTCTTTTTTCCTCCCTAGGGCAGCAGGTTAAGTTATTACATCAAGCTTTTAATCAAGTGCTGATTCTTCATTTCTTTTTCTGGAATTTTAATCAATGTTCTCTTTTGTCGGAGGTTTAGTGTCCAGTGGGTAGCTAGAGTTAGGGTGAGGTGGTTGTTAGTTACAGTTTAGGGTTAGTTGCGGTAGCTCCGTGTAGTTAGGACGGAACGGTGGGTTGGGATTAAATCTCCAACTCTCTGTTTTTCGCGCATGAGATGGCTTAAGCTGCGATTTTAGCAAGACTTATGTTTACCCTAAGTGGAAAGCGCTGACAGCGTCGAGTGAGCCGAGCTCACTCAACGCCGTCACCCAGCGTAGGACTTGCGGCTAAGTATTTTTAGGCGTCAGGTGAGTGGAGTTTACTCCACGCTGCGTCGAGTGGGCTCGACATTTCTGTCCTGAGTTCATGTGTACCTTAGGATTGTTAGTGTGACTTTTCCCTTCCTTTAGGGGGTGGTATTGGGTGTTCGACAAATTTTTGCTTTGCCGACTCTTGGGTTGTGGCAGGTGGTGGAGTTTTAGTGGCCTCTCGAGGGGTGGATTTTGACGTGGAGAGCTGTGGCCACCGCCTGTTTGCCCTGGTTTGGGTTGGTGTGTGGGACCCTAAAGCTGCCACTGGCGACCCCTTAGCCCTTTTTGTTGGATCTGATTTTGGTTATGTATTCAGATCCATGTTTTTGACCACTGCCACTTACCCACGTATTAGGAATGTTAGACTCTTTTGTTGAGCTTGTTGCTTTTATTGCTCGCACTTGGTGTGCTTTGCTGTACTTTAGATAGTGCTCTTTTCTTACTGTCATGCTCTTTCTTTTGCTTATAGCAGCTTGTTGTCGGGTTGGTAAACCCTTCTTTTTGCTCTTAACTCTAATGCTTTATTTACACTTTTGATTATTTCCTTGCTGAGGTGTTCTTTTCTTGAATGCCTCAGGTCCAGGTTGTAGCCGGTTCAGCGGCTAGTTCTTTTGGAGGGGCTGGTTTGCGGCCTCTTGGGTAGCTGAGACAGCTGATCCCGATTCTGTGAGGTAGTTCTTTACTTTTCTGTATAGACATACATACTCACCAGTGGGTTCGTGTCAGGTTGTTGGCGCCCACTGGTGGCTTCTTGCGATGCTGGGTATGAACTTAAACTGCTGTTTTTGCCTATTAGTGGTTGTTTACCTGCTTCTGGGAAGGATTTTTGCTAGGTTGCATGTTAGATATTTTAAAATTCTAAAAGCATTATTATATGTATATCATGCATAACATAATTATAAAACAAAGTCACTATATTTCCTTAGCGTAAAAAGACTACCTTTTTATATCTATTATATTCATTTTAGAGTCGTGCTTGCCATGAGTTGTCCCTCGGGGACACTCATGCTCACTAAGGTGTCAACTTAATTGAACCAAACTATTTTCTGCTGCGTATACTTATACTTTTAATTGTGGGCTAGCTGATCCACCGTGCCGAGGGATACGGCCAATCAACATAACTGATTTCCTTTCATAATTAATCAACGTTTTTCCTTAAAATTTAAGGTGTGGAGTTTTGCCTGAGCGTGTGCAGTTATCCCCTGCACGACGTGGCATCACGACACACGTTTTCTCTAGCTCTGATACGATTTTATCGTTGAGAAAATGCGGGTTGTGACAACCACCCTCCTCTCCACTACCACCCCATTTGGCTGCCATTCCCCCCTCCAATATCTCCTCCCTCCCTTCCTTTAATCTGCTTACATACCCCTTCCATACTTCTTCTATCCCAGATGTTCCAATGATAGATTCTCTACCTCCTCCTCCACCAGCATCTTCCATCCTTCCTTCTGTCTCTACTGAAACACCCTCTGCCTCTCTGCCATTGGACCCCTCCATTATTCCATCTCTCATTGCACTTCTCACTCCCCTCCTCAAAAGCATTATAACAGAGGCTATTACACCTCTTGCTACTTCCATCTCATCTCTTGCTGATGCCATCACTGCTCTCTCTGCTCATCCATCTTCAGTAAGGGGCCTGGCTCCAGTTCCCACTGAAACCAGGCAGGGGGAGATGATCTATGAAGAAGTAGTAGTAGAAGCAGAAACAACAGCAAAAGCAGTAGTAACAACAATAATAACAACAACAATAGTAACAAAAGAAGCAGCAACAGCAGTAGCAGTAGATGCAGCAGCAGACACAGCAGAAAAAGCAGCAGCAGAAGCAGATACAGATGCTGATACAGATTTATTTGATTTAATTCAGTTTATTGAATCTGACATGGATTTAGATGATACAGTAACATAGGAAATAACAACTGATGGAGATTATATTATAAATCCCACAGTTGGTCTGTTGAATTTGTTGAAAGTTTTTGATACAGCTTGTTTGAGTGAACTTCCAGAAAACAGCATACAACCATCTTTGGCTATAGTTCCTTACACCCTCCCATAAGCCCCAAGGTTTCCATGCAACTTAAGGCTACCTTTGTAATTCCAGAGGCTCCTGTCCTGCCATATACACCTAGAGCTGATCCCATCATTATTGCATCCCCTCCAAAAGATAGTTCTGCTCCTACCTTCAAAATGGATGATTCACCAATGCCTAATCTTGATGCACTGATCATGGCAGATATAGAAGAAGAAAATAAAATAGTGGCTGAAAGCACTGTTATGTATAGCCCTTCTGTTCCAGCTTCAGCTCCTCCTCCAACTCCTCCTCCAGCTCCTATTTAGGCTGAAAAGCCCATTAACAAATCAGTAATAAAATCTATTGATGCTTTGTATGATACTCCTCAGGATTCTGATGATGAGGATGATGATGAAGAGGACTCAGATGATGAGCCTAAGAAAAAGAAAGTATCTAAGAAGAGGAAAGCTCCTCCACCTCCTGCCCCAAAACCAAATCCAGCCCATATTATATACTTCAGAAGATCACACCCTATATGGGCATGCCAGCATGGATGTGGCTGTCCAAAAATCAACAAAAAGAAATGAAGAAAAGCAAGAGATATTCCCCACCTCCTCAAAGATACAGAAAGGATCCTCCTCCTCCTCCTCCACCTGCTGCTGGTGCTTCCAGTTCTTCAACTCAGAGGACTACCTAGTTTCAAACCTATTAAAGACATCAGGGTAGGTCCTCCTCTTTAGGAAGTAGCCAGAAAAGGCATTATCCATCTGACAAGCAGTAGCATCAACAACATCAACAACAACAATTCACTGAACATCAAAAGGCTGGAAGCCCCAAGAGACTTGCTTCCCCTCCTGTACCATTTGAAGATCCTAAGACAGCTACAACTGCTAGGATGGCCAGATTCCAGGAATTGGTTGGCCTATCCATGATCAATAAAGCAAGAGCTGAAGGAAAGGATCCATCTAAATATACTACAATGTCCAAGTACAAAAAGGAAGAGATTAAAAGGTTTGCTAAGGCTAACAAATTTTTTAATATTGATGATTATATGAAATTGCATCCTGAAGCTGTAGTGCCAAGGGCTACCTCCCTAAATATCATTGGAGCTGCTGACATGACAATGACAAAAGCTCAAGCAGCTGATACTAATAGGGAAATTAAGTTTACTTAGCCAGGTGACAAAGCTAAGGAGGATAAGCCAAAGGAACCCAAGAAGAAGAAATGAACTTTAAACTATGTAAGTCTTTTGATTATTTTAAAGCTGTCTATTTATATTCTGATACAAAGTTCTTTGTATATATATATCTGATGCATATGATTAAAATTACTGCTAGATATATTTTTCTTGCTTTGTAATTAATGTGAGTCTCTAATTAATGACCTTACCCAAATAGGGTGAGATTGCTAGATCCCTAGTTGGATTTGGGCTAGGATCACTAAGTTAGGATGTTTGACCCAACATGTATAGCTAGGGTCATGTATGAGTTCTAGAGTATAGACCATGTCCTTAGAGTCAACACTGCATGGACCTGCCATCAACAGACTGCAAAAGACTCAAGACTTAGAGAAATTTCAAAGACTCAGAAAATGAGTTTGACGTACGTCGAACTCAGGTCGATGATAGTCGTGCTCATCTTGACGAACTCAGAGACAATTATCTGAGCTGAGCTCGACGAACTTGATTCTCGGGTCGACGATCTATGGACACTATACTTCAACATTCTAAGTCCAAAATTCTTCTCACTAAACTCCAGTCGATGAAGTTAGAATATCAGCTCGACGAACTTAGATCTTAGGTCGACGATTCCTGGGTATTCTACTTCAACATGTTATTCCAAAAACATCTAAGTATTCTAAGTCCAGAATCATGCTCCAGTCGACGAATTCATCTTCTCAGCTCGATGAACTTAGACCACAATCCTGACAAGCTTTTATCAAGTAGCAGTTAGCAGTTCTCAGCTCGACGAAACTAGTTCTCACGTCGACGAACCTAGTTCTCAGGACAATGATTTCTGGATACTTCACTTCAATATTCTAAAGTACAAGAACCATTACTCTGAACTCTAGTGGACGAAGTTAGAATCTCAGCTCGACGATCTTGAAGCATAGAATTGGCAAGGTTTTAGAGAAAGCAGTTATCTGTTCTTAGGCCGACGTTCTTGAATCTCAGCTCGACAAACAACTATTATCTGGTCGACGAACTTGACTTCTCAGCTCGACGAACTCTGGATTCAGGTCAACGAATTCTGTTCTCTGTTCAATGATTTCCATATTGTTCCAGACATGGACTTTTCCTCCCTCTATCCATTAATTTATTGCAATAATTTCTGAGTAATCAATGCTAAATATACTCTTAATATTACCGTTAGACGCAACATTGATTATGGACTTCATCAGGGTTATTGCTTGCCATTTTTCAATGGGACAGTTGGGGAAATCAATCAATGCAAATATTCTCCAGGCCGTCAACATTAAATAAAGGAAGAAATTCAAAATTCAGAAGAAAGATTTCACAGGAAATATAAAAAGGATTTTTCTTCTTCCTTTCAGAAAGAGCACACACAAGACATCAATAAGGGTTTTCTTCCTTCTTCTCAGGAGAACACGCAGAACACAATAGAGTAACAACAATCATACAGTAACAGAGAACAAGAAGCCCTAGCCCTTGACTAGAGAAAGAACAACAAGCTGAATAAGAAGAAGAACAACAACCATTTAAATCAAGAGTCTTCTTCTGTCTTCATCCCAGGATTCTTCAAAGGACAACAATTACTATATCAGTCAAGAAGCACCGGGATACCTGCTGGTCAAGGCTGAAACATTGAAGGCCTACTCACCCTGAAGAAAAGTTCCATCCTTCCTGAAAAAATCTATATCTCAGGGGGAGCTTTATCAAAATCAAGATCCACTAAAGTCTTCTCAGTTGTATTTGATAAAGAGAAGACATAATCACTCTCTCATCCCCCATTGTATAACGGGTTCTTAACTCCCTTCAAAAGTTATTCCTGGTTCCATGTCACCTGATCAAAAGACTTGAGGATTGGTTTTTGAGCACCTGATCAAAAGCTCATTGGTGGCAGTCACCTGATCAAAAACCTGAGTGGATTCCTACCAAGGTGGTAGAAGAGTGGATGTACCCAGATTGGGGAACCATTATAAAATTCTTGTGTTGCCTGGTTGCACTTTTTCTTTTGTTCTTGCTGTGGTTGTGTGGCTTAGGTTTGTTGTGTTTGTGATATTTAATTTAATTTCTACAGCACCAGTGATAGATTGAATTATCTTAGGACTGATTTGTTAATTAGCAAAAAGTTTTATAAACCCCAAATACTCTATTCACCCCCCTTAAGAGTATTTCAGATCTAACCCTTACTTTCATTGTAATCCTGGAGCTGATGTTGGATCCACAGCAGCTGAGCACAGTAGCTGCTTGCTGATATATATTCTGACTCAATAGTGGATATAGCTACACTAGTTTGCTTGTTGTTTCTCCAAGAAACTAGCCTTCTACCTAAGAACTGACAGGTTCCAGTAGTGCTTTTCCTATCTTCTTTGCAACCTGCAAAATCTGCATCTTAAAATCCTGTTAGATCAAAATCCCTATTTCTAGGGTACCATATGCCAAGATCTGGTGTGCCCTTAAGATATCTCAAGATTCTCTTTGCAACAGAGTAATGAGATTCTTTAGGGTAGGACTGAAACCTAGCACAGACACATTTGACATACATGTTGTCAGGCCTAGTAGCAGTCAGGTATAGAAGGGAGACAATTATCCCTCTATACAAAGACTCATCAACAGGTTTTCCTGCCTCATCTTTGCCTATATGCATACTTGATTCCATGAGAGTTCTTATGTTGGGGGGATTCTCCATACCTTATTTTTTAATTAGCTCCCTGGTGAACTTGGACTGGGATATGGACAAGCCATCATCAGTCTGTCTTACTTGGAGTTCCAAGAAGAACTTGAGCTCACCCATGCTACTCATTTCAAACTTCCCCTGCATAAGTTTAGCAAACTTCATGCAAAGGTTATCATCAGTAGATCCAAAGATAATGTCATCGACATATATCTAGACTAGGATAAGCTTCCCCTTTATTCCCTTAGAAATATGGTCTTGTCTATCTTCCCCGTTGATAATTTATTCTCAATAAGGAACCTGGACAAGGTTTCATACCAAGCCCTAGGGGCTTACTTTAGCCCATATTGAGCTTTCCTAAGCCTATACACAAAATTAGGAGAGTTAGGATCTACAAAACATGGTGGCTGAGCCACGTATACTTCCTCTTTGAGTTCCCCATTCAGGAATGATGATTTTACATCCATTTGGTAGACTCTGAATCCCTGATGGGAAGCAAATGTAAGGACGATCCTCATTGCTTCCAGTCTGGCTACTAGGGCAAAGGTCTGGTCAAAGTCTATGCCCTCTTCTTGTCTGTAACCTTTAGCCACCAGTCTAGCCTTATTCTTAACAATAATGCCATCTTGATCCAACTTGTTCCTGTAGATCCACTTAGTCCCTATGATATTTTGTCCTTGAGGTCTGGGGACCAACTTCCAGACCTTACATCTCCTGAATTTGTCCAATTATTCTTGCATTTCTCCAATCCATAACTGGTCCTTGATTGCTTATTCAAACTTCTTTGGCTCTTCTTGAGATAGGAAGCTTGAGTAGAGAGTTGTATTCATGCTCCTACTTCTGGTCTGGAGTCCATGATTTGCATCACCAATGATTTGGTGTATTGGATGGTCCCTTAGATGCCTAGTAGTTGGAGGCAATCTAGCTACAACTTGCTTATCTTCAAGGTTTTTCATCTTGCTGGTCTTCATTTTCTTCAGGTATGTTTTCCCCTTCTCTTGGAATAGGCAGCCCATCATCATTTTCTTAGACTGTGGGGGTAGCTTCCTTGATGGTTATCTTGTCCATAATCTACTGTATACCTTCAATACTAGAAGAGGAAGAGCTTGGCAGCTCACAGTTAACCATGTTGGATTCATCAAAAACAACATGCATTGACTCTTCTACAACTTGGGTAGTTAAGTTGTAAATTCTATATGCCTTACTATGAGTATTGTACCCAACAAAGATCCCTTCATGGGATTTGGTAACAAACTTAGTTAAATGGACTTTTCCATTGTTGAGCACATAACACTTGCAACCAAAGATCCTGAAATAGCTCAGGTTTGGTTTTCTGCCCTTCAAGATCTCATAGGGAGTCTTATTGTGGCTCTTGGTGATAGAAGCCCTATTAAGGACATAACATGCAATGTTAACTACCTCAGCTCAAAAGTATTCTGGGAGGGATGAGTCACTTAATAAGGTTCTACCAGCCTCTATGAGAGTCCTATTTTTCCTCTCAGTAATTCCATTTTACTGGGGTGTTCTAGAAGAGGAAAATTCTTGATGAATCCCTAAGCTCTTCACAGAACCTTGTCATGCACTCGGACTGAAACTCAGTCCCATTGTCACTTCTGATTTTGACCACAATGCTGTTGAATTCATTCTGAATTTGCCTAACAAATGTCTGAAAGATATCAAGGGTTTTAGATTTCTTCCTTAGAAAGAACACCAAGGCAAATCTGGAAAAGTTATAAACAACCACAAGGGTGTAGACTTTCCTACCCTGACTTTGAATTGGCATAGGGCCAAATAGATCCATATGCAAGAGGTATAAGGACCTCACTAAATCTTTGGAGCCAATGCTCTTGAAGGAGGTCTTAGTCTGTTTGCCCTTTTGGTATGCAGAGCAGATACCCTCCTTAGTGCATATAGACTTAGGCCCATTCCTAACTAGCTCTTTGCTGAATAGCTTGCCTATGTTCCTATAATTTAGATGGGCTAACCTCTTGTGCCACTGGACACAAGAAGAGGCTTTCTCATCTGCAACTAGACATACATGTGAGTCTTTGCTAGAGCATATAAAATCTAAATAGTACACATTTCCACTCCTAGTGCCTATTAAGATGACCTCTTGGTCACTTAACCTCCTAATTTGGCACTCATCCTTGTGGAATACTATGTCATAGCCAAGATCATAGAGTTGGCTAATGCTTATCAGGTTGTGTTGCAACCCTTCCATATAGGCTACTTGATAACTCTACTTTTATATTTATTTTTTATATAGTTTTTAATTAATAATTAACTAGATTATAATTATATTATATTAATTTTGTTACTAATTTTGTTTTTTTTCTTATTTTAGGTCAAAATGTGCTGCAAATAACATTTTGGAGTTTGAAGAACTGATCAGGGGACAATGCTGGACAAAACTCAAAAAATGCAAACTACACGCTCCGGTCATGGGCGTGACCTATAGGTCACAGGCGGACAGGCAGGCATGACCCCGACATGAGCTCCAGAGAACATTGCCACGTCAACTAAAAATTGCAGGCCTAATGGTCACAGGCGTGACCATGGTGCCACGGGCGTGACGAGGAGGCATGACATGCAGATGACGTGCCAGGCCTCGACTCCACATAAGATTAAAGTTACACGCCCGGTCACGGGCATGACCTATTGGTCACAGGTATGACTTCAATGCGTGACATCAAGGCATACCACGTTTAATGAAGCAGTTTCAGGTTTTGGCGGTTTCTGCCTTACACGCCCAAGGTCACGGGCGTGACCAGGGGCGTGACCCTTCCAACAACGGTCGGAGTCATTCCCGCTGTTTCTGCTTCCCTCCATTTTCAGCAACCGACATGACACACCCTAGGTCATGGGCGTGACCTAGGGGCATGACCCGCCAATTAACGATTTTTGGCAGTTTCGCGCCAACGTTCCCAGGACTTGAAGATGACGATTCCGAACCTTACACGCCCTAGGTCACGGGCGTGATTTAGGGGCGTGACCATCCAACATACTTGCCTATAAATTCCAGACAATCCAAGAAGCTGGGGGGGTGGGGGGTAGATTTTTGGGAGATATAGTTCTATTTTATTTGCTTTATTTCTTGCATTTTCAATTCATAGTGTAACTTTTGTTTTTGTAATTTCAAGTCCTTTTTATAATCATGTCTCTCTTCAACCTTTCATGTAATTCTCCCATCATGATGAGTAGCTAAGTTCCAATTAGCACTTGATCATGATGAACTTTGGAATGGAATACATTTCTTCTTTTAATCTCAAATTATCAAGCACTCTATTTTTATGTACTTCGGTTTATCTTTGATTTTAATTTCATCGAATTCATAAGTTGCAAATTATATTTATTCGATCTTAGATCCGTATCATAGATTTACCGATAGGTTGTGTATACGAGTAGATCACTCACGGATAAAGGGAGTTTCATGCATCCTGTAACGACTCCATCCGTTCACAAGTATATACTAGAAGGTCTGGCCGGGGCCCCACAACATATACCATAAAACAGGCGGCGAAGTCATGGAGTGATACCAGAGTTACGCATCCTTACTCATTGCATTCTCGCGGAAGCCTATAACACGAAGCTGAACTCACACACAAGAATGTCCACCATATAAAAGCTCCACATTTATATAAAATAAGAATGTCCAAATACAAAGTCAGTTGGCCTTATGGCCTTACAAGGCTTTACACAACAGTGGCCTCACACATTGGCACGTAGGCCGGCCATGTACAAACAAGCATAACATTTTAAGCATAGCCTTCAAGGGCTAGCGACAGCAGTAACAACAATAGTAGTAGGGACTTCAGCCTTTATGTGTCCCGCTTGGCTCTCCAGCACTTGCACAGGGACAACCTACCCAACGGTGGCAAACAAGGCAACAGTCAGCATTCAACTGACCAATTTTATAACGACCCTACCCCTTTCTCGGGGCAGTGCTATTTCTTCCCTGCAGGCATAGCATTTGACATGCAGATATATATATTCATACATTGTGCTCTCACGCACATACATTCTATCACAACCGTCAGCCACGCGGCCTGACGATCCGTGCACTTAGGGCACATTCTTGGTGTACCGACGAACCAGGGTCCCACTACCATATCAGGGTCGCAACCCAATGGTAATTTGAGCATTTTGCTCCATGGCGTGCAGCCGGAGACTTTAGTCTTAATGCACCGGGATTGGCCCGTAGCCCCCATTGTGTCATGGCGCGCAGGCCTAAGACTCTTGCTATGCGCTCCAACATACCGCACTTTCAGGTCTCACGTCGGACGGACATAGCGCAGGTCGGATCATCCACCCCCCATTGCTCAAGTCGCCTTGCCATCACCGAGTACGGCGTACTCGCGGCTACATAAAAGGCGCGTGTCAGTTTCACCTTGCCTGTTTCCTTTAGGTGAACTCATCAGTTCACACATAACTAGCCCATTCTCATGGAACTGACTTCACATTCATCGGTTACCTAGGAGTCATGCCTCGCGTTTGTGACAGAACTCAATTTCCATCCCTAGGCTTAACCGTACATCATAACATCCACTTGAGGGTATTTTCCTGGAATGCCAAGCCAGTACTTCCTGTTACTCCCTTTCACAGGCACAACCCACCAAGCATTCCAAGAATCAAGGGTATTTCCTGGCTTACCATGCCAGTAATTCCTGCTACTCCCCTTCACAAGTACTACCCAACAGCACAAGCAATATACGGGTGCTTTCATGGACTACCACTCCAGTACTTCCTACTACTGCCCTTCGCAGGTCTAACCCGTCGACTCCTTAAACTACTCGTTATCACAGAGTCTTCTCCGGTGCGTATATGCAAAATCACCAATCCAGAACAACTTGTTTGGATGGGCTTCACACAGCATGCCTATTCCGTAGTCCATTTCTGGATCTATATGCCAAATGATTGGGGATTCCATGAATCAACCCAAGAGACTCCCATAATAAGCCACCCTCTGGTGGGGGAATCATATGCACATGCCAAAAAGGAAGCCTTCACAACACTAGGAAGAAAAGTCATTACCATTGAAGACCGCTTCGACACCATGGATTCCTAGCTGGCTGGAAAGAACCGCAATGACTTTTCCTCCACAACACTGGCCTCGGATCTCTAGCCGGAACTCCGCAGCATCACCGGTGGCCAACTCCTCTTCCTCCTCCTCCTTCTTCCTCTCTCTAGACTTTAGAAAGATGAAGCCCAAAAAGGAAAGTGAGAAGTTCCTTCTCATCCACGACCTTAAGGAAGCAGGGAGGCACCTCAGCCCTTGGATCACAGCTGAATAAATGGACAGCCATGATTTTGCCACAAAATCATATTTTTTTCCTGACATGGCCTGTGACACGCCCGTGTCCCAGGCTGTGTACCTCAAGCGGTGCGTAACCGACTTATCCAGTCTAGTACATGCCCATGTGACACGCCCGTGTCACGGGCCGTGTCACCTAACACGCCTTCAGACACGCCCGTGTCTGGGGCCGTGTACATCAGGATGCAAAAAATCGAGATCAACCCGAGGGGGACACGACCAGTGGTATGCCCGTGTCACAGACCATGTACACTAAGACACAGCCGTGTCCTGCCCGTGTTCACCAGGCCTCATTGCCTTGGGCATATCCCGAAAAGGACACTACCTGTGACACGCCCGTATCCTAGGCCGTGTGCCCATACACGACACTAGACACGCCACAACTCAATTTCGTCGAGCTGAAGTTCGTCGACCCATATAGGACATGACCTGTGACATGCCCGTGTCACAGGCCGACCGAAATTTCGTCGAACACTTGCCGACTGCTCACTCGAGCAGGACACGCCCTGGGACACGCCCGTGTCCCAGGCCATGTCAACCAATTTTTCCCAACTCTGGAATTTAGGGTGTTACAACCCTCCTCTCCTTACAAAAATTTCATCCCCGAAATTTGCAGAAAGTAAGGAACTCAAATAGAAGGATTGTATTCCACAAACGTGCAATACAACTCGATATACACCGCATAAAGGTTACACAAAGAGCTCGGGAAATTCAGCTCGCATGGTCTGCTCGCGCTCCTATGTGAGTTCTTCACAGCCGTAATTGTCCCACCGAACTTTGACCATCCCGACTGTCTTGTTCCGCAACTGCTTATCAGCACGATCTCGATTCGAATGGGCATAAACTTCGTCATTAGCCCATATTCTACCGGCACACTATCAGTCTCGATCACTTTAGCTGGATCTTTGACGGCTTTTCGAAGCACCGAGATGTCAAATACATCATGTAATCCACCCAAGTCTGCAGAAAGAGCTAGCAGATATGCAGCTTCCTCAACTCGCTCCACCACTTCAAATGGGCCAAGCTACCGTGGACTCAACTTTTTTAGATGTCGAATCCGGGATACGCCTTTGAATGGTTTGATATTCAAGTATACCCAATCACCCACTACGAACTCCACATTCCGGTGCTTGGCATTGTAGTATTTCGCTTGAAGATCCTGGGATATCAGTAGATGCTCTCGGATAGTGTGTATTGTCGAGTTCGCTTCCTCGACTTCATTACGGTTATACACTTTGGAGTCACCTGCTTCCGCCCAAGCCAACGGTGTACGACACTTCCGACCATACAGAGTTTCAAACGGTGCCATACCGATGCTCGCTTGGTAGCTGTTATTGTAGGCAAACTCCACCAAATAGAGATGATCTTCCCATCTCTTTCCAAAATCCAGGGCGCACATACTGAGCATATCTTCAATGGTTCTGTTGATTCTCTCAGTCTGGCCATCCGTCTAGGGATGAAAGGCCGTACTGAACATCAACTTCGTGCCCAACAGCTGATGGACCAGCCTCCAATCAGTCGAAGTAAAGCGCCCATCTCGATCGCTCATGATGCTCCGGGAAACACAATGTAGCCATACAATATTTTCAACATACAACTTTGCCAAACTTTCCACAGAATCGTCCCGTTTATTTGGAAGGAAGTGTGCCACTTTTGTCAGCCGATCTACAATCACCCAGATTGAATCATTCCTGCGCTGAGATCTCGGCAACCTGTGCATGAAATCCATAAAAATATCATCGAACTTCCATTCCGGAATCAGCAATGACTTCAAGAAACCACACGGCTTCTGGCATTCTGCTTTCAACAAATCACAAGTCTGGTATTTGGCTACATAATGAGCGACATCTTTCTTCAGTCCTGGCCACCAGAACAGTTTCTTCATATCTCTGAACATCTTTGTGCTTCCAGGGTGAATTAAATACTTCGTATAATGATCTTCATACATCAACTCTTCCCTCAATTTGCCCAAATTCGGGACGCACAAACGACCCTCTCTCCGCAAAAGGCCGTCATTTCAGGAGAATTTGCCCTCAGGCCCGTCCTTGGCATAGCGTTGGAGACTCTCATCTAGCTCTATTGCTCGCCGAACCCTGTCCGCAAGGTCACACTGCACCTCCGTTCAGTTCAAACATGCATCGGCTGTAGAATTCTTGTCAACAAAAGAAATCTCTAACGCTTCGAACTCCTGGATTAGACGTTCATCATGCCTCTGCAACCAGCTTGCCCTTGTCGGAGCTCTCCGACTCAAGGCATCAACGACCACATTTCCCTTCCTGGGAGTATAATGAATCACAAAGGTGTAGTCCCCAAGTAACTCCAACCACCTTCGTTGTCGCATATTCAGGTCCTTCTGCTCCAGTAAGCACTTTAGGCTCTTGTGGTCTGTATAGATTTCCACTTTCATTCCATACATATAATGCCTCCACAGCTTCTGTGCAACGATCACCGCCGCCAACTCTAGGTCGTGGACTGGATAATTTCTCTCGTGCACCTTCAACTGGCGAGAGCCATAGGCAATCACTTTCCCATTTTGTAGAAGAACGCAACCTAAGCCGCTCCCTGAAGCATCACTGTAGATTTCAAATCCATCAGTACCACATGGCGACGTCAACACAGGTGCCGTGGTCAACCGACACTTCATCTTTCAAAAGCTCGCGCGCACTCCGGCGTGCAAACGAACTTCTGATCTTTTCTCGTCAGTGTGGTGAGAGGCAAAGCGATCCGCTAGAAGTTGGCAACAAATTGTCTATAGTAGCCTGCCAGTCCAAGGAAGCTCCTGACTTCGGCCACCGAAGACAACACTGGCCACTCCTATATGGCACTTATCTTTATCGGATCCACTGCTATGCCCTCTCCGCTTACCACATGGCCCAGAAAAACCACCGATGATAGCCAAAACTCGCACTTCGAGAACTTGGCGTAGAGCTTATGCTTCCTCAAATTATGCAACACTAACCGCAAGTGCTTCTCATGATCGGCTTCCGATTGCGAGTACACCAGAATATCATCAATGAACACAATCACGAACAGATCCAGGTACTCTCGGAATATTCAGTGCATCAAGTCCATAAACACCGAGGGCGCATTGTATAGCCCAAACGACATTACCGTGAACTCATAATGCCCGTATTATGTTCCAAATGCGGTCTTGGGAATGTTATTGTCCAGAATCCTTAACTGTTAATAACCAGACTTCAAATCCAACTTGGAGTAGACGGTTGAACCCACCAGCTGATCGAACAACTCATCAATCCGGGGAATCAGATACTTGTTCTTCTCGGTTAGCTTGTTCAATTCACGGTAATCAATACATAACTGCAAGCCACCGTCTTTCTTTTTCACAAACAGAACAGGAGCGCTCCAAGGTGACATGCTTGGGCGTATATAACCCCGCTCCAGCAACTCTTACAGTTGGACTTTCAACTCTGCCATTTCCTTTGGCGCGACGTGATATGGCAAGCGGGCCACAGGTTTCGCACTTGGCACCAACTCGATCGTGAAGTCAATCTCTCGCTGGGGTGGTAGCCCAGGGAGATCCTTGGGAAACACATTTATAAATTCCGATACCACCGGAAGATCGCTCACACCGGTCTTTGGCTCAATAGCCTGAATCAGTGCGAAGTTGTAACGCCCCGAAACTCAAAGAAGCAGAGGGGAATAATTTGGGCCAGTTTGAGTTCTGGCTGCAAGCACACGGCCTGGGACACGGGCGTGTCCCAGGGCGTGTCAAGCCTGTGTCGACACTAAGGCGTGAAGTCGACACTTTGGTCTCGACATTGTGTCGAGACTGGGCACACGGCCTGCGACACGGGCGTGTCGCAGGGCGTGTCGACCCGTGTCGACACTTAGCGGTGAAGTCGACACAGTGCTTCGACGTTGTGTCGAGACACGGCACACGGCCTGCGACACGGGCGTGTCGCAGGGCGTGTCAACCCGTGTCGACACTCGTCCCGCGAAGTCGACACTTTGGTGTCGACAGTGTGTCGAGTCATGGCACACGGCCTGCGACACGGGCGTGTCGCAGGGCGTGTCGACCCGTGTCGACACTTAGTCGCGAAGTGCCGAGACCTTGTACACGGCCTGGAGCCCAGGCGTGTCAAGGTGACACGGGCAAGGACACGGGCGTGTCCTAGAACCCGTGCAGTGCTCGGGTTGAAAACGGGAGAAAATCATGGGGTACACGGCCAGCTACACGGCCGTGTCAGATGGAACACGGGCGTGTCAGCTCGAACACGGGCGTGTTCGATACCCGTGTGAGGTTCCAGGTGATTCGATTTTGACGGCGAATGAGGCACACGGCCCTGGACACGGGCGTGTGCCAGGCCGTGTTCGGTCCAGATTGGGCATTTCAGTCCCGAATCGAAGCCGTTCATTTCTTTGACTGAAGATCCAACGGCTGGGGGTTGTTCCTGAAGGGATATACCCGGGTTTTGACTTAGAAAACCCTCACTTTTTCCACTTGTTCTCTCCCCAAACCCTTGGAGAAAGAAGAGCTAAGGCAAGAAGAAGAGGAGCTAGATCCGCCATTGGAGGAGCTTCGGAGCTCCGAATCGCAAGCCGACTCCGGATCCACGGAGGCAACGCAAGTGCGGTGATTTCCATCCGATTACATTTCGATGGCGCCAAAGAGGAACGCAAGGGTAACGATCCTCACTTGTGAGCATGATAGCTCTCTTTCTTAGCATAGGAAGCCCTCTCTCGCGAGTTTGCGAAGAGTTGGAGGCGTTCCTTCGGGTAGATATGTAAAGTCCCCGTTGTTTAGCGTCCGTACGCGAGAACGGACATAGGCATTTTGGTTGAAGCCTACCCGGACATGTTAGTCCGGATCGGTGATGTTGCATTGCATAAGGCCAGAGAAGACTCCGTGCTATTTGGTGTTTTCGGGTTTTCTACGCGGTAGATTGCAGTAGGGAGCCTTGGGGACTAACCCAAAGGTGCACCCGGAAAACTGGGCGGACACGAGGTCTTGCCAACTTGGTGGCTTGGAAGCCAACTTGAACATAACCGGGTTATGTGACTTGTGATGAAAATGGGACTCGGTAGAAGTTTGACCTGCGCATATGGTTTAAATTACCGTTGCGGGCGCATATGGTTTAAATTACCGTTGCGTTGTGAGCACGGGTTAGATGGAACCGTACCCACTCTATGTCGTTCGGATTAGGGCCGTTGGCATAGATGAGGGTCTTCGGCGGTCTATGGTTTTAATTACCGTGACCCATGCCAGGAAGACAAACTGCTCATTGTTTGGCCGTCCAAGAGAGGATGGCGGTGAGTCGGCAGACTTAGACTGCGTTCACCAAGAATGTGCCCTGAGTGCACGGGGGTGTGGCCGTTGAGCCTCCGCCTGTGATGAAATGGCTATATTTATAATGCTCGCTTATGCTAATGAAATGCAGGGAAGGAGCATCGCCGCCCCGAGTTGGGGGCGGGATCGTTATAATTTGGTCAGCATTGCTGACCGTTGCCTTGTTTGCCACCGTGCGGTGGTTTGTTTGCTTGCAGGTGCAGCTGGACCAAGCGGTCAATAGCGGGCTAAAGCCCTTTTTGCGAAGCTGGCCCTCGAAGGCCCAAGTGGAAATGTTTTATGTTTTATTCATGTATGGCCGGCCTGCGAGCCGAGGTTTGTAAATCATGTAAAAGATAAGTGAAACATTTTGTACGGCCTTAAGGCCGACTTTTGAGTATTTTGTAATAACATTCCTATTTTCATGTTAGTGGACATTCATGCTTGTGCTGGGTTCTTGTTTTGCAACTTATAAACTGCTTCCGCTAGAATGCTCTGTGTAGGACGTTGAGAACGGTTGGATGGTTTCCATACGTAACCACCCGGTCTGTCTGTGGTATATGGCGTCGGGCCCCGGCCGGACCTACTGCTATATGCTATGCGACGGATAGGGGGCGTTACAATTTGGTATCAGACTACTGGTTTTGGTTGGGCTTGAATTGAATTCGTGGGCGAATTCTTTTTAAGGGGTGGTGAGCACATTGTGTGCGTCATCGTGATAACCGTAAAAAGAACCCATGAATGTCCACTTAGGAATGAAAATACTCGTGTTTGAGGAACCTGCGTGTTCCTATAATTGCTGTTTGCAATTTATTTGGTCGCTTAACGGTGTTTTGTACCACTATAGGTGACTCGAAGTGGCATTGGGCCGTCAGAACGCCGAGTTTCTGAGGCAAGTAGTGCACCGGAAGTTGCTCCCGCAACACCTTTGTCGGCTGAAAATATAAGATTGGTGGCTGAAGCGGTGTTGGCCGTGATCAATGCGCAGCCTGGGAGGCAAGCGCAGCAGCCCGCTCCTGTGATGGAGCAAGTACCTCTTCAAGAGGCCGAGCCGAGGAGGATGGAGCAAGTGGTTGTAGAACCAATAGTGCCAAGGAGGGCGACTGAGAGGCAGTTGAAGCATGTAATGAGCTTTAACCCTCCGTTATTCTCGGGGTTGGGAACCCCATCGCAGGCTGAAGACTGGCTCTCTAGGGTGAAGAGAGTCATGACAGCGACGGAGACGGAGGAGTGGCAGATGACCACCATCGCTACATTCCTGCTGGATGGAGAAGCGAGGATGTGGTGGGAAGGCTTGGAGCTGCATCATCTGAGAGGAAGACAATTGATAGACGTTCCGATGGAAGAGTTCTCGGAATTGTTCTTAGCAAGATACCTCCCTTCTACTCAGAGGATTTCAATGGAGAATGAGTTCCTGAGGTTGGTGCAGGGTGAGAGAAGCGTGGATGAATATCTCCACGAGTTTACGCGGTTGAGTCGTTATGCTAGCTCCACCATCATGGATGAGGAGCGCAAGACTAATCGTTTTTATGAAGGCTTGAGGGATGAGCTGAGATTGTTACTGTCGGGGCCAATGACGCAGGGTTTCTTAACCTTGGTCAATACTGCCCGGTCCTTGGAGAAGGACATGAAGAGTGTACAAGCGAAGAAAGGCTTGGGCGAGAAGAAATCTGGGTTCAAAGTGCCGACTACTTCAAAGTCTGGCTATCAAAGATTCTTTAAGAAGCATAGGACTTCGGGTCCAGCTCCTTCTGGTGCTTCTGGGGCGACTACGAGTCGGACCCCGGGCGCGTGCTTCACTTGTGGCAAGACGGGGCATTTCGCCCGTGATTGTTGGAGCGGACGTCCTAAGTCCGAAAGGAGGCCAGGAGCTACCTACGAAGAGAAGGGAAAGGCGGTGGAGTCGACCGCATCTCACTATGCTCCGGCCCAACCAAGGGTTTACAATCTTGGCCAACAGGAGGCCATTAAACAAGCTGACGTGGTGACAGGTACGGTTTAAATTATAGCAAGTCAATTCCTTTATATGCTTGTTATGCACATGTTACCTTACCACTACTTGTTTAGGATTTGTGTTGATTTGTGAAAATCCGGCACGAGCACTCTTTGATACGGGAGCTTCACACTCCTTCTTGTCCGAAGGATTTATATTACGCATCGGAGTCCCTTCTTCGATGGCGAAGGATAAGTTGGATGTGTTGTTGCCAAATGGGTGTTCGATGCGAGCGGATAGAATCTGCGAGGTTAAGACTCGTATTGGAGAGCAGGAGTTTGACCTGCGGGCGTCCTTACTTCCGTTGGTGGAGTTCGACGTCATATTTGGAATGGACTGGCTCTCGGAGCAGCAGGCCCATATAGATTGCGGTAGCAAGGAAGTAAAGCTGGGAGCAAGTCGTGAGACGACTTTTACGGGCTTAAAGGGGTCGAGCAAGACGTTGATGTCTGCTCTTCAGGTGGTGAAGGCGGTTCGTGCCGGAGCAGAACTGTTCTTTACACTAGTGGAGGTTGCAAAGCCGAAGCCCGCGATGGATTGTATTTCAGTGGTATCGGAATACCCTGATGTGTTCCCCGCAGATCTTCCTGGAGCCCCGCCTCAACGGGAGATAGATTTTACTATCGAGCTAGTGCCAGGTGCAAAGCCTGTGTCACGATCTCCGTATCGGACTAGCGCCTAAGGAAATGGCAGAGCTGAAAGTTCAACTACAAGAGTTGTTGGAGCAAGGGTATGTGCGCCCGAGTTCTTCGCCTTGGAGCGCACCGGTCCTCTTTGTTAAGAAGAAGGACGGAAGCTTGAGGTTGTGTATTGATTATCGGGAGCTAAACAAGCTGACTGAGAAGAACAAGTACCCGATCCCCCGGATTGATGATCTCTTTGATCAGTTAGTCGGGTCGACGGTGTACTCGAAGTTAGATCTCAAGTCTGGGTACTATCAGCTGCGGATAAGGGAGAGTGATATCCCGAAGACAGCGTTTAGTACGAGATACGGGCATTATGAGTTTACGGTCATGCCGTTTGGGCTGACTAATGCGCCGTCAGTGTTCATGGATTTGATGAACAGAACGTTCAGGGAGTACCTAGACCATTTCGTGATCGTCTTCATCGACGATATTTTGGTGTACTCGCAAAGTGAGGAGGATCACTTCAAGCATCTCCATTTGGTGTTGGAGACACTCAGGAGAAATCAGTTGTATGCCAAGTTCTCGAAGTGCGAGTTTTGGCTATCCTCAGTGGCGTTCCTCGGGCATATAGTGAGTGGAGAGGGTATTGCGGTGGATCCGGCGAAGATTGTTGCGATACGGGAGTGGCCTGAGCTTGCTACGGT
Source organism: Platanthera guangdongensis (assembly GCA_039583875.1). Taxonomy (NCBI): domain Eukaryota; kingdom Viridiplantae; phylum Streptophyta; class Magnoliopsida; order Asparagales; family Orchidaceae; genus Platanthera; species Platanthera guangdongensis. The sequence goes on along the minus strand of CM077148.1, from coordinate 124,554,810 downwards.
AGCAGATGTCCGGAGCTTTTTGGGGCTTGCCGGTTATTATAGGCGCTTCGTAGAGAACTTCTCGCGGATAGCGTTACCTCTCACTACTTTGACGAGGAAGGAGCATAGGTTCATTTGGACGCCGGAGTGCGCGCGAGCTTTTGAGGAGTTAAAGTGTCGGTTGACCACGGCGCCTGTGCTGAGTTCGCCGGTTGGAACCGAAGGCTATGAGATATATAGCGATGCTTCGGGCAGCGGTTTGGGTTGCGTGCTATTGCAGCACGGCAGCGTGATAGCTTATGGCTCGAGACAGCTAAAAGTGCACGAGAGGAATTATCCGGTCCACGACTTGGAGTTGGCGGCCGTGATTTTTGCCTTGAAGCTGTGGAGACACTATTTGTACGGTGTGAAGATTGATATCTACACCGATCACAAGAGTCTAAAGTACCTGATTGATCAGAAAGATCTGAATATGCGGCAGCGTAGGTGGATGGAGTTCCTGGGGGACTATACTTTCAAGATCCACTACGTGCCTGGCAAAGGAAATGCGGTTGCGGACGCGTTGAGTCGCCGAGCCCCAGCTCAAGCGAATTGGCTATCAGTGCATGATGAGCGGTTGGTGCAGGAGCTGGAGGCGTTGGAGATTGTTTATGTGGATAGACAATCTAGTGCTGAAGCAGTGCTGAATTGGACTGAAGTCCAATATGACCTGGCTGATCGGATTCGGCATGCTTTGGATATGGATGCTCATATGAAGCAGTTCATGATAGAGGCTCTGGATGGGTCAAATTCCCAATTCGTTGTGGAGGACGGATTGCTGTGGAAAGACGGTCGTTTGTGCGTCCCAAGTGTGGGCAGTTTACGGGTGGAGTTGTTGTACGAGGCGCACCATACCAAGTACTCGATTCACCCGGGGAGCACGAAGATGTACCGTGATGTTAAGAAACTGTTTTGGTGGCCGGGTTTAAAGAAGGATGTGGCGCTATACGTAGCGAAGTGCCAAACTTGCGCCTTGGTAAAGGCGGAGTGCCAAAAGCCGGGAGGATTTCTTAAGTCCTTGCCTATTCCGGAGTGGAAATTCGACGACATCTCTATGGACTTTGTGCATGGTTTGCCAAGGTCGCAGAAGGGGAACGACACCATTTGGGTGGGTGGTCGATCGATTAACAAAGGTGTCGCATTTTATTCCGCATAGGAAGGATGATCCGGTGGAGAAGCTGGCAAAGCTTTATGTGGATAACATAGTGCGGCTTCATGGTGTGCCCCGTAGTATCGTGAGTGACCGTGATGGGCGGTTCACGTCCAATGATTGGAGGCTGGTGCAGCAAATGTTGGGAACAAAGCTGAAGTTTAGCACAGCCTTCCATCCGCAAACTGATGGGCAGACCGAGAGGGTCAATAGAACCATGGAAGACATGCTTCGCATGTGTGTCTTGGACTTTGGAAAGCAATGGGAGGACCACCTTTATTTGGTGGAGTTCGCATACAACAATAGCTACCAAGCAAGTATTCAGATGGCGCCTTTCGAGGCCCTTTATGGTAGACGATGTCGCACGCCGTTGTCTTGGTTAGAAACGGGCGAGTCGAAGTTGTATAAGCGATCGGAAGTGGAGGATGCTACTTCTTTGGTAAGGACAATTCGGGAGAGGTTGCTTATCGCTCAGGACCGGCAAGCAAAGTACTATAATGCCAAGCACAGGAACGTGGAGTTCGCTGTGGGCGATTATGTATACTTGAAGATCAAGCCGTTCAAGGGTGTCTCGCGGGTGCGACGATTGAAAAAGCTAAGCCCGAGGTACCTTGGACCGTTCGAGGTTCTGGAGCGAGTAGGAGAAGCGGCCTATCGGCTGAAGCTTTCAGTGGAGCTAAGTGGTTTACATGATGTATTCCATATTTCGGTGCTTCGGAAGGCGGTGCAAGAGCCTACGCAAGTGATCACGGCCAATCAAGTGCCGGTGGATAGTGGGCTAACGACAAAGTCAAGCCCGTGCGGATTGAGGACTCGGAGGTCAAGCGGCTACGCAATAAAGAGATCAGGATGGTCAAAGTCCGGTGGGACAATTGCGGTCGTGAGGAGCTCTCTTGGGAGCGAGAGCAGACGATGCTTGACGAATATCCGGAGTTGTTCCGCTCAGGTACAAATTTAAGTTTTGTACATGTTTTTCCTTTATGTAATTTCGTGGGCGAAATTCTTTTAAGAGGGTAGAGTTGTAACGCCCCGAAACTCAAAGAAGCAAGAGGGGAATAATTTTGGGCCAGTTTGAGTTCTGGCTGCAGGCACACGGCCTGGGACACGGGCGTGTCCCAGGGCGTGTCAAGCCTGTGTCGACACTAAGGCATGAAGTCGACACTTTGGTCTCGACATTGTGTCGAGACTGGGCACACGGCCTGCGACACGGGCGTGTCGCAGGGCGTGTCGACCCGTGTCGACACTTAGCGGTGAAGTCGACACAGTGCTTCGACGTTGTGTCGAGACACGGCACACGGCCTGCGACACGGGCGTGTCGCAGGGCGTGTCAACCCGTGTCGACACTCGTCCCGCGAAGTCGACACTTTGGTGTCGACAGTGTGTCGAGTCATGGCACACGGCCTGCGACACGGGCGTGTCGCAGGGCGTGTCGACCCGTGTCGACACTTAGCCGCGAAGTGCCGAGACCTTGTACACGGCCTGGAGCCCAGGCGTGTCAAGGTGACACGGGCAAGGACACGGGCGTGTCCTAGAACCCGTGCAGTGCTCGGGTTGAAAACGGGAGAAAATCATGGGGTACACGGCCAGCTACACGACCGTGTCAGATGGAACACGGGCGTGTCAGCTCGAACACGGGCGTGTTCGATACCCGTGTGAGGTTCCAGGTGATTCGATTTTGACGGCGAATGAGGCACACGGCCCTGGACACGCGGCGTGTGCCAGGCCGTGTTCGGTCCAGATTGGGCATTTCAGTCCCGAATCGAAGCCGTTCATTTCTTTGACTGAAGATCCAACGGCTGGGGGTTGTTCCTGAAGGGATATACCCGGGTTTTGACTTAGAAAACCCTCACTTTTTCCACTTGTTCTCTCTCCAAACCCTTGGAGAAAGAAGAGCTAAGGCAAGAAGAAGAGGAGCTAGATCCGCCATTGGAGGAGCTTCGGAGCTCCGAATCGCAAGCCGACTCCGGATCCACGGAGGCAACGCAAGTGCGGTGATTTCCATCCGATTACATTTCGATGGCGCCAAAGAGGAACGCAAGGGTAACGATCCTCACTTGTGAGCATGATAGCTCTCTTTCTTAGCATAGGAAGCCCTCTCTCGCGAGTTTGCGAAGAGTTGGAGGCGTTCCTTCGGGTAGATATGTAAAGTCCCCGTTGTTTAGCGTCCGTACGCGAGAACGGACATAGGCATTTTGGTTGAAGCCTACCCGGACATGTTAGTCCGGATCGGTGATGTTGCATTGCATAAGGCCGGAGAAGACTCCGTGCTATTTGGTGTTTTCGGGTTTTCTACGCGGTAGATTGCAGCAGGGAGCCTTGGGGACTAACCCAAAGGTGCACCCGGAAAACTGGGCGGACACGAGGTCTTGCCAACTTGGTGGCTTGGAAGCCAACTTGAACATAACCGGGTTATGTGACTTGTGATGAAAATGGGACTCGGGTAGAAGTTTGACCTGCGCATATGGTTTAAATTACCGTTGCGGGCGCATATGGTTTAAATTACCGTTGCGTTGTGAGCACGGGTTAGATGGAACCGTACCCACTCTATGTCGTTCGGATTAGGGCCGTTGGCATAGATGAGGGTCTTCGGCGGTCTATGGTTTTAATTACCGTGACCCATGCCAGGAAGACAAACTGCTCATTGTTTGGCCGTCCAAGAGAGGATGGCGGTGAGTCGGCAGACTTAGACTGCGTTCACCAAGAATGTGCCCTGAGTGCACGGGGTGTGTGGCCGTTGAGCCTCCGCCTGTGATGAAATGGCTATATTTATAATGCTCGCTTATGCTAATGAAATGCAGGGAAGGAGCATCGCCGCCCCGAGTTGGGGGCGGGATCGTTATAATTTGGTCAGCATTGCTGACCGTTGCCTTGTTTTGCCACCGTGCGGTGGTTTGTTTGCTTGCAGGTGCAGCTGGACCAAGCGGTCAATAGCGGCTAAAGCCCTTTTTGCGAAGCTGGCCCTCGAAGGCCCAAGTGGAAATGTTTTATGTTTTATTCATGTATGGCCGGCCTGCGAGCCGAGGTTTGTAAATCATGTAAAAGATAAGTGAAACATTTTGTACGGCCTTAAGGCCGACTTTTGAGTATTTTGTAATAACATTCCTATTTTCATGTTAGTGGACATTCATGCTTGTGCTGGGTTTCTTGTTTTGCAACTTATAAACTGCTTCCGCTAGAATGCTCTGTGTAGGACGTTGAGAAAGGTTGGATGGTTTCCATACGTAACCACCCGGTCTGTCTGTGGTATATGGCGTCGGGCCCCGGCCGGACCTACTGCTATATACTATGCGACGGATAGGGGGCGTTACAGAAGTAGCACTCCGCGCCCTTCCGAACAGCCTTGACTACTTGGAGTGCAGACATCAACGTCCCACCCACTCCTCGCATCCCCACGAACTTTGTCTCCTGCTCGGTATTTTGGCACAACGTGATCTCTTTGGCATTACAATCAATCAAGGCATGCTGCTCCGTGAGCCAATCCATACCAAAGATCACATCGAATTCCGATATCGGCAATACAAATACAGTCAAACAAAAATCCCGACTTCCTATTTGAACCGCCACATCGCAAGCTCGATCCGCGAGCATCAAACAACCATTCGAAAACACCACCCTGACACTATCTGTCTTCACACGACTAGGTATTCCAAGCCGCACGATAAACTCTTTAGATAGAAAAGAATGCGAAGTACCCGTATCAAACAGTGCTCGCCCCAGCATGTTCCGAATTATCACAAATCCTGTGACAATCATGTCACATATACAAGCCGCATACAAATAGGCAATCAACAAAGCATGCGATAAGCAAAACAAGACAATAACTTAACTCGTACCTGAGACGACGTCACTCTGCTTAATGGCCTCCTGCAGGCCAAGATTGTAGACTCGGGGCTGCGCCTGCAGGGCAGAGGACTCCACAACTGCCTTTTCTTTCTCTGCATATGACGCTCCCGCCTTCTTTTCACTCTTTAGCGGTACCATCCGACAATCACGGGCTATATGTCCCACTTTTCCACAAGTAAAGCAGGTACGAGTCTCCGGCTTTGAAGAGGCCCCCGACATTGCACCTGAGGCAACAATAGAAGGAGCTTGTCCAGTCAACTTGGATCTCTTGCCCCAATTCTTCTTATAATATGATTTCCCAGGTCGGGGTTCCTTGAACTCCGGCTTGCTCACAGCCAAAGCCCTCTTTCCTTGCACCCTTTTCATATCCTTTTCCAGCGCGCACGCAGTGTCGACCAACGCCTGGAAGCCTTGGTTCACAGAACTAGAGAGCAGGAATCGTAAGTCGTCCCGCAATCCTTCATTGAGCCTATTCGTCTTCCTCTGCTTATCAGCAAAGATCGAACACGCATACAGGCCCAACCTCGTGAACTCATGCAGGTAAGTGTCAACACTGCCTTCACCTTGCGTTAGACTTTGGAAGTCATTCTCCATGGCAATACGCTGTGCCGTTGGGAGGTGCTTTTCCAGAAAGAGTCTCGAGAATTCCTCAATCATCACATGTGTTAACGACCTCCCCGCTAAGTGGTGCAGTTCCATCTCATCCCACCATAAACGCGCCTTTCCTTCTAGTAAGAAGGTGGCTAAAGTGACATTCTGATTTTCCTCCGTTCTGATCGCCGTCATTATCCGCTTGATGCGCGATAACCAATCCTCAGCCTGCGTAGGATATCCCACTCCCACAAATGTAGGCGGGTTAAAGCTCATGAACTGCTTCAACTTCCATGTAGCTGCTCGAGGATCCACAACCTCAACAGGTTCTGGCCTCACCGCCACCTGTTCCGGCCTCAATGCCGGCTGCGCTTGCCCTTGCGCCTAACCAAGAGGATGTGCTTGAATCATGGCAAACAATGCCTCAGCGACTAATCACATAGTTTCCACAGAGGGCGGAGGTGTAGGCACCTCAGCTGGTGCCATACTTTCATCAGAATGCTGGGACTCCGATTGCCCAGCACCACTCCGGGTCACCTATAGGTGAACAAGACATGCACATTAGCGACCGCATACAAGCAATAACAACAAGATAGGAACACACAGGTTCCTCATAGACATGTATTTGCATTCCTAAAGTGGACATTCACGAGTTCATTAGTGTTAACATGGTTCGCATAGACACGTGCTCGCCACCCCACAAAAGAATTCGACCACGAATTCAAAAGGGAAAGACCGAGACAGCTGATACCAAAAATGTAATGACTCTATCCGTTCACAGGTATATACTAGAAGGTCTGGCTGGGGCCCCACAACATATATCATAAAACAGGTGGCGAAGTTACGGAGTGATACCAGAGTTGCGCATCCTAACTCATTGCATTCTAGCGGAAGCCTATAACACGAAGCTGAACTCACACAATTGAATGTCCACCATATAAAATCTCCACATTTATATAAAACAGGAATGTCCAAATACAAAGTCAGTTGGCCTTATGGCCTTACAAGGCTTTACACAATAGTGGCCTCACACATTAGCATGCAGGCCGACCACGTACAAACAAACATAACATTTTAAGCGTAGCCTTAAAGGGCTAGCGGCAACAGTAGCAATAGCAGCAGCAGAGACTTCAGCCTTTATGTGTCCCTCTTGGCTCTCCAGCACCTGCACAGGGACAACCCACCCAACGGTGGCAAACAAGGCAACAGTCAACATTCAGCTGACCAATTTTATAACGACCCTACCCCTTTCCCGGGGCAGTGGTATTTCTTCCCTGCAGGCATAGCATTTCACAGGGAGATATATATATTCATACATTGTGCTCTTACGCACATACATTCCATCACAACCGTTAGCCACGCTGCCCGACGATCCGTGCACTTAGGGCACATTCTTGGTGTACCGACAAACCAGGGTCCCACCACCGTATTAGGGTCGCAACCCAATGGTAATTTGAGCATTTTGCTCCATGGAGTGCAGCCAGAGACTTTAGTCTTAATGTACCGGGATTGGCCCGTAGCCCCCCATTGTGTCATGGAGTGCAGGCCTAAGACTCTTGCTATGCACTCCAACAGACCATACTTTTAGGTCTCACGTCGGACGGGCATAGCGCAGGTCGGATCATCCACCCTCCGTTGCTCAAGTCGCCTTGCCATCACCAAGTACAGCGTACTCGCGGCTACATAAAAGGCACGTGTCGGTTTCAGCTTGCCTGTTTCCTTTAGGTGAACTCATCAGTTCACACATAACCAGCCCATTCTCACGAAACTGGCTTCACATTCATCGGTTACCTATGAGCCACGCGTCGCGTTAGCGACAGAACTCAATCTCCATCCCTAGGCTTAACCGTACATCATAGCATCCACTTGAGGGTATTTTCCTGGACTGCCAAGCCAATACTTCCTGTTACTCCCTTTCACAGGCACAACCCACCAAGCATTCGAAGCATCAAGGGTATTTCCTGGCTTACCATGCCAGTACTTACTGCTACTCCCCTTCACAAGTACTACCCAACAACACAAGCAATATACGAGTTTTTTGCTGGACTACCACTCCAGTACTTCCTACTACTGCCCTTCGCAGGTCTAACCCGTCGACTCCTTAAACTACTCGTTATCACGGAGTCTTCTCCGGTGTGTATATGCAAAATCACCAATCCAGACCAAGCTGTTCGGATGGGCTTCACACAACATGCCTATTCCGTACTCCATTTCCGGATCTATATGCCAAATGATTGGGGATTCCTTGAATCAACCCAAGAGACTCCCAAACAAGCCACCCTCTGGTGGGGGAATCATATGCACATGCCAAAAAGGAAGCCTTCACATGGCTAGGAAGAAAAGTCATTACCCTTGAAGATCACTTCGGCACCATGGATTCCTAGCTGGCTGGAAAGAACTGCAACGACTTTTCCTCCAGAACACTGGCCTCGGATCTCTAGCCGAAATTCCGCAGCACCACCGGTGGCCAACTCTCTTCCTCCCCCTCCTTCTTCCTCTCTCTTTCTCTCTCTAGACTTTAGAAAGATGAAGGATAAAAAGGAAAGTGAGAAGTTCCTTCTCATCTATGGCCTTAAGGAAGCAGGGAGGTACCTCAGCCCTTGGATCACAGCTAAAGAAATGGATAGCCATGATTTTGCCACAAAATTATATTTTTTGCCTGACACGTCCTGTGACACGCCCGTGTCCCAGGCCGTGTACCTCAAGCGGTGCTCAACCGACTTATCCAGTCCAGTATACGCCCATGTGACATGCCCGTGTCACGGGCCATGTCACCTGACACGCCTTCAAACACGCCCGTGTCTGGGGCCGTGTATATCAGGCTGCACAAAATCGAGATCAACCCGAGGGAGACACGGCCAGTGACACGCCCGTGTCACAGGATGTGTACCATAAGACACAGCCGTTTCCTGCCCGTGTTCACCAGGCCTCAATGCCTTGGGCATATCCCGAAAAGGACACGCCCTATGACACGCCCGTATCCCAGGACGTGTGCCCATACACGACACTAGATATGCCCCAACTCAATTTCATCGAGCTGAAGTTCGTCAACCCGCAGAGGACACGCCCTGTAACACTCCTGTGTCACATGCCGACCAAAATTTCATCGAACACTTGCCGACTGCTCACCAGAGTAGGACACTCCCTGGGACACGCCCGTGTCCCAGGCCGTGTCACCCAATTTTTCCCAACTCTGGAATTTAGGGTGTTACACATCTCTCTCGAGAGGAAGGCATAATTCTTCCGCAATGGAGTCAATTCCATTAGTGGGGTTCACCGCTTAAAGAAACCCTATGAGTTTCGACTGGCCGAGAGGTCTTAATCGATCATCCTAGGTTAGTCGGAGCATATTCTCGAGAGAGGCGCTTCGTAGCTACGGAACCTCCACGGTCTAAGTTAATAATTTAGATGCTTGTATTTTATAATTTCATGGAAATTTATTCTAACCCAAAGGGATTCTAGATCAAGTGCCAGCTTTCCTATCATCTTATTTCTCCTTTTAGTTTAACGTTTTTTTTACCAAAATCGCAAAACCAATTTCCATTCGATAAAATAATAGCTATTTCTTGTGAGTACAAGTACTCAACGGTCCCCGAGTTTAAATATGACATTTCCTATACTATATTTCGATAGGTGCACTTGCTTAGTTTGAGATTTTAGTTTGAATTTATTTAAAAACTATATATAAATTTCTTCATCAAGTTTTTGGCGCCGTTGCCGGGGACTTTTCTTTGTTGATATTTTGAAAGCAAGGATCTATTAATTTTATCATTTTCTTTTTGTTTTAAAAAAATAAATCAAAATAATAATAAAAAAAATTATTTTGTTTTTATTTTGTTTTTTTATCTTGGTGTGGACCCGAGGGAATCCGTCAAATCTACTTGATTTGGATTCGGAGATCGAGCAAAGCTTACGGCGACGTCTAAGACTCCGCAATCTCAATTCTCCAGATTTGGTTGAGGAATCTATAAGTAACATTTCTTCTTCTGCTTCTTTTTTCTTCTACTTCTTCTTCCTTTTCTTCTTCTTCTTCTTCTTCTTCTTTGATTTCTTCATCTTTTCAATTTTCTTTAATTTTGGGTAACCCAAATTCAAATATGGTCGATCAACAGACTATGTCTTATTATGCTCGACCAAATTTGGATAATGCTCAATCAAGTATTGTTCGTCCCGCTATTGCGAACAATAACTTTAAATTGAAGCCGAGCATCATCCAAATGGTACAACAATATGTACAATTTGATGGGCTTCAAGATGAGGATCCCAACACACATATTTCTAACTTTCTAGAGATATGTGACACTTTTAAAATTAATGGGGTTTCAGATGATGCCATCCGGTTAAGGCTTTTCCCTTTCATATTGCGCACTAAAGCTAAACAGTGGTTGGTCTCTTTACCAAGAGGATCCATCACTACTTGGGCCGAGATGACGGAAAAATTTCTCGCAAAATATTTTCCGCCCGCAAAAACGGCCAAGTTTCGCAATGATATTACATATTTCTCCCAAGTTGACACAAAAACATTATATGATACTTGTGAGCGATTTAAGGAATTGCTTCGCCATCATGAAATCCACGATTGGTTGCAAATCCAAACTTTCTATAATGGTCTCAATCAATAAACTAGACACCATATTGATGCCACCGCCGGTGGAACGTTAAACAACAAAACACCGGCGGCCGCCCAAGAACTTATAGAAGGTATGCCCATAAATACGTATCAGTGGAGTACACCCCAGTCTCTTCCACCTAAACTAGCCGGGATGTACGAAATCGATACGGTTTCAATTTTATCTTTCCAGGTTAAGAAACTCCAAAAACAAATGTACGAGATGCCTGCTTCCATGTCTACACCTACCTGTGAACCCCAATATTTGGAACATTCCACCATTGCCGAACATGTGGATTACATGGGTAATTCGAATCGGCCACCTTATAAGGCCACCTTATAATTCGGGTAATAATTTTGGTAACACTTTTCACCGGGGTTTAAAGAATCACCCCAACTTCTCTTGGAGTAATCCAGGGAATGCGGCTCGTCTCCCAAGCACAATTCGACCCGGTTACTTTCCGCCACAAGCTCCCAAACCTCCCGCTCTCGAGGAGGCATTCCAATAATATGCAGCTACCAATAATGCCAATATCCGGAATCTTACCGGATCTATCAGCAATTTAGAGAATTAAATTGGGAAAATAGCAAAGATGCTCTCTGATCGCAAACAAGGAGCATTGCCGGTCAATACGAAGCCCAACGCAAAGGAGAAAGTGAAGGCTATGACGCTATGGAGCGGGAAGGAGGTAAATACTTCTTCAAACCCAGTTGAATAAGAGGTAACAATTTCTACATCTTTTCCCCCTCCTAAGCCTTTGAATGATAATAAACCAAAGGCTTATCAACCACCTCTTCCCTATCCGTCTAGAATGCAAAAAGACCGAATGTATGCGCATCACAGTAAATTTCTAAATATGTTTAAACAAATTCAAATAAATTTACCGTTTTGCGAATTAATAGCGCAAGTACCGAGGTATGCCAAGTACCTGAAGGATCTTTTAACAAATAAAAAGAAACTTGAGGATATCTCCACGGTTCACTTGAAGGCGGAATGTTCGGCGGTTTTACTTAATAAATTGCCTAAAAAACTAACCGATCTGGGTAGTTTCTCTATTCCTTGTCTATTTGGCTATTGATTAGTAAAACATGCGTTGGCCGATTTAGGCGCTTCGATTAATTTGATGCCTTATTCATTATTTAAAAAATTGGGATTAGGAGAGCCGAATCCTATAAAAATGAGCATCCAATTGGCGGATCAGTTTATTAAATACCCTATGGGTATTGTTGAGGATGTGCTTGTCAAAGTTGACAAATTTATCTTTCCGGTAGATTTTGTCATCCTTGATATAGAAGATGACACCGAGGTTCTGCTTATTCTCGGTCACCCTTTTCTCACCACCTCACGCGCTATTATAGATGTTAGTAACGGTAAACTTCTCCTTAGAGTCGGATATGAAAAAGTTACCTTTACTATTGAATCATCTATGAAAAATACGCTTTCTAATGACGACTCATGTTTCTTGTTAGAGGCTTCTCCCGATGAAGACTCCATTTTATTTTCGGAAAATTTTCATTCACCTATTGTTCATGACGAAAATTTTGAAACTTTAAATTTAATTTCTCATGAAATAAGTAATAACAATTTGGTCACACACGCACTTATTGAAGAAACTCTAGACTTAGGTAGTGACTGTTTCAAAAGTTTGTGTGAGGAACCTCCAAGTTTAGAACTTAGACAACTGCCAGATCATATACAATATTTATCTCTAGCAGAGGGTTCCAAACTTCCCGTATTTGTGTCGGCCTATCTATCCCAAAAGCCCATAACGTAGTAAGCACACACCACAAAGGTTGAGCTCAACGACCACAAACAAATCGCTTGTGGGACGCACCCCATAGTTATCCTTTCTTTTTATTTTCACTTTCTTTTTATCCTTTTTTCTATTTGAGTTTTTGCAGTTTTTCATTCATCTCCCGTTGATGTCACGACCGTGACCTCTAAGTCACGGGCGTGACCTCAATTTCGTAAGACGCTGATTGTTTTCGTCGATCGCCGTCCTTAGTTCGACAACCATTACAGTCATGGGCGTGACCATTACTAGTCACGGGCGTGACAGTTGCGAAATCCTGTTCGACGAAAAATTTGAGGAAAATAAACGGGAATCTTCAATTTCCCCCAGTCACTCCTGTGCCAATACATATCATGCCCGTGACACAGGAAAGTCACGACCGTTACTTTCCCGGGAAACCCCAAACCCCAAAACCAAAGTTTTTTATCGTATTCTGTTACACGCCCCAGGCTCACGGGCGTGACCCTGGGCCTTGTCCAACGAATCCGAGGCAATGACTCGGTCGATGCCTTGGATTCTAGCTAGCTTGTGTTTTTTTATGTGACACGCCCCAGAGTCACATACGTGTCTCTGGGGCGTGACCCTCGAATCCGAGGCAGTGAACCTCGAATTCCTGCTCCTTTTTTATTTTTATTTTTTATTTTAAGTACACGCCCCCTGTCACGGGCGTGACTGGGGGCGTGACCGACCCGAGAATTCCTATAAATAGGATTTCTCCCCTTTGTTTTCTCCACACCATCCAGCCCCCCTCCCTGCCTTAGCTTTCCAAAACACTTGTTTTCTTTCCTCTTTCCACAATGCCTCGCCACCACCCTCGTTCCACCGCTTCCTCCTCCAAGCACCTTGCGGATCCCGCCACGACGGAAGCCATGCTCCTTTTTGGTAACCCCACCTAGCAGGATCGCAACGATCACCTACGCGCTAAACCCCTTTGGTGTATTCCGCATCTTGGATTGGGTGATCCTTGTAACCTTTGTAGCTGCGGACTTGGTTACAGAATTTCTATCCACCCCTGGATGGAGTTCCCTCTTCTCCATTTTGGAGCACACTTTCCTTGAGCTCACCGTCAAGTTCCTGGCATCCTTTGAGTTCCGTTGGGTGGCGAATGACGATTTCATCGTCTTTCGCATGGGTGGGGTGATGCATCGACTCACCATCCACCAACTCAATGTCGTCATGTGCTTTTGCTAAGAGGCCTTCTCCCAATCTCCCGCCTATCTCGGTCTCCTTACTAATTTCCCTCCCGATGTCAACCTTCACACCATTTCGGCGGAACTCAGTAATGACCCCGCGCCCTACACCCCTAAGAAATCTAAAGGCAGCCACCTCATTTCCCCCGCTTTGCGCATTCTCCACAACCTCCTCACCTTTACTATTTTTGGTCGCGGCGACAACCATGGGGTGGTGACTCGGGCAGATTTACTATATTTATAATGTATGTTTTACCGAGTCCCACTCAACCTTAGTTATATGCTCGCAATTTTCTTTTGGCACCAGGCTGAAAATGTAAGCTTGGGAGCGGTGCATGGCGGGAACTTCATCACTTTTCTCACCAAGCAGCTCGGACTTTGGGATAATCTTCCGCGACTGAGCTGCGTTCAGATGCCGCAAGTCATTCAGTTCCAGACCCTCCAAGCCCTTGGCCATGTGCGGCGATGTGATGGAGAGTTTGAGGCTATCCCCCCAGCAGTCGGTGCTAGGGATCTTGATCTTGATTTCGGTACCGATCCCAGCGGTGCTCCTCACTCTCCCACGATTCTACCACCACCACCGCTGCACTCTACCCCAGCGCCCGGTCCTCAAAGTTATTGGGATCATCAATTTGGGTTGATTCACACTCACCTAGACCAGATGTAGACTCATTTTGACGGTCGTTTTACCCATTTTGATGCTCGCTTTGCCGCGCTGGAGCAGAGCCACGCTTCTTTCGTGGCGTATTTTACACGAGAGTTCACGGATCTGCGAACTCATTATCCGCCATGGGGTGGGGGGGGGGGTGCTAGCGATGAGGAGTAGTTCTTTTCATTGCGGTTGTAGTCGGTTGTCATGTATCTTTTCTTTTTATCTTTTCATTTTAGTTGTTATGTATCTTTTGTTTTTTCTTAACAAATATCAAAAATATGTTTTGATTCAGTCATGCCTTACAGGTACACTTTGGTGCTGATTTGCCCTCTTCAGGGAAGTCTCCATTTCTTTTCTTTACTTATTTTTTCATTGGGGACAATGTATTGTTTAAGTATGGAGGTATATTTCTAAAGCAAAACATATAAAAAATCATAAAAATAAAAAGTTTCAAAAAATGATAAATTTTTTTTCAACTTTAAATTTTTTTTTTACTTATTCTTCACAAAAAACAAAAAAAATTTTAGAAAAAAATACAAAAAAACATAAATATCAAAAATTTCCAAAAAAATAGTAAATCGAAATTAAATTTCTTAGAAAGGGACGTTTGGGATATCACCCCATCTTACCTCCTAGTACCGATGAGAGCCCTTCACAGGGTATATCTCGGGAAGTCTAAGAAGTAACAAAAAAATTAGGGTTAATTTTTAATTAGAGAAATCTTTATTTCTATATTTATTCACATGCAAAATCTATAGTATTCAACTTTTACATAGTGTTTAGAAGATTTTGATGCTTTAATTGAATTTTGAATTTTGGAGTAGAACTGTTGGCCATGCTGTATTTCTAGTTAATTGCACATGCTAGTAGAATTTAAGTAGAATTAAACATTCAACATACAATTAGATTTTTATTTTTCTAAATGCGTAGAAACAGTTTATTTTACTTTTACTTTGAAATCGGTAAAATCTAAGAATAGTTTAGCAGAGTGTGTAGAAGTTTACTAGAGAGGTATTTCGCGGATCAAGAAAGAGGTATTTTTTCTCGATGTCTAGAACTTGCCCTCTAGCTATTCTCAAAAATTTGCATAGGTTAAACTTATTAGCATAAATATGATTTAGGCATTTCTTTTGGCAAGTTTGAGCTTTTGCACCCGTACCTAAACGTTTTATCTTGGCTAAGCCAATTTGAGCCTATACCCTATCTTTTATTTTAGCTCCACCAAACACTTTACCAAAGCCTAAAAAACATCCTAATTTCACACCTAAAACCGAGCTTGAAAATATATATATAAAAATGGTTTATGAGTGATTAGGAGACATTTTATTTTGGTGGCTAATTGAGAAAAAAAAAGTTGATTTATTTTTCCTTCCTCCACAAAAAAAAAAAATATATAGATAAAAAAATATGAAAATAAATAGAGGAAGTGGAAAAATTTTCAACATGTTAAGGAGAAGAAACAAAGAGATTTAGGAATTGGCGGCATTTTTCAAGCCATGATTTCTTTTGTGCAAGCTCTCTTTAGGTTTTGTTGTGTCTAGCCATCATTTTTATCATTGATTTTTCCAAACCAAAAAAACCTAAGCCTATGTTTCAACCTACGTAAGTCCTAATGACTTATGCTTATAAGCTACACTAGTGCCGTGGTGAGAGTGTGAAAGGGCAAGCCTATGGCCATTGACATTGATGGATTTCTTTGGAGGGTATCTCGATCTTCGATTTGTGCAATGTTATCTTAGTAAACACGTTACTTTCTCCCTAAATGTGATTTTAAGATTTACCGGGTTTCATTTTCGAAGTAAAAATAATAAGTGAAAACACATTTTAGAAAAGTAAAAACTAATTTGTATGCTGAGTAGGTTTTTCTACAAAAATAACAACACGCATATGCATAAGACTTCACATTTTACTTCTTAGGTTCAATTTTCTTTTCTAGCGTTAAAACTTTTCTACTCCCTATGGAAAGTTGTTTGCTTGGGACGAGCAAACACGTAAGTATAGGGGTATTTGATAACTCTAATTTTATCTTTATTTTTTATATAGTTTTAAATTAATATTTAACTATATTATAATTATATTATATTAAATTTGTTACTAATTTTGTTTTTTTTCTTATTTTAGGTCAAAATGTGCTGCAAATAACATTTTGGAGTTTGAAGAACTGATTAGGGGACAATGCTGGACAAAACTCAAAAAATGCAAACTATACGCTCCGGTCACGGGCGTGACCTATAGGTCACTAGCGTGACAGGAATGTGTGACCCCGACACGAGCTCCAAAGAACATTGCCACGTCAACTAAAATTGCACGCCTAATGGTCACGAGCGCGACCATGGTGCCACGGGCGTGATGAGGAGGCGTGACCTGCAGATGACGTACCATACCTCGACTCCACATAAAATTAAAGTTACACGCCCGGTCACGGGCGTGACCTATTGGTCACAGGCATGACTTAAAGACGTTACATCAAGGCATGCCACGTTTAATGAAGCACTTTCAGATTTTGGTAGTTTCTGCCTCACACGCCCAGGGTCACGGGCGTGACCAGGGGCATGACGAGTTATTCCCTCCATTTCTTCTTCCCACTGTTTTCAGCAACCAACATGACACTCCCTAGGTCACGGGCATGACCTAGGGGCGTGACCCGCCCATTAACGATTTTTGGCGGTTTTGCGCCAACGTTCCCAGGACTTGAAGACGACGGTTCTGAACCTTACACGCCCAAGGTCACGGGCGTGACCTAGGGGCATGACCATCCAGCAAACTTGCCTATAAATTCCAGACAATTCCAGAAGCTGGGGGGGAGATTTTTGGGAGCTATAGTTCTGTTTTATTTGCTTTATTTCTTGCATTTTCAATTCATAGTGTAACTTTTGTTTTTGTCATTTCATATCCTTTTTATAATCATGTCTCTCTTCAACCTTTCATGTAATTCTCCCATCATGATGAGTAGCTAATTTCCAATTAGCACTTGATCATGATGAACTTTGGAATGGAATAAATTTCTTCTTTTAATCTCAAATTATCAAGCACTCTATTTTTATGTACTTCAGTTTATCTTTGGTTTTAATTTCATCGAATTTGTAAGTTGCAAATTATGTTTATTCAATCTTAGATCCGTATCGTAGATTTATCGAGAGGTTGTGGATACGATTAGATAACTCAAGGGTAAAGGGAGTTTCATGAACCCCTCGAGAGAGGAAGGCATAATTCTTCCGCAATGGAGTCAATTCCATTAGTGAGGTTCACCGCTTAAAGCAACCTTAGGGGTTTCGACTGGCCGAGAGGTATTAATCGATCATCCTAAGGTTAGTCGGAGCATATTCTCGAGAGAGGTGCTTCGTAGCTACGGAACCTCCATGGTCGAAGTTAATAATTTAAATGCTTGTATTTTATAATTTCATGGAAATTTATTCTAACCCAAAGGGATTCTAGATCAAGTGTTAGCTTTCCTATCATCATATTTCTCCTTTTAGTTTAACCTTTTCTTTACCACAATCACAAAACCAATTTCCATTCGATAAAATAATAGTTCTTCCTTGTGAGTACAAGTACTCAACGGTCCCGAAGTTTAAATATGACATTTTCTATACTATATTTTGATAGGTGCACTTGCCTAGTTTGAGATATTAGCTTGGATTTATTTTAAAAATATATATAAATTTCTTCATCACTACTCGAGGGGTGCAATTTCTTCATCACTACTCTAGTGATAGTCACCACTTTTTCTGACCCACCAAAGATGACCTTTGCTCCATTCTTTACAGGAACATAATCCTTTAGCATGCTCCTTATTCCATTCATGTGTCTGGAACATCCACTGTCCAAGTACCATATGGGGGTATGGGCACTTGGATTATCCTGCAAAACACAAATCAATTAAACTTAGGACAATAAATTTTTATTGGGTCCTTGGTGCATGTCATGCTGAAAATAATTCTGCCTGCTTGCAACTTTTCTGACAAGCAAGCTGACATTTGCTCTCTGCACACTATGATTGTGCCAGCAATCAACAACAAAGTGGCCTACCTTGACACAACACCAACACTCATGGATGTTGTACCTTCTTTTTGGAGTAGGTCTAGTGGCTGTATTAATAGTAGCTCTGGGTCTAGAAGGAGTAGCAGCAGTCCTATTCCATGGTTTCCCAGCCCAGTCTGACAAGTGGTGGGTCTGGCAGTATAAGTGCTTGGGATATCTTGAGCCCTTCTCTTGATGGCCTCAGAGATGCCAATGTCTGGTCTACTAACAGCCTTGCCCTTTGTCTTAGAGTGGGCTGGAGGAATTTGAGAACAGGCTACAGCTTTAACCTTGACTGAAGGGGCTGTAACACCAAACACAAATGGTTCAGGATGGGACATTTGTATTTTCTCATGGGCACTAGAACCTTTACTATAAAAGCTGCCATTTTGTGGAACATCTTTGTTCACACAAGATGGTTTAGCATGATTCCAGTGAACGTAAATACTCTCATGGTCATGGCTGTTTGAAGGAAATTGCATTTTATTGAACTTAACAAGAGCCTTAGAGGCTAGTGGCTCTACTTGAGCTTTGCCCTTTCCCTTGGGATTAACAACTCTTGTCCTTCCATTGAATCCCAACCATTTCTTTCTCTTTTGGGATGAGAAAGAGTCTATCAAGGGTAGCACTGTGCTAGGCTTGGAGTAGCTAGCCACTAGTTCCCTCTCCTTTTGGAGCCTTCCCTCAAGATTCCTGATATGGTTGTTCTTGAAGGTTATGATGCTCATCTGAAGGATTATAACATTCTTCAGTTTACTGACTTCTTGAGTCTTCAGATCCAATAATTTTGCTGAATCTAAAGCAACAAACGTTAAAGAGGTAATTTTCTGAGCCTGCTGTTTGGCCAGGAGATTGCTCTTCTTAAAAGCCTGCAGAAGTGCAACATAATTATCAATCAATTGATTGATATCTCCCTCAAATCCTGAGCCATCATCATCACTTGATGTAGAGGCACATGAATCATGAACAGATTCATAATCTGAACATGCAAAGCTAGTGACAGAATTTACCATGCTTGGAGCAGGCTAATCCTGGCTGACTTCTTCATCTGACTTGGCCACCAGCCCAAGGCAGCAGTTGTCTTCTTCAGAATCCACCTCTGAATCACCATTTGATTGTGATAGAGGGGCCCTGTCTTCAATCCTAACAGCAGGATACACCTCCTCAGCTTCTTCTTCTAAATCAGCCAGCCTTTTGATGCAGTCTGCTTCAACATCTCCTTCATCAGTAGAGTACAGCCCAATGTAGGCTTCTTCTTCTGACTTTGATGAGGAGGAGTCAGTACAGCTCTTTTGCTTTTTGGCAATGAGGGATTTCTCCTTCTTGCCTTTTTTACTGGTGATCCTTTTTCTCACCATATTCCTTCCTTTTGACTGGGCAGTCGACTATCACATGCCTAGGTTTTCTGTAATGATAGCAAGTCATGTTAGAGGAAACATGTTTACCAGATTTGGAACCATACCTGTCCTCCTTAGAGGATTTTCTCCTGCCCTTATAGTAGTCATCCTTAGGATGATAGGAGGAGGAAGGCCTGCCTCTCCAGTGCTTCTTTTTCAGGAACTTCTGGAATTACCTGGTAAATGTAGCAAAGTCTTCATCAGACCATTGGCAGTCTGATGTGCTTTCCTCTGATTTTCCAGACTCAGATTCAGCATCTCTCCTTGGTGGAGAGGGAGACTTCCTTCTGCTTCTATTGGAGCCTTCATCTTTGAATGCCATAGAATTGTCCCTTGACTGAGGCTTGTTGTTGTCCTCATCTTTCCTGGAATCCAGCTGCATCTCATATAAAAACAGCTTTCCAAAAAGGGTGTGAGGAGCTGTTTCACCCAGCTTTGCCACTTCTCTTATGGCACAGATTTTTGTGTCCCACTCTCTAGATAGAGATCTAAGGAACTTGTCATTTAGTTCACAGTGACTGAAAACTCTTCCATAAGTCTTCAGCTCATTCGCAATCCTGAAGAACTTCTTATAACAGATGGTTATGTTGTCCCCATTAGATTTCCTGAACTCCTCATACTCTTGGTTGAGCATGGACTTCCTCTCATCTTTGATCACATCTGTCCCCTCCATGTAGATCATAAGTATTTCCCATATTTCCTTTGTTGTTTTGCAATGGATCAGATTCTGGAGTGTAGAATCATAAACAACACTCATAATGATATTCTTTGCCTGCTTGTCTATTGAGGCTAGGGCCAACTCATCCTTGGTCACCTCATCATATGTTTTGGGGGTCTTGACATTGAAATCCAGTACTGAGACCTTCATAGGGATGAATGGTCCTTCTTCAACTGTAATGTACATTCTAGGGTCAGCAGCTTCCATGAATTTCCTCACCCTTGCTTTCTAGATGCCAAAGTCTTCCTTCCTATAGATTGGAAGTCTTATAGCACTCAGCTCCTTATTGGTCATTCCTGAACACATGAAGATAGACTTCTAGCTAACCTTGGAGATCTACTCAGACTGTTAAGCCTTTAAAGAGAAACCTCCCTCAGATACCACTTGAAAGTCTTGTTTTCAAGGCTAGCTTTACACCTATAGGGGGGGAGGTGAATAGGTTTTTCTCTCTATTAAACTTTTCTAATTTGATTATTAGATTACTGTGTCTGTTGATTAGATTAGATTAGCTTTCAAGAACATTCACAGACGACACAACAAATTTATAGTGGTTCCCCAATCTTGGGTACATCCATTATCCCTCTGCGCATATCTAATAGTGTGTTAGATTTGGCTCTCCCTCCAGAACTCAGCTTCTTAACAGCTTACAGCACCGATCCCGCAGGACCACACAAAGGCCACACAGACCAATAACTTAGGAACTAAGCCAACCCAGGTCACAAAGACCTATCACCCGGCACAAAGCCAAACACAGGTCACTAAGACCCAACCTTTATAGTACAGGCTTACAAACCCTAGATTCATAAAGAATCTTTATAGAAAATAGAAATAAAGAATGTGATGTTTAGTGTAACGCCCCGAAACTCAAAGGAGCAAAGGGGGACGTTTTGGGCCAGTTTGGGTTCTGGCAGCAGGCACACGGCCTGGGACACGGGCGTGTCCCAGGGCGTGTCGAGCCTGTGTCGACACTGAGACGGGAAGTCGACACTTTGGTCTCGACATTGTGTCGAGACTGGGCACACGGCCTGCGACACGGGCGTGTCGTAGGGCGTGTCGACCCGTGTCGACACTTAGCCGCGAAGTCGACACTCTGCGTTCGACGAAGTGTCGAGACATGGCACACGGCCTGCGACACGGGCGTGTCGCAGGGCGTGTAAACCCGTGTCGACACTCGTCCCGGGGAGTCGACACTTAGGTCTCGACATTGTGTCGAGACAAGGCACACGGCCTAGGACACGGGCGTGTCCAAGGCCGTGTCATCAGGTCGACGATCTTCGCTCGACGAAGTGTCGAGTGTCGAGACCATGTACACGGCCTGGGGTCCAGGCGTGTTGAGGTGACACGGGTAAGGACACGGGCGTGTCCTAGAACCCGTGCAGTGCTCGGGTTGATTTTGGGGAAAAATGATGGGGTACACGGCCGGCCACACGGCCGTGTCACATGGAACACGGGCGTGTAAGCTCGAACACGGGCGTGTTCGATACCTGTGTGAGGTTCCAGGTGATTCAATTTTGACGGCGAATGAGGCACACGGCCCTGGACACGGGCGTGTGCCAGGCCGTGTTCGGTCCAGATTGGGCATTTCAGTCCCGAATCAAAGCCGTTCGTTTCCTTATTTTGAGATCCAATGGCTGGGGGTTGTTCCTGAAGGGATATACCCGGGATTGGACTTAGAAACCCTCACTTTTCATGAGTGGTTAGCTTTCTAAAACCTTAGAGAAAGTGGAGAGCCAAGGGAAGAAGAAGGAGCTAGATCCCGCCTTTGGAGGAGCTTCGAAGCTCCGAATTGCGAGCCGACTCCGGATCCACGGAGGCAAAGCTACTGCGGTGCTTTTCATTCGATTACTTTTCAATGGTGCCAAAGAGGAACTCTAGGGTAACGATCCTCATCTTGAGCATGAGTAGCTCTCTTTTTTTGCATAGGAAGCCCACTCTCGCGAGTTTGCGGAGAGTTGGAGGCGTTCCTTCGGGTAGATATGTAAAGTCCCCGTTGTTAGAGTCCGTAAGCGAGAACGGACATAGACATGATGTGTGAAGCCTACCCGGACATGTTGGTCTGGATCGGTGATGTTGCATTGCATAATGCCGGAGAAGACTCCGTGCTATTGGTTGTTTTTCGGGTTTTCTACGCGGTAGATTGCAGCAGGAATCCTTGGGGACTAACCCAAAGGTGCACCCGGAAAACTGGGCGGATACGAGATCTTGCCAACTTGGTGGCCTGAGTGCCAACTTGAACATAATCGGGTTATGTGACTTGTGATTGAAATGGGACTCGGAGGAAGTTTGACCCGCGCAAATGGCTTAAATTGTCGTTGCGATGTGAGCACGGGTTAGATGGAACCGTACCCGTTCTATGTCGTTCGGTTAAAGAGACCTAAAGGCACGTGGCACTTGCCGTTGGCATAGATTAGGGTCTTCGGCGGTCAATGGCTTAAATTGTCGTGACCCAGGCCAGGAAGACAAATTGCTCATAGGTTTGACCGTCAAAGTGGCGGTGGTGAGTCCGGAATGTCTATGGCTTTAATTGACGTGACATCGACCGGTTCACCGAGAATGTGCCATGAGAGTACGGGGCGTGTGGCCGTGCGAGCCAACGTCTGTGATGAAATGGCTATATATATTGCTCGCTTATGCTAATGAAATGCAGGGAAGTAGCATCGCCGCCCCGAGTTGGGGGCGGGATCGTTATAATTTGGTCAACATAGCTGACCGTTGCCTTGTTTTGCCACCGTGCGGTGGTTTGTTGCTTGCAGGTGCAGCTGGACCAAGCGGTCAATAGCGGGCTAAAGCCCGAATGCAAAGCCGGCCCTTGAAGGCCTAATTGGAAGTGTTTACTGCTTTATTCATGTGTGACCGGCCTGCGTGCCGTGGTTTGTAAAACATGTAAATGGAAGTGAAACCTTTTGTAAGGCCTTAAGGCTTATTTTGGGTATTTTGTATAACATTCCTATTTTGTATTAGTGGACATTCGTGCTTTAATGCTGGGTTCTTTGTTACAACTTTTATAAACTGCTTCCGCTAGAATGCTCTGTGTAGGACGTTGAGATTGGTTGGATGGTTTCCATAAGTAACCACCCGGTCTGTCTGTGGCATACGGCGTCGGGCCCCGGCCGGACCTACTGCTATATGCTATGTGACGGATAGGGGGTGTTACAATTTGGTATCAGACTACTGGTTTTGGTCGGGCTTAAAGGGAATTCGTGGGCGAATTCTTTTTAAGGGGTGGTGAGCACATTGTGTGCGTCATCGTAATAACAGTAATAAGAACCCATGAATGTCCACTTAGGAATGAAAATACTCGTGTTTGAGGAACCTGCGTGTTCCTATAATTGCTGTTTGCAATTTATTTGGTCGCTTAACGGTGTTTTGTACCACTATAGGTGACCAGAAGTGGTGTTGGGCCGTCAGAACGCCGAGTTTCTGAGGCTAGTAGTGCACCGGATGTTGCTCCTGCAACACCTCTGTCGGCTGAGAATATTCGATTGGTGGCTGAAGCGGTGTTGGCCGTGATAAATGCGCAGCCTGCAAGGCAAGCGCAGCAGCCTGCTCCTGTGATGGAGCAGGAACCTCTTCAAGAGGCTGAGCCGAGGAGAGTGGAGCAAGTGGTTGTGGAACCGGTGGTGCCAAGGAGGGCAACTGAGAGGCAGCTTAAGCATGTAATGAGCTTTAACCCTCCGTTATTCTCAGGGTTGGGAACCCCATCTCAGGCTGAAGACTGGCTCTCCAGGGTGAAGAGAGTCATGACAGTGACGGAGACGGAGGAGTGGCAAATGACCACCATCGCTACGTTCCTTTTGGACGGTGAAGCGAGAATGTGGTGGGAAGGATTGGAGCTGCATCATTTGAGAGGTAGACAACTTACAGACGTTTCGATGGAAGAGTTCTCGGGATTGTTCTTAGCAAGATACCTCCCTTCTACTCAGAGGATTTCGATGGAGAACGAATTTCTGAAGTTGGTTCAGGGTGAGAAGAGCGTGGATGAATATCTCCATGAGTTCACTCGTTTAAGTCGATATGCTAGCTCCACCATCGTGGATGAGGAGCGCAAGACTAATCGCTTCTATGAAGGCTTGAGGGATGAGTTGAGATTACTACTCTCGGGGCCGATGACGCAGGGTTTCTTAACCTTGGTCAATACTGCCCGGTCCTTGGAGAAGGACATGAAGAATGTGCAAGCAAAGAAAGGCTTGGGTGATAGGAAATCTGAGTTTAAAGTGCCGACTACTTCAAAGTCCGGCTATCGGAGGTCTTTCAAGAAGCATAGGACTTCGGGTCCAGCTCCTTCTGGTGCTTCTGGGGCGACTACGAGTCGGACCCCGGGCGCGTTTTTTACTTGTGGAAAGACGGGGCACTTTGCCCGTGACTGTTGGAGCGGACGTCCTAAGTCCGAGAGAAAGCCGGGAGCTACTTATGAAGAGAAGGGAAAGACGGTGGAGTCGACCGCATCCCATTATGCTCCGGCCCAACCAAGGGTCTATAATCTTGGCCAACAGGAGGCCATCAAACAAGCTGATGTGGTGACAGGTACGGTTTAATTTATAGCAAGTCAATTTCTTTAAATACTTGTTATGCACATGTTACCTTACCACTGCTTGTTTAGGATTTGTATTGATTTGTGAAAATCCGACACGAGCACTCTTCGATACGGGAGCTTCACACTCCTTGTCCGAAGGATTTACATCACGCATCGGAGTCCCTTCTTCGATGGCGAAGGATAAGTTGGATGTGTTGTTTCCCAACGGGTGTTCGATGCGAGCGGATAGGATCAGCGATGTTAAGATTCGTATTGGGGAGCAGGAGTTTGACCTGCAGGCGTCTTTACTTCCGTTGGTGGAGTTCGACGTCATATTTGGCATGGACTGGCTCTCGGAGCAGCAGGCCCATATAGATTGCGGTAGCAAGGAAGTCAAGCTGGGAGCAAGTCGTGAAACGACTTTTACGGGCTTAAAGGGGTCGAGAAAGACGTTGATGTCTGCTCTTCAGGTGGTGAAGGCGGTTCGTGCCGGCGCAGAACTGTTCTTTACACTAGTGGAGGTTGCAAAGCCGAAGCCCGCGTTGGATTGTATTTCAGTGGTATCGGAATACCCTGATGTGTTCCCCGCAGACCTTCCTGGAGCCCCGCCTCAGCGGGAGATAGATTTTACGATCGAGCTAGTGCCAGGTGCAAAGCCTGTGTCACGATCTCCTTATCGGCTAGCGCCTAAGGAAATGGCGGAGCTGAAAGTTCAACTGCAAGAGTTGTTGGAGCAAGGGTATGTGCGCCCGAGTTCTTCGCCTTGGAGCGCACCGGTCCTCTTTGTTAAGAAGAAGGACGGAAGATTGAGGCTATGTATTGATTATCGGGAGCTCAACAAGCTGACTGAGAAGAACAAGTACCCGATCCCCCGGATTGATGATCTTTTTGATCAGTTAGTCGGGTCGACGGTGTACTCGAAGTTGGATCTCAAGGCTGGGTACTATCAGCTGCGAATAAGGGAGAGTGATATCCCGAAGACAGCATTTAGTACGAGATACGGGCATTATGAGTTTACGGTCATGCCGTTTGGGCTGACTAATGCGCCGTCAGTGTTCATGGATTTGATGAACAGGACTTTCAGGGAGTACTTGGACCATTTCGTGATCGTCTTCATCGACGATATTTTGGTGTACTCGCAAAGTGAGGAAGATCACTTCAAGCATCTTCATTTGGTGTTGGAGACGCTAAGAAGAAACCAGTTGTATGCCAAGTTCTCGAAGTGCGAGTTTTGGCTATCCTCAGTGGCGTTCCTCGGGCATATAGTAAGTGGAGAGGGTATTGCTGTGGATCCGGCGAAGATTGTTGCGATACGGGAGTGGCCTGAGCTTGTTACGGTAGCGGAAGTCCGGAGTTTTCTGGGGCTTGCCGGCTATTATAGGCGCTTCGTAGAGAAATTCTCGCGGATAGCGTTACCTCTCACTACTTTGATGAGGAAGGAGCATAAGTTCGTTTGGATGCCGGAGTGCGCACGAGCTTTTGAGGAGTTGAAGTGTCGGTTGACCACGGCGCCTGTGCTGAGTTCGCCATGTGGGACCGAAGGCTATGAGATTTATAGCGATGCTTCGGGCAGCGGTTTGGGTTGCGTGCTACTGCAACACGGAAGTGTAATAGCTTATGGCTCGAGACAGCTAAAAGTGCACGAGAGGAACTACCCGGTCCATGACTTGGAGTTAGCGGCCGTGATTTTTGCCTTGAAGCTGTGGAGACACTATTTGTACGGTGTGAAGATTGATATCTACACCGATCACAAGAGCCTGAAGTATCTTATTGATCAGAAGGATCTGAATATGCGGCAGCGTAGATGGATGGAGTTCCTGGGGGACTATACATTCAAGATCCACTACGTGCCTGGAAAAGGGAATGCGGTTGCGGACGCGCTGAGTCGCCAAGCCCCAGCTCAAGCCAATTGGCTATTGGTGCATGATGAGCGGTTGGTGCGAGAGTTGGAGGCGTTGGAGATTGTTTGTGTGGACAGGCAATCAAGTACTGAAGCAGTTCTGAATTGGACTGAAGTCCAATATGACCTGGCTGATCGTATTCGGCAGGCTTTGGATATGGATGCTCATATGAAGCAGTTCATGGTAGAGGCTCCGGATGTGTCAAATTCCCAATTCGTCGTGGAGGACGGATTGCTTTGGAAAGACGGTCGTCTGTGCGTCCCAAGTGTGGGTAATTTGCGGGTGGAGTTGTTGTACGATGCACACCATACCAAGTACTCGATTCACCCGGGGAGCACGAAGATGTACCGTGATGTGAAGAAACTGTTTTGGTGGCCGGGTTTGAAAAAGGATGTGGCGCTCTACGTAGCGAAGTGCCAAACTTGCGCCTTGGTAAAGGCGGAGTGCCAAAAGCCGGGAGGATTTCTTAAGTCCTTGCCTATTCCGGAGTGGAAATTTGACGACATCTCTATGGACTTTGTGCACGGTTTGCCAAGGTCGCAGAAGGGAAACGACGCCATTTGGGTGGTTGTTGATCGATTAACAAAAGTGTCGCATTTTATTCCGCATAGGAAGGATGATCCGGTGGAGAAGTTGGCGAAGCTTTATGTGGATAACATAGTGCGGCTTCATGGTGTGCCCCGCAGCATCGTGAGTGACCGAGATGGGCGGTTCACGTCCAATGATTGGAGGCTTGTGCAGCAAATGTTGGGAACAAAGCTGAAATTCAGCACAGCCTTCCATCCGCAAACGGATAGGCAGACCGAGAGGGTCAATAGAACTATGGAAGACATGCTTCGCATGTGTGTCTGGATTTCGGAAAGCAATGGGAAGACCACCTTTATTTGGTGGAGTTCGCATACAACAATAGCTACCAAGCGAGTATTCAGATGGTGCCTTTCGAGGCCCTTTATGGTAGAAAATGTCGCACGCCGTTGTCTTGGTTAGAAACGGGTGAGTCAAAGTTGTATAAGCGATCGGAAGTGGAGGATGCTACTTCTTTGGTGAGAACCATTCGGGAGAGGTTGCTTACCGCTCAGGACCGGCAAGCAAAGTACTATAATGCCAAGCACAGGAACGTGGAGTTCGCTGTGGGCGATTATGTATACTTAAAGATCAAGCCGTTCAAGGGTGTCTCGCGGGGGCGGCGGTTGAAAAAGCTAAGCCCGAGATACCTTGGACCGTTTGAGGTTCTGGAGCGAGTTGGTGAAGCGGCCTATCGGTTGAAGCTTTCAGTGGAGCTTAGTGGATTACATGATGTATTCCACATTTCGGTGCTTCGGAAGGCGGTGCAAGAGCCTACGCAAGTGATCGCGGTTGATCAAGTGCCGGTGGATAGTGGGCTAACGACAAAAGTCAAGCCCGTGCGGATTGAGGACTCGGAGGTCAAGCGGCTACGCAATAAAGAGCTCAGGATGGTCAAGGTCCGGTGGGACAATTGCGGTCGTGAGGAGCTCTCTTGGGAACGAGAGCAGACTATGCTTGACGAGTATCCGGAGTTGTTCCGCTCAGGTACAAATTTTGGTTTTGTACATGTCTTTCCTTTATATAATTTCGTGGACGAAATTCTTTTAAGAGGGGGAGAGTTGTAACGCCCCGAAACTCAAAGGAGCAAAGGGGGACGTTTTGGGCCAGTTTTGGTTCTGGCAGCAGGCACACAGCCTCGGACACGGGCGTGTCCCAGGGCGTGTAGAGCCTGTGTCGACACTGAGACGGGAAGTCGACACTTTGGTCTCGACATTGTGTCGAGACTGGGCACACGGCCTGCGACACGGGCGTGTCGACCCGTGTCGACACTTAGCCGCGAAGTCGACACTCTGCGTTCGACGAAGTGTCGAGACATGGCACACGACCTGCGACACGGGCGTGTCGCAGGGCGTGTCAACCCGTGTCGACACTCGTCCCGGGGAGTCGACACTTAGGTCTCGACATTGTGTCGAGACAAGGCACACGGCCTAGGACACGGGCGTGTCCAAGGCCGTGTCGTCAGGTTGACGATCTTCGCTCGACGAAGTGTCGAGTGTCGAGACCGTGTATACGGCCTGGGGTCCAGGCGTGTTGAGGTGACACGGGTAAGGACACGGGCGTGTCCTAGAACCCGTGCAGTGCTCGGGTTGATTTTGGGGAAAAATGATGGGGTACACGGCCGGCGACACGGCCGTGTCACATGGAACACGGGCATGTAAGCTCGAACACGGGCGTGTTCGATACCCGTGTGAGGTTCCAGGTGATTCGATTTTGACGGCGAATGAGGCACACGGCCCTGGACACGGGCGTGTGCCAGGCCGTGTTCGGTCCAGATTGGGCATTTCAGTCCCGAATCAAAGTCGTTCGTTTCCTTATTTTGAGATCCAACGGCTGGGGGTTGTTCCTGAAGGGATATACCCGGGATTGGACTTAGAAACCCTCACTTTTCATGAGTGGTTAGCTTTCTAAAACCTTAGAGAAAGTGGAGAGCCAAGGGAAGAAGAAGGAGCTAGATCCCGCCATTGGAGGAGCTTCGAAGCTCCGAATCGCGAGCCGACTCCGGATCCACGGAGGCAAAGCTACTGCGGTGCTTTTCATCCGATTACTTTTCAATGGCGCCAAAGAGGAACTCTAGGGTAACGATCCTCATCTTGAGCATGAGTAGCTCTCTTTCTTTGCATAGGAAGCCCGCTCTCGCGAGTTTGCGGAGAGTTGGAGGCGTTCCTTCGGGTAGATATGTGAAGTCCCCGTTGTTAGAGTCCGTAAGCGAGAACGGACATAGGCATGATGTGTGAAGCCTACCCGGACATGTTGGTCTGGATCGGTGATGTTGCATTGCATAATGCCGGAGAAGACTCCGTGCTATTGGTTGTTTTTCGCGTTTTCTACGCGGTAGATTGCAGCAGGGAGCCTTGGGGACTAACCCAAAGGTGCACCCGGAAAACTGGGCGGATACGAGATCTTGCCAACTTGGTGGCCTGAGCGCCAACTTGAACATAACCGGGTTATGTGACTTGTGATGGAAATGGGACTCGGCGGAAGTTTGACCCGCGCAAATGGCTTAAATTGTCGTTGCGATGTGAGCACGGGTTAGATGGAACCGTAACCGTTCTATGTCGTTCAGTTAAAGAGACCTAAAGGCACGTGGCACTTGCCGTTGGCATAGATTAGGGTCTTCGGCAGTCAATGACTTAAATTGTCGTGACTCAGGCCAGGAAGACAATTTGCTCATAGGTTTGACCGTCAAAGTGGAGGTGGTGAGTCCAGAATGTCTATGGCTTTAATTGACGTGACATCGATCGGTTCACCGAGAATGTGCCCTGAGAGCACGGGGCGTGTGGCCGTGCGAGCCAACGTCTGTGATGAAATGGCTATATATATTGCTCGCTTATGCTAATGAAATGCAGGGAAGGAGCATCACCACCGCGAGTTGGGGGCGGGATCGTTATAATTTGGTCAGCATAGCTGACCGTTGCCTTGTTTTGCCACCGTGCGGTGGTTTGTTGCTTGCAGGTGCAGCTGGACCAAGCGGTCAATAGCGGGCTAAAGCCTGAATGCGAAGCCGGCCCTTGAAGGCCTAATTGGAAGTGTTTACTGCTTTATTCATGTGTGACCTGCCTGCGTGCCGTGGTTTGTAAAACATGTAAATGGAAGTGAATCCTTTTGTAAGGCCTTAAGGCTTATTTTGGGTATTTTGTATAACATTCCTATTTTGTATTAGTGGACATTCGTGCTTTAATGCTGGGTTCTTTGTTACAACTTTTATAAACTGCTTCTGCTAGAATGCTCTGTGTAGGACGTTGAGATTGGTTGGATGGTTTCCATAAGTAACCACCCGGTCTGTCTGTCGCATACGGCGTCGGGCCCCGGCCGGACCTACTGCTATATGCTATGTGACGGATAGGGGCTGTTACATTTATACACCAGAGCAAGCTCTATGTCTCCTTCTTCTTGGACTGAGCAGATATCAGATCCAAGATATTGCTGTTGAAGACAATATGTAGACAGTAGAATCTTTCTTCAAACAACTTCCTTTTTCCTTGCAGAACCTATAGGTCTGCTAGCTTCAGATCCTGCTGATGTAGATGGGGATTGCTTCAGCTATCTCTTTCCCAGCAAGGTTCTCTGTACTGGACAACTTCTCCAAGCTCGATGAAAAATGACGAGGAAGAAGATGAAGTTTGGCCGCACTTTTTGTCTTCAGAAAACCTAGACAGGGAATTCTTTTTTTGATTCGATGATCTGATTCTTTATATCTCTGGCCGATTGAGCATTGGGTCCCACCACTAGGATTGATGGCTGAGATTTATCCAATCACCCCACACTTTCCATTACATTCCCGATTCAACGACTCTTTGCTGTGAGTGGGCCCCATCACTTAATGATGAAAAATCCTTGGTAATTGCAGAAGATAGCAACAGCTGGCCCCACCAATGTCTCTGGCAGCATTTCCGCAACGTTTGAATTTTGGTTGACTTTTGACTTTACTGACGTCAACATGACTCATCATCTGTGGACTTAGCCAAAATTCAATCATTAGAACCAAAGGCATTGAGTGAGTAGGTTTCACTCAACGCCTCAACACTTAGACAACATTTTGACTGTCTAGGTATTGAGCTCGATGAAGGCTGAGCTCCGTTCGACGATCGGCAAACTCAGTTCGACGAGAGCATAAAATCAGTTCGATGATGTAACACCCCCATCCGTCGAATGACATATAACAGAAGGTCCAGCTGAAACCCGACGCCATATACCACAGATAATCGGAAGGGTAATATAAGAATATCAAAAATCCAACTTGAACTACTCGCCCTAACGCAGAGCATTCTAGCGGAAGCTTTTAAACAGTTGGAAAGAACCCATAATTGAATAACAACTATCATGAATGCCCACATACAACTATAGGAATGAAATAACAAATACACTGAAAGAACTTGGCCTTATGGCCTTACAAGAGTTTACTTAACAAATTAATGATTTACATACATCGGCTCGCAGACCGGCCTCACATGACAAAAATAAAACAACGATTCGCTTTGGCCTTCGAGGGCCAGCTCAGCAACATGGGCTTCAGCCCGCTAGTACTTGGCTCCGCAGCACCTGCAAGCAACATTCCACCGCACGGTATCAAACAAAGTAACGGTCAGCCAAAGCCGACCAAATTATGACAACCCAGCCCCTTACTCGGGACGACAGTGCTCCTTCCCTGCATTTCATTAGCCCAGCTAAACAATAAAGAGGAAACATACTTCGTCACAGGTGTAGGCTCACACGGCCAAACACCCCGTACACTCAGGGCACATTAACGGTGAATCCAGTCAATTCCGTGGCTTCACCATTATCCCTGGGATGGCAACATCGTGAGCATTTTAGTCTTTCTGGACACAGTCTAAGACTCCCGATTATGCCAACGGCCAGTCCCTCTATGGGTCTCTATCAACGAACCACAAATCCCAAGTCCGATTCCACTTGACCGTTGCTCACTCCGCATAGTCACCTTAAGACGTACGTAAGGACCAAGCTTCTCTCAGATCGCAAAACATTTCCTAACATCACATAACTCAGTTATGTTCAAGGCTGGCTCTCCGACCGTCAAGTTAGCAGAACTACGTTTTCGCTCAATTTTATGGGTGCGCCTTTGAGTTAATCCTCAAGGATCCCTGCTGCAACCTACCGTGTAGAAACCCGAAAACACAAAGCACAGAGTCTTCTCCGGCAAACCATACAATATGCAATATCACCGATCCAGACTAACACGTCCGGGTAGGCATCACACACAATGCCTATGTCCGTACTTCGTTTCCGGACTCTATATGCAACACAAAGGGGACTATTCACGTCAACCCAAGGAACACCGCACACTCACCGCACACTGGCGGGAGCGGGTTTCCTTATGCAAAAGAAAGAGAGCTTCACATGCTCAAGTAGAGAATCGTTACCCTTATAGTTAACTTTTGCGCCATGGGAATCTATCCGAATGGAAAGCTTCGCAAGGGAATTTCCTCCGTGGATCCGGTCTCGGTTCTCGATTCGGTGCTTCGATGCTCTGCCGGCGGTCGGAATCCTCCTCTTCATTCCTCCTTGCGCTCTCCTCTCTCTAACTCCTTAAAAAGAGAGTGCTTAAGAGAAAATGAGGAATTAATCCTCAATTCCCGGCCTTAACAAAGCATGAACACACCTGGGCCGTCAGATCTTATTTAAAGAAAACGAACGGCTTAGATCAGCCCAAAACTCCTCAATCCTGGGCCGAACATGGCCTTTCACATTACCGTATCCCAGGCCGTGTGGCCCGATCCAGGCACGATCGTCGAGCACAGAAAAGGACATGGGTCAAGACACGCCCGTGTCTAAACCTGACATGCCCGTGTCGTGTCCTGACACACCCGTGGCCTAGGGGCATGTCACAGAAAACCGCCATGCCAACCGTCACGTCCCTTGGGAACACGGGTAGTGACACGGGTATGCACACACCCGTGTCACGCTTGATACGCCCGTGTCGCTGCCGTGTTTCCTGCCGTGTCCTTTTTGGACATATCCGACCAACACAGAGGAAGACACGGCCTTGGACACGCCCATGTCCCAGGCCGTGTACCCCTATTAAGGCACCAAAAATTCCTTAGGATGCGACCAGTTCGATTACGATTTTAGGGGTGTTATAAATCTCCCCCTTTTAAAGAATTTCGTCCTGAAATTATCTAAAGGTACACAAAATTTAAATGTTAGCTGAGGGGAATAACTCGGCGTATTCCTCCATCATAGTCTGCTCTCGCTCCCATGAAAGCTCCTCACATCCGCAGTTATCCCAATGGACTTTAACTATTCGGATTTCCTTGTTGTGGAGTCGTTTGATTTCAAAGTCTTCAATGCGTGCTGGTTTGACCTTTGCCGTCAACCCGTAATCAACCGACAATTGATCGACCGCAATGACCTGCGAAGGCTCTTGCACCGCCTTCCGCAACACCGATATGTGGAACAAATCGGGTAGCCCACTCAAATCCACTTACAGCTTCAATCGATACGCTGCTTCGCCAACCGGCTCCAGGATTTCAAATGGCCCAAGATATCTTAGACTCAACTTATTCAAGCGTCGAACCCTTGAGACACCCTTGAATGGCTTGATTTTCAAAAAAACCCAGTCGCCAACATCGAACTCCATGTTCCTATGCTTGGCGTTATAGTATTTTGCCTTCCTGACCTGAGCAATCTTCAACCGTTCCTGAAATGTACGTATCATTGAAGTGACGTCTTCCACCACTTGACATTTGAATAACTTTGACTCGCCTGTCTCCAACCAAGGCAACGGCGTGCAACACTTTCTTCCATACAAAGCCTCGAAAGACGCCATTCCAATACTCGCTTGATAGCTGTTGTTATATGCAAACTCTACCATGTACAGGTGATCTTCCCACTGCTTTCTGAAATCCAGGACACACATGCGAAGCATGTCCTCCATCGTCCTGTTGACCCTCTCGGTCTGACCATCCGTCTGTGGATGAAAGGCTGCTCTAAAACTCAACTTAGTTCCCAACAGACTATGCACCAGCCTCCAGTCATTCGACGTGAAGCATCCATCTCGGTCACTAACAATACTGCGGGGCACACCATGCAATCATACAATATTATCCACATAGAGTTTGGCTAAGTTTTCCACCGGATCTTCCTTCCTATTCGGGATGAAGTGAGACACTTTTGTCAATCTATCTACGACCACCCATATGGCATTGTTTCCCCTCTGCGACTTTAGCAAACCATGCACAAAATCCATAGAAATGTCGTCGAACTTCCACTCCGGGATAGACAAGGACTTCAAGAAACCTCCGGGCTTCTGGTACTCCGCCTTCACCAAGGCACATGTTTGGCACTTGGCCACATAGAGTGCTACATCCTTCTTTAATCCTGGCCACCAAAATAACTTCTTCATGTCTTTATACATCTTCGTGCTCTCCGGGTGGATTGAGTACTTGGTATGATGAGCCTCGTACATCAACTCCTCCTGAAGATTATCCGCACTAGGGATGCATAGGCGACCGTTCCTCCATAGAAGTCCATCCTCAACAGCAAATTGGGAATTTGACCCATCCAAAGATTCATATAAGATTTGCTTCATGCTGCTATCCTGAACCAAAGCCCGCCGAACCCTATCAGCTCGGTCATACGCACCTCTGTCCAATACAATTTCACCCCGACATTAGTCTGCTTGGGAGCTTCATCCAATCAACCTCCAATGCTTAAGAAAAATATTTTAACTACACCTGTAAAGTTTATATCAGCTAAATGAAAAGAAGTATTGGAAATCACAGATACAGATACTGAAGTTTGCAATCAAAATCTATTCTAACATATAATGAAAATTTCAAGAAAAATAATGTTCAACGGAATTCGTCGAACCGAGATCGACGAAATCACTATAATCCGTCGAACGACGATAGACGAATGCTGAACACAGAAAATGAGTATTTGAAAGAGAGGGTTAGACTTGATATACTCTAGAGGGGGGGGGGGGTGAATAAAGTATCTTTAAAACTTTTTGCTGTTTATAAAATTTTCAGAGTAGAGAAAATAATAGATACTAATATTTACTGTAAGTAAAAGAGCAATCCAAGATAAACTAATTTAACACAGCCACAACAAAACTAAACTAACACAGCCACAACAAAAATAAACTAAAACAGCCACATCAAGAGCATAAAGAAAGAGGGCAACCAGACAACACAAGAACTTTTATAGTGGTTCCCCAACCTCGGTACATCCACTCTTCTACCACCCTGGTAGGAATCCACTAGCAGGTTTTGATCAGGTGACTGCCACCAATGAGCTTTTGATCAGGTGCTCAGAAACTAACTCAAGTCTTTTGATCAGGAGACTTGCAACCAAGGAATAAATTTTGAAGCGAGTTAAAGAACCCTTTGTACAGAGAAGGGGTGAGAGATTTATGGTGTCTTCTCTTTCTCAAAATAACTGAGAAGACAAGTGGATCTTGATGTTGTCAAAGCTCCCCCTGAGATATTGAATTGTTCAGGAAGATTGGAGCTTTGCTTCAGGGTGTAGGTCTTCTATCTTCAGCCATGATTTGAGAAGATCCAGGAGCTTCTTGACTGATAGAAGTTTGTTGTCCTTGAAGAATACTGGAGTGAAGGTTGAAGAAGACTCTTGATTTGGAATGGAAGTTCTTCTTCTTCTTCTTCAGCAATGTCAAGAAGAAAAAACAAGATTGTTTTCTGTATAGAGAAGGATTAGAATGTAGTTGCTGTTGATCTTCTCTGTATGCCTTGTGTTATTTCTCTGGTCTCGACTTCTTGTTCTCTTCTCTGTGGAGAAGAAAAGAAAAATCTCTTTTATCTGATCAGTCAAATTTCTCCTCTGAATTTTGAATTCCTATGCATTAATTGCTAACGGCCTGGAGAATGGAATACGACTGGATATAATATCTGCATTAATTGATTTCTCCAACTATCCTATTGAAAAGCGGCAAGTAATAATCCTGATGAATACCATAATTAATGCTGCTTCTAATAGTTATTTTCAAAGAATATTAAGCATTGATTATTCAGGAATTACTGCAATAGAATAAGGACAAAAGAAGGAAAAATCCAAGTCTGGATATGCACAGAATTCGTCGAGCAAAGAACAAATTTCGTCGGCCTGAGTGCAGAGTTTGTCGACCTGAGAACAACTAACTACTTTCTGATAAAACTTGCCAATTCTATGCTCTAAGTTCGTCGAGCTGATAACAAAACTTCGTCGACTGGAGTTCAGAGAAAGGATTCTGGACTAAGAATGTTGAAGTTGAACTTCTAAAAATCGTCGACCTGAGCTAGAATATCGTTGAGCTCAACTCAGAGAATTGTCTCTGAGTTCGTCGAGCGAAGCATGACTTTCGTCGAGCTGAGTTCGACGAACGTCGAGTTGAGTTCGACGAACGTCGAACTCACTTTCCTGAAACTTGATTTTTCTCTAAGTCTGGTGTAACAAACCAAGTTCAACTTTGGGTTTCAGGTTGGGTGACATGGCCTGGGACACGGGCGTGTCCTAGGGCATGTCGCGCTCGGGTTGAGCAGTTGGGTGTGTGGTCGACGAAATTCGGTCGACGATCGTCGAGTGCAAGGTACACGGCCTGTGACACGGGCATGCTGTAGGGCATGTCCCTTGTAGGTTTCAAGCAGGACTGCGTGTACTGGTGGATACTAGTGTGTCCTGATGTACACGGCCTGGGACATGGGCGTGTCCCATGGCCGTGTCCCGCTCGGGTGAAGTGAAGATTGTGCTGTGTGAAGTACACGGCTACTGGATACGGTCGTGTCAGACATGACACGAGCTTGTAGGGTGTGACACTGGCGTGTCACACGACCGTGTACTGGTTGGATTTGAGTCGGTTTCCTACCTCTTAAGTGACACGGCCTGCGAAACAGGCGTGTCACAGGGCGTGTCAGGCTGTGCTCAGCCTATTTTTGGGCAAATCAGAGCCATTCATTTCCTTATCCTGGATCCAAGGGTCCAAGCTTCTTCCCTATGGATATAAGGCCGAGAAATGAAGGATTATTCCATCATTTCAATTCTTCTTCTCATTCTCAAAGAGAGAGAAAGAGAGAGAGGGTAAGGGAAGGAAAGGAGGAAGGACAAAGCCAGCTGCTGGAGGAGCTGCAGAGTGCGGAGCTAAGATCCGAGATCGGATTTATGAAGGGAAAGCCGAGGCGGTTAATTCCATCCGGTTAGTTGATGGCTCCGAAGCCATCTTCAAGGGTAACAATCTCCTTCTTGGACATCGAAGTCCTTTCTTTATGCATATGCATGGAATCCTCCACCAAGAGGTGGATATCGTTAGCAATTCCTTGATTAAGTCTGAATCTAGAGCCGGAAGTGTGGAGTACAGCATAGGCATGCTGTGTGAAGCCCATCTGGATGGGTAGTCTGGATTGGTGATGATTATGGGTAAACCGGAGAAGACTCCGTGGATTTGATGATATGTAAGGTTTATGCTTTGTTGGATGGATGTATGGATGTATGGATGTTGCTTATGGATGTATGGATGCTTTGAGTAAGCTCCTGGTTGTGATGAGAGGTCAATTGGTAGCACGCCTGGGGAGCGCGGGATAAACCCGGCTTGCTACACCACTAGGGTGGATTGATCTAGATAGATGAGGGGTCGATTGGTGGCAACGCCTGGGGAGCCGAGTTAAACCCGGCTTACTACACCGCAAGGGTGGGTCGATCGGGAATAAGTGAGGGGTCGATTGGTTGTAATGACTGGGGAGCATCGATAAACCCGACTTGCTACAACACTAGGGTGGGTCGATCTGCTCTGGTTATATTTGTGGATGCTGTGAGGTTAGTACCTCTGAGTGGTATGGACGGAATGTCGCCAGCCCGCGGGATTGGTTGACTAGGATTGAACCGCCCAAACCAACAAGTTAAAAACTTCTGATCGGCGGTGGACGGCTGGAATATCCGGTACACCAACAAGGTGCCCTGAGTGCACGGAGCATCTGGTGGATACCGATGTTTGTAATATGGTTATGATTGGTAGATTGATAGATATTATGATGGCAATGCATACAGGGAAGGAACCACTGCCCCGGGTAAGGGGTAGGGTCGTTATAATTGGTCAGCTAATGCTGAACATTACTTTGTTTGCCGCTCTTGGGTGGATGGATAATTGTAGGTGCCGATGATTGAATTGATTTGAGCAGAATGGAGGCTTGCTGCGAAATGCCCTTGAAGGTCGTGCGAAGCGTGTTTGGATTTCATGTGTGGCCGGCCTGTGTGCCTATGTATGAAACTGTACATTTGTAAAGAGAAAACTGTAAGTCCTTAAGGCCGTGTGTGTGTGTTGTATACATTCCTGATTTGATATATATAAATGTGGAGTTTGTATATTAGTGGACATTCATTGAGCTGAGTTCATCCAATATAAAATGCTGCGCTATAATGTTTTGAGTTAGGGTACAAGTAGATTTTGATTTCCACACGTAATTCCGCCGCTTGTCTGTGAAATATGGCGTGGGCCCCGACCAGACCCACCGTTATATTCCATGTGATGAGTGGGGGCGTTACATCTGGAGTCTTCTGCAGTCTTTTGTTGGCTGGTCCATGCAATGTTAACTCTAAGGACATAGCCTAAACTCTAGGACACAGACATGACCCTAGCTATACATGGTGGGTCAATTTTCCTAGTTAGTGAACCTAGCCCAAATCAAACTAGGGATCCAACAATCTCCCCCTATTTGGGTGAGGTCACTAATGCAAATGAAAACAAAACAACATTCACAAAGCAAAAGAAGGAATATATCTGGCAGAAAGATTAAAACATGCAGCAGATATATATACACTGTAGCTTTGTGTCAGTTTATGAATAAAAAGTTTAAGACACACAGATATAGAGTAGAAAATTCTCATTTATTTTTCTTTATTATCTCCTTTTGCTTATCCTCCTTTTTATTGTCAGCAGGCTGAGTGAATTTGATCTCTCTGTTGGGATTTGCTGCTTGAGTTTTGGTCATGGTCATAACAGCAGCTCCAATGATGTTGAGAGATGTAGCTCTTGACACAACAGCCTCTGAATGTAACTGTATATAATCATCTACATTAAAGAACCTATTTGTTTTTGCATACCTGTTTAATTCTTCTTTCCTGTATTTTGACATTGTTGAGTACTGTGATGGATCCTTTCCTTTAACGTTAGCCTTGTTTATCATAGAAAATCCAACCAGTTCTTGAAACCTGGCCATTCTAGCAGTAGTAGCTGTTTCAGGATCCTCAAATTGAACAGAAGGAGATTCAGGCTTCTTTGGACTGTCAGCTTTCTGGGATTCTGGAGCTTGTTGTAGATGTTGCTGAGGTTGTTGATGTTGAT
Source organism: Platanthera guangdongensis (assembly GCA_039583875.1). Classification (NCBI taxonomy): domain Eukaryota; kingdom Viridiplantae; phylum Streptophyta; class Magnoliopsida; order Asparagales; family Orchidaceae; genus Platanthera; species Platanthera guangdongensis. Next base: position 124,515,559 of record CM077148.1, on the reverse strand, counting down.
GTTGTTGATGTTGCCTGCTTGAGGAGTACCTGTGTCGGCTGCTTCCAGAATGAGAAGATGATCAACCCTGATGTCTCTGATATGTTTGATATGGGGTAGATCTTTGAGAAGAAGTGCCTGAAGCACCAGCAACAGGTGGAGGAGGAGGAGAAGGGTCTTTCCTGTATCTTTGAGAAGGAGCAGGAGAGTATCTCCTATTTTTCTTCTTGGCTTTTTGCTCATTTTTTGACAACCACATCCAAGCTGGCATGCCCTTGTAAGGAGTAATTTTTTGAACAATGTAGTATGGGGTATCATGAGTGGGATTAGGTTTAGGAGCAGCTGCTGGAGGGGCTTTCCTTTTCTTAGAGATTCTCTTTTTCTTTGCAGAAGGACTGTCATCTGAATCATCTTCATCATCATCATCATCTGAAGATCCCTAAGGATTATCATATAATACATTAATTTCCTTTAGGGCTTCTGCAGATATCAACAACTTTTCAGCTTGAGTAGGAGCTGGAGATAGAACAACTATTTCTGTAGCTTTTTCAGCAAATAATAGATTTTCTTGTTCTATATCTGCCATTATTAACTCATCTAGATCTGGAATGGGCCTGTCATCCATTATATATGTTGGAGCAAAGACAGTCTCTGGAGAATGAATATCTTTGGGTGCAGATGTAGTTGGAGTCTCTGAAACTGCAAAACTGTCCTTGAGTTGCTTAACACCTGAGGGACTGATAGGTGTAGTGTAGGGAACAATAGACAAAGATGGCTTTATGCAGACGTAAGGAAGGTAGTTCAAATGAACTGTATCAAAAGAATTTAACAAACTCAAAATATCTACTATGGGATTGATAATGTAATCACCAACAGTGTTTATTTCATCTATAACTATCTCATCCATATCCATATCAGATTCAATAAAATCAATCAAATCAGCAGGAATAGCTGAGTCTACTACTACTTATGCTGCTTCTGCTGGAGATACTTCTTCATGTAGTATCTCCCCCTACCTGGTTACAATAGGCACTGGAGCCAGGCCCCTGACTGGAGAAGGAGGGACAAAGAGGGCAGAGAGTTGGGCAGCAACGGAGGAGATGGAAGAAGCAAGAGGTGAAATAGCCTCTGCTATGAGGTTTTTGATGAGTGGAGTGAGAATTTCCAGAAGATGTGGAATGGAAGGAGAGTCCAATTGCATGAATGCAGAAGGTGTCTGAGTGGATACAAAAGTATGGATGGAAGATGATGGTGGAGGGGAAGGTAGAGAATCCGGCATTTGCTCATCTACAAGTGATGGAATATGAAGGGGGTATGACAGTAGGGCAAAAGAAGGGAGTGAGAGGAGGTTGGAAAGGGGGTATGTTGTCTAGATATCTTGGTAGAGGAGATGAGGGTGGGTTACCAGGGTGTGATGGAGTTGGTGTACCATGTTGTGATGGAGTTAGTGTACCAAGGTAAGATGGAGTTGGTGTACCATGGTGTATGGAGTTGGTGTATGAGAGTGAATATGAGTTTGTGGATGATGCACTGGAGATGATGGAGGTGTAGGAGTATGGACTGTAGTATGAACTGGTGAAGAGAGATGAATTGGGGAGGCTGGAGGAGGTGGAGGTGGAACATCTTCAGCAGGGTGAGGAGTGGTTGGAACAGCCCTTGTACTCTCAGAAGGTCAGGAGGAAGAGGAGGGAGCCTTGGATGGCTTGGTGATATTCCTCTCCCACTTGCCAAAGAGGGCACGAGAAATCCTCTTGGAGGCATTAATGAATATGGTCGTTGTGACCAGGGATTCAACAGCCTTGGCTTGAAGGAAGATGCCCAGAATCCTTCCAAAACACACCTCTTTCTTGGTGTTTTTCTTCCTGATCATCTCAAACAGGATCCTAGCCCAGTTCACAAGCTTCTTATTTACAACAGCACACATCACAAGGAATTGATGCCTAGTGATGTAGTCGTGGGCTGTGTGTTTTCCCAGCAGTACCTTGCCACCAACATCTGCTAAAAACTTGTATTCAGCAGACAAATGTTTCTTTAGCAGTTTGTTGGGTGTGGCTCCAGAATAACCCATCTTATTCAACATCTCATCAAATTCATCACTATCAATCTCTAAATCTTCTTCACCATTAACTAATCCGAAAATATCAGTTAAGACGGCGGGGGTAAGAGATATTTCATTACCCGATATGGTTCCCATCATGGTATTATCATCTGGGGAGGAGGAGGTGTAAACCATTTCTCTTATTTCTGTCCAGCTATCTTTATTCTTGTGGTCATCAGATACTTCAACTGTTGATCTTCAAATAATTTCAGAATTTCCAGGAAGATGGGATCAGAATGTTGGAATGACTCGAAGTCGATGTCAAAACCCATTTCAAATTTCATGGAAGAGAGAGCGCTTGCTGAGATCGCCATGAATGCACCTGCAAGAGAAAAATAGAGATCAAGTGCAAAGTGAACTGAAAGCGCAGGACGAAGGTTGAAGAAAAACCTAAATATAAGGTTTATTTTTCAGAATATGAATCGACAAACTCCGTTCGACAAGAAATTAAAAATTCTTCGAGCTAAGGTCGGCGAAATATTTTGTTGGATCCCTAGTTTGATTTGGGCTAGGTTCACTAAGTTAGGATCACCTGACCCAACATGTATATTCAGGGTCATGGTTATGTCTTAGAGTATAGGACAAGTCTTTAGAGTTAACACTACATGGACCAGCCATCAACAGACTGCATAAAGACTCAAGACTTAGAGAAATATCAAAGACTCAGAAAATGAGTTCGACGTTCGTCGAACTCAGGTCGACGAAAGTCGTGCTCAGCTAGACGATCTCAGAGAAAATTCTCTGAGCTGAGCTCGACGAACTTGGGACTCAGATCGACGATTTATGGACACTACTTCATCATTTCAAGTCCAGAATTTCTCTAAACTCCACTCGACGAACTTGGTATTCAGGTCGACGATCTATGAGCATTCTACTTCAACAACTTATTCCAGAAATAAGTAAATATTCTAAGTCCAGAATCATAATCCAGTCGACAAATTCACCTTCTCAGCTCGATGAACTTAGACCACATTCCTAGCAAGACTTATCTAGCACTTAGAAGTTCTTAGGTCGACGAATCTAGTTCTCAGGTCGACAATTTCTGGCAACTTCACTTCAATACTTCATTCCAGAGACATCTAGAATATTCTAAGTCTGGAAACACTTTGCTAAACTCCAGTCGACAAACTTAGATTATCAGCTCGATGAAATTCATGCGCAGAATTGGCAAGGTTCTGGAGAAAGCAGTTGTCTGTTCTGCGGTCGACGATCTTGGATCTCAGCTCGAGGAACAGCTATTATCAGATCGACGAACTTAACTTCTCAGCTCGACGAACTGTGGACTCAGCTCGATGAATTCTGTGAAGAACCAGACTTAGTTATTTTCATCCATCTGTACTTATTCCATGACAAGAATTCCTGAGTAATCAATGCTAAAATATTCTCTGAATATTACCGTTAGAAGCAAGCATTGATTACGGTCTTCATCAGGATTATTAGTTGCCGTTTTTCAATGGGACAGTTGGGGAAATCATTCAATGAAAAATATTCTCCAGGCCGTCAACAATGAATGCAGAAGAATTTCAAATTTCAAACGGAAGATAATATGGAAAATACAAAAAGGGATTTTCCATCTCTTTCTTGCAGACAGACAGAGAGTCAGTTTGTTAATCAGGGATCAAAAATCTGCTGCTCGCTCTCTCTCGACAGCACTCTAAGACAAAAAGAAATAGAAAGTTGATACAGAAAAAGAAGCCCTAACCAGAGAAAGAACATCAAGCTGAAGAAGAAGAAGAATAGCCAATCCAAATCAAGAGTCGTCTTATGTCTTCTGCCAGGACTCTTCAAAGGACAACAAATCTTCTATCTGTCATGGAGTTCCTGGAATTCATCTAGTTAAAGCAACCGTTTGAAGACCGATCACCCTGAAGCAAAGCTCCATCTTTCCTGAACCATTCAATATCTCAAGGGGAGCCTTTGCTAACATCAAATACACAAAAGTCTTCTCAGTTGTTGTGAGAAAGAGAAGACATAATCAATCTCTCATCCCCCACTGTATAAAGGGTTCTTAACTCCCTTCAAAAGTTATTCCTGGTTGTAAGTCACCTGACCAAAAGACTTGAGGTTTGGTTTTTGAGTACCTGATCAAAAGCTCATTGGTGTCAGGCACCTGATCAAAAATCTGAGTGGATTCCTACCAGGGTGGTAGAAGAGTGGATGTACCCAGGTTGGGGAACCACTATAAATTTCTTGTGTTGTCTGTTTGTTCTTTTCTTTTGTTTCTTTCTGTGGCTGTGCTAGTTAGGATAACTGTGTTAGTATTTAATTAGTTTATTTTCTACAGCACCTGTGGTAGGTTCACTGAACTTAGGATAGTTTTATTCATAAGTTTTATTTGTAGCAAAAAGTTTTAAAATCTAAAGATACTCTATTCACCACCCTCTAGAGTATTCCTGATCTAACCCCTCACTTTCAGTTGGTATCAGAGCCTGGATCCCTTGGTCGTACAAGCTAACCCTTGAACCCAAGATCCCGAGTTAGATCTGTCTTTTCATTTCTATTAGATATTCACACACAGCATGACATAGAACAAAGACTATGCAAGCACTAAACCTCCAGTTTGCAACCTAAATAGGTTTGCCATATGGAAGGTAAGAATCAAGTTTTCTATGAACTCTATTGATGAGGATATTTTCAATTCCATTGTGATAGGTCCTCCTCAAGCATCTACCTCTACAGCAACATCCAACAACAATGCATTTCCACCACCTGAGTGGACTGAGGCCCAGAAGAAGGCAAAAATTGCTGATGCCAAGACCATGAATATTCTGGCAAAAATAATGTCAGATGACATTTTTCAAAAAGTGGCTGAATACACATCAACCAAAGCCATCTGGGATTCCCTCAATCAAATGGTGGCTAGATCTGCTGATGAAAGAAAGGATAGGAGATCCAATCACATAACCCAATATGAGAATTTTAAGAAGGAGGAAGCTGAATCAGTAACAGACATGTACAATAGGTTGAGCTCAATCATCAATGAGCTGAAAACCCTAGACAAGGACATCACGCTCACAGAGGTGAATGATAAAATCCTTATGTGCTTCCTAAGCTCATAAGATTCAAGGATCTGGCCCATCAAGGAGGCTAGGAGCCTGAATGAGATTTCCACTGAATCTCTTTTAGGAAAGATTAAATCCTATGAGCAGCTTATCAAATCCAGAGAAGCAACTGAGCAAAGAACAGCTCCACCAGCAAGGAAGGAGCACAACATTGCATTCAAAGCTGCTGAGGAGATAGAGACTCCAACAATGAATGAAGAACTGATGTCTCTATTTGCCAAGAGATTCTACAAGATGGCAAGGAAAGACTTTAGAAGAAAGTTATCCAGACAGGATGACAAGCCATGGTATGACAAAACCCCCGCTAAAGAAGTGGTGTGCTTTGGCTGCAGGAAACCTGGACACTTCCTCTCAGAGTGTCCAGAGATTCAGAAGAAGGAGAAGAGAAGAGAGAAGGATACAAGAAGACAGCAAAGCAGCAGGTCTTCCTCCAGCAGACACAAGAAGAAGGATAAAGACGTTGTAGCTGAAAGCTGGAGTGAAACAAAAGATGAATCCTCATCTTCTATCTCCAGTGAAGAAGAAGAGGAGGCAAGGGCCAAAGAAGTATGCCTAATGGCCATTAATGCCTCCAGGAGCCAATCAGATGAAGATGCGTCTGACAATGAAGAAGCTTCAGAATCTGAAGCTGACCAGTTATTTTCTTCTTTTGATTATAACTCTGATTCATTCCAATCTGAATTTAAAATCATGTGTATAGATCTAATAAATTCAGAAAAATAAATTAAAACACTTAGGGAAAAACTAGAAAAACAAGAAAATGTTCTTTCTGATGACAATAGGTTAAATGATGAATTAAATTTAACTAATGAACAAATTATCCTGTTAAAGACTGAGTTATGTGAGGCTAAACAACTTGAGGAAACCCTCAATGGGAGAAGCCTCAAGCTAATGGATATTACAAGCACTGTCAATGCCAGACTAAATGGAAAGCTGGGCTTGGGTGCTTCATCAAGTTTGTCCCCCATTCTCAAGAAGAATATTTTGACAACCCCCATCAAATTTGTTTCAGCTAAGGGGAAAGAAACAATAAACCATAAACAAACCATAGAATAAATTCCCAAATCAAAAAGTCAAAATAACAAAAATAAGAAAACCTTAGGTAAAAACAAAGTTCAGCAGATTTTGTCAAACTTAGATCGACAAAATGTGTCCAGTTCATCGAACTCTAGTCGACGAACTCTGAACGCAAACCTTAGCTATAATTATTCGTCTAACTGCGATCGACAAACTCTGTATGGTTAGTCGAGCAGAGATCGACGAACTTGGGGCACAGAAAATGACCATGTTCATTCTCTGGGCAGAGATCGACGATCTCATCCCAATTCGTCGAACTCTGGTCGATGAACTCACAACATTTCGTCAAACCCAGAAAGACTTAACAAAAATTATAACTATAACAACAATTCTATTAAATCCAGAAAACCATTTAATCCATTAGCTGATTGGATAATTCCACCAAGAAGATATCATCCTCTACGATACAAATCTCAACCAGAATTCTCTGTAATATCTAGTTTTTCATATCAACAATATAAAGGACCCAAGGTAACCTGGGTCAAGAACAACTAACTATTTTTACTGCAGGAAAAGGGTTGTCTAGTGAATAATCAAACTACGTACCTGTATAGTGGATGCTCCAAACACATGACTGGCAGTAAGGACAATTTAATCAACTACAAGTCCAAGCTAGGGCCAAAGGTAATCTTTGGTGATTCAAAGTGTGGGCAGTCAGAAGGGTATGGAGAAGTGAAAATTGGAGCTGTCACCTTCAAGAAAGTGACATATGTCAGAGGACTCAAACATAACCTCATCTCCATAAGTCAATTATGTGATAAAGGTTATCAGGTACACTTTAACTCAACCTCCTGCACTATCTCTAATAAAGAAAAACAAATTGTTTTAATTGGAAATAGACAAGGAAATATATATTTAGTTGATTTCTATTCTTCCAATTCAGACATTTGTTTGCTTTATATTGTTTGCAATCAAAATGAACTTTGGCATAAAAGGCTAGGTCACGTTAACATGAAAAAACATTGCTAGGTTATCTAAAGACAGTCTTGTAAGAGGTTTACCTTCTGTTCCCTACAATAAGGAAGGACTTTGTAGGGCTTGTCAACTAGGCAAGCAAACTAAAATTAGCTTTAAGTCAGTTAATAAAAGTGATTCACCTATGATTTTGTATTTGCTACACATGGATCTCTTTGGACCCATTACTGTGCAAAGCCTAGGAGGGAAATCCTACACTTTAGTTATTGTAGATGACTTCTCAAGGTTCACTTGGGTGTTCTTTCTGAGATCTAAGTCAGATACCTTTAAAGTTCTTACAGATTTTCTCAGAACCATACAGATTGAGTACTCTACTCATATTGCATTGATCAGAAGTGATCATGGCACAGAGTTTGAGTCTCTTCTTATGCATGAGTTCTGTGAGAAAGAAGGTATCAAGCACTGCTTCTTAGCTCATAGAACTCCCCAACAAAATGGGGTAGCTGAAAGAACAAATAGGACCCTAATTGAAGCTGCAGGTACATTACTTGCAGATGCTTACATTCCCCTATCCTTTTGGGCAGAGGCTGTAAGCACAACAAATTTTGTCCTGAATAGAAGTTTAAAACATAAACTAAAGAATAGGACTCCCTATGAATTACTTAAAGGGAAGAAGCCTAAAATTAACTATTTTAAAGTATTTGGTTGTATATGCTATATACATAATAATAACAAAAAATATATTAGAAAGTTTGAAGCTAAGGCTGAAGAGGGAATTTTTCTAGGATATTCCCAAGTAAGCAAAGTTTATAGGGTATTTAACAAATCCTCATTGAAAATTGAAGAATCTATTCATGTTACTTTTGATGAGGCTAACATGTCTTGCAAGGAGAAAGAGATTTCTACCAATAATACTTTGCAGGTACCTCACTTGTGTGAGAATTCGGATGGACTAAGCCTCACCCAAGAGGTTCCAACACATCCTTCTCCACAAGTTAATGAAGAAAGTGAAGAAGAAAGTACTGAGGAAGTTGAACCTCATCCAACAGCAAATAAAATTCCACAAGAGGAATTAATTCAAAATACTGTTGCTGAACCAACTCCACCAAATGATCTTGTCACACTAAGGGATCACCCTAGATCTCAAGCGATTGGAGACATATCAGCAGGTGTATAGACAAGGCATTAACTCAACCAAGATTTGATGCATGCCTATTTTCTCTCTCAGGTTGAACCTCAATCTATACATAATGCTGAGCAGGATCCCTATTGTAACATCCCATTTCCAACTAGACCCCTAAGAGTGGTTTTTGGATATGACTAGGTCATGACAAAACCCAAGGAAGCTAAAAAGAGCAAGTGATAGAAGGCCAATGTGAGAATCACCTTGGTCTGCCTATGACACCATACCACCAAACCTAGGGTTTGACCTTAGGGCTTCACCATGACTCCATGACCCAACCACAACATCAATAACCTATCAGAGGGTCCACTAGGGCCATAAGGGTCCATTGGAGTCAACCCAAAGTGACCAATTTGACCTAGGACCACCATAGGCCTAAATTGGGCAAAGTGCCTTAACAAAGGGCAGTTGACCTCTAATGTGCCCAACCAACCTTGCCCAGGTCTACCTAGACCTAAAGTGAGGTCAAAGGGTCACTAAGGACACATTGGGTTCAGTCCAAAGTGCAAGTTAACCCTACATAACCCTTCCCAGACCTCAGGGGAATCCATGGGGTCACCAAGGACCCCTTGGGGTCAACCCAAATGGTCATGTTGACCCAAGTCAACTCTAGCCCCAAAGTGGTCAAAGTGCCCTTACCAAGGGTCAAGTGACCTCCAAGGTGCCAAGTCAACCCTACCTAACCCTACAAAGACCTCAGGGGAGACCAATGAGTCACCAAGGACCCATTGGGTTCAACCCAAATTGCCATGTTGACCAAGGTCAACTCCACCTTAAGGTTAAGTCAAAGTAGCCAAATGGGCTAACCCAAGCTCAAGCCCATCTCCCCCACTTGGGCTAACTTTATTTTAATTAATAATAATGATTTATGGGCTACAAATAGGCTAGAGTGATGAACAAATTCAGCCATGAGGGGTAGGAGAGAGAAAACTCCAATTTCCCTTTAATGGAGGAGAGAGAAAATGGAGAAACGACCATTCATGCCATGGGGAAGACAAGGGCCATCCTTCCTTGCTTGATTCATCTCCCCTAACAGCCTTGAGAATATTAGGAGACTTTCCAGGCTCTTCCACTGGCTGGATGCACTGAACCACCAAGGCCGAGAGGTGGCTTTCAAGGCCATTAATGCCCATTGATGATCCAGCCTCTTCCCTCCCCATCTGAGTCTTTAAACACCTTCAGTGGGCCGAGAGGAAGATTTCCCAATCCTTACCTGAAGAAACCGAGCCTCCCCACTGTGTAGTTGTAGAAACCGAGCGGCGCCGCATTCAAAGATGGCTTTCCGACGATCTTCTCGACTTCAGGCCGCCGGCAAGGTCCTCCTCTACTCCTTCTTTCATGGGTAGATCTTAGGAATCTTTAGGGCCAAGGTTCGGGCTCAATTGAGCTCGATCCAAAGGGAGATTTTCCTGGTTTTTCAGCAAAAATGCAACCGTTAGGATCGCCAGAATAGGGCTCTCCGGCGGCTGTGACGCCGCCTGGCGGCAGCCACCACCTCGATGGAGGTGATGGTGGTGGTGGCCGACCGGGGAGGCGGCTGGATCACCCGCGGTAGCGCTTTGAAGGAGCTCCAGGCCGGATAAATCTTGTCCGTCGGCTCAAGGTAGAAGATGAACGGATCCCGTCCATCTTGCGCCAAGATTCGTGCCATATCAGATTCTAAACTATAGTATATCAATTTCTGATTATTTTAATTATGTCACAGATTTTATATTTAGTGGTTTTAATTTTTAAAAATACTTAGATGCTAGAACAGAAAAAGTGGTCAACAGAGCAAATGAAGCCCTTGATGGCTAGTTTAAGTTAAAATTGATTTCTTGCAATTTGGTGTCTTGATTAGACCACAACACCCATTTTGGGGGGCCCTATACCTAGGGCTAGACATACATTAAACTGAGTGCCCACACTTCATCCTTGGTCCAAATTAATTGAAATTTTGGCAGGGCGTCTACCCTAGCTATACCTAGCTCCTGGCCAAAAATAAGAATGTTTGGATTAGAGTTTTCTATAGGTTTTAGAAAAAGTTTATAATCCATGAATAATTTAATTAGGAGTCATAAACACCTCAAAATCCACCCAAAGTTGGGCAGGATGTCTTAGAGGGCATGTTAGGGCCCTGGTAAAAGTTTCATCTCATTTGGAGATGTTTTGGTTAGGTAATGATCCAACCCTAGGTTGATCCCTTTTAGGGTTAAATAGGTCAAGCATCCCCTTTGGGTTTTGAGTGGTCAAATCACCTCAACAGAGGTTGATATTTTGGACACTGACTTTTTATAGTATGACTCACCCTCCAATGGAAATTGGGGTGGTTAAGTGTAGGGTAGCCCTAGAACCATAGGGTAGGTTCCTTAATGGGGATTCTTATGGTTTGAAGAACATAGGGTCAAATGACCTTGGATTGACTTGAAACTTTATGGAGAGGACCATAAGATTAGTATAGTGCTCTGGTTAAAATTTTAGGGAATTTGGAAGCCTTAAACCCCCTCAAAACCCTAACGCTAACTTAGGGCACAAACATTGTGGTGAAGGAAAATGTCAATAAAACTCTTTGAAAAGTGATGAGATTTGGGTTGAGTAGTGTTTGAGGTTAGTACAAACTCTGGAGATTTTATTATGAATTTAGGAATATTATTTTGGATACTTCATTAACAAATTGGTAATTTGTATTATTTACTTAGAAATTTATTAGGAAGAAACTACTTGCTGGAAATTGATGAAATTTAGCCAGAGGACTGTTTATTATGTTATAAAGCTCTGTGAAGTTTTAAAGAATTTTTTGATGGTTATGGTTAAGGGTTGCTTCATTAAGTTTGGTTTCTCATTAAAACGTAATTTAATTTATTTTGGAGTCTAGCAAGCATCTAAAATTATGATTTTTGTACAATGATCATTTCTGAACCATATTAAGATTCTGTAATTTTTGTATAATTGTCTGATAAATAATTTTGGTACATCCTTCTTTACATATGATTAAGGGAAATACATTGGATAAATTAATTAGAGGTCAAATATTTTATGAATAATTATGGAAATTTGTATCTAGTCATATATCTCTGTTTGTTAAGTGATCAAAATTTTTGGGTGGCCACTACTTGAGTAGATCATATAGTTCATGTTCAAAATTGCCCATGGGCAAACATTTGGGAAGATTCAATAAATATCAAATTAATTAGAAAAATTATGGATCTCTGATTTTAGACTAAATTTGTTATGATAGGCCTATGGTAAAATTTATAGGAGATTTGGAAGACAATCCGGAGTACCTCCTTTATACATCTCATATAGTATAGGGTGGTCTGCATATAGTAACCGCAGAAACTGAACTGGGGTGGGCAGTGAATTTTGGAGAGTTGAATCCTCAGTAGGTTGCTGGTTTGGGTAAATAAAGGAGTTCATCATTGGAAGACATGATTTGTAGAGTGAGAGGTTGACTAGTGTTAGGTGGTTCCTGAGATCGGCGAAAGATCGTCCTTCCCATAGGGAGGAAGTGTTTAATGCACTAGTGCTAGATTCAGTAAAATTAATTAAGGGTTGGAAAATCGGGTAGCAACCAATAATAGTAAGTGCCTTGCGAAAGGGAGATTTGGGCGTAATCCCATCGTAGTTCCTAGTGCCTTCGAGAGCCCTTCACGGGGTATACCTTGGTCAGTCCTGGGCTAACGTAAACTGTAGGTGTGATAAATCTTAAGAGCAACTAGAATAATTAGGGGTTCACTTTCACACACCCCGGTGTCTCGGGAAGTTAGTTTAACGAGGATGTCCGAGCGGTAGGCTCGGTGTTGTGGAAAGGGGCAGAATAGCCCGACGAGCTTGGCTCGGTTGATATTTCTGAGGGGCAGGATGGCCCGGCGAGCTTTGGCTCAGTTGATGTTTGTGACGGACGGGATGGTCCGGGGGGCTTTGGCTCGGTACTGATATATAAGGTTGCATGTGCATAAAATAAAGGTGGTGGGTCTTCAGTATTGGAGTGTCGATGCACCGATGCCAATACGTTGACTCGGCAAGTGTGGCTAGAACTTCGCCAACAAAAGTCCGGTGCGCCAGCCGGTAAGAGTACGTAGGAGTCCGCTTAGTGCACCAGCCTTGAGGCGTACGATAGGTCTGACCGGTAGTGCTTTACTGGTTTAGAGGTGGGCAAGGCCCAACCCACTGCTTCCGTCTGCCACTACGGAGGTATCCTGGGAGGTTTGGCTCCAGAAAGGGGGAAATAAAGGTCTGTCTGCACAGAGTCGGGTGGGTGAGTTGCACTTGCATGATAGCATCATAACCCACTTGAATGTCATAACATAATCATAGCATAAAACCCCTGTCACATATTGTATAAGTGGTATGGGACGGTTATACAATAGGCCCTGCAAAATGACCCCTTGGTCTATAAGCTTGTGTGGGCAAGTTTATAAATTAAGGTTAAATTTTTTATATATATATTGTTGTTAATAACCAACACCCCAACGTATAAATTGGTATGAGACTCTTTATACAATGGGAGCCCTGTAAAAGATCTCTTGCTTATATGTTCCTGTATAAGTTAAGGTTAATTTTCATACTTTACTCTACTGCCACATGTACTATCAAATTGCTAGTATAGGTCCGCTGCCATCTGTTTTCTTGATTACTCTCCACCTTCAAGTCCTCCCCTTTCTTCCACTCCGCTCGGTGCCTGGGGGCCATGGGGGAAGGGGTGGGGGATGATAGGACTTAGTCTTTTAAACTAACGGTTTTCGAACCACATCATTTAGGGGAACGTGGAGCCCAGCATGGAGGAGAAGCCCCGTAGGTCGACACGCTTAGAGATGGGGCAGTCTAGCACCAGAGTTCAGACGACGGGGACTGTGAGCCCCCGACCTTAGTAGTGTTTTATTTTGCTTCCGCTTGAGTGACAATGTAGTGAGGATTTGATGTAGCGGGCTTAAGCCCTTATTTTTTAGTACATTATATTATGTGGACTCTCCCTTCGTGGAGATATATTTACTCTTATGTGATTGTATTTTGTGGACTTTTGGTTAGAGTTTTACCGCTCGATTTACTCTACTTTTGTTGCTTTTCTATGATCGAATCTGCCGACAGAATCGGCAATTTGCGGTGATGACACTTCATGGCGGTGATGACCCTTCATCGCAAGGCGGCGACTCTGGGCCTAAGACCCCGGTGTTCAAAAAAAAGGGGGTCTTACAAGTGGTATCATAGGCAACCTCGATCGAAAAGTAACAGTCCACAACCCCTGGGTCACCCCCGCGCGAGTTTAGTTTGGGGACAAACTAAGCAGCGGAAGCAGTTGTGTGCCCATATGAGGGATCACATGTAAATTGTCCATTTTTTATTAGGTATTGAGTCGATTACCTACTAATGTAGTTTGTTTTGCAACCCCCAACTCAGCCCACCCCACATGGCGGAGCTCAGCAGACTCCGGACGTTGTACCACCACCCCCGGTTCTCACTCCATTCCTATAGTCGGAGATGGGACAGACTCTGACAGCCATCTTGGAAGCTTTTAGGGCCCAACAGGTTTCGGCTCCGTAGCCAAATCCGGGGGCCAACTAGTTGAGCATTTTTCGAGGACTTGCTCCCCCATCCTACTTGGGGACTGAGTTGGCTGTTCGGACAGAGGAGTGGCTGGATATTATGTACGAGATGCTGACCGGGATACGGTGCCATTGGGAGGAGAGGGTGCCCTTGGTGATCTCCTGCCTGGATTCGCACGCAAAGAGATGGTGGAAGACCTCACTGGACACGACATTTGCGGACAGGGAAGTAGCAAAGATTTCTTGGGAGGATTTCAGGGGCGCTCTATTGGAACACTTTGTTCCACAGTCGGCCAGGGATGAGCTGGAGGATAGGTTTTTGCAGTTGAGACAGGGAAACAAGACGGTGGTGGAGTACCACCGAGAGTTCAACCATCTAGCCCGATTTGTAGATTCTTACCAGTTGGATGAGGCGGGCTATACGAAAAGGTTCTACAAGGGCCTGCGAGAGGAGCTGAGGGATACTCTACTGTTTGTATCCGACGGGCCCATCTCCCGGATACTAGAGATGACAAAAAGGATAGAGGCTGATTGGCAAGCTACTCGGGGCCGGAAACGGCCAACGGAGGATCAGGGTCGAGCAGCAAGGAACGATCAGAGACGGGCCCGTATCACGGAAGGGAGGAGGGTCGAGGACCAGCCTCATCAGGAGGCAAGACAGGAGACAAGGGAGCCAATGGTGGTGGCTCCACCACCTCTTCAGACACGGGAGGGACAGATACCCTGGGGAATGGCATATCCCCCGCCGGAATGCTTTAATTGCCATCAGGTGGGGCACATCAGGAGGAACTGCCCCATGAGGGGGGCACCCCCACCAGCACCACTGACTGCCTAGCCAGCGCAATATTTTGGAGGCCGAGGTCGTGGCCCAGGACGTGGATACCAGGGAGGGGATCGTTGACAAGAAAGGGAGTAGGTGTATGCTTTGGACCTGGCGCAGCCTCGGAACCCAGAGCAGGTCATAGCAGGTACGCCAAGATGTTTAATTGTTTAAATAGAATCCCCCTTTCTCAGTTGTCAAATTTATAGAACTGCACTAGGTAGAATAAATAGGAATGAAAACCCGTTATAGAATACTAAGAAATTTAACCGTCCCAGGTATAGTCTTCATCAGCAGTAAGCCCGCCTATACTCTGTTCGACACGGGTGCTTCGCAGTCGTTCGTGTCGGAGGCCTTCCTGGAAGGGCTGGAAGGAGTGGAGCGGTTCACAGGCCTGATGAGGAGGGTGTGTCTACCCGACGGATCAGAGCTAATCACCTCTGCCCACTGCAACATGGACGCAGAGATTGGCGGGAAGTCATTCGAAGTATCGGCAACAATCCTAAGGATGCCAGTCTTCATGCTGATCTTGGGCATGACATGGTTGCACTGGAACCATGCCCAGATTGATTGCCAAGCAAAGAGGATCACCGTGAGGCACGGGGACTCTGTCATTATCATCGAAGGTATAAGACCTGCCTCTCGTATACTCTTATATTCAGTACAGGCCGTTAAGGTCCCATCTGTAGGGAGAGGAGGTTTATCAGATTCTATTTCAGATGTCGGAGGCCAAGGGGTCTGTGGCAGACATCCCGGTTGTGCGAGATTTTGCTGACATCTTTCTAGAGAAACTGCCAGGACTACCTCCGCACCGAGAGCAGGACTTCCAGATATAGCTTGTGCTGGGGGCCAAGCCGGCATCTAGGGAACCTTACCGGATGGCCCCGAAAGAGTTGACAGAGTTCCGAAGTCAGTTGAAGGAACTAGTAGAGGCAGGGTTTGTGCAGCCAAGCTCTTCGCCGTGGGGAGCCCCGGTGCTATTTGTCAATAAGAAGGACGGAAGTCTCCGCTTGTGTATTGATTATCGAGCACTGAACAGACTGACGGTCCGGAACACATACCCGCTGCCACGGATTGACGAGTTGTTCGATCAATTGGAAGGACTGCATTTCTTCTCTAAACTTGACTTGAGGTCAGGTTATTACCAGCTATGGATTCGAGAGGAGGACATTCCGAAGACTGCCTTTAGTAGTAGGTACAGACTGTTCGAGTTTACAGTGATGCCATTCGGGCTCACTAACGTACCGTCAGCTTTTACAAGCCTCATGAACAGGGTATTCGAGGAGTATTTGGATGTATTTGTCATCATATTTATTGACAACATCCTCATCTACTCAAGGATGGAGGATGAGCATACACGACACCTGACTTTGACTTGACAGAGGCTACGGGAACACCAACTGTATGAGAAGTTCAGCAAATGCCAGTTTTGGCTAAAGGAGGTGGCCTTCTTTGGTCATATCATCAGCGGTGCAGGGTTGGCAGTAGACCTGGCCAAGATTCGGGCAGTTCAGGATTGGCCACCGTTGAAGACAGCCATGGATGTACGAAGCTTCCTGGGACTTGCCAGATATTACCAGAAGTTCATCGAAGGATTCTCCCGGATTGCACTCCCTCTTACATCCCTGACGAAGAAGGAATCCCCGTTCATTTGGACGCCACAGTGCGAGGTGGCCTTTGTGGAGTTGAAAGGTCTGCTTACCTCGGCTCCCATTCTCGCTCTTCTGTCGGGAAATGAGGGATTCCAGGTGTACACAGACGCCTCCTACCAGGGTATGGGTGCCGTTCTGATGTAGAACGGGCACGTAATAGCCTACGCCTCCCGATAGCTGAAGACACATGAGAAGAACTATCCGGTGCATGATCTGGAGATGGGTGCAGTGATCTTTGCTCTGAAGATTTGACGACACTACCTCTACAGGGTTCACTGTGACATCTTCTTCGATCACAAGAATTTGAGATATGTGGACACACAGAAGGAACTCAACATCAGACAGAGACATTGGGTGGAGTTCCGGTCAGATTACCAGTACACCATGCACTACCATCCCGGTAAGGCGAATGTGGTGGCAGATGCTTTGAGGCAGAGAGGAGATGCCTCAGGGAAGGGATCACAACTGATGTCCATGCAGCTAGTCCGGTATTTCAGAGATATGCAGATATCCCTAGTATTCGATAATGATCCAGAACTGTACATGGAGTATCTAGCATCGATGGTTGCCATAGATGATATTCGAGACCGCATTCGGGCCGGACAGAAGACAGATTCATGGGCAGAGCCGATATTCCAAGCCTTGAAGGAGGGTTCGACGGGTGATTATTCACTGAGGGATGGATTGTTACATTTCAGAGGCAGGGTCTACATACCCGCAGGAGGTCAGATTCGGGAGGACATCATGGCGGAAGCACATTGTAGCAGATATTCTATACACCCGGGGATCACCAAGAAGACGGAAGACTTGAAGAAGACGATGTTCTGGCGGGGATGAAGAAGGACATTACAAACTTCGTGACTCATTGCGAGGCTTGCCATCTAGTGAAGGCGGAGTGCAGAAACCCCGCAAGATTACTACAGCCACTTCCGGTGCCGGAGTGGAAATTTGAGGACATCGCGATGGATTTCATTCATGGCCTTCCCCGATCACGGACGGGAAACGATTCGATTTGGGTCATCATCGATCGGCTGACGAAGGTGGCCAGATTCATTCCGATCAGGAAGGATGACCCATTTGGAGTACTAGTGCGGAGATTCGTAGAGCAGCTCATTCATTACCACGGGGTGCCCAGGACGATCGTGTCAGATCGGGATGGTCGGTTCACATCCAGGCAGTGGAGATCCGTGCAGGCTTACTTAGGCACGCGTCTAACCTTCAGCATAACATTTCATCCCCAGACAGATGGGCAGACACAGCACACCAACCGAACATTGGAGGACCTCCTAAGGCTATGCATTCTGGATTGAAACGAACCTTGGGAGAAGCTTTTACCACTGGTCAAGTTCTCCTATAACAACAGCTACCAGTCCAGCATAGAGATGGCTCCTTATGAATCCTTGTATGGAAGGAGATGTAGGACTCCACTTTCATGGATTCAGGATGAGGATCTGAAGGCGTTGGGATCAGATTTTGTCGAAGACACCGAAGCTCAGGTGAGACTGATACGGGATAGAATGTTGGAAGCGCAGAGCCGACAGGCTAAGTACTACAATGCCCGACACCGTCAGGTAGAGTTTCAAGTGGGAGACCGGGTTTTCTTGAAGATCCGGCCCATGCATGTAGTTTCACGAGTGCGTGGTCGGAAAAAGAAGCTCAGCCCTAGGTATATGGGCCCTTACAGGATCCTGGAGCGGATTGGGCCCCTAGCTTACAAGCTGGAGTTGCCACCGAAACTGACGGGTTTACACGACGTGTTCCATTTTTCTTCACTTAGGAGGGATCTACTACGCCCGGAGCAGCAGATTTCGACTACAGATGGACCGGTAGCTTCAGACCGGTCAGTTCACTTGTAGCCGGTTCGGATCGATGACAGAGGAGTACGGATCTTGCCTCACAAGAAGGTTCTGTTAGTCAAAGTTCTGTGAAGAAACCACGGCCAGGAGGAGCATACCTGGGAACCGCAAGACCTGATGCGACAAAAGTATCCAGAGCTGTTCAGTCAGGTATACCTCACAACCTCTCAAGATGTTCAATCTACTTTCCTGTTTTTAAACTAGTAGGGCTGCTCTAGGAAGAGTAGAGGCTAATCTTTTATTTATTGGGATCTTGGCTTTGCCAATTGGGCGAATTGGTCATAAATTTAGGTTTCCCTTTAAGCCCCACTTAGCAAACATGGTGTCGTGATGTAATCTGTCACTTCTTATGGGATGTTACAAGTTTCCTTTTTTTGATAGAAATTCTCGTAGGCTTAACCTTGATTTCGGGGACGAAATCTTTGTTTTATTTATTGGAATTTGTAACATCCCATTTCCAACTAGACCCCTAAGAGTGGTTTTTGTCCATGACTAGGTCATGACCAAACCCAAGGAAGCTAAAAAGGCCAAGTGATAGAAGGCCAATGTGAGAATCACCTTGGTCTGCCTATGGCACAACCACATCACCAAACCTAGGGTTTGACCTTAGGGCTTCACCGTGACTCCATAACCCAACCACAACATCACTAACCTATCAGAGGGTCCACTAGAGCCTTAAGGGTCCATTGGAGTCAACCCAAAGTGGCCAATTTGACCTAGGACCACCATATGCCTAAATTGGGCAAGGTGCCTTAACAAAGGGCAGTTGACATCTAATGTGCCCAACCAACCTTGCCCAGGTCTTCCTAGACCTAAATTGAGGTCAATGGGTCACTAAGAACACATTGGGTTCAGTTCTAGAGGCCAAGTTGACCCAAGTCAACTCAAGCCCCTAATCTGGTCAAAGTACCCTTACTAAGGGTATGTGACCTCCAAAGTGCAAGGTAACCCTACATAACCCTTCCCAGACATCAGGGGAAGCCATGGGGTCACCAAGGACCCCTTGGGTTCAACCCAAATGGTCATGTTGACCCAAGTCAACTCTAGCCCCAAAGTCGTCAAAGTGCCCTTACCAAGGGTCAAGTGACCTCCAAGGTGCCAAGTCAACCCTACCCAACCCTACATAGACTTTAGGGGAGACCAATGAGTCACCAAGGACCCATTGGGGTCAACCCAAATGGCCATGTTGACCAAGGTCAACTCCACCTTAAGGTTAAGTCAAAGTAGCCAAATGGGCTAACCCAAGCTCAAGCCCATCTCCCCCACTTGGGCTAACTTTATTTTAATTAATAATAATGATTTATGGGCTGCAAATAGACTAGAGTGATGAACAAATTCGGCCATGAGGGGGAAGGAGAGAGAAAACTCCAATTTCCCTTTAATGGAGGAGAGAGAAAATGGAGTAAAGGACATTCATGCCATGGAGAAGCCAAGGGCCATCCTTCCTTGCTTGATTCATCTCCCCTAACAGCCCTAAAAAGATTAGGAGACTTTCCAGGCTCTTCCACTGGCTGGATGCACTAAACCACCAAGGCTGAGAGGTGGCTTTCAAGGCCATTAATGGCCATTGATGATCCAACCTCTTCCCTTCCCATCTGAGTCTTTAAACACCTTCAGGGGGCCGAAAGGAAGATTTATCAATCCTTACCTGAAGAAACCGAGCCTACCCACTATGTAGTTGCAGAAACCGAGTGGTGCCGCCTTCAAAGATGGCTTTCCGGCGATCTTCTCGACTTCAGGCCGCCGGCAAGGTCCTCCTCTACTCCTTCTTTCATGGGTAGATCTTAGGAATATTTAGGGCCAAGGTTCAGGCTCAATTGAGCTCGATACAAAGGGAGATTTTCCTGGTTTTTCCCGAAAAATGAAACTGTCAGGATCACCGGAATAGGGCTCTCCGGCGGCTGTGATGCCTCCTGGCGGCAGCCACCACCTTGACGGAGGTGATGGTGGAGGTGGCCGGCCGGGGAGGCGGCTGGATCGCCTGCGGCAGTGCTTGGAAGGAGCTCTAGGCGGGATAAATCTTGGTCGTCAGCTCAAGGTAGAAGATGTATGAATCCAGTCCATCTTGCGCCAAGATTCGTGCCATATGAGATTCTAAACTATAGTATATCAATTTCTGATTATTTTAATTATGCCATAGATTTTGTATTTAATGGTTTTAATTTCTAAAAATACTTAGATGCTAGAACAGAAAACATGGTCACAATAGAAAATGAAGCTGTTGATGTCTAGTATAATTTAAAATTGATTTCACTCAATTTGGAGTCCTGGTTAGACCACAACACCCATTTTGGTGGGCCCTATACCTAGGGCTAGGCAAACATTAAACTGAGTGCCCACACTTCATCCTTGGTCCAAATTAATTGAAATTTTGGCAGGACGTCTACCCTAGCTATACCTAGGGCGTGGCCAAAAATCAAAATTTGTGGAGAAGAGTTTTCTATAGTGTTTAGAAAAAATTAATAATCCATGAATAATTTAATTAGGAGTCATAAACACCTCAAAATTCCCCCAAGTTTGGGTGGGAGGTCTTAGAGGGCATGTTAGGGCTCTGGTAAAAGTTTCATCTCATTTGGAGATGTTTTGGTTAGGTAATGATCCAACCCTAGGTTGACTCCTTTTAGGGTTAAATAGGTCAAGCATCCCCTTTGGGTTTTGAGTGGTCAAATCACCTCAACAGAGGTTGATATTTTGGACACTGATTTTTTATAGTATGACTCACCATGCAATGGAAATTGTGGTGGTTAAGTGTAGGGTAGCCCTAGAACCCTAGGGTAGGTTCCTTAATGGGGATTCTTAGGGTTTGAAGAACATATGGTCAAATGACCTTGGATTTACTTGAAACTTTGTGGAGAGGACCATAGGATTAGTATAGTTCTCTAGTTAAAATTTTAGGGAATTTGGAAGCCTTAAACCACCTCAAAACCCTAACCCTAGCTAAGGGAACAAACCTTGTGGTGAAGGAGAATGTCACTAAAACTCTTTGAAAAGTGATGAGATTTGGGTTGAGTAGTTTTTAAGATTAGTAAGAACTTTGGAGATTTTATTATGAATTTAGGAATATTATTTTGGATACTTCATTAATAAATTGGTAATTTGTATTATTTACTTAAAAATTTATTAAGAAGAAACTACTTGCTAAAAATTGATGAAATTTCGCCAGAGGACTGTTTATTATACTTTAAAGCTCTATGAAATTTTATAGAATTTTTGTATGGTTATGTTTAAGGGTTGCTTCATTAACTATGGTTTCTCATGAAAACGTAATTTAATTTATTATGGAGTCTAGCATGCCTCTAAAATTATGATTTTTGTACACTAATCTTTTCTGAACTATATTAAGATTATGTAATTTTTTTATAATTTTCCGATGAATAAGTTTGGTACATCCTTCTTAACATATGATTAAGGGAAATACTTTGGATAAATTAATTAGAGGTCAAATAATTTCTGAATAATTATGAAAATTTGTATCTAGTCATATATCTCTGTTAATTTAGTGATCAAAATTTTTGGGTGGCCACTACTTGAGTAGATCATATAGTTCATGTTCAAAATTGCCCATGACCAAACATTTGTGAAAATTCAATAAATACCAAATTAATTAGAAAAATTATGGATCTATGATTTTAGACTAAATTTGTTATGATAGACCTAAGGTAAAATTTATAGGAGATTTGGAAGATAATCCAGAGTACATCCTTTATACACCTCATATAGTATAGGGTGGTCTGCATATAGTAACCGCGGAAACAGAATTAGGGTGGGTAGTGAATTTTGGAGAGTTGAATCCTTAGTAGGTTGCTCGTTTGGGTAAATAAAGGAGTTCATCATTGGAAGCCAGGATTTGTAGAGTGAGAGGTTGACTAGTGTTAGGTGGTGCCCAGGATCGGCGAAAGATCGTCGTTCCCGTAGGGAGGAAGTGTTTAATGCACTAGGGCTAGATTCTGTAAAATTAATTAAGGGTTGGAAAATCGGGTAGCAACCAATAATAGTAAGTGCCTTGCGAAAGGGAGCTTTGGGCGTAATCCCATCGTAGTTTCTAGTGCCTTCGAGAGCCCTTCACGGGGTATACCTTGGGCAGTCCTGGGCTAACATAAACAGTAGGTGTGATAAATCTTAAGAGCAACTAGAATAATTAGGGGTTCACTATCACACACCCCGGTGTCTCGGGAAGTTAGTTTGACGAGGATGTCTGAGCGGTAGGCTCGGTGGCTGTGGAAAGGGGCAAAATGGCCCGATGATCTTGGCTCGGTTGATATTTCTGAGGGGCAGGATGGCCCAGCGAGCTTTGGCTCAGTTGATGTTTGTGACGGACGGGATAGTCCGGGGAGCTTTGTCTTGGTACTGATACATAAGGTTGCATGTGCATAAAATAAAGGTGGTGGGTCTTCGGTATTGGAGTGTTGATGCACCGACGCCAATACGTTGACTCGGCAAGTGTGGCTAGCACTTCGCCAACAGAAGTCCTGTGCGCCAGCCGGCAAGAGTATGCAGGAGTCCGCTTAGTTCACCAACGTTGAGGCGTACGATAGGTCTGACCGGTTGTGCTTTACTGGTTTAGAGGTGGGCGAGGCCCAACCCACCGCTTCCGTCTGCCACTACGGAGGTATCCTGGGAGGTTCGGCTCCAGAAAGCGGGAACTAAATGCCTATGCGCATAGAGTCGGGTGGGTGAGTTGCACTTGCATGATAGAATCATAACCCACTTGCATGTCATAGCATAATCATAGCATAAAACCCCTATCACCTATTGTATAAGTGGTATGAGACACTTATACAATAGGCCCTACAAAACGACCCCTTGGACTATAAGCTTGTGTGGGCAAGTTTATAAATTAAGGTTAAATTCTTTATATATATATATATATATTGCTGTTAATAACTGACACCCCAACGTATAAATTGGTATGTGACTCTTTATATGATGGGAGCCCTGTAAAAGATCCTTTGCTTATATGTTCCCGTATAAGTTAAGGTTAATTTTCATACTTTACTCTACTGCCACATGTACTATCAAATTGCTAGTATAGGTCCGCTGCCATCTGTTTTCTTGATTACTCTCCACCTTCAAGTCCTCCCCTTTCTTGCTCTCCACTCGGTGCCTAGGGGCCATGGTGGAAGGGGTGGGGGATGATAGGACTTAGTCTTTTAGACTAACTATTTTCGAACCACATCATTTAGGGGATCGTGGAGCCCAGCATGGAAGACAAGCCCTGCAGGTCGACACGCTTGGAGATGGGGCAGTCTAGCACCGGAGTTCAGACGACGGGGACTGTGAGCCCCCTACCTTAGTAGTGTTTTATTTTGCTTCCGCTTGAGTGACTATATAGTGAGGATTTGACGTAGCGGGCTTAAGCCCTTATTTTTCAGTACATTATATTTTGTGGACTCTCCCTTCATGGAGCTATATTTACTCTGATGTGATTGTATTTTGTGAACTTTTGGTTAGAGTTTACCGCTCGAGTTACTCTACTTTTGTTGCTTTTCTGTGATCGAATCGGCCGGCAGAATCGGCGATTTGCGGTGATGATGCTTTAGGGTGTGAAGGTGTCACCGCAAAGCGGCGACTCTGGGCCTAAGACCATGGTGTTCAAAAAAAGGGGGTCTTACACCCACTGGATCATTGTTATGCAAGAGGAATTGTATCAATTTGAGAGATGTAGAGTTTGGGATTTGGTTCCAAGACCCCAAGACTACCCAGTCATTTGAACCAAATGGGTATACAGAAATAAATTAGATGCCCAAGGTATAATTGTGAGAAACAAGGCTAAGCTTGTTGCTGAAGGATACATGCAAGAAGAAAGCATAGATTATGATCAAACCTTTGCACCAGTTGCAAGGTTAGAGGCCATCAGAATTTTTCTGGCCTATGCTGCCTACAAGAAATTCAAGGTGTATCAGATGGATGTGAAGAGTGCATTTCTGAATGGAGTACTTAAAGAAGAGGTTTATGTTGAACAACCTCCAGGTTTTGTCTCTCCAACTCATCCTTATCTTGTATTTAAATTGCATAAAGCTCTTTATGGTCTAAAGCAAGCTCCAAGAGCTTGATATGAGACCCTAGCTAGCTTTTTGATAGAGCATAAATTCATTAGAGACATTGTAGATAAAACACTTTTCACTAGACATCATAAGGATCAAACCTTGTTAGTACAAATATATGTGGATGACATCATATTTGGGTCTACTGATTCCAAATTATGCAAGAGGTTCTCTGACCTCATGCATTCAAAATTTGAAATGAGTAGCATGGGTGAGCTCTCCTACTTCCTTGGTCTCCAAGTGAAGCAGCTCCCTGATGACATCTTCATCTCTCAAGCTAAATATGCTAAAGAGCTTATAAGGAAGTTTGGGATGGCTGATACCTCAGCAAAGAAAACACCCATGGCTATAAATGCTGTAATAGACTCTGATGCACAAGAGAAACCTGTGGATCAGAAACTATATAGGGGCATTGTTGGGTCCCTACTATACCTTACAACAAGTAGACTAGATATTATGTTTGCCACATGCCTTTGTGCTAGGTTCCAGGTGAACCCTAAAGAATCTCACCTAATTTTCTTAAAAAGAATTTTGAGGTATATAAAGAGTTGTCCTTGTCTAGGCCTATGGTATCCTATTGAGTCAGAATTTGAGTAAACTGGATACTCAGATGCTAACTTTATAGGATATATGGTGGACAGAAAAAGCACCACAGGAACTTGCGAGGTCCTAGGTATGAGATTAGTGTCTTGGTTTTGTAAGAAACAATCCTCTGTGTCCAATTCAACTGCTGAAGCAGAATACATTACAGCTGACAGTTGCTGTTTATAGATGTTGTGGATTCAGAATTAACTACTGGAATATGATCTTAACTTAAATAATTCAACTATATTCTGTGATAACACAAGTGCTATAACCATAGCACAAAATCCAGTCCATCACAGTAGGACTAAGCATATAGACATTAAGCATCATTTCATTAAAGAGTGTGTAGACAAAAACAAAATTAAACTTGTCTATATCTACACTGATTTATAAAGAGCTGACATTTTCACCAAACCTCTGGATGAAAGAAACCACTTGTTCATTATAAATCAGCTTGGGATGATCAATGGAGAAGACTTAGTTTAGTTTCTGACTGTACTCGACGAATCTGCCAAAGTTTGTCGAACGGAGCTCGACGAACTAGGGAAAGATCTTGAGATATTAGTCAAACGGAGGTCGACGAACTCTCTGTGAGTGAAGTTGTGTTCGTCGAATGGAGATCAATGAAGCTGCTTCAGAAAACTTTTGTCGAATGGAGCTCGACGAAATGTCTTCAAATCTTCAGATTGAGCTCGACGAAATATTTAACTATTAATTATTTCGTCAATCTCAGGTCGAAGAATTTCTTAATTTCTGTGGAACGAAGTTTGTCGATTCTTATTCTGGAAAACCTTATATCTAGGTTTTCTTCGACCTCCGTCCCGCGCTTTCAGTTCCTTTGCACTCTTTGCTTTTCTCTTGCAGGTGCTCTCATGGCGATTCAAGCAGGAACTCTTGCAGCAATGAAATTTGATACTGGATTCGATGTGGATTTCGACTCCTTCCAACATTCCGACCCCATATTCCTGGGAATACTACAACTACTTGAAGACCAGCAACTGAAAACTTTGATGTCGTCTAGAATCAAGATATCTGCCACAGAAATCAGGGAATGGGTGTACACCTTTGCCACAACAGATGACAATACCATGAACTACACTATAGCGTGTAATACTGTTTCCCTCACTCTCGTCGTTCTCACTAAAATTTTTGGATTAAACAATGGTGAAGAGGATTTAGAAATGGATACTGAAGGGTATGATGAGATGTTAAGTTTGATGGGTTATTCTGGACACACACCCAATAAGTTGCTGAAGAAACATCTTTCTGCTGAATTTAAATTCTTAGCAGATATTGTGGGAAAAATGCTGCTAGGCAAGTACACAGCCCATGACTACATAACCAGGCACCAATTCCTAGTTATGTGTGCTGTGGTTAACCAGAAGAAAGTGAACTGGGCTCAGATCCTGTTTGATCTGATAAAGAAAAAGAATAATAAAAAGGAAGTCTGTTTTGGAAGAATCTTAGGGATTTTCCTCAAAGAACCTCAACACCCTGCTCACATTCCTACTCCAGCTACATCTCCTGCCACTTCTCCACCAATCGATCTTACTGACATCCACTCTTCCCCTCCTCAGGAATCTCAACAACCCTCTCCATCTCAATCCCCACAACCGACCCCACCCCAGTCCCCCCATGATACCCACATTCCCTCACCACCTTCATCTCCCTTACCCCCTCATTTGGACACCATTCCATTCTTTACTCTACCTACTTCCCCTCCTCATACTTCCTCTCTTCCAGATATCCACATGCTAGATGTTCTCCCTCCTACTCCACCATCAACTTCCATTCCACCATTTGCAAATCTACCCTTGGAACCCTCCACCATTTCATCTCTTCTTGCATTGCTTACTCCTCTCCACAAAAATCTTATAGTAGAGGCTATTTCACCTCTTGCTACTTCTATATCCTCCCTTGCTGCTCAAATAACTGCCCTCTCCGCTGCCCCCTCTTCAGTATGGGGCCTGGCTTCAGTTTCCACTGAAACTAGGCAGGGGGAGATACTTGATGCAGAAGCAGCAGCAACAGTATCCCCAGCAACAGCAGTAACAACAGCAATAGCAGTACCAGCAGCAGCAGCAACAACAGAATTAGCACCAGAAGAAACAACAGTAGGTGCTGATCAAGAGTTACTAGATTTAATTGATTTTATTGAGTCTGATATGGACTTGGATGAGCCTGTGTTGGCTGAGGAAATAACTGTTGGTGATTACATTATTAATCCCACAGTAGATCTATCAAGCTTGCTAAGCATTTTTGATACAGCTCATTTGAGCTCTCTTCTAGCAGACAGTACTAAGCCATCTTTGGCTATAATCCCATACACCACACCAATAAGCCCCAAAGTTGCCAAGCAACTCAAGGCAATTTTTGCTACTCCAGAGTCTCCGGCCATCTCATCTCCACCTAAGGCTGACTCAGTCATCATTTCATCCCCTCCAGAAACAATTTCTGCCCAGGTTTTTGTAATGGATGATTCCCCCATTCCTGATCTTGATGCCTTGATCATGGCTGATATAGAGGAGGAAAATAAGACAGTTGCTGAAAGCACTGTTATTAATAGCTCTCCAGCTCCTGCTCCAGCTCCAGTTGCAGCTCCTCCTCCAGCTCCCTCCCAGCCAGAGAAATCTGAAATATTTACTGAGGCCTTAAAAGCATTAAATGCATTATATGATAACCCTCAGGACTCCACTGATGATGATGAGGATGCAGATGAGGACTCAGATGAAGAACCTAAGAAAAAGAAAGTTTCCAAGAAGAGGAAAGCTCCTCCACCTCCTGTTCCAAAGCCCAACCCAGCAAATGACACACTTTATTATATACTCCAGAAGATTACTCCCTATAAGGGCATGACAGCTTGGATGTGGCTATCTAAAAATGAATAGAAAGAAAGGAAAAGAAGCAGAAGATATTCTCCTCCTCCACAAAGATTCAGGAAGGATCCTCCTCCACCTCCTCCTCCAGCTGCTGGTGCTTCAGACACAATATCTCAAAGGTCTACCCACTTTCAAACATACCAAAGACATCAGAGTAGATCTTCATCTTTAGGAAGCAGCCAGCAGAGACACTATTCATCTGACAAGCATCACCAACAACAACAACAACATCAACAACAAAAACAGCAACAACCCCCTGAACATCAAAAAGCTGAAAGCTACAACAGGCCTGCTTCCCCTGTACCATTTGAAGATCCTGAAACAGCTACAAGAACAAGGATGGCCAGGTTCCAGGAACTGGTTGGCCTTTCTATGATCAACAAAGCTAGAGCTGAAGGGAAGGATACATCTGAATACACAACAATGTCCAAGTATAGGAAGGAAGAGTTGAATAGGTTTGCTAAAGCTAATAAATTTTTTAATATTGATGACTATATGAAATTGCATCCAGAAGCAGTAGTGCCCAGGGATACATCACTAAAAATCATAGGGGTTGCTGACATGACTATGACAAAGGTGCAAGCTGCTGATCCCAACAGAGAAATCATATTCACTCAGTCCGGAGAGAAAGGGAAAGAGGAGAAGCAAAAGGAGAAAAAACAAAAGAAATGATACTAGAACTATCTTTAATATTTCTGAGTTAGTTTGAAAACTGCATTTTATATTTCCTGATACAGAGCTTATTGTATATATATCTGCTGCATATACTAATTTTTCTGGCCAGATAAATGTTTTCTTGCTTTGTAAATTTTTTATTTCACTATGAGTCTGTAATTAGTGACCTCACCCAATGTAATGCCCCGAAACTCCAAAGAGCGACGGGGGACGTTTTGGGCCAGTTTTGGGTTTTGGCTGCAGGCACACGGCCTGGGACACGGGCGTGTCCCAGGGCATGTCAAGCTGGTGTCGACACTGAGCCGGGAAGTCGACACTTTGGTCTCGACATTGTGTCGAGACTGGGCACACGGCCTGCGACACGGGCGTGTCGCAGGGCGTGTCGACCCGTGTCGACACTTAGCTGCGAAGTCGACACTCTGCGTTCGACGAAGTGTCGAGACAAGGCACACGGCCTAGGACACGGGCGTGTCCAAGGCCGTGTCATCAGGTTGACGATCTTCGCTCGACGAAGTGTCGAGTATCGAGACCGTGTACACGGCCTGGGGTCCAGGCGTGTTGAGGTGACACGGGTAAGGACACAGGCGTGTCCTAGAACCCGTGCAGTGCTCGGGTTGATTTCCGGGAAAAATGATAGGGGTACACGGCCGGCCACACGACCGTGTCACATGGAACACGGGCGTGTCAGGTCGAACACGGGCGTGTTCGATACCCGTGTGTTGTTCCAGGCGAGCCGATTTTGACGGTCAATGAGGCACACGGCCCTGGACACAGGCGTGTGCCAGGCCGTGTTCGGTCCAGATTGGGCATTTCAGTCCCAAATCAAAGCCGTTCGTTTCTTTATTTTGGGATCCAACGGCTGGGGGGTTGTTCCTGAAGGGATATACCCGGGATTGGACTTAGAAACCCTCACTTTTCTTAAGTTGTTATCTTTCTAAAACCTTAGAGAGAGAGGAGAGCCAAGGAAGGAAGAAGGAGCTAGATCCGGCCATTGGAGGAGCTTCGAAGCTCCGAATCGCGAGCCGACTCCAGATCCACGGAGGCAAAGCTAGTGCGGTGCTTTTCATCCGCTTACTTTTCAATGGCGCAAAGAGGAACGCTAGGGTAACGATTCTCTTCTTGAGCATGAGTAGCTCTCCTTCTTTGCATAGGAAGCCCGCTCTCGCGAGTTTGCGGAGAGTTGGAGGCGTTCCTTCGGGTATATATGTGAAGTCCCCGTTGTTTAGAGTCCGTAAGCGAGAACGGACATATGCATGATGTGTGAAGCCTACCCGGACATGTTGGTCTGGATCGGTGATGTTGCATTGCATAATGCCGGAGAAGACTCCGTGCTATTGGTTGTTTTTCGGGTTTTCTACGCGGTAGATTGCAGCAGGGAGCCTTGGGGATTAACCCAAAGGTGCACCCGGAAAACTGGGCGGATGCGAGATCTTGCCAACTTGGTGGCCTGAGAGCCAACTTGAACATAACCGGGTTATGTGCATTGTGGTGGAAATGGGACTCGGTGGAAGTTTGACCCGCGCAAATGGCTTAAATTGTCGTTGCGATGTGAGCACGGGTTAGATGGAACCGTACCCGTTCTATGTCGTTCGGTTAAAGAGACCTAAAGGCACGTGGCACTTGTCGTTGGCATAGCTTAGGGTCTTCGGCGGTCGATGGCTTAAATTGTCGTGACCCGGGCCGAGAAGATAAATTGCTCATAGGTTTGGTCGTCATAGTGGCGGTGGTGAGTCTGAAATGTCTATGGCTTTAATTGACGTGACATCGACCGGTTCACCGAGAATGTGCCCTAAGAGCACGGGGCATGTGGCCGTGCGAGCCAACGTCTGTGATGTAATGATTATGGTTATATATTGCTCGCTTATGCTAATGAAATGCAGGGAAGGAGCATCGCCGCCCCGAGTTGCGGGCGGGATCGTTATAATTTGGTCAGCATTGCTGACCATTGCCTTGTTTTGCCACCGTGCGGTGGTTTGTTGCTTGCAGGTGCTGCTGGACCAAGCGATCAATAGCGGGCTAAAGCCCTTTTTGCGAAGCCGGCCCTCGAAGGCCCAAATGGAAGTGTTTACTGTTTTATTCATGTATGACCGGCCTGCGTGCCGTGGTTTGTAAATCATGTAATAACAAGTGAAACATTTTGTAAGGCCTTAAGGCTT
This sequence comes from Platanthera guangdongensis, assembly GCA_039583875.1. Taxonomy (NCBI): domain Eukaryota; kingdom Viridiplantae; phylum Streptophyta; class Magnoliopsida; order Asparagales; family Orchidaceae; genus Platanthera; species Platanthera guangdongensis. The sequence goes on along the minus strand of CM077148.1, from coordinate 124,485,056 downwards.
GTGCGGTTTATGTATAACATTCCTATTTTGTATTAGTGGACATTAATGCTTTAATGTTGGGTTCTTATTTGCAACTTTTATAAACTGCTTTCGCTAGAATGCTCTGCGTAGGACTTTGAGATTGGTTGGATGGTTTCCATGAGTAACCACCCGGTCTGTCTATGGCATACGGCGTCGGGCCCCGGCCGGACCTACTGCTATATGTTATGCGACTGATAGGGGGTGTTATACCCAAATAGGGGGAGATTGTTGGATCCCTAGTTTGATTTGGGCTAGGTTCACTAAGTTAGGATCATCTGACCCATCATGTATAGCCAGGGTCATGGTTATGTCTTAGAGTATAGGCCAAGTCCTTAGAGTTAACACTATATGGACCAGCCATCAACAGACTGCATAAAGACTCAAGACTTAGAGAAATATCAAAGACTCAGAAAATGAGTTCGACGTTCTTCGAACTCAGGTCGACGAAAGCCGTGCTCAACTCGACGATCTTAGAGAAAATTCTCTGAGCTGAGCTCGATGAACTTGGGACTCAGATCGACGATTTATGGACACTACTTCAACATTTCAAGTCCAGAATTTCTCTAAACTCCACTCGACGAACTTGGTATTCAGGTCGACGATCTATGAGCATTCTACTTCAACAACTTATTCCAGAAACAAGTTAATATTCTAAGTCCAGGATCATACTCCAGTCGATGAATTCACCTTCTCAGCTCGACGAACTTAGACCACATTCCTGGCAAAACTTATCTAGCAGTTAGAAGTTCTTAGGTCGATGATTCTAGTTCTCAGGTCGACGATTTCTAGCAAATTCACTTTAATACTTCATTCCAGAGACATCTAAAATATTCTAAGTCCAGAAACACTTTGTTGAACTCCAGTCGACGAACTTAGATTATCAGCTCGACAAACTTCATGCACAGAATTGACAAGGTTCTGGAGAAAGCAGTTGTCTGTTCTACGGTCGACGATCTTGGATCTCAGCTCGACGAACAACTCTTATTAGACCGACGAACTTAACTTCTCAGCTCGATGAACTGTGGACTCAACTCAACGAATTCTGTGAAGAACCAGACTTAGTTATTTTCATCCATATGTCCTTATTCCATGACAAGAATTCCTAAGTAATCAATGCTAAAATATTCTCTGAATATTACCATTAGAAGCAAGCATTGATTACGGTCTTCATCAGGATTATTGGTTGTCATTTTTCAATGGGAAAGTTGGGGAAATCATTCAATGAAAAATATTCTCCAGGCCGTCAGCAATGAATGCAGAAGAATTTCAAATTTCAAAAGGAAGATAATATGGAAAGTACAAAAAGGGATTTTCCATCTCTTTCTTGCAGACAGACAGACAGTCAGTTTGTTAATCAAAGATAAAAAATCTGTTGCTCGCTCTCTCTCGACAGCACTCTGAGACAAAAAGAAATAGAAAGCCGATACAGAAAAAGAAGCCCTAACCAGAGAAAGAACATCAAGCTGAAGAAGAAGAACAGCCAATCCAAATCAAGAGTCTTCTTCTGTCTTCTGCCAGGACTCTTCAAAGGACAACAGATCTTCTATCTGTCAAGGAGTTCCTGGAATTCATTTGGTTAAAGCAACAGTTTGAAGGCCTATCACCCTGAAGCAAAGCTCCATCTTTCCTGAACCATTCAATATATCATGGGGAGACTTTGCTAACATCAAATCCACAAAAGTCTTCTCAGTTGTTATGAGAAAGATAAGACATAATCAATCTCTCATCCCCCACTGTATAAAGGGTTCTTAACTCCCTTCAAAAGTTATTCCTGGTTGTAAGTCACCTGACCAAAAGACTTGAGATTTGGTTTTTGAGCACCTGATCAAAAGCTCATTGGTGTCAGGCATCTGATCAAAAATCTGAGTGGATTCTTACCAGGGTGGTAGAAGAGTGGATGTACCCAGGTTGGGGAACCACTATAAATTTCTTGTATTGTCTGGTTGCTCTTTTCTTTTATTTCTTTCTGTGGCTGTGCTAGTTAGGATAACTGTGTTAGTATTTAATTAGTTTATTTTCTGCAGCACCTGTGGTAGATTCACTTAACTTAGGATAGTTTTATTCATAAGTTTTATTTGTAGCAAAAAGTCTTAAAAATCTAAAGATACTCTATTGACCCCCCCTCTAGAGTATTCCTGATCTAACCCCTCACTTTCATATTTGATGGTCAAAAGATTTCGTCGATCTCTGTCAGAAGATGTGAAAACATTTCATCGAGCTCCGTTCGATGAAAGTTTTCTAAAGCAAATTCGGCGATCTCGGTTCGACGAAAATAACTTCACTCACAGTGAGTTCTTCGAACTCCGTTCGACGATTTCTCTAAAACTTTTCTCTGTTCATTGATCTCCGTTCGACGAACTTTGAAAAATTCGTCGACCATAGACAGAAATCAAATTAAGTCTTCTCCATTTATCATACCAAGCTGATTTATGAAGAACAGATGATTCCTCTCATCCAAAAGTTTGGTGAAGATGTCTGCTCTTTGTAAATCAGTGTAGATATAGACAAGATTAATTTTATTTTTATCTACACACTCTCTTATAAAATGATGCCTAATGTCTATATGCTTGGTCATACTGTGATGGACTGGATTTTGTGCTATGGATATAGCACTTGGTTGTCACATAATAGAGTTGAATTATTTAAGTTGAACCCATAGTCCAGGAGTTGGTTCTGAATCCACAGCATCTGGGAACAGCAACTTCCATCAATTATATATTCTGCTTTAGCAGTTGATGTAGACACAGATGACTGCTTCTTGCTAAACCATGAGACTAATCTCATACCAAGGAACTGACATGTTCCTGAGGTACTTTTTCTATCTACTCTGCATCCAGCAAAGTCAGCATCTGAGTATCCAGTTAACTAAAACTCTGACTCAGTAGGATACCAGAGTCCTAGACTAGGATAACTCTTTATATATCTCAAAATTCTTTTTAAGAAAACTAGATGAGATTCTTTAGGGTTCACTTGGAACCTAGCACAAAGACATGTAGCAAACATTATGTCAGGTCTGCTTGCTGTATGGTATAATAGGGATCCAACAATGCCCCTTTATGATTTTTGATCAACAGGTTTCCCATGTTCATCCAACTCGCTCCAGAACCTCAAACGGCCCAAGGTACCTCGGGCTTAGCTTTTTCAATCGCCGCACCCGCGAGACACCCTTGAACGGCTTGATCTTTAAGTACACATAGTCGCCCACAACGAACTCCACGTTCCTGTGCTTGGCATTATAGTACTTCGCTTGCCGGTCCTGAGCGATAAGCAACCTCTCCCGAATGGTTCTCACCAAAGAAGTAGCATCCTCCACTTTCGATCGCTTATACAACTTTGACTCACCCGTTTCTAACCAAGACAACGACGTGCGACATTTTCTACCATAAAGGGCCTCGAAGGGAGCCATTTGAATACTCGCTTGGTAGCTGTTGTTGTATGCGAACTCCACCAAATAAAGGTGGTCTTCCCATTGCTTTCCAAAATCCAAGACACACATGCGAAGCATGTCTTCCATGGTTCTATTGACCCTCTCGGTCTGCCCATCCATTTGCGGATGGAAGGCTGTGCTGAATTTCAACTTTGTCCCCAACATTTGTTGCACTAGCCTCCAATCATTGGACGTGAACCACCCATCTCGGTCACTCACGATGCTGCGGGGCACACCATGAAGCCGTACTATGTTATCCACATAAAGTTTTGCCAACTTCTCCACCGGATCATCGTTCCTATGCGGAATGAAATGCGACACCTTCGTTAACCGATCCACGACCACCCAAATGGCGTCGTTCCCCTTTTGCGACATTGGCAAACCATACACAAAGTCCATAGAGATGTCGTCGAATTTCCACTCCGGAATAGGCAAGGACTTAAGAAATCCTCCCGGCTTTTGGCACTCCGCCTTCACCAAGGCGCACGTTTGGCACTTCGCTACATAGGGCGCCACATCCTTCTTCAAACCCGGCCACCAAAACAAATTCTTCACATCACGGTACATCTTCGTGCTCCCCGGGTGAATCGAGTACTTGGTATGGTGTGCCTCGTACAACAACTCCACCCACAAATTACCCACACTTGGGACGCACAGACGCCCGTCTTTCCAAAGTAATCCGTCCTCCACGACGAATTGGGAATTTGACCCATCCAGTGCCTCTACCATGAACTGCTTCATATGAGCATCCATATCCAAAGCCTGCCGAATACGATCAGCCAGGTCATATTGGACTTCAGTCCAATTCAGAACTGCTTCAGCACTTGACTTCCTATCCACACAAACAATCTCCAATGCCTCCAACTCCTACACCAACCGCTCATCATGCACCGATAGCCAATTGGCTTGAGCTGGGGCCCGGCGACTCAACGCGTCCGCAACCGCATTTCCCTTACCAGGCACGTAGTGGAGTTTGAATGTATAGTCCCCCAGAAACTCCATCCATCTACGCTGCCGCATATTCAGATCCTTCTGATCAATAAGATACTTCAGGCTCTTATGATCGGTGTAGATATCAATCTTCACACCGTACAAATAGTGTCTCCACAGCTTCAAGGCAAAAATCACGGCCGCTAACTCCAAGTCATGGACCGGATAATTCCTCTCGTGCACCTTCAGCTGTCTCGAGCCATAATCTATTACACTTCCGTGTTGCAGTAGCACGCAACCTAAACCGCTCCCCGAAGCATCACTGTAAATCTCATAGCCTTCGGTCCCACATGGCGAACTCAGCACATGCGCCGTGGTCAACCGACACTTCAACTCCTCAAAAGCTCGCGCGCACTCCGGCGTCCAAACGAACTTATGCTCCTTCCTCGTCAAAGTAGTGAGAGGTAACGCTATCCGCGAGAAGTTCTCTACGAAGCGCCTATAATAGCCGGCAAGCCCCAGAAAGCTCCGGACTTCCGCTACCGTAGCAAGCTCAGGCCACTCCCGTATCGCAATAATCTTCGCCGGATCCACAGCAATACCCTCTCCACTCACTATATGACCGAGGAATGCCACTGAGGACAACCAAAACTCGCACTTCGAGAACTTGGCATACAGTTGATTTCTCCTTAGCGTCTCTAAAACCAAATGAAGATGCTTGAAGTGATCTTCCTCACTTTGTGAGTTCACCAAAATATTGTCGATGAAGACGATCACAAAATGGTCCAAGTACTCCCTGAAAGTCCTGTTCATCAAATCCATGAACACTGACGGCGCATTAGTCAGCCCAAACGGCATGACCGTAAACTCATAATGCTCGTATCTCGTACTAAACGCTGTCTTCGGGATATCACTCTCCCTTATTCGCAGCTGATAGTACCCAGCTTTGAGATCCAACTTCGAGTACACCGTCGACCCGACCAACTGATCAAAAAGATCATCGATCCGGGGGATCGGGTACTTGTTCTTCTCCGTCAACTTGTTGAGCTCCTGATAATCAATACATAGACTCAAGCTTCCGTCCTTCTTCTTAACAAAGAGGACCGGTACGCTCCAAGGCGAAGAACTCGGGCGCACATACCCTTGCTCTAACAACTCTTGTAGTTGAACTTTCAGCTCCGCCATTTCCTTAGGCGCTAGCCGATAAGGAGATCGTGACACAGGCTTTGCACCTGGCACTAGCTCAATCGTAAAATCTATCTCCCGCTGAGGCGGGGCTCCAGGAAGATCTGCGGGGAACACATCAGGGTATTCCGATACCACTGAAATACAATCCAACGCGGGCTTCGACTTCGCAACCTCCACTAGTGTAAAGAACAGTTCTGCACCAGCACGAACCGCCTTCACCACCTGAAGAGCATACATCAACATCTTACTCGACCTCTTTAAGCCCGTAAAAGTCGTTTCACGACTTGCTCCCAGCTTGACTTCCTTGCGACCGCAATCTATATGGGCCTGCTGCTCCGAGAGCTAGTCCATGCCAAATATGACGTCGAACTCCACCAACGGAAGTAACGACGCTTGCAGATCGAACTCCTGATTCCCAATACGAATCTTAACATCACAGATTCTATCCGCGCGCATCGAACACCCATTGGGCAACAACACATTCAACTTATCCTTCGCCATCGAAGAAGGGACTCCAATGCGTGATATAAATCCTTCGGAAAAGAAGGAGTATGAAGCTCCCGTATCGAAGAGTGCTCTTGCCGGATTTTTCACAAATCAAAACAAATCCTAAACAAGCAGTGGTAAGGTAACATGTGCATAACAAGTATCTAAATAAATTGACTTGCTATAAATTAAACCGTACCTGTCACCACATCGGCCTGTTTGATGGCCTCCTGTTGGCCAAGATTATACACTCTTGGTTGGGCCGGAGCATAGTGGGATGCGATTGATTCCACCGCCTTGCCCTTCTCTTCATAAGTCATTCCCGGCCTTCTCTCGGACTTAGGACGTCCGCTCCAACAGTCACGGGCAAAGTGCCCCGTCTTTCCACAAGTAAAACATGCACCCGGGGTCCGACCCGTAGTCGCCCCAGAAGCACCAGAAGGAGCTGGACCCGAAGTTCTAAGCTTCTTGAAGGACCTCCGATAGCCGGACTTTGAAGTCGTCGGCACTTTGAATTCAGATTTCCTATCACCTAAGCTTTTCTTTGCTTGTACATTCTTTATGTCCTTCTCCAAGGACCGGGCAGTGTTGACCAAGGTTAAGAAACCCTGCGTCATCGGCCCCGAGAGCAGTAACCTCAACTCATCTCTCAACCCTTCATAAAAGCTATTAGTCTTGCGCTCCTCATCCACAATAGTAGAGCTAGCATATCGACTCAAATGAGTAAACTCGTGGAGATATTCATCCACGCTCCTCTCACCCTGAACCAACTTCAGAAACTCATTCTCCAACGCTATCTTCTACGTCGAAGGGAGGTATCTAGCCAAGAACAATCTCGAGAACTCTTCCATCGAGACATCAACAAGTTACCTACCTCTCAATAGGTGCAGCTCCAATCCTTCCCACCACATTCTCGCTTCACTGTCCAGAAGGAACGTAGCGATGGTGGTCATTTGCCACTCCTCCGTCTCCGTTGTTGTCATGACTCTCTTCACCCTGGAGAGACAGTCTTCAGCTTGAGATGGGGTTCCAAACCCCGAGAATACTGGAGGGTTAAAGCTCATTACATGCTTAAGCTGCCTCTCGGTTGCCCTCCTTGGAACCAACGGTTCCACTACCACTTGTTCCACTCTCCTCGGCTCAGCCTCTTGCAGCGGTACCTGCTCCATCGCAGGAGCGGGCTGCTGCGTTTGCCTTGCAGGCTGCGAATTTATCACGGCCAACACTGCTTCGGCCACTAATCGTATGTTCTCAGCCGATAGAGGTGTTGCAGGAGGAACATCTGGTGCGCTGCTAGCCTCAGAAACTCGACGTTCCGACGGCCCAACACCACTTCTAGTCACCTATAGTGGTACAAAACACCGTTAAGCGACCAAATAGAATTACAAACAACAATTATAGGAACACGCAGGTTCCTCAAACACGTGTATTTTCATTCCTAAGTGGAAATTCATGAGATCTTTTACCATTATAACGATGACGCACACAATGTGTTCACCACCCTTGAAAAAGAATTCGCCCACGAATTCATTTTAAGCCCGACCAAAACCAGTAGTCTGATACCAAATTGTAACACCCCCTATTCGTCGCATATCATATAGCAGTAGGTCCGGCCGGGGCCCGACGCCATATATGTAACGCCCCGAAACTCAAAGGAGCAAAGGGGGACGTTTTGGGCCAGTTTTGGTTTCTGGCTGAAGGCACACGGCCTGGGACACGGGCGTGTCCCAGGGCGTGTCAAGCGTGTGTCGACACTTAGCCGCGAAGTCGTCGAGTTATTCTCGACGATTCGTCGAGAATGGGCACACGGCCTGCGACACGGGCGTGTCGCAGGGCGTGTCGACCCGTGTCGACACTTAGCCGTGAAATCGTCGAGTTATTCTCGACGATTCGTCGAGAATGGGCACACGGCCTGCGACACGGGCGTGTCGCAGGGCGTGTCGACCCGTGTCGACGATCGTCCAGGTGAAATCGTCGAGATTCACTCGACGATCGTCGAGACAAGGCACACGGCCTCGGACACGGGCGTGTCCAAGGCCGTGTCAGCGAGTCGTCGTTCTCCCCTCGACGAAATGTCCCGTGTACACGGCCTGGGGGCCCAGGCGTGTCAATGTGACACGGGCAAGGACACGAGCGTGTCCTAGAACCCGTGCAGTGCTCGGGTTGGAAACGGGGGAAAAATCATGGGTACACGGCCGGCTACACGGCCGTGTCAGCTGGAACACGGGCGTGTCAGCTCGAACACGGGCGTGTTCGATACCCGTGTGCGTGTTCAGAAGATTCGATTTTGACGGCAAATGCGGCACACGGCCCTGGACACGGGCGTGTGCCAGGCCGTGTTCGGCCCAGATTGGGCATTTCAGCCCCGAATCAAAGCCGCTCGTTTTCTTAGGTTGAGATCCGACGGCTGGGGATGGTTCCTGGGAGGATATACACGGGTTTGACTTAGAAAAATCCACACTTTTCATCACTTGATCTCTCTCCAAACCCTTGGAGAAAGAAGAGCCAAGGCTAGAGGAAGAGGAGCTAGATCCGCCATTGGAGGAGCTTCGGAGCTCCGAATCGCAAGCCGACTCCGGATCCACGGAGGCAACGCAAGCGCGGTGATTTCTATCCGATTACATTTCGATGGCGCCAAAGAGGAACGCAAGGGTAACGATCCTCACTTTTGAGCATGATAGCTCTCTTTCTTTGCATAGGAAGCCCCCTCTCGCGAGTTTGCGAAGAGTTGGAGGCATTCCTTCGGGTAGATATGTAAAGTCCCCGTTGTTTAGCGTCCGTATGCGAGAACGGACTTAGGCATTTTGGTTGAAGCCTACCCGGACATGTTAGTCCGGATCTGTGATGTTGCATTGCATAAGGCCGGAGAAGACTCCGTGCTATTTGGTGTTTTCGGGTTTTCTACGCGGTAGATTGCAGCAGGGAGCCTTGGGGACTAACCCAAAGGTGCACCCGAAAAACTGGGCGGACACGAGGTCTTGCCAACTTGGTGGCTTGGAAGCCAACTTGAACATAACGAGGTTATGTGACTTGCGGTAGAATGGGACTCGGTGAAAGTTTGACCCGCGCATATGGCTTAAATTGTCGTTGCGATGTGAGCACGGGTTAGATGGAGCCGTACCCGCTTTATGTCGTCCGGTTAGAGCGACCTAAGGTTACATGGGACTCGCCGTTGGCATAAATGGGGGTCTTCGGTGGTCCATGGCTTAATTTGACGTGACCAATACCATGAAGACAAATTGCTCATAGGAATTGCCGTCCAAGAGGCGGTGGTGAGTCCGGAATGTTCATGGCTTTATTTGACGTAACATCGACCGGTTCACCGAGAATGTGCCCTGAGTGCACGGGACGTGTGGCCGTACGAGCCAACGTCTGTGATGAAATGGCTATGTTTATATGGTTATATTGCTCGCTTAATGAAATGCAGGGAAAGAGCATCGCCGCCCCGAGTTGGGGGCGGGATAGTTATAATTTGGTCAGCATTGCTGACCGTTGCTTTGTTTGCCACCGTGCGGTGGTTTGTTTGCTTGCAGGTGCAGCTGGACCAAGCGGTCAATAGCGGGCTAAAGCCCTTTTTGCGAAGCTGGCCCTCGAAGGCCCGAATGGAAATGTTTTATGTTTTGTTCATGTATGGCCGGCCTGCGTGCCGAGGTTTGGAAATCATGTAAAAGACAAGTGAAACATTTTGTAAGGCCTTAAGGCCGACTTTTGAGTATTTTATAATAACATTCCTATTATCTTGCTAGTGGACATTCATGCTTGTGCTGGGTTCTTGTTTTGCAACTTTAATAAATTGCTTCCGCTAGAATGCTCTGTGTAGGACGTTGGGATTGGTTGGATGGTTTCCATACGTAACCACCCGGTCTGTCTGTGGTATATGGCGTCGGGCCCCGGCCGGACCTACTGCTATATGCTATGCGACGGATAGGGGGCGTTACAATTTGGTATCAGACTACTGGTTTTGGTCGGGCTTGAATTGAATTCGTGGGCGAATTCTTTTTAAGGGGTGGTGAGCACATTGCGTGCGTCATCGTTATAACAGTAAAAAGAACCCATGAATGTCCACTTAGGAATGAAAATACTCGTGTTTGAGGAACCTGCGTGTTCCTATAATTGCTGTTTGCAATGTTATTTGGTCGCTTAACGGTGTTTTGTACCACTATAGGTGACCGGAAGCGGTGTTGGACAGCCTGAATGTCCGGTTTCTGAGGAGCATAGTGCACCCGGTGAGGTGTTTGAGCCTCCTCCTTCGTATGAAACCGTTAGAAGGATTGTAGAAGCGGTGTTCGCTGTGACGGGTGCACAGCTAGGAGGAATTGTACAACCCTGCGCCCCTGCTGTGGCTTCAACGCCGGTGGGCGCGATGCAGCAGATGACCTTTGGTAGACCATTGGGGCAGCAGCTGGTTATGAACTTAGTGCAGGGAGCGCACACGGTTGAGGAATATTTGCAAGCTTTTCTTATGATAAGTCGCTACCCATGCTTTGAGTCGGATAATGAGCAAGCTACAGTCGATAGATTCTATAATGGCCTACGCGCCGAGTTACGAGTCCTACTGCTAGGACCAAAGTTATTGGGGTTCCGAGCCTTGGTGGAATCAGCTAGATCATTGGAGGCAGAGTTGAGGAAGACCCTCCCGATGCCAGCGACCATGGTATCGAACTATACAAACCCCATAAGAGCTGCATCCGGCAGAATGCTGGAGAAAGGGGCTATGAAATCGCCTAGTAAAGCTTCTAACACTTGTTATACGTGTGGAAAGAAAGGGCACTTTGCCCGAGACTGTTGGAATGGTGCTCGGAAGGGTAAGAAACCTATGTCAGGAGCAGTCAGGGATGTCAGTGCAAAGGAAACGGCATTCAAAGTGCCAAACACCTCAAAGTCTGGATATCAAAAATGGTATAAGAAGCATAGGACTTCGGGTCCAGCTCCTTCTGGTACTTCTGGGTCGACTACGGGTCAGACCCCGGGCTCATGTTACAACTGTGGGGAGCCGGGGCATTATGCTCGTGAGTGCCTAAAGCCCTGGAGAAAGCCCGTCGTCGTGGCGACAGGTATGGTTTAAAGATAGTTTTGCTTTAAACACTTGTTATGCATATTAGCTTAGAACTACTAGTGTTAAGCCTTGTTATGACTTTCTTTATCTGCGAGAGCACCGTTCGTTTAGGGAGCTTCGCGTTCCTTTATTAGGAATTTTATTGTGCCTTGGAGTACCTCCTTCGATGGAAAGAGATAAATTGGATGTGTTATAGTCCAATGGTGCTCTTTCGGCGAGGGTAGAATTCATTGCTCTTAGTTTGTGGTTTGGGAATTAGGAGTACGATCTGCAAGCGTCGTTACTTCCGTTGGTGGGGTTTGACGTTATATTTGGCATGTACTGACTCTCGGAGCAGCAAGCCTACATAGACTGCGATAGCAAGGAAGTCAACTTGGGAGCAAGTCGTGAGACGACCTTTATGAGCTCGAAGAGGTCGAGCAAGGCGATGATGGCCGCTCTTCAGGTGGTGAAGGCGGTTTGTGCTAGTGTAGAGCTGTTCTGTACACTAGTGGAGGTTGCAAAGCCGAAGCCCGCGTTGGATTGTATTTCAGTGGTATCGGAATACCCTGATCTGTTCCCCGCAGATCTTTCTGGCGCCCCGCCTCAGCGGGAGATAGATTTTAAGAGCGAGCTAGTGCCAGGTGCAAAGCCTGTGTCACGATCTCCGTATCGGCTAACGCCTAAGGTAATGGCGGAGCTGAAAGCGCAACTGCAAGAGTTGTTGGAGCAAGGGTATGCGCGTCCAAGTCCTTCGCTTTGGAGCGCACCGGCCCTCTTTATTAAGAAGAAGGATGGAAGGTTGTGGTTGCGTATTAATTATCGGGAAGTCAACAAGTAGACGGAAAAGTGCAAGTACCCAATCCCAAGGATCGATAATCTTTGTGATCAGTTGGTAGGGTCAACGGCGTACTCTAAATAGATAAGGGAGAGTGATATCCCTAAGATGACGTTCAGTACAGGACACGGGCGCTACGAGTTTACGGTCATGCCGTTTGGGCTGACTAATGCGCCGTCAGTATTCATGGATTTTATGAACAGGACGTTCAGGGAGTACTTGGACCGTTTCGTGATCGTCTTCATCGACGATATTTTGGTGTACTCGCAAAGTGAGGAAGATCACTTCAAGCATCTTCACTTGGTGTTGGAGGCGCTAAGGAGAAATCAGTTGTATGCCAAGTTCTCGAAATGCGAGTTTTGGCTATCCGCAGTAGCGTTCCTCGGGCATATAGTGAGTGGAGAGGGTATTGCTGTGGATCCGGTGAAGATTGTTGCGATACGGGAGTGGCCTGAGCTTACTACGGTAGCAGAAGTCCGGAGCTTTTTGGGGCTTGCCGGCTATTATAGGCGCTTCGTAGAGAACTTCTCGCGGATAGCGTTACCTCTCACTACTTTGACGAGGAAGGAGCATAAGTTCGTTTGGACGCCGGAGTGCGCGCGAGCTTTTGAGGAACTGAAGTGTCGGTTGACCACGGCGCCTGTGCTGAGTTCGCCATGTGGAACCGAAGGCTATGAGATATATAGCGATGCTTCGGGCAGCGTTTTGGGTTGCGCGCTACTGCAACACGGAAGCGTAATAGCGTATGGACGTGAGTTTTGCCTCGAAGCTATGGAGGCATAATTCTATACGGTGTGAAAGTGGATCTCTCTACGCCGGTCGCAAGAGCGTGAAGCATCTGGTTGATCAGAAGGATCCGAATATACGACAGCGTAGATGGATGGAGTTCTTGGGAGACTATACATTCAAGATCCACTACGCGCCTGATAAAGGGAATGCGGTTGCGGACGCGCTGAGTCGCCGAGCCCCAGCTCAAGCAAATTGGCTATCAGTGCGTGATGAGCGGTTGGTGCAGGAGCTGGAGGCGTTGGAGATTGTTTGTGTGGATAGACAATCTAGTGCTGAAGCAGTGCTGAATTGGACTGAAGTCCAATATGACCTGGCTGATCGGATTCGGCAGGCTTTGGATATGGATGCTCATATGAAGCAGTTCATGATAGAGACTCTGGATGGGTCAAATTCCCAATTCGTTGTGGAGGACAGATTGTTGTGGAAAGACGGTCGGTTGTGCGTCCCAAGTGTGGGCAGTTTACGGGCGGAGTTGTTGTACGAGGCGCACCATACCAAGTACTCGATTCGCCCGGGGAGCACGAAGATGTACCGTGATGTTAAGAAACTATTTTGGTGGCCGGGTTTGAAAAAGGATGTGGCGCTATATGTAGCGAAGTGCCAAACTTGCGCCTTGGTAAAGGCGGAGTGCCAAAAGCCGGGAGGATTTCTTAAGTCCTTGCCTATTCCGGAGTGGAAATTCGACGACATCTCTATGGACTTTGTGCATGGTTTGCCAAGGTCGCAGAAGGGGAACGACGCCATTTGGGTGGTGGTCGATCGATTAACAAAGGTGTCGCATTTTATTCCGCATAGGAAGGATGATCCGGTGGAGAAGCTGGCGAAGCTTTATGTGGATAATATAGTGCGGCTTCATGGTGTGCCCCGCAGCATCGTGAGTGACCGAGATGGGCGGTTCACGTCCAATGATAGGAGGCTGGTGCAGCAAATGTTGGGAACAAAGCTGAAGTTTAGCACAGCCTTCCATCCGCAAACGGATGGGCAGACCGAGAGGGTCAATAGAACGATGGAAGACATGCTTCGCATGTGTGTCTTGGACTTCGGAAAGCAGTGGCAGGACCACCTTTATTTGGTGGAGTTCGCATACAACAACAGCTACCAAGCAAGTATTCAGATGGCGCCTTTCGAGGCCCTTTATGGTAAACGATGTCGCACGCCGTTGTCTTGGTTATAAACGGGCGAGTCGAAGTTGTATAAGCGATCGGAAGTGGAGGATGCTACTTCGTTGGTGAGAACCATTCGGGAGAGGTTACTCATCGCTCAGGACCGGCAAGCAAAGTACTATAATGCCAAGCACAGGAACGTGGAGTTCGCTGTGGGTGATTATGTGTACCTAAAGATCAAGCCGTTCAAGGGTGTCTCGCGGGTGCGACGATTGAAAAAGCTAAGCCCGAGGTACCTTGGACCGTTCGAGGTTCTGGAGCGAGTAGGAGAAGCGGCCTATCGGCTGAAGCTTTCAGTGGAGCTAAGTGGTTTACACGATGTATTTCATATTTCGGTACTTAGGAAGGCGGTGCAGGAGCCTACGCAAGTGATCGCGGTCGATCAAGTGCCGGTGGATAGTGGGCTAACGACAAAGGTCAAGCCCGTGCGGATTGAAGACTCGGAGGTCAAGCGGCTACGCAATAAAGAGATCAGGATGGTCAAAGTCCGGTGGGACAATTGCGGTCGTGAGGAGCTCTCCTGGGAGCGAGAGCAGACGATGCTTGACGAATATCCGGAGTTGTTCCGCTCAGGTACAAATTTAGTTTTGTACATGTTTTTCCCTTTATGTAATTTCGTGGGCGAAATTCTTTTAAGAGGGGTAGAGTTGTAACGCCCCGAAACTCAAAGGAGCAAAGGGGGACGTTTTGGGCCAGTTTTGGTTTCTGGCTGAAGGCACACGGCCTGGGACACGGGCGTGTCCCAGGGCGTGTCAAGCGTGTGTCGACACTTAGCCGCGAAGTCGTCGAGTTATTCTCGACGATTCGTCGAGAATGGGCACACGGCCTGCGACACGGGCGTGTCGCAGGGCGTGTCGACCCGTGTCGACACTTAGCCGTGAAATCGTCGAGTTATTCTCGACGATTCGTTGAGAATGGGCACACGGCCTGCGACACGGGCGTGTCGCAGGGCGTGTCGACCCGTGTCGACGATCGTCCAGGTGAAATCGTCGAGATTCACTCGACGATCGTCGAGACAAGGCACACGGCCTCGGACACGGGCGTGTCCAAGGCCGTGTCAGCGAGTCGTCGTTCTCCCCTCGACGAAATGTCCTGTGTACACGGCCTGGGGGCCCAGGCGTGTCAATGTGACACGGGCAAGGACACGGGCGTGTCCTAGAACCCGTGCAGTGCTCGGGTTGGAAACGGGGGAAAAATCATGGGTACACGGCCGGCTACACGGCCGTGTCAGCTGGAACACGGGCGTGTCAGCTCGAACACGGGCGTGTTCGATACCCGTGTGCGTGTTCAGAAGATTCGATTTTGACGGCGAATGCGGCACACGGCCCTGGACACGGGCGTGTGCCAGGCCGTGTTCGGCCCAGATTGGGCATTTCAGCCCCGAATCAAAGCCGCTCGTTTTCTTAGGTTGAGATCCGACGGCTGGGGATGGTTCCTGGGAGGATATACACGGGTTTGACTTAGAAAAATCCACACTTTTCATCACTTGATCTCTCTCCAAACCCTTGGAGAAAGAAGAGCCAAGGCTAGAGGAAGAGGAGCTAGATCCGCCATTGGAGGAGCTTCGGAGCTCCGAATCGCAAGCCGACTCCGGATCCACGGAGGCAACGCAAGCGCGGTGATTTCTATCCGATTACATTTCGATGGCGCCAAAGAGGAACGCAAGGGTAACGATCCTCACTTTTGAGCATGATAGCTCTCTTTCTTTGCATAGGAAGCCCCCTCTCGCGAGTTTGCGAAGAGTTGGAGGCATTCCTTCGGGTAGATATGTAAAGTCCCCGTTGTTTAGCGTCCGTATGCGAGAACGGACTTAGGCATTTTGGTTGAAGCCTACCCGGACATGTTAGTCCGGATCGGTGATGTTGCATTGCATAAGGCCGGAGAAGACTCCGTGCTATTTGGTGTTTTCGGGTTTTCTACGCGGTAGATTGCAGCAGGGAGCCTTGGGGACTAACCCAAAGGTGCACCCGGAAAACTGGGCGAACACGAGGTCTTGCCAACTTGGTGGCTTGGAAGCCAACTTGAACATAACGAGGTTATGTGACTTGCGGTAGAATGGGACTCGGTGAAAGTTTGACCCGCGCATATGGCTTAAATTGTCGTTACGATGTGAGCACGGGTTAGATGGAGCCGTACCCGCTTTATGTCGTCCGGTTAGAGCGACCTAAGGTTACATGGGACTCGCCGTTGGCATAAATGGGGGTCTTCGGTGGTCCATGGCTTAATTTGACGTGACCAATACCATGAAGACAAATTGCTCATAGGAATTGCCGTCCAAGAGGCGGTGGTGAGTCCGGAATGTTCATGGCTTTATTTGACGTAACATCGACCGGTTCACCGAGAATGTGCCCTGAGTGCACGGGACGTGTGGCCGTACGAGCCAACGTCTGTGATGAAATGGCTATGTTTATATGGTTATATTGCTCGTTTAATGAAATGCAGGGAAAGAGCATCGCCGCCCCGAGTTGGGGGCGGGATCGTTATAATTTGGTCAGCATTGCTGACCGTTGCTTTGTTTGCCACCGTGCGGTGGTTTGTTTGCTTGCAGGTGCAGCTGAACCAAGCGGTCAATAGCGGGCTAAAGCCCTTTTTGCGAAGCTGGCCCTCGAAGGCCCGAATGGAAATGTTTTATGTTTTGTTCATGTATGGCCGGCCTGCGTGCCGAGGTTTGGAAATCATGTAAAAGACAAGTGAAACATTTTGTAAGGCCTTAAGGCCGACTTTTGAGTATTTTGTAATAACATTCCTATTATCTTGCTAGTGGACATTCATGCTTGTGCTGGGTTCTTGTTTTGCAACTTTAATAAATTGCTTCCGCTAGAATGCTCTGTGTAGGACGTTGGGATTGGTTGGATGGTTTCCATACGTAACCACCCGGTCTGTCTGTGGTATATGGCGTCGGGCCCCGGCCGGACCTACTGCTATATGCTATGCGACGGATAGGGGGCGTTACAATATACTACAGACAGACCGGGTGGTTACTCATGGAAACCATCCAACCAATCATAACGTCCTACACAGAGCATTCTAGCGGAAGCATATTAATAAGTTGCAATAAAGAACACAGCACTAAAGCATGAATGTCCACTAATACCAAATAGGAATGTTATACATACACCAGTACTAGCCTTAAGGCCTTACAAAATGGTTCACTTGATATTACATGTTTTACAAACCACGGCACGCAGGCCGGTCATACATGAATAAAACAGTAAACACTCCAACTAGGCCTTCGAGGGCCGGCTTCGCAACTTGGGCTTTAGCCCGCTATTCACCGCTTGGTCCAGCAGCACCTGCAAGAAACAAACCACCGCATGGTGGCAAAATAAGGCAACGGTCAGCAATGCTGACCAAATTATAACGATCCCTCCCCCAACTCGGGGCGGCGATGCTCCTTCCCTACATTTCATTAACATAAGCGAGCAATATATCTATAATCATTTCATCACAGACGTTGGCTCGCACGACCACACGCCCCGTGCTCTCAGGGCACATTCTCGGTGAACCGGTCGATGTCACGTCAATTAAAGCCATAGACATTCCGATCTCACCACCGCCACTTTGACGGCCAAACCTATGTGCATTTTGTCTTCTTGGCCTGGGTCACGACAATTTAAGCCATTGACCGCCGAAGACCCTAATCTATGCCAATAGTAAGTGCCACATACCCTTAGGTCTCTTTAACCGAACGACATAGAACGGGTACGGTTCCATCTAACCCGTGCTCACATCGCAACGAAAATTTAAGCTATTTGTGCGGGTCAAACTTCTCCCGAGTCCCATTTCCATCACAATTCACATAACCCGGTTATGTTCAAGCTGGCTCTCAGGCCACCAAGTTGGCAAGATCACGCATCCGCCCAGTTTTCTGGGTGCACCTTTGGGTTAATCCCCAAGGTTCCCTATTGCAATCTACCGTGTAGAAAACCCCAAAAAAACAACCAATAGCACGGAGTCTTCTCCGGCATTATGCAATGCAACAACACCGATCCAGACCAACATGTCCGGGTAGGCTTCACATATCATGCCTATGTCCGTTCTCGCTTACGGACTCTAAATAACGGGGACTTCACATATCTACCCGAAGGAATGCCTCCAACTCACCGCAAACTCACGAGAGCGGGATTCCTATGCAAAGAAGGAGAGCTACTCATGCTCAAGAAGAGAATCGTTACCCTTGCGTTTTTCTTTGGCGCCATGGAAAAGTAAGCGGATGAAAAGCACCGCACTAGCTTTGCCTCCGTGGATCCGGAGTTGGCTCGTGATTTGGAGCTTCGAAGCTCCTCCAATGGCCGGATCTTGCTCCTTCTTCCTTCCTTGGCTCTCCTCTCTCTCTAAGCTTTAGAAAGATAACCACTCATGAAAAGTGAGGGTTTCTAAGGCCCAATCCCGGGTATATCCATTCAGGAACAACCCCCAGCCGTTGGATCATCAATTAAAGAAACGAACGGCTTTGATTCGGGACTGAAATGCCCAATCTGGACCGCACACGGCCTGGCACACGCCCGTGTCCAGGGCCGTGTGCCTCATTCGCCGTCAAAATCGACTCGCCTGGAACAACACACGGGCATCGAACACGCCCGTGTTCGACCTGACACGCCCGTGTTCCACCTGACACGGCCGTGTGGCCGGCCTTGTACCCCCATTGATTTTCCCCAAAAACAACCCGAGCACTGCACGGGTTCTAGGACATGCCCGTGTCCTTGCCCGTGTCTACCTCAACACGCCTGGGCTCCAGGCCGTGTACACGGTCTCGACACTCGACATTTCGTCGAGTGAAGATCGTCGACCTGACGACACGGCCTTGGACATGCCCGTGTCCTAGGCCGTGTGCCTTGTCTCGACACATCGTAGAGCAATGTTCGTCGACTCCTCGGGACGAGTGTCGACACGGGTCGACACGCCCTGCGACACGCCCGTGTCGCAGGCCGTGTGCCATGTCTCGACACCTCGTCGAGCGCAGAGTGTCGACTTCACGGGCTGAGTGTCGACACGGGTCGACATGCCCTGCGACAGGCCCGTGTCGCAGGCCGTGTGCCCAGTCTCGACACAATGTCGAGAGCAAAATGTCGACTTCGCCGGCTGAGTGTCGACTCAAGCTTGACACGCCCTGGGACACGCCCGTGTCCCAGGCCGTGTGCCTCCTGCCAGAACCCAAAACTGGCCCAAAACGTCCCCCTTCGCTATTTTGAGTTTCGGGGCGTTACAAAAATAACTAGCAACCTAGCATAAAACTTCCCAAGAGCAAGTAGACTATCTCCAGAAAGGTAGCAGTAAAAAAAACATATCTAGTATCATAAGGTAAAACTACCAGTGGGCGCCAACAAACTGACACGAACCCACTGGCAAGCATGTATGTCTGTAAAAAAAAATTAGAAAAACTACCTCACAACAGGAAGAGAAATATCCCTACAACTCAAGGGATCAACAACAACACCACAGCAAAACTAGCCGCCTACCCGGCTACTAATCCGAACCTGAGGCATTCAGAAAAGAAAAGAACACCTCAGCAAATAAAACAAGGAAATCAGAATTAGAGCGTTAAATCAAAATGGGAGAAAAGAGAGTAAGTAAACAAGACAGTAAAAGCAAACACTGTCCAAAGTAAACAAAAGTACACCAAGTACCAAGTAACAACATCAAGCCCTGCTCAAATCCTGCAGAGGCTACAAGGCAAAAGACAAGAAAAACCTTGCCACAATATGTTGCATTCTACAAGGAAGAAACACCTAACAATCCTAATTTGTGAGTTAATGACACTAGTAAACAACATGGACCTGAGTTGGTGACCAAAAATAGTCCCCCAAACAAGGCAGTTCCAACTAAAATAAAATTTCACTGTGTCGGCACAAAACCACCACAAACCCAGCCCGTACCTGGGATAAAAAGGGTGGCGGCCATAGCAATACATAACCCGTACCTGGGACTAAAAAGTGGCGGCCACGACTCGCTCACAAAACATCCCGCTCCTTTAGAGCGTCAAAATACCACTACCTGCCATAACCCATGATTCGGCCCTCAAAATAAAGGGAGAACGAAAGGCCGACAAGACATCCCCACCTAGGAGGTAAACACTCGGGATGAAACGTAACTGAAAAGAAATAAATCTCAGCCTACAGGAATCGTCGAATGCAGCTCGACGATTTTCGTCGAGCGCGGGAAAATCGTCGAACTCAGGAAAATCGTCGAACGCAGCTCGACTATTTTCGTCGAATCACAGGACACGGGAAATCGTAGAACTCCGTTCGACGATTTGCCTTTCGTCGATCACAGGCCACGGGAAAAGTCGTCAAACACCGTTCGACGATTTTCCTTAACCGCAGCCATAGGACATCGTCGAACTCCATTCGACGATTTTGCCTTAAATGTAGGCCATAGGAAAACGTCGAATACAGGCCACGGGAAATATCCTCGAACGTCGTTCGACGATTTTCCCTTCGTCGAACAAAGGTCACGGGAAAAATCATCGAACGCCGTTTGACGATTTTCCTTACGCCGAACACTGGCCACGAGAGAATCGTCGAACTCCGTTCGACGATTTTCGTCGGACCCAGAACTACGGCACATCGTCGAGCTCAGCTCGACGATAATCGTCGAACCCAGATCGATGATTTCCGTCGAACTTGCTGCATTGAGTGCACAGAAAATCCTGCACCTCCAACTTCGTTTCCGTCCAATCTTCTTAGCCTAATTCAATCCTATTACTTGTAATTTATGTAGGAAAACTCACTGCTACTAATTCTAAGGTTGAAAGGCTAGATACTACCCAAACAGAGGTTTAATAGGGAATACTTTGATAAAAAGAAAACAAAACTACAGCAACTCGGCCGGGAATTTGAGTTTCGAAACTTGAGAAAAAATGAAAAAAAGAACAAAAAGGAGCATTTCTGGTTTAAGTTCCACATGATTTTGACGGAAAACAGAGCAAAATAAACAATCTCAGGAAAACATGGATGATTACAGCAAATTGACCATGAAAAGGAGAAGAAAAACTTGGCAAGGGTAGGAGCACCACTTGCCTCAATTTCTAGCGATTTATCTTGCACAGCCCTTCCTCTCTCTCTCAGCTCCAGCCGCAACAGCACCTAACAGGATTCTAAAGTTTTAATGGCGGAGAAAGATCAAACAAGAAATTCTGAGACCCCTAGAAAACCACGAAAATTGAATCTCTTACCGTAGGAATGAAGGTCTAGGCAAGAGCACTCCAAATCCGCTTTCAGAATCGAATTTCGTCCACTAACGCTCCCAGAATCGGCGTCTGATGGGTAGCAGGGTTGGCGTTTTTTTTCCTCTCGACACTGCGACAGTTACTCTTTCAAGGAAGGAGACAGTGAATAGTCTCGATTTTGTCTGAGGCTTTATATATGTGCATGGACGCGTCTAATCAACCTTAACCGCCACCTAAAGGCCACTGGTTCATATCAGCTTTAATAATTAATCATTTACACCCAATAATAGTAACACACCAAAACGACCCGAAACCGAACCACCTCAGAATCCGACGAAATTCGCACCGTAGCTAAACAACCACGCTACGAATGCAACGGCGAAGTCGAAATCAACTTTTGACGATCAAAACTCGGGTTATCACTACCAGATGCCAAAACACAAGCATCCCCCGAGAGGCCTCACCGGTCACCAAAACAGACCCGGCTTGCTAGGGGATCTTGCCAAAAAGGCTACCAACAATCCACTCAAGGAACCTAAAGAGCTAAGACCACGCTCTAACAAACGACACATGCCGGAAACGCGTCAACGTAACGCCAGACGAGAATTAAATAATCGCAGAAAAATCGGGGGCGTTACAGGCGTGTACTTTGCATTTTTCGGCTTTGTCCAGCTTTGTCTCCTGATCAATCCTGTAAACTCCATTTTGAAATTTGTAACCCAGATTGAACCTAAAATAAGAAATTTAAGAAATTAGATAATAAATTCATAAAATATATTTGTAAACTAATTAATTATTAAATAAAATATATATAAAAATATGGATAAAAGTAGAGTTATCAAATACCCCCATACTTACTCGTTTGCACGTCCCGAGCAAACAACGTTTCATAGAGAGTAGAAAAATTTTAATGCTAGAAACGAAAAATGAACCTAAGGAGTAGAATGCGAAGTCTTATGCCTATGCGCGTAGTTATTTTTGTAGAAAAACCTACTTAGCATACAAATTAGTTTTTACTTTTCTAAAATTGGTTTTCACTTATTATTTTTACTTCGAAAATGAAAACCCGATAAATCTTAAAATCACATTTAGGGAGAAAGTAGCGTGCTTACTAAGATAACATTGCACAAATCGAAGATCGGGATAATCTCCAAAGAAATCCATCAATGTCGATGGCCATAGGCTTGCCCTTTCACACTCTCGTCACGACACTAGTTTAAATTATAAGCACAAATCAATAGGACTTAACTAGGTTGAAATGTAGGCTTAGGTTCTTTTTTTGTTTGGAAAATCAAAGATAAAAACGATTGGTAGACACACAAAATATAATGAGAGGTTGCACAAAAAAATAAATTGAAAAACTCTGCCAACTCCTAAATTCCTATGTTTCTATTTCTTAACATGTTGAAGATTTTTTCAACTTCCTCTATTTATTTTCATTTTTTATCTATATTTTTTTTGAGGAGGAATGAAAAATAAAACAACTCTTTTTTTTCAATTAACTACCAAAATAAAATGTCTCCTAATCACTCATAAATCGGTTTTGTATATATAATTTCAAGCTCGGTCTTACGTGTGTAATTAGGATGCTTTTTAGGCTTTGGTAAAGTGTTGGTGGAGCTAAAACAAAAGGAAGGGTATAGGCTCAAATTGGCTTAGCAAAGATAAAACGTTAGGCAAGGGTGGAAAGGCTCAAACTTGCCAAAAGAAATGCCTAAATCATATTTATGCTAATGAGTTTAACCTATGCAAAGTCTTGAGAATAGCTAGAGAGCAAGTTCTAGACATCGAGAAAGAATACCTCTTTCTTGATCCGCGAAATATCTCTCTAGTAAACTTCTACACACTCTCTTAAACTATTCTTAGATTTTTCCGGTTTCAAAGTAAAAGTAAAATAAACTATTTCTACGCATTTAGAAAAATAAAAATCTAATTGTATGCTGAAAGTTTAATTCTACTTAAATTCTACAGACATGTGCACTTGACTAGAAATACAACATGGCCAACAGTTCTACTCCAAAATTCAAAATTCAATTAAAGCATCAAAAATCTTCTAAACACTATGTAAAAGTTGAATACTATGGATGTCGCATGTGAATAAATATAAAAATAAAAATTTCTCTAATTTTTAAATTAACCCTATTTTTTTGTTATTTCTTAGACTTCCCGAGGTACTCCCTGTGAAGGGCTCTCACCAGTACTAGGAGGTAAGATGAGGTGATATCCCAAACGTTCCTTTTTAAGAAATTTAATTTCGATTTTCTATTTTTTTTTTGAAATTTTGGATATTTTTGTTTTCTTTTATTTTTCAAATATTTGTATTTTTGTGAATAATAAGTAAAAATAAATTTGAAAATTTGAAAAAAAAAATTTATGATATTTTTTTTTTGGAAAATTTTTGTGATTTTTTTTGTATGTCTTGCTTGAGAAATATCCCCCCATACTTAAACAATACATTGTCCCCAATGGAAAAATAATTAAAGAAAATCAAGGAGACTTCCCTGAAGATGTCACATTAGCACCAAAATGTACATGTAAGACATGACTGAAGCAAAACATAATTTTGATATTTTTGAATGAAAATAAAAGATACATGGTAAGTGTAAAGAAAAGATACAAAGAAAAGATACATGACAACCGACTACAACCCTAAAGAAAAAGAAACCTAATCCTCATCACTATGGTGCCTCAGCTGCTGATAGTACATCCGTAGGTCCGTAAACTCACGCTCAATACGTGCCATAGAAGAAGCTTAACTTTCCTCCAGCGTGGTAAATCGACCGTCAAAACTCGCAAAATGAGCGTCAAAATCGGTCTGCATCACGTCTAAGCGTGTGTGAATAGACCCAAATTGACGATCCCAATAGCTTTGAGGACCAGGCTCTGAAAAAGATCCTGCGGTGGTGGTGGAATGTGGGGAGAGTGAATAGTGCCACTAGGACCAGCACCGAAATCAAGATCAAGATCCCCACCACCGACCGCTGGGGGGATAACCTCAAACTCTCCATCTCGTTGTCGCGCAAGGCCAAGGGCCTGGAAGGTCTGGAACTGAATGACTTGTGGCGTCTGAACGCAGCTCATTCACGGAAGAGAATCCCAAAGACCGATCTGCTTGGCGAGAAAAGTGATGAAGTTCCCGCCGTGCACCGCCCCCAACCTCGCATTTTCGGTCTAGTGTCGAAAGAAAATTGCGAGCAAATAACCAAGGTTCAGTGGGACCCGGGAAAACATACTATATAAATATAGTAAATCTTCCTGAGTCACCACCTCATGGCTGTCGCCGCGACTAGAAATAGTAAATGTGATGAGGTTGTGGAGAATGCGCAAAGTGAGGGAAATGAGGTGGCTGCCTTTAGATTTCTTTGGGGTGTAGGGCGCGGTGTCATTACTGAGTTCCACCCAAAAGGTGAGAAGGTTGACATTGGGAGGGAAATAAGTAAGTAGACCAAGGTAGACAGGAGATTGGGCGAAGGCCTCCATGTAAAAGCCCATGGCGACATTGAGTTGGTGGATGGTGAGCTGATGCATCACCCCACCCATGCGAAAGACGATGAAATCATCATTTGCCGCCCAACAGAACTCAAAAGACGCCAAGAAATCAATGGTGAGCTCAAGGAAAGCGTGCTCTGAAATGGAGAAGGGGGAACTCCATCCAGGAGTGGATAGAAATTCCCGAACCAAATTCGCAGCACCAAAGGTGGCGAGGATCACCCAATCCAAGATGCGGAATACGACAAGGGTTTTGGCGCGTAGGCGATCACTCTGATCCTGCTGGGTATGGTTCTCAAAAAGGAGCATGGTTTCCACCATGGCGGGATCCGCAGGGTGCTCAGAGGAGGAAGCGGTGGAGCGAGGGTGGTGGCGAGGCATTGTGGAAGGAGGGAGGAAAATGGGTTTTCGGGTTGGCTAAGGGAAGGAGGAGGGTTGGATGGTGTGGAGGAAAGAAAGGGGGAGAAATCCTATTTATAGGATTTCTCGGGTCGGTCACGCCCCCCTGTCACGCCCGTGATAGGGGGGCGTGTAGTTACAAAAAAATTTTAAAAAAAAAGAATCAGAGGCACCCTGCCTCAGATTCGCTGGTCGCGCCCCAGAGTCACGCCCGTGACTCTGGGCGTGTAAGGGGTATCCTTGGGGGCCGCGCGGGAATACAAGGCACTGGCCTCAAATTCCACTGTCACGCCCCAGGGTCACACCCGTGACCTGGGGCGTGTCGGCCTAATCAAACACGCCGTGGGAATCCAAGGCGCGACCTGGTCAGCGCCTCAGATACCCGCGATATGGGTATGACATGCCTGTGACCCTCTTAGTCACGCCTGTGTCATGTCTTAAAGACAGACAGAAAAAAGGGCTAGCGAAACCGACCGCGGGTTTCACAAAACAGGCTAAACAAGTCCATGACACGCCCGTGACCCGTAGGTCATGCCCGTGACAGGGGCATGTATGAACAAATTTTTTTTTGTTTTTGTCTCTTTTTTCATATATATTTTTGACAGAAATTAAATAAACTAAATAAAAATTACCGACATGAAGGAATATCAGGAAGTTGACGTTCGAACCCGATCGATCGTCACGCCTCAAAGATTCTTCACACCTGCAAAAACTCAAAAAAAATTGAAAATATAAAAAAAATAACGATGGGGTGCCTCCCACAAGCGCTTTGTTTATGGTCGTTGAGCTCGACCAAAGTGGGGCACTAATTTATGGGTTCGGGAGGTTAATTTCCTCCCGGTGCTCATTAGTAATATCGCCGGCGAAAAATATTTTCAGTCGGTGCCCGTTCACTTTGAATTCGCCTTTTTTTCGGGTGCAAGATAAGGACTGTCCCGTAAGGCCACGCCTCTTTTACAATAAAAGGACCGGACCAACGAGACTTGAGTTTTCCTGGAAAAAGTCGCAGGCGCGAATTATAGAGAAGAACTTGGTCTCCCAGCTTAAAGTCTTTGTGGTGCTTAATTTTTTTTATCATGATAAAATTTTGTGCGCTCCATATAAAGTTTAATACTTTCATAGGCGAAGGAGCGTCACTCATCGAGCTCATTAATTTGGAATTTCCGGATCTCGGATGACAAATTTTCATCTAGATTTAAAAATTTAAGCGCCCAAAAGGCGCGGTGCTCAAGCTCAACTGGTAAGTGACATGCTTTCCCATACACCAATCGGTATGACATACAACCGATAGCAGTCTTGTATGCGGTCCGATAAGCCCAGAGTGCATCGTCAAGCTTAACTGACCAATCCTCTCTATTTATAGAAACCGTTTTTTCTAATATTCGTTTAAGTTCACGGTTTACTACTTCTACTTGGCCACTAGTTTGAGGGTGATAGGGGGTGGCCAACCTATGTGTAACGCCATATTTAGATAAAACTTTTGCAAATTGTGCGTTACAAAAGTGAGTTCCCCTATCACTCACTATTGCCCGTGGCGCTCCAAATCGTGAAAAGGGTTTTTTGAGAAATTGGATCACAACTCAGGCATCATTGGTGGGAAGGGCTTGTGCTTCCGCCCACCGTGACACATAGTCAACCGCTACCAAAATATAACGATTTCCAAAGGAAATTGGTAACGAGCCGACAAAGTCGAATCCCCATAAATCAAAAACCTCAATTTCTAAAAATGAATTTAAAGGCATTTCATTGAGGTGAGAAATATTACCTGAGTGTTGGCATTGTTCACAACGACTTACATGTGCGTGAGCGTTTATGAAGATGCTCGGCCAATAGAAGCCAGCCTCAAGTACTTTTCGTGCTGTCTGATTTGCTTTATAGTACCCATCGGCGGGTCCCTCAAGGCAATGTTTCAATATTTGGGCGCCCTCCTCATGACAAACACATCTCCACACTACTTGGTCCGCGCAAACTCGAAAAAGAAATGGATCCTCCCAAAAACAGTTTTTCAAATTAGAAAAGAATTTCTTCTTTTCTTGATAAGAAAAACCTTTTGGGAGAAATCTTGTAGAAAGAAAGTTTGCGAAATCGGCGAACCAAGGGGTGGGGAGAGTCATTACCTTATATAAAGCGAGGAGGCACTCCTCGGGAAATGAATCATTGATGTCCTCTTCGATAAGCTCCTCCAAGTTGGTATTCTCCAACCGAGAAAGATGATCCGCCGCCAGATTCTCCGCTCCTCTTTTGTCCCGGATCTCCAAGTCAAATTCATGATGAAGCAATATCCACCTAATCAATCTAGTCTTTGCATCTGTTTTGGTTAGTAGATAATGCAAGGCCGAATGATCGGTAAAAACAATGACTTTGGACAAAGTTAGATAAGAACGAAATTTATCAAAAACAAAAATAACGGCAAGAAGTTCTTTCTCGGTGGTTGTGTAATTTTCTTGTACAGTGGTTTGTGTTTTGCTCGCATAATAGATATGATGAAAATTTATATTGATACGTTGTCCTAAGACCGCACCAACGGTAAAACTACTAGCATCGCACATGATTTCAAAAGGTAGATCCCAATTGGGAGCTATCGCGATTGGTGCGTTTATTAATTTTTCTTTTATGATAGAAAAAACTTGCAAACAATTTTCATCAAAAAGAAACGGTGCATCGTTTTCTAAAAGGTGAGTGAGGGGCTTGCTTATGTTTGAAAAGTCTTTAATAAACCAGCGATAGAAACCGGCATGCTCCAAAAAACTACGAACGACCTTAACGTTGGAAGGGGGAGGTAGTTTTTCTATTGTTTCTATTTTGGCTTTATCTACCTCTATGCCCTTACTTGATATTTTATGGCCTAAAACTAAACCTTCACGTACCATAAAATGGCACTTCTCCCAATTTAACACTAAATTAGTGTCCTCACATCTTTGGAGCACACGGGAGAGGTTTTCTAAACATAAATCGAATGAATCTCCAAAGACTGAGAAGTCGTTCATGAAGACTTCCATTATATCCTCCACTAACTCATCAAAAATCACTAGCATACACCTTTGAAAGGTTGTCGGCGCATTGCACAAACCAAAAGGCATCCTCCAATAGGCGAAGGTGTCGAATGGACATGTGAAGGTTGTTTTCTCTTGGTCCTTGGGCACAATTGGGATTTGGAAATATCCCGAGAGGCCATCAAGAAAACAATAAAAAGCATGACCAGATAGCCATTCAAGGATTTGGTCAATTAACGGTAAAGGAAAATGATCCTTTCGGGTTGCATCATTTAATTTGCGGTAGTCGATGCAAACCCGCCATCCGGTAACGATTCTAGTAGGGATTAATTCATTTTTATCGTTTGGCACTACCGTTAATCCTCCTTTCTTGGGCACCACTTGGACAAGACTTACCCAAGTGCTATCCGAAATCGGATATATAATGCCCGCGTCTAATAATTTAATAACCTCCGCTTTAACTACCTCCTTCATATTAGGATTTAGCCGGCGTTGAGGTTGAATTGTTTTATGAAAATTTTCTTCTAAAACAATTTTATGCGTACAAAAGGAGGGATTAATCCCTTTTAGGTCCGTAATTTTCCACACAATCACGTGGCGATGACGTTTTAAAACATTTAATAATTTGAATTTTTCTTCATCGGATAAGTACGCCGACACAATAATGGGAAGTTTGAATCCTCCACTAGAAATAAATATTCTAAATGATCTGGCAATTATTTTAGTTCTAAGGTTGGAGGTTCATCGTAAGAGGTTTTTAATCGGTCACTTCCTAGTTCTAGAATTCGAAAAATAGGCTCGTGTGTGTCCGATTGATTATCACTATTTTCATGAGAAATGAGATCTAAAGTTTCAAAATTTTCTTCATGATCAATAGGTGAATAAAAATTTTCAGAAAATATAATGGAGTCTTCATCGGGAGAAGCCTCCCAAAAGAAACATGAGTTGTCATTAGCAAGCGTATTTTTCATAGATGATTTGATAGTAAAGATAACTTTTTCATCTCTGATTCTAAGGAGAAGTTTACCATTACTAACGTCTATAATGCAGGTGAGGTGGCGAGAAAAGGGTGATCGAGAATAAGCGGAACCTCGGTATCCTCTTCTATGTCAAGGATGACAAAATCAACCGGAAAGATAAATTTGTCAACTTTGACAAGCACATCCTCAACAATACCCATAGGGTATTTAATAGACCGATCCGCCAATTGGATACTCATTCATGTTGGATTATGCTCTTATAATCCCAATTTTTTGAATAACGAATAAGGCATTAAAATAATCGAGGCGCCTAGATCGGCCAACGCATGTTTCACCAATAAATCGCCAAATAGACAAGGAATAGAAAAACTACCCGGATCGATTAGTTTCTTAGGCAATTTATTAAGTAAAACTGCCAAACATTCCGCGTTCAATTGAACCGTGGAAATTTTCTCAAGTTTCTTTTTATTTGATAAAAGATCCTTGAGGTACTTTGCGTATTTCATCATTTGCTCTATGGCTTCGTAAAACAGTAAATTAATATGAATTTGCTTAAATAATTCTACAAATTTACCGAAATGATCATCCTCCCGGTCTTTCTGTAATTTAGACGGATAGGGAAGAGGCGGTTGATATTCTTTAATTTTATTTTCATTAAAAATCTTAGGAGGAGGAGGGGATGTAGAAATTGTTACCTCTTATTCAACCGGATTGGAAGAAGTAAGTACCTCCTTCCCGCTCCGTAACGTGATAGCCTTCGCTTGCTCCTTTGGGTTAGGCTCTGTATTGCCCGGTAATGCTCCTTGTTGGCGATCGAAGAGCATCTTTTCTATTTGCCCTATTTGGTTCTCCAAATTACGAAGAGATCTATTGCGATTCCTGATTTCGGCATCATTAGAAGTCGTATACTTGGTGAACAACTCCTCAAGCTTGGGACTTTTTGGAGCCTGTGGTGGAAAATAACCTGCTGGAATTGTGTTTGGTGGGCAAGCCGCGTTCCCTGGATTACTCTAAGAGAAGTTGGGATGGTTCCTTAAATCCGGGTGATAAGTGTTACCAAAATTATTACCCGAATTATAAGGTGGCCGATTCGGATTACCCATGTAATCTGCATGCTCAGCAATGGTGGAAGGTTCCCAATATCGGGGTTCACAGGTAGGTGTAGATGAGGAAGCAAACATCTCGACTATTTGTTTTTGTAGTTTCTCAACATGGAGAGATAAACTGGAAACCGTATCGATTTCGTACATCCCGGACGATTTAGGTGGACGAGATCGGGGTGTACTCCACTGATACGTGTTCATGGCCATACCTTCTATAAGTTCTTGGGAGGCCGCCGGTGTTTTGTTGTTTAACGTTCCACCGGCGGCAACATCAATATGTTGCCTCGTTTGTTGATTGAGGCCATTATAGAAGGTTTGGATCTGCAACCAATCGGGGATTGCATGATGCGGACAACAATGAAGTAATTCCTTAAATCGCTCCCAAGTATCATATAACGTTTCCGTATCAACTTGGGAGAAATATGTAATATCATTGCGCAACTTGACTGTTTTTATGGGCGGAAAATACTTCGTGAGAAATTTTTTCGTCATCTCGTCCCAAGTAGTGATGGAGCCTCTTGGTAGAGAACCCAACCACTGTTTGGCTTTGGTGCGCAAAGAAAAAGGAAAAAGCCTTAGCCGGATGGCATCATCCGAAACCCCGTTAATTTTAAAAGGGTCACATATTTCTAGAAAGTTAGAAATATGTGAGTTGGGATCCTCATCTTGAAACCCATCAAATTGTACATATTGTTGTACCATTTGGATGATGCTTGGCTTCAATTCAAAGTTATTGTTCACAATAGCGGGACGAATAATACTTGAATTAGCATTATCCAAATTTGGTCGAGCATAATAAGAAATAGTCTGTTGATCAGCCATATTTGGACTTGAGTTACCTGAATTAGAAGAAAATTGAAAAGATGAAGAAGTAGAATAAGAAGAAGAGGAAGAAGAAGTAGAAGAAGAAGAAGTGTCACCGACGGATTCCTCAACCAAGTCTGGAGAATTGAGATCGCGGAGTCTTAGACGTCGTCGTAAGCTTTGCTCGATCTCCGGATCCAAATCAAGTAGATTTGATGGATTCCCTCAGGTCATCCACCAAGATAAAAACAAAATAATTTTTTTTATTTTGATTTTTTTAAAACAAAAAGAAAATGATAAAACTAATAGATCCCTGTTTTCAAAATATCAACAAAAAGTTCCCCGGCAACGGCGCCAAAAACTTGATGAAGAATTTATATAGTTTTAAATTATATCCAAACTATAATCTCGAAATAGGCAAGTGCACCTATCGAAATATAGTATAGGAAATGTCGTATTTAAACTCGGGGACCATTGAGTACTTGTACTCACAAGGAAGAGCTATTATTTTATCGAACGAAAATTTGTTTTTCGAATTTGGTAAAGAAAACATTAAACTAAGAGGAGAAATACGATGATAGGAAAGCTAGCTCTTGATCTAGAATCCCTTTGGGTTAGAATAAATTTCCATGAAATGAGAAAATACAAGCATCTAAATTATTAACTTCGACCATGGAGGTTCCATAGCTACGAAGCGCCTCTCTCGAGAATACGCATTCGACTAACCTTAGTTTGATCGATTAAGACCTCTCGGCCAGTCAAAAAACCTAAGCTTGCTTTAGGCGGTGAACCTCACTAATGGAATTGACTCCAATGCGGAAGAATTTTGCCTTCCTCTCTCGAGGGGTGTATGAAACTCTCTCTATCCTTGAATGATCTACTCGTATCCACAACCTCTTGGTAAATCTAGGATACGGATCTAAGATCGAATAAACATAATTTGCAACTTATGAATTCGATGAAATTAAAATCAAAGATAAACCGAAGTACATAAAAATAGAGAGCTTGATAATTTGAGATAAAAAGTAGAAATTTATTTCATTTCAAAGTTCATCATGATCAAGTGCTAATTGGAAATTAGCTACTCATCATGATGGGAGAATTACATGAAAGGTTGAAGAGAGACATGATTATAAAAGGACTTGAAATAAAAGCTACACTATGAATTTAAAATGCAAGAAATAAAGCAAGAAAACAAAACTAAAGCTCCCAAAATCTCTCCCTCAGCCTCTGGAATTGCCTGGAATTTATAGGCAAGTTTGTTGGATGGTCACGCCCCTAGGTCATGCCCGTGACCTAGGGCGTGTAAGGTTCGGAACCGTCATCTTCAAGCCCTGGGAACGTTGGCGCGAAATCGCCAAAAATCGTTAATTGGCGGGTCACGCCCCTAGGTCACGCCCGTGACTTAGGACGTGAAAGAAAACGGTTGTCAACCTAAATCACCTAGAGGGGGGTGAATAGGTGAGTTGTGCGTCTTTTACGGAATAAAAAATAATTAGAGCACAGCACAGAACTATCTACCAATATCACAGACGACACAAGATTTATAGTGGTTCCCCAACCTTGGGTACATCCACTTTCCCTCACCGATCTAGCAATCAACTAGACTCGGCTACTCCACTATCTCGGATCAAAAATCGATCCTACCCTCGGAACAAAGTTCCTACAAACTCGATCCAAACAAGGGGATCTACACCTCGGAAGATAACACTTCCTACAAACTCGGAGTGAAAAACTCCTACACTCGGAGAAACTTTCTCCTACAAAATTAATAAAGTTTTGGAAGATTATACAAACAGTAAATCCAATCAGATCTGATGAAATGGCCAGAAAACCTCTTCTTATGGACTTTGCAGCACTATCAGAAATCGGTGAAGAGAGTCTCGGCCCAGATCTGGATCTTCTAGCTTTTATAGAATCAGAGAGAGAAGATGAACGGTGATGTCGATCTCGATCTGTGACTTTCTTCAGAAAGAATCCTCTGAACTTAGAAGCAGTGGCCGGAGAAGATGGTGGAGGCGACAGCTTCCGTTTCGTGAAAACAGGGAGGAGTCGGCTGAAGAATTTTTCTCGAAATAAAAATGACAAGAAAGCTTGGAGAATGCTTAGGGTTTGTCATTTTCTGATAAGACCTTATATAGGAGAGACTAACGGTCATAATCAGTCATAATGATGTACACGTGGACCAATCATGTCGTGTGATTTTAAAATCCCGTCAGAAAAAGGACTTAGACAAATTTCAGAAAAGGTTCAGCCAACTACACGAGTAAGTGAATAACTACTCGAGTAGTTGAATAACTACTCGACTACATGAAGGAGAACATACTCGGGTATATAAAGATTGGCTACTCGAGTAGGTAGAAATCAACTACTCGAGTAAGCAGACAGAACTACTCGAGTATGTAGAGTGACTTACTCGAGTTCATAAAGGATCTACTCGAGTACAGGAAAAATTACTCGAGTATATTACATAAAATACTCGAGTACATGAAGGATTACTCTAGTGGGATACTTAGAAAAATTCTGAAGATGTCAGCAAGCAACTACTCGAGAGGAAGTAATCTACTCGAGTAGGTGAAAGTTTTGCTCGAGTAAAAAACTTAGAAGATTCTGGAGAGGAAAAATTTCAAGGTACACGAGTGAAACATGATCTACTCGAGTATGTGAGTATACTTACTCGAGTCCATGACTTAGAAAAATTTTGATGAGTGAAGCCTTTAATACTCGGGTATAATGAGTAATCTACTCGAGTATATAAACATGCTACTCGAGTATATGACTATGTCTACTCGAGTACATGACTTATCTACACGAGAGATACACTTAAGTGCTCGAGTACAAGGTTTCTTTACCCGAGTAAATTATACCCAAACTACTCGAGTAGTTATAGACCTACTCGAGTAAAAGACTTAGAGAATTTTTTGATGTTGGAAAACTGTTTCTTCTAGAGTAGTCAACTTACAATTCCTTTCCCAAGGTCCAATAGCTTGAATATGAAGTGTATCCCAATAGAGAGACCACACATGAGTCAACACCTTGGAATATGTAATGAGGGATTACATTGCACAGTTCCTGTGTTTGGTGACCCACTGTGGACTGACATTGGTCTACACTTCCCAGTGAAATTCCTTCACACATATAACTCAAACCAAGCATCAAATACAACTTTGATGTAGCACACTCCCGGGAATGGGATTAAGGCACGAAATGGCAAAGGGGTTCCTAAGGGGAATTTAAACGAACACGTGGTGTGCGAGTAAAACTTAAAATTTCGGCAGAGTTTCGTCTATAATGTTGCGATCTCACAAGGGGGAAATTCCCATCCAAACCTGCACGAAACATTCACATACACATTTTTCATAACCTAGCCATACATCTAGTGTTATATCACCGCGTTTCCATCCACATGGAGAGCGCTCTGGACTAAGAAATTCGATTCGGAAAAAAGTCCAAATGCAGCCCTCAAAACAAAATCAAACGAGGATATACCAAATCCTCTTGATCCGTTCGAAACCAAAGGCTAAACCAACCCCGGTTTGCAAACGTCCGAGGGGACCTATCCTTGCAAAACCTTCGCGAAAAATTCGGAAATAAAGCAATATAAATTCAGATTTTGGTAATGCAAATGAGGATCAAACTTTAGGATAGAATATGATATCAAGTTTCCACAACTCTCACAATCTAAGAAGAATCATTACCCAAGTTAGAGAAGAGGAAATTGTTACCCAAATCTGAAAATGAAGAGGAAGAAGAAGGATAACTATGGAAGAGTCGCACTTCCACGGGTCCACCGGAGTCGCACCGGATGGGGAGAACTGAGCCGCCTTCTTCGGAGTCACACCGGAGGAGGTAGGAGATCGCCGGAGCAGTGGGAATAGCCACCAAGTGGGGGGGGGGGCGGCGGCAACAGCTTTCTGCGATTCCAGGAGGTGCGGGTTCGGGTTCGGCCTGGCCGAAGGGGGCTGCTTCACGCGCACTTTAGATTAGGGTTTTTTTTTCTTCCAAAACATGATCCCCTCTCCAATACCTCATATATATATAGTATTACACCCTCTCCATCCACCCTTCATCAAAATCTAATCTAATCCTAACCACTCATGCTTAATAAAAACAACAAACAACAAAAAAAAACACCTAATAAGATTTATAAATTTATAAATTATAAACTTATAAATCTTAAGACAAAAATTGTTTATAACAAAACTATTTTGATTATAATGTTATATCATTATAATCAAAATGATGTGAAGTTACGGCGGCGGCGGCGACGACGGTTGCGGCAACGACCATCAATGTCCACGAACATGTAGCGGCGGCGATGGCGGCGGCGGCGGCGACAGTTGCGACAACGGCCATCAATGTCCCCGAACATGTAGCGGCGTCGATCAAAAGCGAGATCCATGTCGGCACGAGAAAATGGCGGGGCATCCTCGCCATCAATCCTCCCCCGCTCAAAATCACTCATCCCCGATGAGTGGCCAGGGAGAGAATAGCAGGGGACAACAACATCCACAGGTAGCCGAGCAAGAGAGGACATCCACGGGGCAGGACAAGCAAGGCAGGCATCCGCAATAGAACAGAACCTGTCATGAGCAAGAACAACAGGAAACCTCGTAGATGTGTCAGCATAAAGAAAAGCAGTACAGATCTTACCATCCAATGCGAGAACCAGGAAACCCAAATGGAAGAGCGACACGAAAAGAATCTCACCTCTCAACCCAAGAGAATCTGAAGTGGAAGAGAGAAACGTCGGGGAAAGCCACTCAGGTGGAAACCAGATATGCAAAATTAAATCCAAAAAATTGAAACACGGTGAAACACCGATTGCATCGTAAAAATCCAAAAATATTGCATTAAATCCAAAATTCGCGAAAATCATGAAAGGATCGGCGCTCCAACGTAATAATGTTGTTACGGAACCCGAAGGTATCCACTCGTGGGCTAACCAGACTAAATTGGAATCAACAATTCTGCAGTCAGAAGCTCTCGGAGGTGAACAGACGTGAAAGTGATGCAACCCACAGACACTGGCATAAGGCGACGACATGTGTACGTGCAGATCGTACCAGGATGGATGAAAAATAGGTGCAATTTGATTTGATGGGTAATAATATCGTGAGGACACCAAATCAAAAGGCACAGTCGCCGTGAAATCACACGCAGTCGTAGACGAAGACATATCTGCATATGGACACTCACTAATGCATAGCCCACAAGTCAAGTCCACTGTCATAGTTTTAACTTTTGATTTTAAAATGCCAGAAATAAATGCCAGCGAAAAATGCTCACCACCAACTATAGATTTGGACGCTCCCGGATTTGAAATGACGCACGTGCGATACAACTCAACATACCCAACTAGGTTCACTAACATGTGCATGCACGGATCATCAAAAGGCGGAGGATAAATGAGTGCGACCGGGCTTGGCAAATAATTTTGTCTAGGGGACACCGCATCAAAAATCCCCATAGCCAAGGAATCACTAGCAGTCCAACACAAAGCCTCACCCAATGCTAAGCGGTCAGATGAACGGCCCATCCTAGGAAAAGCATAGTCGGATCTATGAGCTGGAGTGGCAAGACCGAACGCGACAACTAACAACTCGCCCACACACACATCTGTCTAGGTAAGTCTAACGGGGGAGCTAGATAAATTGGCACCTCCAAATATCTCGGACTAGAAATGAAAAGCTCGGTCCCTAACAAATCCTCTAATCAAGTCAAGTGAACCAGAAGGGGAGTCGACAGGGTCGAGGTTGGAGGAGGAGCTAAGTCATACTCACCGTCAAAACACGGATTTAACGTCCACGAAAAATCCACCGGGTGCCAGCACACAAAATCAATATGAAGATCAAATAGTGGATTCGTCCTCATAGAAAACTCAATCGGATCGTCATCACCTAACTCACTCTCAGATAAACATTCATCACAGGTTGAGTCTACCAACTCAGCCGAAATGTCTTCCAACCCACTAGATATTTCATCCAAATCATAATCAGGGACGGTCGTAAAAGTAGGCAAAAGCGAACCCGACAAATTTTTAATTCCACATGGGGCTTCAGGCAACGGAGATAACATCAAAGTAACAGCTTTCGGGTCCTCAGCGCTAACATCATCCAAAAATAGCCTTCCCTCGCAAGATAAATCTTCCAACATAGTAGGTACATCTGCTAACTCAGGGCCATCGGACGGGTCCTCAACTATCATAGGAGACGGACCTGAAATATGATCGAGGGGAAGAGGGATAATCTCAGGGGGTGATACCTCAGAGGAGACATCCTCATCCAGGTCACTAGGATATCCAAGCTCCTCATCGTCACTAAGGTCGTCATAGAAAGTGGCATCGCCCTCAGTGGCGAGCTCAGACATCGAGGCTAAAAGAGCCAAAGCCCTAGGCTTTGTGGGGCACTCCACGGCATAGTGGCCAATCAAGCCACAAGCATAACATGTGGCGTTCTCCTTGTAAGTCTTAACTATCCGCCTATGCATAGCCCGCAGATTTGTAACATCCCTAGTAGTGGCAACGACAGGTGGCGGGGCAGAGGACCTAACCTTCTCCTTCTCCCTAAAGGTGGGAGGACGCGGGCTCGCAATAGTCAGATCTTGGCAGAGCAAGGATATAGCGGGAGGCTTGGAGCCACTCCTGTGATAAAAAACGAGACTAGTGCCCTGGAGGGGAGAAATGAGATCAAAAGACGTCCGAGTAAGGGGGGATGAGGGGACATACTGGTTCGATGTAGGCAAAGGTGTAGGCGGCGAATCACTCAGACAATCAGGAATCTGGGAACGACAGTAGGGAGGGTAATACTCATCCGTTAATAGATTCTTCATAATCTGCCAACCTACAAGTGAGTCGTTGAGTGACATCCCAAAACGTCGCTCCTCATTGAGCCAGAAGGTCAGAGCTCGACCCATTAATTGAAGTCTCGCAACGGGAATCTTGTGGGGGTCCACAATATGATATCGCTCAAAATAGAGTTCCATTTCCTTCACCCAACCTAAAAACACTCGCGGTCCACCTATCCCATCATAGGTCGGAACAGGAACTCTAACATGCCTAGAGGTGCGCGGCGGTGGTGTCAAATACCGGGCTAACATAACGTCTCGATCCACGACTGAAGGCGAGTGAGCGGAACTCCCAATGTGCGCCATAAAGTCTAACGGAAAACTCAAACTAAAGGAACACTAAAAATATTTTTTTTTGTTTTTGTGATATATTTTAGGAAACACAAAAATTTTTTTTTTTATATAACTAAGAAAATAAATAGAAGACCAACAAGCGTGCCTAAGTGCAAAAAAAAGGGGGAAAAGCTCGAAACGAGCGGATCGTTGCCAAGTTGAGGAATTGGCAAACCTGTTTCTCGAAGGTGAAGAAATTGGGATGTGTGTGCATAAAGGTAGGGAAGTGACGCGGGAGGACCAACAAAGATTAAGAAAGCTTTGCGCCGCCTCTGATACCAAATTGATGTAGCACACTCCCGGGAATGGGATTAAGGCACGAAATGGCAAAGGGGTTCCTAAGGGGAATTTAAACGAACACGTGGTGTGCGCGTAAAACTTAAAATTTCGGCAGAGTTTCGTCTATAATGTTGCGATCTCACAAGGGGGAAATTCCCATCCAAACCTGCACGAAACATTCACATACACATTTTTGATAACCTAGCCATACATCTAGTGTTATATCACTGCGTTTCCATCCACATGGAGAGCGCTTTGGACTAAGAAATTCGATTCGAAAAAAAGTCCAAATGCAGCCCTCAAAACAAAATCAAACGAGGATATACCAAATCCTCTTGATCCGTTCGAAACCAAAGGCTAAACCAACCCCGGTTTGCAAACGTCCGAGGGGACCTATCCTTGCAAAACCTTCGCGAAAAATTCGGAAATAAAGCAATATAAATTCAGATTTTGGTAATGCAAATGTGGATCAAAATTTAGGATAGAATATGATATCAAGTTTCCACAACTCTCACAATCTAAGAAGAATCATTACCAAAGTTAGAGAAGAGGAAATTGTTACCCAAATCTGAAAATGAAGAGGAGGAAGAAGGATAACTATGGAAGAGTCGCACTTCCACGGGTCCACCGGAGTCGCACCGGATGGGGAGAACTGAGCCACCTTCTTCGGAGTCACACCGGAGGAGGTAGGAGATCGCCGGAGCAGCGGGAATAGCCACCAAGAGGGGGGGGGGGGGGGGGCGGTGGCGGCAGCTTTCTGTGATTCCAGGAGGCGAGGGTTCGGGTTCGGGTTCGGCCTGGCCGAAGGGGGCTGCTTCACGCGCACTTTAGATTAGGGTTTTTTTTTCTTCCAAAACATGATCCCCTCTCCAATACCTCACATATATATATAATATTACACCCTCTCCATCCACCCTTCATCAAAATCTAATCTAATCCTAACCACTCATGCTTAATAAAAACAACAAACAACAAAAAAAAACACCTAATAAGATTTATAAATTTATAAATTATAAACTTATAAATCTTAAGACAAAAATTCTTTATAACAAAACTATTTTGATTATAATGTTATATCATTATAATCAAAATGATGTGAAGTTACGACGGCGGCGGCGACGACGGTTGCGGCAATGACCATCAATGTCCACGAACATGTAGAGGCGGCGATGGCGGCGGCGGCGGCGACAGTTGCGACAACGGCCATCAATGTCCCCGAACATGTAGCGGCGTCGATCAAAAGCGAGATCCATGTCGGCACGAGCAAATGGCGGGGCATCCTCGCCATCAAACTTAATTTATCTTAATTCCAGGGCGACTTCATCAAATCTGGGTTAGTGTGGATGTAATACCCAACAATCTCCCCCTATTTGTTGAAGTCAGAACCCTTTACACTAAGTTGAATTATAGACATAAAAGAAACTAAGTAGAAAAACATGAGCAGGTAAGCAATAGACAGTGAAAAGGATAATTAGACTAGAATGAAGAATTGTATATATGTAAATTTCCAAAAACATCAAGTCTACAACTTGTCATTTCAATCTCTCATCATATTTTAGTTTTAGGCTTGGGATTACTGCTTATCAATATTTTCTTGCTGTCTTCTTAGATAGCTGAATGGCTTAGGGAAATATTTAGGAGGCCTTGGAGGAGCAGCAGGGTTATTTCTCCCAAACTCTCTGTCATGGATCTTCCTTTTTAGCATTGATTTCTCATATAACTCCCATTCCTGGGAACTGTAGTGAATGCTCCTATTCTCATTGTGATCCATAACTAGCCTGAGTGTGTCCAAAATTAGAGACTTTGAGGTTGGAGACCAAGCTTCAGCATGTTCAGTGGCTTTGGAAGGAGCAGTCATGCTAGCAGAGGGGCCTTCACCATACTTCCTTTTCTTCTTGTAGGTTCTGATCTCTGGAGGAGCTTGAAGGAATATATCAGCAGGATCTTCTTCCCAGCCTGGAACATAAGTGTCTGGAGGAGCAACTGAGTCTCCAGGCTTGGGAGAGAAGGTAGGTTGCAGAGGAACAGCTGGGACAGTGATATCTGTAGCTAGAGGGTTGAGATGATGGGGAATGATGTTTGGGTCAACTGCAAGGTCTGGCAAGATCTGATTGTGCATCCAGACAGCAGTGTCATATGTGTGAAATTTGACACTCTGTATCTGGGCTAGCACATCAGCATGAATGGTCTTCACATGAGCTTCCCATTCATCTGTCTTCTGAGCAGCAGATTTTTCTACCTGTTCTTTGAGTTCTTTTATCAAACCCTCCCCCTTTCTGATTTCAACAAAGAGCTGGGCTATAACATCATCTTTAAAAATACCCACTTCTTCACAGATCTTCATCTTGTTGGCTTCATTCCTCTTGTCTAGCTCCATCTGATTGTTTGCCAGGGTGACACCTTGTTCCATAACATTACCCACACTACTGATAGTATGGTCAAGGGCTTTGCCACCAAGTTGAAATAAGTAATTGAGCCTGTCAGTGTTATGCTGAATTTCAGCAAAGCCTCTGCTCATCTCAGTCTCAAGAGCAGTTACCTTGTCAGTGACGACCTTTAGAGAGGTGTCAAATGATGTCTTTGTTCTTGAAGAAGAATTGTAATACTTTGCAGCAAATCTGAGGAGTAAGAGACTGGAACAACAGCAGTAGAGGGAGCAGCAGTAGGGAGAGAAGGAGTTACCTAAGGAGCTAGTTCTTCTATGATGACAGAGCTGAGAGCTCTGGTGGTATGAATTATATCATCCCTTTCTTCTGTATCAAGGGGAAGGGAGAAATCTAGGTTTCTGAGAGGGGCCTCAGCAGGCTCTGGAGAGGTCTCATCAGAAATAAGAATGGTGTCTTGCCCGTCTTTTGGGGGATCTGGAGATGGTGTTGGAGTCCTGGCTGGAGAATGGGCAGGAGACTGTGCTGGGGTGGAGTCCTGGGGACATTCAGAGGTTGGAGCTGGAGGAGATAGAGGAGGAAGGGGCATCACTTCTTCAGAAAGCTCTGCAATCATAACATCTATGGCAGCAGCTGTGGACAGGAGAGTGTCTTGAGGTATTTTATCTGAAGGAGTGGCTGGACTCTGTGGAGTATGAGGTAGGGATGGAATTTCTGGCTGAGGAGAGGGCTGCCTGACTTGGCTAGAAGGAGAATGCTCCCCGTCACTTGGTGCACCAGAGGAGCTGGCCACATGATGAGGATAGGGAGATGGAGTCCTGTCCTCTACAGCTGGAACTTCTGGAACTTCTGAAAGCTTGGCAGCTTGGGCAGAATTCTTTAGCTTGAGATCCCATCTCTGAATGGAAGAGATGGAGACCTTCTTCATGTGGTGAAGTGGGGTCCCTTTGGAGAAGTTGAAGACCTTAGGATTTGTTGCATGGAGGAGCAGAGAGATAATTCTGGCGTAGTTGGGGGATTTCAAGCTGTCCTTGATTTTATCCAGAATCAGCATACCAAATTGATATTTCTTGCGGCAGACAATTGCTTGCATTATATCGAAGAAATATAAGGGAATGTCTCTGATGGAGTGAGTCTTGCACAGTAGAATTTTGCCAATAATGTCAACTAGAAATTTTCCTTCAGCGTTCATGTCTGACCTTTTAATATACTGAGCGTCAGGAGAAATGCCACAGAAAAGGGCTGTTCGGTCAGAGTCTTCATCATCTAACTCATCTTCTTCATCGACAATCGGCATTCGGAGAAGCTGAGAGACAGAGGTCTTGGTGAACTTAAGTTTCAAATCCTTCACTTTGGATTTTAGGAATTTCCCATTCCTTCTGACCTGGAGATTGGAGAAGAATTCGGCAACTTCGGGGAATAAAACGCGACAGGGTTCCTGGAGAATGAAGGAGAGACCGGCGGTGTCGAGAAGGATGAGGAGGTTTTGGAAGTCATCAGAGAGCTCTGCAATACCGGCAGTGACTAGTTCTGAGCCAACACCGATCTTGGAGGAAGCCGCCATGGATGCGATTGACTGGAAGAAGTGAGAGAGGTGGCACTGCAATAGCGGCGGAGGAGAGTAGGCGAATCGGCAGAGTAGACGAAGCGGCAGAGGGTACTCGAGAGACAAAAATAATGTCGTGTAGGTTTGGGTTTTCGGAATTTCACATATATAATCCTTAAATTTCTGCTAATTAATTTAAAGGAAGAGGCGGCATTTAGCCTTGGATGGCGAATAGAACAAATTTCAAAAACTGGGATACAGAACACGAGAAAGAGATAGACTACTCGAGTAGGTAAGTGAGTTACTCGAGTAGGTCGTTAGGAGTTACTCGAGTTGGTCTGCAGAGGGTACTCGAGTAGGTGGAGAAAAATACTCGAGTAGATAGGTGACTTACTTGAGTAGGTAAGTGACTTACTCGAGTAGGTCAGTAGGTACTCGAGTAGGCACACTCTTATACTCGAGTAAGTAGAGAAGAGTACTCGAGTATGTTAGTTGTTACTCGAGTAGGTATGCCTTGACTCGTGTAGGGAAGTCACATACACGAGTATGTCTTATGCTTCTCGAGTTGAATTTTGAAAAAGTTGAGAAAAAGTAGATTTTGACTAACCCCTTGCAATTACTTGCTTCTTAGTCATCCAGCCTTCTTTAGTCCTCTTTGTTGAGCATCCCAAGCTCTGTCTTGAAGAACGAGAACTTGGTCTCGTCCAACGGCTTTGTGAAGATATCTGCAACTTGCCTATCTGTAGGAACATATTGGAGATCTATGTCTCCATGCTCCACATGTTCCCGGATGAAGTGATACCTTAGCTTGATATGCTTTGTCCGGCTGTGGGAGACTGGATTGTTGGCTATTGCAATTGCGCTGGAGGAGTCACACTACAGGGGAATATCCTTGAACTGCAGGTTATAGTACTTGAACTGATTCTTTATCCATAGCAACTGTACGCAACAACTGCCTGCAGAGATATACTCTGACTCGGCCATTGAGATTGCGACACAGTTCTGCTTCTTGATACTCCAGGAGATTAGCCTTCTTCTGAAGAATTGGCAAGTCCCTGAGGTGCTTTTCCGGTCGACTTTGCTACCTGCAAAATCTGCATCTGAAAATCCAATTAGTTCGCTGTCATTACTTCTTGGGTACCATAAGCCAAGATTTGGTGTGCCTTTAAGGTATCTCAGGATCCGCTTTGCAGCAGCGTAATGAGATTCCTTAGAGTTCACCTGAAATCTAGCACAGACACATGTTGAAAACATTATGTCAGGCCTACTGGCAGTAAGGTAGA
The DNA here is from genome assembly GCA_039583875.1 of Platanthera guangdongensis. Lineage (NCBI taxonomy): Eukaryota > Viridiplantae > Streptophyta > Magnoliopsida > Asparagales > Orchidaceae > Platanthera > Platanthera guangdongensis. The sequence continues at coordinate 124,441,572 of CM077148.1, read as the reverse complement.
GCAAGGATCCAATTATGCTTCTGTACTTGGTTTCATCAAAAGGTTTCCCTTTTTCATCCTTATCCAGAGACATAGTTGAGCCCATTGGAGTCCTCATAGAGGTTGTGTTCTCCATTCCGAATTTCTTAATTAGCTCTTTGGTGAACTTGGTCTGTGAGATGAAAATTCCATCTTCAGATTGTTTCACCTGAAGCCCTAAGAAATACTTCAGCTCGCCCATACTGCTCATTTCAAACTTCCCTTGCATAAGTTTTGAGAACTTTTTGCAGAGGTTGTCATCTGTAGAGACAAAAATGATGTCGTCGACAAAGATTTGCACTAGCAAAATCTTGCCTTTTATTTCCCTAAGAAATAATGTCTTGTCTATCTTTCCCCTTGTGAACTTGTTCTCAAGTAGAAAGGTAGATAGCGTTTCATACCAAGCTCTAGGAGCTTGTTTCAGACCATATAGGGCCTTGTGCAGAAAATAGACATGATCAGGAAAGTTAGGATCAACGAAACCTGGGGGTTGTTCCACATACACTTCCTCCTTTATTTTACCATTTAGGAAGGCCGACTTCACGTCCATCTGATAGACGGTGAAGCCCTTGAAAGCAGCATATGCTAGGAACAACCTTATTGCCTCCAGCCTCGCCACTGGATCATATGTCTGGTCGAAGTCGATTCCTTCTTCTTGATGATAGCCTTTAGCGACAAGTATGGCCTTATTCTTTATGATGGTTCCGTCTTCGTCCATCTTGTTTCTGTAGACCCATTTTGTTCCAATGATGTTCTTTCCTTTGGGTCTTGGAACCAGCATCCACACATTGCAGCGCTTGAACTGATTTAGCTCTTCTTCCATTGCCATTATCCATGATGCGTCTGAGTTTGCTTCCTCAAATTTCTTTGGTTCAACCTATGAGAGAAAACTCAGATGAAGATTCTCATTAGTTGTACCTCTTCGAGTTCTGACACCATCTCGGGGATCTCCTATGATCTGGTACATGGGGTGATCCTTCAGATGTCTGAGCTCTAGAGTTCTTGTATCTGGATTATCTTCAAGCACTGGAGTGATTTCTTCATCCTGGATGACTTCTTCATTTTGATCATCAGTCTCTCCAATAGGAGTTGGAGTGGTGATCTTAATGAACTTCTCGCCTTTGTCTTCGGACGGATCATCCAAGCTAGCTTCTTTCAGCTTTTCACCTGCATTTTTAATGAGCACACTAGACGGATTGCTTTGCAGTAAGCTCGTCTCATCAAATACAACATATATCGATTCTTCCACCACCAGGGTTTTACTATTAAATATCCTATATGCCTTACTATGGCTACTATATCCTACAAAAATACCTTCAAAGCTCTTTTCGCTAAACTTGGTGGTATGATACTTACCATTGTTAAGTATGAAGCATTTACAGCCAAAGATTCTAATGTATGAGACTGTTGGTTTCCTGCCTTTCAGAAGTTCGTAAGGTGTCTTATTGTGGTCTTTGTTTATGAGTGCTCGATTTTGCACGTGGCATGCAGTGTTGACGGCCTCAGCCCAGAAGTACTCTGGTAGTGAGGTGTCACTCAACATTGTCCTGCAGGCCTCTATGAGTGTTCTGTTCCTTCTCTCAGCCACTCCATTCTGTTGTGGAGTACGAGGAGAGGAAAACTCATGAAAGATACCTAAGCTTTCACTGAATTCTGTCATGGCCCCAGATTTGAACTCTGTTCCGTTGTCAATTCTGATTTTGACTATGGAGTAGTTGTATTCATTCTGGACTTGCCTGACAAAATTAGTAAAGATGTCGAAGGTATCTGACTTGTGTTTCAGAAAGAACACCCACGCAAAGCGCGAGTAGTCATCAACAATTACCAATGTATAGTCCTTACCTCCCAAACTTCTAATCTGCAGTGGACCAAACAAGTCCATGTGCAATAGATGGAGACATCTGTTAGAGTCTTTGCCAATAATGCTTTTAAAGGTAGCCCTTGTTTGCTTGCCTTTTACGCATGCATGACAAGGTCTGTTTTGACGTATTTGACATTTGGGGCATCACGTACTAAGTTCATTAAAAATAGTTTATTAATGGTTTTGAAATTAATATGTGCTAGTCTCTTGTGCCATTGGTCACCAAGAGACGCACTATCTTTTGCTAAAAGACACACTGGTGTAGAGGAATCTATGCAGATGAAATTTAAATAGAAAATATTCATGCTTCGAGTGCCGGATAGAATCGTTTCCATATTGTCAACGGATTTTATCAAGCACTTATCAACATGGAACTCAACTATGTATCCTTTATCGCGGATAAAAGTGCAGCTAGATCTGATATACTCTAGAGGGGGGGTGAATAGGGTATATGGTGATTTTAAAACTTTTACAACTGCTGTTGTATTTTAGGTGTGTGTGTGTGTGTGTGCAGGGAAGCAAATACAATAAACCAAAAAGCAGCAATGGACTAAACACAGCACAATCACAGAGCAAGGCCAGAAAACAAAAGGAAAAGAAAGCAACCAGACGACACAAGAATTTTATAGTGGTTCCCCAAATCTGGGTAGTCCACTCTTCTACCACCTTGGTAGAATACCACTGCAGGAAAGGGTTGATCAGGTGTCCTGGCACCAATGGGGTATGATCAGGTTCCCAAAAACCAAATTCTCAAGTCTTTTGGTGGGAGACTTGCAACCAGAATAATTTTGAAGGGAATTAAAACCCTGTACAGAGGTGGAGCGAGAGGGTGATGAGGTCTTCTCTTTCTCAAGTCAAATGAGAAGACTTGTGGAATGTTGTTTAGCAGCTTTGCTCCCCCTGAGATGTAGAATGAATCAGGAAGTATGCTGGAGCACTGCTTCAGGGTGATAGGTCTTCAAAGACCTAGAATTCCAGGTCCAGAGAAAGTCTTCAGGAACTTCTTGTAACTGATATGAAGGTATTGTTTTTTGAAGTTATCCTGAGTAAAAGAAGATGAAGAAGACTCTTGATATTGATGTAATGTTCTTCTTCTTCTTCTAGATCAATTTCTCTCTGGGCCAAGAAATGAATTCTTTTTCTTGTATTGTCTGAATCACTGTCTATCTTTTTCTTATTGTTGTGTGTTGTGTCTCTGTATTACTGACTATTTCTGTATATGTCTGTCTCATGGAAAACACTCGAATTTTGAATATCGAGCAGTAACGACAGACAGCCTGAAAGGAAGCAGCAATTAATTATTTCCCCAACTGTTTCCATGGGAAAAAGGCATGTAATAATCCAGAATTAACTGCGCATCCTAACGATAGTATACTGTGAAGAACTGTCATTAATTGTCCAGGAATCAGTGCCATGGAATGAGACGGGAACGGAAGAATACCTAGTCTGGAATCGTCGACCGAAGAACAGAATTCGTCGAACTGAGTTTTGAATTCGTTGAGCTAAGCTGAGTTCGTCGAGCTGAGCTGAGTTCGTCGAGCTGACAGTCTTCATTCGTTGAATAGACAATCTTCAATATCAGACAAACATTATTCGTTGAACAGAGAACTAAATTCGTCGAGCTGAGAACCAAATTCGTCGACCTGAGAAAAATTCTGGACTTGGATGAAATACTCTGCATCTGCTGAAATGCTGTGTCGACCCAAAATGGTGTCAACAGATTGGTCTTGGTGTCAACACAAATCCTCTGGTGTCGACACAAGCCCTAAGTGTCGACACAGATCCTCTGGTGTCGACAGAAGCTGGTGTCGACTGAAATCCTGGTGTCGACACAAATCGCCTGGTGTCGACACAAGCCCTAAGTGTCGACACAAATTCTCTGAGTACACAAATCGTCGAGTAGAGATTAGCATTCGTCGACCTGAGAAGCTGTGAACTTGAGGTCCAAGTTCGTCGAGCTCAAAATATAATTCGTCGACCGAAGCATGAAGCTGGACTTAGAGAAATTCTGAAGTAGTCCTGAGAATGCTTGAAGTAGAATCCGGTGTTCGTCGAGCAAAGAACAAAGTTCGTCGAGCTCAGCACTGCGAATTGTCTCACGATCGTCAGCGCAGAGCTCCCTTCGTCGAGCTGAGTTCGACGAACGTCGAACTCATTTCACTTAGTCTGAAAAACTGATAGATCTGGAGTTCCTGATTGTCTTGAAGAAGACTGGTCCATCTGAAGTTGAGATAGAGGACTGTCCTAGACTCTAAGACAAAAACTTGACCCAGACTATACATGATGGGTCACATCCTAAGTCAGTGAACCTAGCCCAAATCAACTAGGGATCCAACAATCTCCCCCTATTTGGGTGAGGTCACTAACAGAAACTCCAAGCAAAGAACAAACAGAAAAACAAAGCAAAATTAAGAGATATATCTGGCAGAGAATTTACAACACATGCAATAGATATATATATACATACTGGCTTTGTTTTAATGCAAGATATAGACTGAAACAGAAGCAGAAATGAAAAGAAAACACAAAATTACTTCTCTGATTTCTTCTGTTTTGGCTTGACTTCTGGTGCTTTATCTCCTGGCTTCTTGAAAATGATCTCCCTATTGGGATCTGAAGCTTGAGCCTTGGTCGTAGTCATGTCAGCTGCCCCTATGATGTTCAGTGAAGTGGCTCTGGGGACAACTGCTTCTGGGTGAAGATGCATGTACTCATCAACATTGAGTAGCTTGTTTGCTTTCCCAAATCTCTTTAGCTCATCTCTCCTGTACTGAGACATAGTAGTTAAGCCTGTTGTGTCCTTGCCTTCAGCTTTAGCTTTGTTGATTAGAGATAAGCCAATGATTTCTTGGAACCTTGCCATTCTGGCTGTGTTGGCTGTTTCTGGATCTTCAGGAGGGGAATAGGGCCTTTCAGCTTCATGTTCCTTAGATTCCTGGTGCTGCTGCTGTTGTTGTTGATGGTGTTGACTGCCTGAAGATGGTGGCCTTGGCTGACTACCACCAGAGGATCTCCCTGTTTGTCTCTGATAAGTTTGAATAGGAGCAGATCTCTGAGAGCTAGAGCCAGAGGCACCTGCTGCTAGGAGGAGGAGGAGGAGGATCCTTTCTGTATCTATGAACTGGGGGAGGAGAGTATCTCCTACTCCTCTTCCTCTCTTTTTGCTGGTTCTTTGATAACCACATCCATGCAGGCATCCCTTTGTAAGGAGCAACATTGTGCAGAATATAGTATGGAGTGTCTGCAGTGGGATTAGGCTTGGGAGCAGGAGGAGGAGGAGCCTTCCTTTTCTTAGAGAGCAACTTCTTTATCTTTTTAGCAGCCTCCTCATCTGATTCATTATCATCATCATCAGAATCTGAACTCTGAGGGTTATCATACATAGCATTCAACTTCCTCAGAGTGGCATCAGGAATGATAAGAGGTTTGTCTTGAGGGGGAATAGAAGGTTCAGAGAGAGAGGGTTCAACAGCAGTAGAGACAGAACTTGCAGCTGCTGCCTTGTTCTCTTCTTTAATGTCTGCCAGAATGAGCTCATCCAAATCAGGCATGGGAGAATCATCCATGACAAAATCTAGGATAGGGCAGATTTTTGGAATAGACACAGGAGTTGGAATAGCAGTAGGAGCAGCAAAGGTGTCATAAAGTTACCTGGCAACTGCTGGACTTGCTGGAGAGGTATACTGGACAATAGCCAAATATGGCTTAGCAACCTCTACTGAGGGAATCTTCATATATACAGGATCAAAGATCTGAAGTATCTCAGATAAATTAACTGTGGGATTTAAGAGGAAATCACCAGCAGTTGTTATTGAATCTACTGACTCATCAAGGTTACTGTCAGTGTCCATGAATTGAATAAAATCAATTGCTATATCTGTAACTGCAAGTGCATTATCAAGCACTGAATCAACTGTATCTGTGGTGTCAAAAACTGTATCTGCAGTATCTGTATCTGTATCAATTGTATTCACTTCTGCAGCTGCTGCACCAGCTTCATCATGGAGCATCTCCCCCTGCCTGGGTTCAGGAAAACCTGGAGCCAGGCCCCTGAGTGAAGAGGGGGCAGCAGAGAGGGCTGAGATTTGGGCAGATAAAGAATCAATGGAATTCACCAGAGGTGTAATGGCCTCTGTGATGAGTGATTTAATAAGAGGAGTCAGAAGAGAGATGATGGAGGGAATGGTGGGAGAATCCATAAGTGGAGAAAGAAGAGTAGAGGAGGAAGGAAGAAGATGTGGAGGGGATAAGGGAGGGAGAACAGGTTGTGATTCAGTGGGTATGGTGTAGGATGGAATAGTGAATAGGTGTGGTGGAAGAGGGGATTGAGGAGGTGAGGGAATATGTGTTTCAGTGGGGGAAACTGGAGGTGTAGGGATATGTGTAAGATCAGGCGGTGGAGATTGATGTTGAGGTGGAGTCAATTGAGGTGCAGGAGGAGTGGGAAGAGATTTGGTAGGGGGAATGGCCTCTTCAGTGTCAGGGTGGGGAGTGACCTTGATGGTCCTGGTGCTCTCAGAAGCATTGATGGAGGAGGAGGAACCCTTGGAGGGTTTGATGATTGTCCTCTCCCATCGGCCAAACAAGGCACAGGTGAGGCGCTTGCTGGCATTGATGAATGTGGTCGGGGAGACCAAACATTCACTGGCCTTTTCCTGGAGGAAAATCCCCAGGATTCTGCCGTAGCAGACTTCCTTCTTGCTAGTTCTCTTCTTGATAAGGTCAAAGAGAACCATGCCCCAATCGACCTGACGCTTGTTGAGCACTGCGCACATAATCAGGAATTGATGGCGAGTGATATAGTCATGTGCCGAGTGCTTGCCCATTAGAATTTTCCCTGCAATGTCAGCCAAAAATTGATAGGCGGCTGACAGTTGTTTCTTCAGAAGCTTATTAGGGTTGTTGCCGGAGAAACCCATGACTTTCAACATATCAGCATATTCCTCAGCGTCCATTTCCAAGTTGTCTTCCCCATTGATCAGTCCAAAAATTTCAGAGAGTACTGCTGGGGACAGGGAAACGGCAGTGTTTCCAATGTGTCCTGTCAGATTTCCATCTTCAGAAACTGTGGCAGTGTACACCCATTCTCTTATCTCGGTTGAGTGTAGCTTGATGCTGCGTGTCATGAAATCCTTGAGATGCAATTTTTCAAGTAATTTAAGGATATACAGAAAAATTGGATCGGAATGTTGGAAGGACTCAAAGTCCATGGAGAATGCTGCATCAAACTTCATCGCTGCAAGTGCTCCTGGAGGAATCGCCATTGATGACCTGCACAGAAAATCACAGAGAAAACGGCGATCAAGAGCAAAGGAACTGAAAGCACGGTACGGAGGTCGAAGAAAACCTAGATATAGGATTTTCAGAATATGAATCGACAAGCTCCGTTCCACGAAAAGAGGCAGATCTTCGAACTGAGGTCGACGAAATAAGGTAGAGGTGAGTAGTTCGTCGAACTCATTTAGATGAATTGAAAACAGTTCGTCGAACTCCGTTCGACGAAATGGTTTCTGAAGTAAGGTTCGTCGATCTTCGGTCGACGAAAATTGTTTCCACACAGAGAATTCGTCGATCTCCGTTCGACGAGAATCTCTCAAACTTTCCCTAATTCGTCGAACTCCGTTCGACGAACTCTGGAAAATTCATCGAATGCAGACAGAAACTAATTTAACTCTTCTCCATCAATCATTCCCAGTTGATTTATAAAGAACAGATGGGTTTTCTCATCCAAAGGCTTGGTGAAGATATCTGCTCTCTATAGATCAGTAGGAATGTGGATCAAGTTAATTTTCTTTTTGTCCACATTATCTCTAATGAAATGATGTCTTATTTCAATATGTTTAGTCCTAGAATGATGAACTGGATTCTGAGCTATAAGCAATAGCACTAGTATTATCACAAAATAAGGTTGAATTATTTAAGTTGATACCATAATCTAGGAGTTGGTTTTGTATCCATAGAATCTGTGAACAGCAGCTGCCAGCAGCCATATACTCTGCCTCAGCAGTTGATGTAGACACAGATGTCTGCTTTTTGCAAAACCAAGAGACAAGTCTCATACCCAGGAACTGGCAAGTTCCAGAGGTACTTTTCCTGTCCACTCTACATCCAGCATAGTCAGCATCTGAGTATCCAGTTAACTCAAATTCTGACTTTGCAGGATACCAGAATCCTAAACTAGGATAACTCTTTATATATCTCAAAATCCTTTTTAGAAAAATAAGATGAGATTCTTTAGGATTCACTTGGAATCTAGCACAAAGGCATGTGGCAAACATTATGTCAGGCCTGCTAGCTGTTAAGTATAATAGGGATCCAACAATTGCCCTATAATGTTTCTGATCTACAGGTTTCCCTGCTGCATCAGAATCCACAACAGTATTGGTAGTCATAGGTGTTTTCATTCCTGAGGCATCACCCATCCCAAACTTTTTAATAAGCTCTTTAGCATACTTAAATTGGGAGAGGAAGATACCATCAGGGAGCTGCTTCACTTGGAGACCAAGGAAGTAGGAAAGCTCACCCATGCTACTCATCTCAAATTTGGAATGCATGAGGTCAGCAAACCTCTTGCACAATTTGGGATCAGTAGACCCAAAAATGAAGTCATCCACATATATTTGTACCAATAAAATTTGGTCCTTATGATGTCTAGTGAAAATGGTTTTATCTATGGTTCCTCTTGTAAATTTATGCTCTAAAAGAAAGCTAGCTATGGTCTCATACCAAGCTCTTGGAGCTTGCTTTAAACCATAAAGAGCTTTATGCAATTTGTAAACATAAGAGGGTTGAGTTAGAGAGATAAAACCTGGAGGTTGTTCTACATAAACCTCTTCTTGAAGTACACCATTCAGAAAGGCACTCTTAACATCCATCTGGAATACTTTGAACTTATTGTATGCTGCATAGGCTAGGAATATTCTAATGGCCTCCAACCTTGCAATAGTGGCAAAGGTTTGGTCATAGTCTATTCCTTCTTCTTGCCTATATCCTTGGACAACCAGTCTAGCCTTGTTCCTTACTATGTTCCCTTGTGCATCTAATTTGTTCCTATAAACCCATTTGGTTCCAATAACTGGGTAGTTATGGGGTTTTGGAACCAAATCCCAAACTCTACATCTCTCAAATTGATTTAGTTCCCTTCTTGCATTGCAAGAATCCAGTGGGGATCTTGCTCAGCTTCATGGATGGTGAGAGGTTCAATTTGAGAGAGAGAAAACATACATGCATCAAGTCTTGATTGAGCTGATGTCTTGTCTGTACACCAACTGAAATGTCCCCAATCAACTTGAGATCTGGGGTGATCTCTAAGTGTGACAAGATTCAGTTTGTGGAGTTGGTTGATCAACAGCTTCTGCTTCTGCAAATAATTCCTCTTGAGGAATGGTACTGGCTGTTGATGGAAGTTCAGTTACTTCCTCTTGGATTTTCTTCTTCACTATCTTCAGCAACCTGTGGAGTGGGATGAGTTGGAACCTCTTGGGTAAGTTTAGTCCATCCATAGACTCACACATTGGTGAAACCTGTAAAGGACTATTGGTAGAAATGTCTTTCTCCTTATAAGACATGTTAGCTTCATCAAAAGACACATGGACAGATTCTTCAATTTTAAGGGATGATTTATTGAAAACCCTATAGGCCTTGCTTACTTGGGAATATCCTAGAAAAATTCCTTCTTCAGCCTTAGCCTCAAATTTTTCTAATGTATCTTTTGTTATTAGTGTGGATGTAACATATGCAACCAAAAACTTTAAAGTAAGTGATTTTAGGTTTCTTTTCTTTAAGTAATTCATAGGGGGTCCTTGTGTTTTAGTTTTATGTATAAGACATCTGTTCAGGACATAGTTAGCTGTGTTTATCAGCTTCTGCCCAAAAGATAGTTTAGGCATGTAAGCATCTGTTAATAATGTCCTGCAGCTTCAATGAGTGTCCTATTTTCCTCCATTCAGCAACCCCCATTTTGTTGGGGAGTTCTAGGAGACTGAGAAGCACTGCCTGATACCTTCCTTCTCACAGAACTCATGCATAAGAAGAGACTCAAACTCTGTGCCATGATCACTTCTGATCAATGCAACATGAGTAGAGAACTCAATCTTATGGTCCTGAAGAAATCTGTAAGACTTTGAATGTATCTGACTTAGCTCTCAGGAAGGCTACCCAACTGAATCTGGAGAAATCATCAACAATAACTAAGGTGTATGACTTCCCTCCTAGGCTTTGTACTGCAATGGGTCCAAAAAGATCCACATGAAGCAGATACAAGTATCCTAGGTGAATCACTTTTATTAATGGATTTGAAGCTAGTTTTAGTTTGCTTGCCTAGTTGACAAGCCCTGCATAGGCTTTCCTTCTTGTAGGGACCAAAAGGTAAACCTCTAACAAGGTTGTCTTTAGATAACCTAGATATGTTCTTAAGGTTTACATGTCCTAGCCTTTTGTGCCATAGCTCATTTGGTTACTAGTGATATTGAGTAAACAAATATCAGTTGTGGCAGAAATGAAATCTACTAAATATATGTTTCCTTGTCTAAGTCCAATTAAAACAGTTTGGTTTTTATCATTTATAATAGAACAAGAGGTAGAGTTGAAATGTACCTGATAACCTTCATCACATAATTGACTTATGGATATAAGGTTATGTTTAAGTCCTCTTACATATGTCACCTTTTTGAAGGTCACTGCTCCAATGCTTACTCTTCCATACCCTTCTGACTGACCACTCTTTGAGTCTCCAAATATCACCTTTGGTCCTAGCTTGGACTTATAGTTGGAGAGATTTGCTTTGCTGCCAGTCATGTGCTTGGAGCAGCCACTGTCCAGTACCAGGTCTGACTTAGCCTTGGACAGTTCTTCACCTTTACCTGCATCAAAAAATAAAGCTCAATTGTTCTTGACCCAGGTTACCTTGGGTCCTTGGTTTGGCTGAAAAGTAAAACTAGAAATGACTGATAAGCAGGTGAGACTTATACCCTAGTGGGTGATATCTCCTAGGTGGGATTATCCAATCAGCTACTGGATTAAATGTCTTGTTAGCTGTTTTAAAATTTCTATAGGAGAAATTATTTATATTTGGTCGTTCTGGGATCGACGAATTATTGTAAGTTCGTCGACCAGAGTTCGACGAATGGGGATGAGATCGTCGACCTCCACTCAGAGAATGACCATGGCCATTTTCTGCATCCCACGTTCGTCGACCTCTGCTCGACGAACCATGCACAGTTCGTCTATCGCAGTAGGACGAATAATTATTTCTGAAGTTTGCGTTCAGCGTTCGTCGATCGGGGTTCGACGATCTTGCAGGATTTCGTCGATCTAAGTTCGACGAATTCTGCTGAACTTGGTTTTTAACAGCTTTCTTCTGTTTTCTGTTTCTATTGTCTAGGGGATTTGACTTGTTTTCTGATCTGTTTTTTCAGTTAGTTCTTTTTGCCTTAGCAGTGATAAACTTTATGGGAGTAGAAAGTATATTCTTCTTTATTATGGGGGGTAAACCTGATGAAGCACCCAAGCCCAGCCTGCCATTTAATCTGGCATTTACTGTGCTTGTGATATCCATCATCTTGAGGCTTCTCCCATTGAGAGATTGCTCAAGTTGTTTTGCCTCACATAATTCTGATTTTAACTTGATTATCTGTTCATTAGCTAGTGTCAATTGGTCAGTTAGTTTTCTATTTTCTGTGCTGACAGATTCAAGGTTTTCTAGTCTAGTCCTCAAGGTTTTTATTTCTTTCTCTGAGTTTATTAAATCCATGCACATAGTTTTAAATTATACTTTAAATAAGTCAGAATTGAAATCAAAACTAGAAATCACCTGATCAGCCTCTGAGTCTGAGGCACCTTCATCTTCAGAATCCTCTTCTGATCCACAGTTGCTTCTGGAGGCATCTATTGTCATTAGGCACACCTCCTTTGGTCTGGCTTCTTCCCTTCTTCACTGGAGCTGGAGGAGGATGTTTCCTCTTCTGTGTCACTCCAGGACTCATCATCAAATCCTTTGTCCTTCCTTTTATACTTATTGGAGGAGGGTCTGCTGCTTTGTTTTCTTCTGGAATCCTTGTCCCTGCCCTTGTCCTTTTTCTGATTCTCTGGGCATTCTGAAATATAGTGCCCTGGCTTTCTGCATCGAAAACACACAACCTCCTTAGTTGGTGTCTTGTCATATTTGGGTTTATCATCCTGCCTAGATGATTTTCTTCTAAAGTCCTTTCTTGCCATTTTGTAGAATCTTTTGGCAAAAAGACTCATTAACTCTTCATTGGAGGTAGATGTTTCATTGTCTTCAGAAGATTTGAGGGCCAAGCTGTGCTCCTTCCTAACTGGGGTAGTTGCCTTCTGTTCTGCTGCCTCTCTTGATTTGACAAGCTGCTCATATGACTTCAGCTTGCCTAGTAGAGATTCTGTTGAGATCTCATTGAGGCTTTTGGCTTCTTTGATTGGCCAGATTCTGGAGTCCTATGAACTGGGGAAACACATCAGTATCTTATCATTCACCTCAGTTAAGGTGATGTCCTTGTCAAGAGTCTTGAGTTCACTAATGATTGAACTTAATCTATTGTACATCTCAGCCACTGATTCTGTCTCATCCTTTTTGAAATTCTCATAGAGAGAAATGAGACTAGATCTCCTATCCTTTCTTTCATCAGCTGAGCCTGCTACCATTTGATTGAGAGAGTCCCAAATGGCCTTGGCTGAGGTGCACTCAGCCACCTTCTGAAATATGTCATCTGACATTGTTTGGGCCAGAATATTCATAGCCTTTGCATCAGCCATCTTGGCTTTCTTATAGGCTTCAGTATTGTCTGGAGGTGGTACTGCACTCAGATTAGTTGATGTGCTGGCAAAAGTTGTAGGAGCTGGAGGAACACCTGTTGAAATGACAGAAAAAATATCCTCATCAATGGAGTTCATATATAATCTAATTCTTGCCTTCTAGATGACAAACTTATTAAGATTGCACACTGGAGGTCTGATGCTTGTATAATCCTTGTTTTGGGCCATGTCTGTGAGAACAAAATCTAATAACAGAAAAAAAAAAACAAAGAGATCTAACTAAGGGATCTTTGGGTTCAGGTGTTAGCCTGTACAACCACTAAGGTGTGGTATTATTAACCAAACTCGCTTTGATACCAATTGAAAGTGCAGCTAGATCTGATATACTCTAGAGGGGGGGTGAATAGAGTATATGGTGATTTTAAAACTTTTACAACTGCTGTTGTATTTTAGGTGTGTGTGTGTGTGTGTGTGTGCAGGGAAGCAAATACAATAAACCAAAAAAGCAGCAATGGACTAAACACAGCACAATCACAGAGCAAGGCCAGAAAACAAAAGGAAAAGAAAGCAACCAGATGACACAAGAATTTTTTAGTGGTTCACCAAATCTGGGTAGTCCACTCTTCTACCATCCTGGTAGGAAACCACTGCAGGAAGGGGTTGATCAGGTGTCCTGGCACCAATGGGGTTTTGATCAGGTTCCCAAAAACCAAACCCTCAAGTCTTTTGGTGGGAGACTTGCAACCAGAATAATTTTGAAGGGAATTAAAACCCTGTACAGAGATGGAGTGAGAGGGTGATGAGGTCTTCTCTTTCTCAAGTCAAATGAGAAGACTTGTGGAATGTTGTTTAGCAGCTTTGCTCCCCCTGAGATGTAGAATGAATCAGGAAGTATGCTGGAGCACTGCTTAAGGGTGATAGGTCTTCAAAGACCTAGAATTCCAGGTCCAGAGAAAGTCTTCAGGAACTTCTTGTAACTGATATGAAGGTATTGTTTTTTGAAGTTATCCTGAGTAAAAGCAGATGAAGAAGACACTTGATATTGATGTAATGTTCTTCTTCTTCTTCTAGATCAATTTCTCTCTGGGCCAAGAAATGAATTCTTTTTCTTGTGTTGTCTGAATCACTGTCTATCTTTTTCTTGTTGTTGTGTGTTGTGTCTCTGTATTACTGACTATTTCTGTATATGTCTGTCTCATGGAAAACACTCGAATTTTGAATATCGAGCAGTAATGGCAGACGACCTGAAAGGAAGCAGCAATTAATTATTTCCCCAACTGTTTCCATGGGAAAAAGGCATGTAATAATCCAGAATTAACTGTGCATCCTAACGGTAGTATACTGTGAAGAACTGCCATTAATTGTCCAGGAATCAGCGCCATGGAATGAGATGGGAACGGAAGAAGACCTAGTCTGGAATCATCGACTGAAGAACAGAATTCGTCGAACTGAGTTTTGAATTCGTCGAGCTAAGCTGAGTTCGTCGAGCTGAGCTGAGTTCGTCGAGCTGACAGTCTTCATTCGTTGAATAGACAATCTTCAATATCAGACAAACATTATTCATTGAACAGAGAACTAAATTCGTCGAGCTGAGAACCAAATTCATCGACCTGAGAAAAATTCTGGACTTGGACAAAATACTCTGCATCTGCTGAAATGCTGTGTTGACACAAAATGGCATCGACAAATTGGTCTTGGTGTCGACACAAATCCTCTGGTGTCGACACAAGCCCTAAGTGTCGACACAGATCCTCTGGTGTCGACAGAAGCTGGTGTCGACTGAAATCCTGGTGTCGACACAAATCGCCTGGTGTCGACACAAGCCCTAAGTGTCGACACAGATTCTCTGAGTACACAAATCGTCGAGTAGAGATTAGCATTCGTCGACCTGAAAGCTGTGAACTTGAGGTCCAAGTTCGTCGAGCTCAAAATATAATTCGTCGACCGAAGCATGAAGCTGGACTTAGAGAAATTCTGAAGTAATCCTGAGAATGCTTGAAGTAGAATCCGGTGTTCGTCGAGCAAAGAACAAAGTTCGTCGAGCTCAGCACTGCAAATTGTCTCACGATCGTCGAGCGCAGAGCTCCCTTCGTCGAGCTGAGTTCGACGAACGTCGAACTCATTTCACTTAGTCTGAAAAAATGATAGATCTGGAGTTCCTGATTGTCTTGAAGAAGGCTGGTCCATCTGAAGTTGAGATAGAGGACTGTCCTAGACTCTAAGACAAAAACTTGACCCAGACTATACATGATGGGTCATATCCTAAGTCAGTGAACCTAGCCCAAATCAACTAGGGATCCAACAGCGGAGTTGGCTTATGCTAATGAGATTGTGTTCCAATCCTTCAACATAGGCCACATCCGAGAAGGATAAATTGCCATTAGTAATCATATCATAGTCTCTAGTAATTTCACGGTCTTAACCTCCAAAGATGACCTTTGGTACGTTCACAACTGGAGTAAAGTTCTGAATGAGGCTTCTAGTCCCGGTCATATTCCAAGAGCATCTGCTGTCCAAGTACCAGATAGGCATTTTGTTGGCCTTTGGACATCCCTGCAATCATAATCAATTTGCCTTAGGAACCCAAACACGTTTGGGTCCTTGGTCTCGGGTTAGAGTGCTCCCCCTACGAGTGTTTGCATTATGAGCGGTCTTTCTCATATTGCTGACATGAGGGGTTGCAGCATTTCTGGAATTGAACCAGCAATCTATGGCGAAGTGACCAACCTTGCCACAGCACCAACAGTCAAATCGGTTGTACCTTTGCCTCAAGATCTCCTGCTTGACCTTTTGGAACTTTGGTCTAGCAGGGGTAGCATTTTTGGAGAAATATGCCTCATGATTATGGCAATCACATGGCTTCTTCTCCTTTATAGGCTTCTCTACAACAGACTTTGTCTTTGGTGCCTTCTTTAAGTTATGCCCATGATTGAAAGGGCCATAGCTTTGAAGAATAACTTCTTCATAAGGTGCCTTAAAGACACTTTAGCCAAGGTTTCGGGGTCGAGCCCATCCTTGATAGCGGGACTTTGGCTCTACATAAGTAGGCCAAGCAAAGTGCCCGTATGATGAGTCAAAATCAAACTCATTTGATGGAAAGATGACCTTTTTGATTGTAGTTTGATTTTGAGGGGCTTTTCCCTTTTCTTCTGCTGAGGCCTTTTTGACAGCCTTATTTTTCCGTTGATTCTTGTTTCTCCTAGAGGATTTACTAATAGCTTCTTCATGGCCTAGCCCAGCTCCCTTGGCCTTTGCTGAGAATTCAACAACGAATGGAAGAACTGTCTTGGGCTTCGAGAAACTCTCAATAAGTTTCCTTTCAGTCGCAAGTTCGGCTTCCAATCCCTTGATGATCTTCTCCTTAAGGTCAAGGTGCTCAAGAGCCTTGTTGTATTCTTCAATGGTATTATTGAAGTTTTCTTCGAGGGAGTCAGTCTTTGCGACTTTCTCTCTCAAGATGCTCTCTTCGGCTTTTAGAGACTTGATCTCTTTAGCCTGGGTCTTCACGATTCGACGACATTTGTTGTAAGCCATGATTAACTCCTTGTACTGGGCCATTAATTCTGACTCATCATCAGAGGAGCTACCCTCGCAATCATGTTCAAAGACTTCAGACTCTGAAAGAGGGGTATGAGAGTTTACCTTCCCAGTGAACTGGGGCTCTTGTTCATCATCTGTGTAACAGCCCAAAGTTCTGAAACAGGAAAATTTGGGTGACATGCCCTGGGACACGGGCGGGTCCCAGGGCGTGTCAGGTGACACGGCTGCGACACGGGCGTGTCGCAGGGCGTGTCGAGATTGTGTCGACGATTGGGCTTTGTCTCGACGATTTCTGTTCTCGACGATCCGTCGAGAGGAGGCACACGCCCAGGACACGGGCGTGTCCAAGGCCGTGTCGCATTCTCGACGATTTTTCTCGACGATCGTCGAGTGTCGAGAAGTGCGTGTCGAGTGTTGAACACGGCCTGTGACACGGGCGTGTCACAGGGCGTGTCAAATCAGGCGACGAACTCAGCCCGCCGAAGGATTTTGACATGGCGTGTCTTTGTGCCGTGTCTGGGCACACGGCCTGGGACACGGGCGTGTCACAGGCCGTGTGAAGTCTCGGGATGATTTGGGATTTTTTTTCACCCAGGTACACGGCCACAGACACGGGCGTGTCTGAAGGCGTGTTGGTGACACGGCCCATGTCACGGGCGTGTCCCGTGGGCGTGTCACTGGTTTGGATAAGTCGGTTGACCACCGCTTGAGACACACGGCCTGGCACACGGCCGTGTTCGAGGCCGTGTCGGGTCAAAATATGTGTTTTTTGGCAGAATCGTGGCCGTCCATTCCTTCAGTCTGGATCCAAGGGCTGAAGCCTCTTCCTCTTTTTCCTTCAAGGCCGAAATCAGAGAAGTATGAATCATTTTACTTTGGCCTTCATCTTTCTTCAAGAGAGAGAAAGAGAGAAAGAAAGGAGGAGGAAGAAGGAAAGGGGGCTGCTGCTGGTGGTGCTGCGGTTTACCGACGAGAGATCCGAAGCCAGCGTTGCGGAGGAAACGCTCTTGCGAGTCTTGCAAGCTAGCTTGGAGGCCATGGCACCGAAGCGATCGTCAAGGGTAACGACTTTTCTTCCTAGCCATGTGAAGGCTTCCGTTTTGGCATATCTTTTGATTCCCCCACCAAGAGGTGGCTGCTTTTGGGAGTCGTTTGGGTGATTCTTGAAATCCCCTTTGTTGTGCATATAGATCCGGAAATGGAGTACGGAAATAGGCATGCTGTGTGAAGCCCATCTGGACAGGTTGGTCTGGATTGGTGATGTTGCATACGAACCGGAGAAGACTCCGTGAGAAACGTGTAGTGTAGGAGTCTATGGGTTATGCCTGCGAAAAGGAGTAGCAGGAAGTACTGGGGTGGTAGCCCAGGAAAATTGCCTTGTGATGGTTTTGGGTCCAACCTGTGAATGAGGCACAGGAAGTACTGGTGGGACCAGGAAAGGCCCTTTTTTGTGATGCTTGTTGTCATAGGGTGTCCACCTGTGGAGCGAGTCACAGGAAGTACTGGTGGGCCCAGGAAAGACCCCTGACATTTGTAATTTGCGGTGTCCACCTGTGACGGGAGTCATAGGAAGTACTGGTGTGCCCAGGAAAGACCCGCTGTTGCTGTGAGGAAATGGGTATAGTGAAATACCCAGTCTTGAATGCCAGAACAGGATTGGTGAGACCGACCCGCGCCTTTGATATAGCCATGAGTACGCTGTACTCGGAGAAGGCAAGGCGATTTGAGCAACGGGGGGTGGAGGATCCGACCTGCGCTATGTCCGTCTGACGTGAGATCAAAAAGTGCGGTCTGTTGGAGCACATAGCAAGAGTCTTCAGCCTGCGCGCCATGACACAACGGGGGGCTACGGGCCATCCTGGTGTCCGAGGACTAACTCCGGCTGCACGCCATGGAGTAAATGCTCAAGAGATTTACCGTTGGGTGATAACCCTGAGACGGTGGTGGGCAAGAGGTTGCCAGAACACCAAGAATGTGCCCTGAGTGCACGGACCGTTGGGCTGGGTGGCGAACGGTTGTGATGGCTTGTGTGCGTGAAAGCACTTTTTGATGATATAGCTTGCCATACTTGTGATATGATATGCCTGCAGGGAAAAATACCGCTGCCCCGAGAGAAGGGGTAGGGTCGTTATAATTTGGTCAGCTGAACGCTGACCGTTGCTTTTGTTTGCCACCGTTGGGTGGATTGTCCTTGCACAGGTGCTGGAGAGCCGAGCGGGACGCATAGAGGTTGATGCTCTTGCTGGTGTTGCTGCTGTTAGCTGCTAGCCCTCGAAGGCTATTGTGTTCTTTTGAATGTTTTCTTTTATTGTGGCCGGCCTGCGAGCCAATCTGTTTAGGCCACTGTGTGAAAGCTATGTAAGGCCATAAGGCCAACGCTTGTTCATATTGTAAGACATGCCTATATATAGAAAATGTGGAGTTTTATGTTTGGACATTCATGAGGAGTTCAAGTAGTTTAGGCTTCCGCTAGAATGCTTGTGATAGGTGCGATGCGCTACTCTGGTATCGGTTGTCTTGGTCTTTCCCTCTCGAAGTCGTGGTCGACTTCTTTTGTGGGGTGGCGAGCACGTGTTTGTGCACACCAAAGCTACGAATGAACTCCTGAATGTCCATGATAGGAATGCATTTTTGTATGTTTGGGGAACCTGCGTGTTCCTATTTTGTGTTGTTTGCTTGGGTACGACCGCTAATGTGTGTGTCTTGTCCACCTTTAGGTGACACGAAGTCGAGCTGGGCCGTCTGAGCCCCAGCGTTCTGATGAAAGTACGGCACCAGCCGCGGTGCCTACACCTCCACCGTCTGCAGAACATGTCCGTTTAGTTGCGGAGGCCTTATTTACCATGATCCAAGGTCAGCCACTTAGGCAGGAGCAAGCGGCTGTGGGGCCAGAACAGGTGGCGGCAAGGCCGGAACCTGTCATGGATGTGGTACCTCGAGCGGCTGAGAAGCAGCTAACACGGTTTATGAGTTTCCATCCGCCTACGTTCTCGGGAGCGGGAACCCCGACGCAGGCTGAGGATTGGTTATCGCGCGTCAAGCGAGTGATGACGGCGATAGGCACGGCGGAACATCAAAAGTTACCTTAGCCACCTTCTTGCTTGAAGGAGAAGCTCGTTTATGGTGGGATGAGATGGAGTTGCATCATTTGGCGGGTCGTCCGTTAACCCAAGTGTCGATGGAAGAATTCTCCCGGCTCTTCCTTGCGAAGCACCTTCCTGTGGCTCAACGGATAGCCATGGAAAATGAATTCCAACGGTTGACTCAAGGTGATGGCAGTGTTGACGCGTACCTGCATGAGTTTACGCGCTTGGGGCGGTATGCGGGTTCGATTTTTGCTGATGAGCAGAGGAAGACTAATCGGTTCTATGAAGGACTGAGGGACGAGCTGAGGTTCCTTGTGTCCAGTTCTGTGAACCAGGGTTTCCAAGCGTTGGTTGACACTGCGACCGTGTTGGAAAGGATATGAAGAGGGTGCAAGGGAAGAGAGCTTTGGCTGTGTCGCAACCAGAGTGGAAGGCGCCCCGATCGGGAAAGTCATTTTATAAGAAGCGATGGGGCAAGAAGTCCAAGCCTAGTAGACAAGCTCCTTCATCAGTTGTAACGGGAGCAACATCAGGGGCAACCTCCAGGCAAGACACTCGTACCTGCTTCAATTGTGGTAGGATGGGGCATATTGCGCGAGATTGTCGGATGCCGCAGAAGAGTGAAAAGAAGGCGGGAGCATCGTATGCGGAAAAAGGAAAGGCGGTGGTGGATTCCTCTGCCTCGCAGGCGCAACCCCGAGTCTACAATCTTGGCCTGCAAGAGGCCATCAAGCAGAGTGACGTGGTCACAGGTATGAGTTTAGTTTTACATATGCTATTGTTTGTATGCTTAGCTTCGTACGCTTATGTTTGTGGTTTGTGTGTGTGACATGTTTGTCGTAGGCTTTGTGATGATTCGGGACACGCTGGCGCGAGCACTGTTTGATACATGGGCATCGCATTCTTTTCTGTCTAGTGAGTTTCTTACGCGGCTTGGGATACCCAGTCGTGCAAAGACAGATAACGTCAGAGTGGTGTTGCCGAATGGTTGTTGGATGCTTGCGGATCAAGCTTGCGATGTGGCGGTTCAGTTCGGAGGTCGGGATTTTTGTTTAACCGCATTTGTTTTGCCAATATCGGAATTCGATGTGATTTTTGGGATGGATTGGCTTGCGGAGCAGCATGCTATGATTGATTGTCAGTCCAAAGAAATCACGTTGGGCCAGAATACCGAACAGGAGACCAAGTTCGCAGGTATGCGAGGAGTAGGCGGGACGTTGATGTCTGCACTCCAGGTAGTCAAAGCTGTTTGGAAGGGTGCGGAGTGTTCCTTTGCACTAATTCAGGCTGTTGCGCCTAAGGCCACGTTGTGCGAGGTTCCGATTGTGGCAGAATTTACGGATGTGTTTCCCACGGATCTCCCTGGGCTATCACCCCAGCGGGAGATTGACTTCACAATTGAGTTGGTGCCAGGTGCGAAACCCGTAGCCCGCTCGCCATATCGCGTTGCGCCTAAAGAGATGGCTGAGTTGAAGGTTCAACTACAAGAAATGCTAGAGCAAGGCTATATCCGCCCAAGTATGTCACCTTGGAGCGCGCCTGTGCTTTTTGTAAAGAAGAAAGATGGTGGGTTACGGTTGTGTATCGATTACCGTGAATTGAATAAACTGACCGAGAAGAATAAGTATCCTATACCTCGGATTGATGAGTTATTTGATCAGTTGGTGGGATCTACCGTCTATTCGAAGTTGGACCTGAAGTCTGGTTATTACCAGTTAAGAATTCGGGAAGGTGACATTCCCAAAACCGCATTTGGAACGCGTTATGGGAACTATGAGTTCACAGTCATGCCCTTTGGATTGTGTAATGCGCCCTCGGTGTTTATGGATTTGATGCACCGTATTTTTCGTAAGTACCTGGATCTGTTTGTGATAGTGTTCATTGATGACATCCTGGTGTACTCGAAGTCCAAAGCTGAGCATGAGATTCACTTGCGGTTAGTGTTGAACACGTTGAGGCAAAATCAGCTATATGCCAAGTTCTCGAAGTGCGAGTTTTGGCTATCGTCAGTGGCATTTTTGGGCCATGTGGTGAGTGGAGCGGGCATTGCAGTGGATCCAGCAAAGATAAAAGCCATACAAGAATGGCCAATGTTGTCTTCCGTGGCCGAGGTCAGGAGTTTCCTTGGACTTGCGGGCTACTTGTTGGGTACATTGGTCAAATGTACCTGATTTGAAGAAGCCTCACCCAACTCAATGATATACATCATGATGTATTTGATGTATGTTTGAGTTACTTGTGCAGGTTAGGTATTCACTGGACTGAAGCTAAAACTTTCTAAGTCCATGTGTCGACACCCAGAGGGAAAGTGTCGACACTTGAGAAAGCTTGTGTCAACACCCAGACAAGCAGTGTCGACACTTGGAGTCATTGTGTCGACACCTGGGATGCAGAGTCGACACCAGATAGAAAGTGTCGACACAAGAAGCTGTGTCGACAATCAGTGAAGAAGAATGCAGAGAAGCAGTGTCGACACTTAGCAGAAGTGTCGACACCTAGAAGAGCTGTGTCTACACCAGAAAGTGTCGATACTTGGAGTTGTGTCGAAACTCAGCAAAATTCTGCAGAGACTAAGTGCAAGTGTCGACACCTAGCACAATGTGTCGACACTCAACCAGAAGAGTTAACATATTAAGTATGTGTCGACACTCAACACAATGTGTCGACACACAACCAGAAGAGTCAACACTTGAAGACAGTGTCGACACCCAGCACAATGTATCGACACTCAGTTGAAGACTCAAAGAAAGTGTCGACACAAGGAGCTGTGTCGACACTTAGCAAAGAACAGAAATATCTACAAAAATATTCTAAGTACAAGTGTCAACACTAAGGGAATGTGTCGACACTCAGCTGAAGAATCTATACTGAAGACTTGTGTCGACACCAAGAAGCAGTGTCGACACTTGACAGTTTCAACACATGAAGATGTGTCGACACAAAGGAGATGTGTCGACACTTAGAAGAATACAGTTGAAGATAGAAGAACAAGTCCTTGTGTCGACACTCAATTTCAGTGTCGACACATGCAGAAGAATCTGTGTCGAGACATACAAGAAATTGTGTCGACACCTTGTAGACTTGTGTCAACACTTACACAACATGTGTCGACACTTGGACTATAAGTGTCGACACTTAAAGACAGAAAGTCTCGACACTTATAAACAGTTAGAGAATTTCAAGAATTGACTGGATGACATGACAGCTGCCGTTCCAGCCGGTCTACAGCACTTGTCAGAGATGTCAGAAGTACCGGACCAGCCGGTTACCATGAAGAAGGCCTATAAATAGGCACAGACTGTTTACAGAAAGTAGTTGTTGTTATTAAGAATTAACAGAAGAAGATTAAGTTCTGATTGAGTTCAGATTAATCTAAGAGATTTGTTCAAGTGGTTGCTGATCAAGTTATCCAAGTGATACAAATCAAGAAGATCGTGCTGTCCAACGGCAGATCTAAGAAGTTGGGGAGAGAGAGCTCCAATCAAGAATTCAGTCTTTGGAACTAGGCTGAGAAGAAGGATTCAGAAGCATCTGGATCTTAAGAAGCAGAGGTCAAGGAACAACTGCAGAGGATTCAGACTTATTCAGTTCTACTCAAGAAGCTTTGAAGGAAGCTAAGTCAGTTTGGATCTATCTGAGTTCTTCCAAGAACTCATCAAGAAACTCTCAACTCCTCTCTTATTTTCTGAGTTGTTGAGTTATTTGTTGTAATACTATTTTAACTTGTAGGATCTTTGGATCTGAGTGCATTGTAAGCCTAAATTTATAAAGGCTGAGGTTAGGGCTTGATAGCCTGAGTGTAGGAGTTAAAGAACTCTGAGTGTAGGCCTTGATTGGCTGAGTGTAGGCCTGGGTGGCTGAGTGTAGGCCTTTGTGGCTGACTGTAGGCTTTGGAGAAAGCTGAGGTGTAAGGCTTTGGGCCTGAGGTAGGAACCAATTTGGGTTCTGAGACAGTGGAGAAGTTAGGCCGAATCTAGTACACTGCTAGATAGGTGAAGGGGGAAAGTAGATGTACCCATATCTTGGGGAACCACTATAAAACACTGTGTGTTGTGCTGTGTTTGTGCTGTGGATGATCTGTGTTTGTTTGATTATTGCTGATTGCTGTAATAAACTAGTTAGAAAACTGTGATATAACTGTTTGGCTGCCAACAAAGTTAGAAAAGGATTAGGTCACCTATTCACCCCCCCCCCCCTCTAAGTGTTTAGGTACCATATCTTTCAAGTGGTATCAAAGCGAGGTTCCTCAAAACAAGGACTAACAGTCTAAGGAGATCCTATTTGGCAGAAACAGTCTAAGTCAAAACAGATTCAAGAAATTCAAGAACTTCAAGAAACATGGGTTCTTATGAGAATCACAAAGAGTTGGGTTCCATGAAGTTACCCATATGCAGGAAGGAGATCTTTGGAATCTGGAAAGAGAGGGTAAGGCTATTTATGGAAGCCTCTGACCCTAGAATATACATCACAGTAAAGGAAGGGCCTTATGTGGCAATGAAGATTTCAGTACTGGATGCAAATCAGAGGACTCCAAAGGATTTCTCTGAGATGACCAAGGATGAAATTGTCCTAGCCACCATGGACAAGAGGGCACAGAACATAATAGTGAGTGCCATTGATGATGCCACCTTCCAGAACTTAATTCACTGTAAGACAGCAAAAGAGATGTGGGACACTCTTATAGTGTATATGGAAGGATCTGAAGAAGTTAGGCAAGATAGGAAGTCCTTGCTTAATCAAGAGTATGAGAGCTTTAGGCAAGGAAAGGGAGATAGCATCACTGAATGCTACAAGAAGTTCTATAGAATAGTTAATGAACTCATGTCATATGGAAGAGAGTTCACTAACTATGAACTAAATGACAAATTCCTAAGGTCCCTAACCAAAGATTGGGACACCAAGATCTGTGCCATAAGAGAAATGGCAAAGTTGGGAGAAATTCCACCTCCTACACTGTTTGGCAAGTTATTGTCATATGAGATACAGCTGACAGTGAGGAAAGAGGAGGAGAAATCTACTAGGACTGAGCACAAGGAAAGGACTGTTGCTTTCAAGACAGAAGTTCCCAGAAAATGCAGGACTAAGTCATCAACTCCACCTCCAGAGGTAGTTGAATCTGAGTCAGAAGAGTCTGTCAGTACAAAGTCTACAAGCAGTGAAAGTGATGAAGACTTTACTGCCTTCACTAGACACTTTCAGAAATTCCTGAAGAAGAAACAGTGGAGGTCCAGACCATCTACTTATAAGGGAAAAGAAGTCTTGTATCAGGAGAAAAAGCCTTCAAAGAAGGACAGGAAAAAGACAAAGACAAGCAAGGCAACAAGATCAAAGATTGTGTGCTACTGCTGCAATAGACAGGGTCATGTCATTGCTGATTGTCCTGAGAAAAGAAAAGAATCCAGTGACAGGAAAAAGACTCACCTCAAAGGGAAGAAAGAGAAGTCTTTTGTTGCCAAGAATGAGAAGACTCTTTCAGATATTTCTTCTTCAGACACTGATACTGATGCTGAAGCCTACATAGGGCTATTTGCTGAAGAAGAAGAAAAAGAATTTATGCAGATCTTGGAGTCAATTTATGAACAAGAAGACTGCCAGTGCCAAGGACTGATGGCATTGACTGAGAGTACCAAAATCCTGGAGCAGCCAGGACCTAGTCAGGTACAAAGTCCAACTCTAAGTTCAGTTTCTTGTTCTAGTTCAGAATCAGAATCATCTACATCAAATGATGGAAGTGATTCTGAGTCTGAGGATGATATTCATCAGCTCATAGATGAATATAAGGTGTTGTTGCAAGCCTACAAGAAAAGCAAGACCCTAGCCAAAAATCAGGCAAAGGAGATTGCTGATCTTAAGGCTGTTGTAACAGATTTTGAGAAGCAAATTGATCAAAACCTGAATGAGGTAGCCAGGCTGAAACACATTACAGTGATTCAGATGGGTATTATCACATTTAAGAATGATCAAATTAAGAAACTGGAGACAAATCTTCAGAAAGAGAAAGAACTGGTTGCAAAGTTTTCAAAGCCTAAATCAGTTTTACCTTTGATTGATGATTTTACTCATCACAAAGGTAAGGCTGGACTGGGTTTTGTTAAACCTGCCAGGACTGTTCAGGATCATTTCAAGTCCAAGGGCAAGGCCCCAACATTCAATAAGTCAGCTGCAGTTAAGACAGCAAAGTCTGTACCTAAGCAAAGGTACAATAAGTTTGAATGTTGGTGTTGTGGCAAGATTGGCCACTTTGCCTTGGATTGTTGGCACAATGCAAGTGCCAAAGGGAGTAGCAAGCTACCTGGTGGAAAGCCAGTAGGTAGATGTGTCATCTTGCAAACTAACAATCACCAAGGACCCAAGTTTACTTTGGGTTCTAAGGTTCATTAATTGTTTTGCAGGTGAATCCAAGTGGCCATACCCCAACATGGTACTTGGATAGTGGATGTTCCAGACATATGACTGGAACAAGGGGACTACTGAAGGACTATATTCCAATCAAAAATGGTCCTAAAGTGACCTTTGGTGGTTCTGAAAAAGGAATCATCAAAGGGTTTGGTAACATTTCTTCAAACCTTGTTACCATTACTCAAGTGGCTTATGTTAAAGGGTTGAAACACAACCTTATAAGTATAAGTCAGTTAAGTGATGTAGGGTATGACATCTCATTTGTTAAAAATGGTTGTCATATCAAGAGGTCAAGTGATCAAGAGATCATTTTGACAGGATATAGAAAGAGGAATGTCTACTGTCTAGACATTATGATTGAGAACAATGGTTCTCCTGTTTGTCTTGTAGCTGATGAGACAGTCTCTCATTGTGTCAAGTGGCACAAGAGGTTAGCTCATCTTAACTACAAGACTATTAGCAAACTCTTTAGCAAAGAGTTAGTGAGGAATGGTCCTCAAGTTAAGTGTGTCAAAGATGGTATTTGCTCAGCTTGTCAAAAGGGCAAGCAGACTAAATCCACCTTTAGAAGCATAGATAACAAAGATGCTGTGAGGTGTTTATACCTCTTGCATATGGATCTATTTGGTCCAATGCCAGTTCACAGCTTAGGTAGGAAGGTCTATACCTTTGTAGTTGTTGATGACTACTCAAGGTTTTCCTGGGTGTTCTTCTTAAGGCAGAAATCTGAAACACCTAGTGTCTTCTACAGCTTTGTCAAGCAAATTCAGAATGAACTAAATAGTACTGTGGTCAAAATTAGAAGTGACCATGGTACTGAGTTTCAATCTGAAAGCATGACAAAACTGTGTGAAGACTTTGGGATATTTCAAGAATTCTCTTCACCTAGAACACCTCAGCAAAATGGCATTGCTGAGAGGAAAAATAGGACCTTGATAGAGGCTGGTAGGACCCTACTAAGTGATACTTCACTGCTAGAGTATTTCTGGGCTGAAGCAGTTAACACTGCATGCCATGTGATAAATAGGGCTACCATCTCTAAAAGGCTAAACAAGACCCCCTATGAAGTTGTGAAAGGCAGGAAACCAAATCTATCCTATTTCAGGATCTTTGGTTGTAAATGCTTCATACTTAACAATGGGAAGTCTTACTTAACAAGTTTGCTGCCAAGTCCCAAGAGGGAATATTTGTTGGGTACAGCAACAATAGTAAGGCTTACAGAGTATACAACTTGACTACACAAGTTGTAGAGGAGACTGTGCATGTAGTTTTTGATGAGACAAAACTTATTAACAATGAGTTGTCTAGCAATGTATGCAGCCCCACAGGTTTGACAAAGAAATTGGACAAGCTTACTATAGAAGAAGTACCAGCTGCTAGACAGCAAGGAGAGGAAAGTAGCTGCTGTCCAGGGGGAGAACTACATGTGCCAGTTGCTGAAGAAATCCAAGGTATACAGCATGATGCAGATGCTGAAGAAGTTCAACCTGAAGTTAGGATGCCACCAGCCAACAGACATCTAAGAGATCATCCAGTAGAGCGGATTATTGGAGATCCAAGACAAGGAGTTCAGACAAGGAGCAGAAATCAGAATGCTGCAGTATATTCTAGTTTTCTGTCTCAAATAGAACCTAAGAAATTTGAAGAAGCAATACAAGATCCACAATGGACTGAAGCTATGCAAGAAGAGCTAAATCAGTTCAAGAGATGCAAGGTCTGGGAATTGGTTCCAAAACCTAAAGACCACAATGTAATAGGAGTTAAGTGGATCTACAGAAATAAGATGGATGAACAAGGGGTCATCATAAAGAATAAAGCAAGACTGGTTGCAAAAGGATATAGGCAAGAAGAAGGTATTGATTTTGATCAAACCTTTGCCCCAGTAGCCAGACTGGAGGCCATAAGAATGTTCTTGGCCTATGCAACCTATCAAGGATTCAAGGTATACCAAATGGATGTCAAGTCAGCATTCCTAAATGGTAATTTGAAAGAAGAAGTCTATGTGGAGCAGCCATCAGGTTTTGTTGATCCAACTCTACCTCATTATGTCTATAGACTTAGGAAAGCTTTATATGGGTTAAAGCAAGCTCCTAGAGCTTGGTATGAAACCCTATCTAGTTTCCTCATTGAGAACAAGTTTTCAAGGGGGAAAATAGATAAGACTCTATTCCTTAGGGAATCTAGAGGCAAAGTCATACTTGTCCAAATATATGTAGATGACATTATATTTGGGTCTACTAAAAGCAGCCTTTGCAAAAAGTTTGCAAAACTTATGCAAGGTCAGTTTGAAATGAGTAGTATGGGAGAGCTGAAGTTTTTCTTGGGTCTCCAAGTTAAACAGACTGAAAGTGGTTTGTCTATTTGTCAGTCCAAGTTCACCCTAGAACTCATAAGGAAGTATGGTATGGATTCATCCAGCACCATGAAGACTCCTATGGGGTCAAGTATGTCTCTTAGCAAGGATGATGCAGGGAAACCTGTGGATGAAACCTTGTATAGAGGGATAGTTGGCTCCCTATTGTACTTAACTGCTAGTAGACCAGACATCATGTATGCTACATGTGTTTGTGCCAGGTATCAAGCCTGCCCCAAAGAGTCTCACTTGACAGCAGTCAAGAGAATTTTGAGATATCTAAAGGGCACTCCCTATCTAGGCCTCTGGTACCCTAGGAATGGAGATTTTGATCTAACAGGTTATACAGATGCAGACTTTGCAGGATGCAAAGAGGATAGAAAGAGCACAACTGAAACCTGTCAATTCCTAGGTGGAAGAATAATTTCATGGAGCAGCAAAAAGCAGACTAGTGTGGCTATCTCCACAGCTGAGTCAGAGTATGTGGCTGCAGGAAGTTGCTGTGCTCAACTTCTGTGGATTCAACATCAGCTAGAGGACTATGGATTTCAGGTAAGTAGAACTCCACTTTACTGTGATTCTACAAGTGCTATTTCAATAGCTAACAACCCAGTATCTCATAGTAGAACAAAACATATTGAGATTAAATATCACTTTCTTAGGGAGCATGTAGAAAGAAATGATATTGTACTTGAATATGTTAAAACAGATGAACAAATAGCTGATATGTTTACTAAGCCACTAGAAGAAGCTAAGTTCAATAGATTCAAAATTGAACTAGGAATGATCAACTTAGACTAAGTTTACAGAACTAGAAAATTGACTAAGTAAAAAGGTGTCGACACATAGACAAGTCAATGTCGACACAGAATAGTAGTGTCGACACTTCAGGAAAAAGGTGTCGACACATATAGGATGTTGGTGTCGACACTTCAGAATGTTAGTGTCGACACATGACAAGTAGGTGTCGACACATCCAATATGGTGTCGACACTTATATTTTACTCAGAATTTTCTAAGTAAAGTCTCGACGATGTGTCGAGTTATGTTGTGTCGACACATAACCAAGTGTCGACACATAATATCTGTTGACTAAACTTGTGTCGACACATGTGTGTCGAGACATTATAAGTCAGTGTCGACACTTATTGCCAGTGTCGACACATGTTAAGCTAGCTGTCCCGCCTGTTCACCTTCAAAATCAGAAAGGTATAAATAGGGTTCTGTCTCTGCTTGTCGACACGCTTTCAAAGTTTCGAGACCAAAACTCTTGTGTCGACATTTCTCTCTTCTAAAGACAAATTCTCAAACCCTAATGGCTCCCAAGCTCGAGGAAAACGTCAACGAAGGCTACGAACTTGTGCGCGGCGCATTCGATGATGGAGATCCAGAAATGCAATCGGTGGTAACCCTAGTCAGCGATTCAGGACTAGAATATTTGGTTTCAGAACCAACCAAGATCTGGAAGAAGGAAGTTCTTGAATTCTTGCATGGAGCTGATGTAGATGACTCTGGATTCAGGATCAAATCCAGAGTTCATGGACTAAGGTCAAAGTTTCACCAAAGAATCTGAGAAAGGTACTCCAGCTACCTAAAGCTCATGATGAAGAGGAAGTAACAGTTTCAAAGACCAGGGAAGCTCTTACTTGGTGTGGACTAGATCCAAAAATGAAGATCGGATCAGTCTTTAACAGGAAAGGCATGAATAATCAAGGGAAATTCATGTCTGAGATAGTGGGCAAGGTTATTCTTAGCAAGACTGGAGGGCATGACAGGGTGTCTGCCTCCATGTTTGAAATTATGACTAGAATCATCTTCACCCTGAAAACAGATTGGTCTCAAGTAGTGTATGAGAAAATCAAGGAGAGCTTGAAGAAGCCCAACCTGGGCAGAATACTAAGTCTCTACCTTGCTGGTACAATACCAGAAGTGATGAGCAATGCTGCTGGAAGTAAGATCAATCACATGAGGAAGATGGATTCAAGGATATTCTCCAGATGGGACAGGGTATTGTCCAAGGAAGTAGCACCCCAGAAAAGCTAGTATCTGCAAAAGAAATTCCTCCAAAGAAGAAGAGAAAGATTGTGCAAGAGGCACAAGAGTCTTCAAGTAGTTCTGAGAGTGAAGAACAGGTGGTGTTCACACCTGATGACCATGAGGAAGTGGCTGCAGAGAAGACTCCTGCTCCTCAAGAGCCTGCTGAGATCCAGGGGGAGCTGCCTCAAGCTATCCCATCCATAGGGATCACAGCCAGGGGGAGCTTCCAGCAGTAGAAGAACCATCTACTCTGGACAGTGAGCAAGCCCAGTCATTATCCAAGAGGTACTCACTGACTTAAAAACTTTAGAATATCTTATAGAAGATGCTGATTTGTCTGATGTTCCTCAGCAAACACAGCTACCTAGCCAAGCTCCAGATGTTGTTCCTGAAGACACATCTGTTGTTGTGCAAAATGTTCCAGATACTACTCAAGTAGTTGAAGAACCAAGTACTTCTCCTGCACAGTCACCTCATGAATATACAATGGAAGATCTGTTTCTAAATCTAGATCAAGATGATTTTGACATGGACAAGACTGCTGCTGCTGAAGATAAGAATGCTGCTGCTGAGGGGGAGCACATGGACGTTCTAGAAGAGCCTATTAGGCTGGAAACTGAGCAAGCACCTGTTGTGCAAACTGAGAGGTCTGAGAGCCCTAAGAATAGAGTTGATATTGCCAGCACCTCTACCTCTGAAGATGAGGAAAGTGCTAGGGCCAAGAAGAAGAAATTATTTGTATTCAAAAGAAGAAGTCAGAGCTACAAGAAGGCTCTACAAACTGTTGCTCAACAATCCTCAGTCACACAAGCTCCATCACCTGATTACAGTGCCTTAATGGTAGCCATGCAAATCAAGCTGGATGAGTACAGGAGAGCCATAGAGAAGTATATTGATGAAGGACAAAAGTCTTTACAATTTGATTTAGCTCAAGATATAAAATCAATAAGGTTTGAGATGAACCTGAACAAGAAAGAAATGACTGACTGCTTCCACAAAGGTGGGAATGCAGTAGTCTATTTGGCAACTCACCAGGAGAAGATCAAAACTCAGGTAGATGATATAGCATTAAAGCAAGGGTATGTGCTGGAAAATCAGTTAAGAATGAATGATAATTTAACTGCCTCCCACAATGCTATAGTCACTGAATTAAAGAATAAGTCTGCTGAACCATCTACATCTGCTGATGCTGCAAAGGCTGATTTTGATAAAATCTTTCAAGCTGAGATTACTGCTGTCAAAACTGCTATACAAGATTCCCAGAAAGCAATCTCTGAACAACTTACAAAGCTTAGACCTTACTTTAAAGATGGAATCAGGTACTTGGATGGTCAAATCCGATTCCAGAAGGATGATGTAAGAGATCATGTTGCTCAAGAAGTCATAAAGGGGGAGAGAGTGTTAGTCAAGGCAAGTTCTGAGCATGCAAAATGGATATCAAATTCAATCAGGGCTACACTTGGATATCCTCCCCTGTGTGATGACAATGAAGTTGCTGAATCTGGACTGAACCCTGCATATTTGGAGGTGAGCCACAAGAAGTAGCTCAAGTCATTTATCCACCTCCAGATTTTGAAATGATTCATGCAGAAGTGCAGACAATGTACAGCCCAACTGAGGGCAAGTCTAATGTTGTTCTGGAAAAGGTTGTTCAACCTATTACTGCAGCTATGCAAGAGGCTTTGGACAAAGAAGAAGAGACAAGGTTGTCAAAGAAGAGGTTTAGAGAACAAGCTGAACTAAAGCCAGATTTTGAACAATGGAGCCCTACCTCTAGAAATATAATTCTAACTGCCTGGAAAGCTGCTAAAGACAACACTACTGATAGAAACAAGTGGTTCTCTAAAGCAGAATGGAGGAAGCATGAGATCAGGCAGGAAGCCATTGTCCAGTATAGAAGAAAGGCTAAGTTAGGAAAGCTACCTCCCACTGCAGTGGAGCCTAGCAAGTATTTTCCTAAGCCCTATCATTATTTTGAGAGGCAGAAAATCAAGGCTGAAGAACAAAAGAAGAAGGACTCAAAAGGCAAGAAGCCTGCTGATGCTGAGCCTACTGCTGCTGCTGCTGTCAAGGCTAAAGTCAAATCTGGCAAAGGAATTGTTATCCAAGAACCTGATCAGAAATAGATTAGGAATTAATTTGAAGATTGTTGTAATCCTTTGTATGAGAAACATTTTTGTAAATCATTAAAGATGTATTAGAAAAATGTTAGAACAATTTATGATAAATATATTTCATGGTTGTTCTGAGAAGCATCTATTTCTTATTTGATTCTGCAATGCTGAATGTGTATACATGTGTGAATTTCTACATGTTTATGTTTACCCTGTTAAATATAATCTGCTGTACATCATTTTGTAATTTTAATTATGGATGGTGTATATCATTGACTAAGGGTTATGACTTCTCCAAATAGGGGGAGATTGTTGGGTACATTGGTCAAATGTACCTGATTTGAAGAAGCCTCACCCAACTCAATGATATACATCATGATGTATTTGATGTATGTTTGAGTTACTTGTGCAGGTTAGGTATTCACTGGACTGAAGCTAAAACTTTCTAAGTCCATGTGTCGACACCCAGAGGGAAAGTGTCGACACTTGAGAAAGCTTGTGTCGACACCCAGACAAGCAGTGTCGACACTTGGAGTCATTGTGTCGACACCTGGGATGCAGAGTCGACACCAGACAGAAAGTGTCGACACAAGGAGCTGTGTCGACACTCAGTGAAGAAGAATGCAGAGAAGCAGTGTCGACACTTAGCAGAAGTGTCGACACCTAGAAGAGCTGTGTCTACACCAGAAAGTGTCGACACTTGGAGTTGTGTCGACACTCAGCAAAATTCTGCAGAGACTAAGTGCAAGTGTCGACACCTAGCACAACGTGTCGACACTCAACCAGAAGAGTCAACATATTAAGTATGTGTCGACACTCAACACAATGTGTCGACACACAACCAGAAGAGTCAACACTTGAAGACAGTGTCGACACCCAGCACAATGTGTCGACACTCAGTTGAAGACTCAAAGAAAGTGTCGACACAAGGAGCTGTGTCGACACTTAGCAAAGAACAGAAATATCTACAAAATATTCTAAGTACAAGTGTCAACACTAAGGGAATGTGTCGACACTCAGCTGAAGAATCTATACTGAAGACTTGTGTCGACACCAAGAAGCAGTGTCGACACTTGACAGTTTCAACACATGAAGATGTGTCGACACAAAGGAGATGTGTCGACACTTAGAAGAATACAGTTGAAGATAGAAGAACAAGTCCTTGTGTCGACACTCAATTTCAGTGTCGACACATGCAGAAGAATCTGTGTCGAGACATACAAGGAATTGTGTCGACACCTTGTAGACTTGTGTCGACACTTACACAACATGTGTCGACACTTGGACTATAAGTGTCGACACTTAAAGACAGAAAGTCTCGACACTTATAAACAGTTAGAGAATTTCAAGAATTGACTGGATGACATGACAGCTGCCGTTCCAGCCGGTCTACAGCACTTGTCAGAGATGTCAGAAGTACCGGACCAGCCGGTTACCATGAAGAAGGCCTATAAATAGGCACAGACTGTTTACAGAAAGTAGTTGTTGTTGTTAAGAATTAACAGAAGAAGATTAAGTTCTGATTAGTTCAGATTAATCTAAGAGATTTGTTCAAGTGGTTGCTGATCAAGTTATCCAAGTGATACAAATCAAGAAGATCGTGCTGTCCAACGGCAGATCTAAGAAGTTGGGGAGAGAGAGCTCCAATCAAGAAATTCAGTCTTTGGAACTAGGCTGAGAGAAGAAGGATTCAGAAGATCATCTGGATCTTAAGATCAGCAGAGGTCAAGGAACAACTGCAGAGGATTCAGACTTATTCAGTTCTACTCAAGAAGTTTTGAAGGAAGCTAAGTCAGTTTGGATCTATCTGAGTTCTTCCAAGAACTCAGCAAGAAACTCTCAACTCCTCTCTTATTTTCTGAGTTGTTGAGTTATTTTGTTGTAATAACTATTTTAACTTGTAGGATCTCTTGGATCTGAGTGCATTGTAAGCCTAATTTATAAAAGCTGAGGGTAGGGCTTGATAGCCTGAGTGTAGGAGTTAAAAGAACTCTGAGTGTAGGCCTTGATTGGCTGAGTGTAGGCCTGGGTGGCTGAGTGTAGGCCTTTGTGGCTGTGAGTGTAGGCTTTGGAGAAAGCTGAGAGTGTAAGGCTTTGGGCCTGAGGTAGGAACCCAATTTTGGGTTCTGAGACAGTGGAGAAGTTAGGCTGAATCTAGTACACTGCTAGATAGGCGAAGGGGGAAAGTGGATGTACCCATATCTTGGGGAACCACTATAAAACACCTGTGTGCTGTGCTGTGTTGTGTGGCTGTGGATGATCTGTGTTTGTTTGATTATTGCTGATTGCTGTAATAAACTAGTTAGAAAACTGTGATATAACTGTTTGGCTGCCAACAAAGTTAGAAAAGGATTAGGTCACCTATTCACCCCCCCCCCCCCCTCTAGGTGGTTTAGGTACCATATCTTTCACTACTATAGAAGATTGTGTGGAGAACTTCTCGCGGATCGCTTTGCCGCTAACCACACTGACGCGAAAAGATCAGAAAGTTCGTTTGGACGCCAGAGTGCGCACGAGCTTTTGAAGAGCTGAAGGTTCGGTTGACCACGGCGCCGGTGGTTGTCTTCGCCATGTGGAACCGATGGATTTTGTAATTTATAGTGATGCCTCAGGGAGCGGCTTAGGCATGCATTCTTCTGCAGAGCGGAAAGGTGATTGCTTATGGCTCACGCCAGCTGAAGGTGCAACGATGCGAAACTATCCCGTCCATGATTTGGAAACTAGCGGCGGTGATTTTTGCACTCAAGTTGTTGGCGACACTACCTTTATGGATGTAAAGGTGGAGATCTATACCGATCATAAGAGCCTAAAGTATCTTTTGGAGCAGAAAAGATTTGAACATGCGACAACGAAGGTGGTTGGAGTTCCTTGGGGACTACACTTTTCGAGATTCACTATACGCCCGAGAAGGGGAATGTTGTCGCGGATGCCTTGAGTCGGCGGATTCCGACTAGAGCGAATTGGTTACAAAGGCATGATGAACGGCTTATCCAGGAGTTGGAAGCATTGGAGATCTATTGTGTTGACAAGAATTCCCACTGCCACTGCATGTTTGAACTTGGATCGAGGTGCAATTGTGACCTTGCGGACCGAGTTTCGACGGTAACGGAGTTGGATGAAGATCTCTTACGCTATGTGAATGAAGGGCCAGAGGGCAAATTCACCTGGAATGATGGTCTTTTGCGTAAAGAGGGGCCCGTTTGTGCGTCCCGAATGTGGGGAAACTGCGGGAAGAACTGATGTATGAAGCACATTATACCAAGTATTCCATTCCATTCCCACGGGAGCACAAAGATGTTCACCGATATGAAGAAACTTTTCTGGTGGCCAGGGCTTAAGAAAGATGTTGCCCTATATGTAGCCAAATGCCAAACATGTGCGATGGTGAAGGCGGAATGCCAAAAGCCAGGCGGTTATTTGAAGTCACTCACTGCCGATCCCAGTGTGGAAATTTGATGATATTTCCATGGATTTTGTGCATGGATTGCCAAGATCGCAGCGAGGAAAATGATTCCATTTGGGTGATAGTTTGACCGGCTAACAAAAGTAAGCACATTTTTCTCCCGAACAGGCGGGATGAATTCGGTTGAAAGTTTGGCAAAAGTTATATGTTGATCAGATTGTGCGGCTTCACGGTGTTCCTCGAAGCATCGTAAGTGATCGAGATGGGCGATTTACGTCAAATGATTGGAGGCTAGTTCACCGACTGTTGGGGCACGAAATTGACTTTTAGTACGGCCTTTCCATCCCCAAACGGATGGCCATACTGAACGTACAAACAGAACAATGGAGGACATGCTCCCGAATGTGCGCCCTTGACTTCGGAAAGAGATGGGAAGATCATCTCTATATGGTCGAGTTTGCATATAATAACAGCTACCAGGCAAGCATTGGGATGGCACCATATGAAGGCCCTATATGGAAGAAGTGTCGTACTCCCTTGGCTTGGTAGAAGCGGGTGAAGCCCGGGTTGTTAAACCAAATGAGGTGGATGAAGCAAACTCAACCATTCGGACTATTCGAGAGAGATTGCTTATTGCTCAAGATCGACAAGCGAAGTACTACAACGCCAAGCACCGGAATGTCGAATTTGCGGTTGGCGATTGGGGTCTACTTGAAGATCAAGCCATTCCAAAGGTGTCTCCAGGATTCGACGATTGAAAAAAGTTGAGTCCAAGATATTTGGGTCCTTTTCAAAGTGGTTGAGCGAATTGGCGAAGCGGCTTATTCGGCTAGCTCTGTCGGCGGACTTGGGTGGGTTACATGATGTCTTTCACATCTCGGTGCTTCGGAAGGCCGTGAAAGATCCAGCTCAAGTGATCGCGGATGATCGTGTGCCGGTGGAGTATGGGCTAACAACGAGAGTTAGGACCCATTCAGATCGAAGATCGAGCTGAGAAACAGTTGCGGAACAAGACGGTCAGTATGGTAAAAGTCCGATGGGACAACTGCGGCCTGTGAAGAGCTGACATGGGAGTGTGAGCAAACCATGCGAGTAGAGTTCCCCCTGAGTTGTTTCTGTAATTTGGAGCGAGAAATATTGTAACATAAACGTTTATGTATATAATCGATATATGTTGTTACATTTTCTTGCTAGTTTCTTGTTACTTTCCTGTCTTTAAATTTCGAGGACGAAATTTCTTGTAGGAGGGGAGGATTGTAACAGCCCAAAGTTCTGAAACAGGAAAATTTGGGTGGACACGGCCTGGGACACGGGGGCGTGTCCCAGGGCGTGTCAGGTGACACGGCCTGCGACACGGGCGTGTCGCAGGGCCGTGTCGAGATT
Source organism: Platanthera guangdongensis (assembly GCA_039583875.1). Taxonomy (NCBI): domain Eukaryota; kingdom Viridiplantae; phylum Streptophyta; class Magnoliopsida; order Asparagales; family Orchidaceae; genus Platanthera; species Platanthera guangdongensis. Next base: position 124,404,608 of record CM077148.1, on the reverse strand, counting down.
GTGTCGACGATTGGGCTTGTCTCGACGATTTCTGTTCTCGACAATCCGTCGAGAGGAGGCACACGGCCCAGGACACGGGCGTGTCCAAGGCCGTGTCGCAATTCTCGACGATTTTTCTCGACGATCGTCGAGTGTCGAGAAGTGCGTGTCGAGTGTTGAACACGGCCTGTGACACGGGCGTGTCACAGGGCGTGTCAAATCAGGCGACGAACTCAGCCCGCCGAAGGATTTCGACATGGCGTGTCTTTGTGCCGTGTCTGGGCACACGGCCTGGGACACGGGCGTGTCACAGGCCGTGTGAAGTCTCGGGATGATTTGGGATTTTTTTTTCACCCAGGTACACGGCCACAGACACGGGCATGTCTGAAGGCGTGTTGGTGACACGGCCCATGTCACGGGCGTGTCCACGTGGGCGTGTCACTGGTTTTGATAAGTCGGTTGACCACCGCTTGAGGACACACGGCCTGGCACACGGCCGTGTTCGAGGCCGTTGTTGGGTCAAAATATGTGTTTTTGGCAGAATCGTGGCCGTCCATTCCTTCAGTCTGGATCCAAGGGCTGAAGCTCTCTTCCTCTTTTCCTTCAAGGCCGAAATCAGAGAAGTATGAATCATTTTACTTTGGCCTTCATCTTTCTTCAAGAGAGAGAAAGAGAGAAAGAAAGGAGGAGGAAGAAGGAAAGGGGGCTGCTGCTGGTGGTGCTGGCGGTTTACCGACGAGAGATCCGAAGCCCAGCGTTGCGGAGGAAAACGCTCTTGCGAGTCTTGCAAGCTAGCTTGGAGGCCATGGCACCGAAGCGATCGTCAAGGGTAATGACTTTTCTTCCTAGCCATGTGAAGGCTTCCGTTTTGGCATATCTTTTGATTCCCCACCAAGAGGTGGCTGCTTTTGGGAGTCGTTTGGGTGATTCTTGAAATCCCCTTTGTTGTGCATATAGATCCGGAAATGGAGTACGGAATAGGCATGCTGTGTGAAGCCCATCTGGACAGGTGGGTCTGGATTGGTGATGTTACATACGAACCGGAGAAGACTCCGTGAGAAACGTGTAGTGTAGGAGGAGTTCTATGGGTTATGCCTGCGAAAAGGAGTAGCAGGAAGTACTGGGGTGGTAGCCCAGGAAAATAGCCTTGTGATGGTTTTGGGTCCAACCTGTGAATGAGGCACAGGAAGTACTGGTGGGACCAGGAGAGGCCCTTTTTGTGATGCTTGATGTCATAGGGTGTCCACCTGTGGAGCGAGTCACAGGAAGTACTGGTGGGCCCAAGAAAGACCCCTGACATTTGTAATTTGCGGTGTCCACCTGTGACGGGAGTCATAGGAAGTACTGGTGTGCCCAGAAAAGACCCGCTGTTGCTGTGAGGAAATGGGTATAGAGTTGAAATACCCAGGCTTGAATGCCAGAACAGGATTGTGTAGAGACCGACCCGCGCGCTTTGATATAGCAATGAGTACGCTGTACTCGGAGAAGGCAAGGCGATTTGAGCAACGGGGGGTGGAGGATCAGACCTGCGCTATGTCCGTCTGACGTGAGACCAAAACAGTGCGGTCTGTTGGAGCACATAGCAAGAGTCTTCGGCCTGCGCGCCATGACACAACGGGGGCTACGGGCCATCCTGGTGTCCGAGGACTAACTCCGGCTGCACGCCATGGAGTAAATGCTCAAGAGATTTACCGTTGGGTGATAACCCTGAGACGGTGGTGGGCAAGAGGTTGCCAGAACACCAAGAATGTGCCCTGAGTGCACGGACCGTTGGGCCGGGTGGCGAACGGTTGTGATGGCTTGTGTGCGTGAAAGAACTTTTTGATGATATAGCTTGCCAAACTTGTGATATGATATGCCTGCAAGGGAAAAATACCGCTGCCCCGAGAGAAGGGGTAGGTCGTTATAATTTGGTCAGCTGAACGCTGACCGTTGCTTTTGTTTGCCACCGGTTGGGTGGATTTGTCCTTGCACAGGTGCTGGAGAGCCGAGCGGGACGCATAGAGGTTGATGCTCTTGATGGTGTTGCTGCTGTTAGCTGCTAGACCTCGAAGGCTATTGTGTTCTTTTGAATGTTTTCTTTTATTGTGGCCGGCCTGCGAGCCAATCTGTTTAGGCCACTGTGTGAAAGCTATGTAAGGCCATAAGGCCAACGCTGTGTTCATATTGTAAGACATGCCTATATATAGAAAATGTGGAGTTTTATGTTTGGACATTCATGAGGAGTTCAAGTAGTTTAGGCTTCCGCTAGAATGCTTGTGATAGGTGCGATGCGCTACTATGGTATCATCCTGTACCTTCACCGACTGTTTTGTGGTATATCCTGTGGGGCCCCGGCCGGACCTTCTAGAATATATCATATAAACGGATGGGGTTGTTACAATCTGTTTGAGCCATTAGCCCAAAGTAAGCTTCTTCTTCTTCGCTTGACTCAGATGAGTCGGAGTCGCTAAGAGTCTTGCTCCTTTTGGCTAATGAGGCTCTTCTCCTTTCCTCTCTTGTTGTTGAGGATTTCTTGTCTTCTCTATCAACCACCCTCTCTTCTTTTGAGGGCAGTCAGCAATGATGTGACCTGACTTATTACGCGATAGAAAATGAAATGTCAGTTGAAATGTATTTGTTCTGTTTAGTATTATACCTTTCGTGGCTGCTTGAGCCTTTCTTTATCGATCATCATCGCGTCGCGATCTTCTGTATGAGGCATCCTTGCCTTTCCATTATTTCTTTTATTAAGAAACTTCTTGAATTGCCTTGAGAGTAAGGAGAACTCTCCTTCAGATAGTTCAGAGCCTGAGGTGCTAGGCTCTGACGTTTCCTTCTTCTTCATCAAAATTCTGGAGCTGGAGCGGGGAGGCAGCCTTAGTCTTTCTGGAGGTGTCCGGCTTCAAAGCGACAGATTTCTCCTTGAGTGCAGACTTGCCTTTCTCTTCTTCAGCTTTTCTTGATTGATTGGAGTTCCATAAGACATAAGCTTCCAAAGAGATTTGTGCGGGTCCGTTTCAGCTAGCTTCCTGAACTCCTGATGGCGCATACCTTGGTTATCTCAATTCCCTTGGTTAGGAATCTCAAGAACTAGTCGTTCAGTTCTCCGTTGGTGAAGACCACGGCCATACACCCTTAGGCCATTCACAATTTTGAAGAAGTTTGCAAATGTGTCGCAATTGTTTCCTTGTTCCTTGTCGGAAACGCTTCATATTATTGGTTGAGAAGGGATCTCCGATCATCCCTTAACTTCTTCAGTTCCTTCCATCAAAGTGACTAAGGAATGACATATTCATTCCTTAGCTGATTGACAGTGAATCAAATTCGTGCAGCATTGAGTCATCGACGTGAAAGGGGAAACTAGATCTGATTATACTCTAGAGGGGGGTGAATAGAGTATAGGCTTTTAATTATACAAAGAAAAACTTTTGCAAAGCTTTACAACAATTGTTGTAATGAGTGTGAGCAGGGAAGCAGAAATAGAAATAAAAACTAATCACAAAAAAAACTAAGCTTGCAGAAACTAAGCACAGAAAATCTAGGCCAGAAAACAAAAAGAAAAATGCAAAACCAGATGACACAAGGAAATATAGTGGTTCCCCAAACTTGGGTACATCCACTCTTCTACCACCCTAGGTAGGAATCCACTGCAGGATGAGTTGATCAGGTGTCCTGGGCACCAATGAGCTTTTGATAAGGTGCTCAAAAACCAAAACAGATTTTTGATCAGTGTCTTGCCACCATGAGCTTTTGAAAAGGTGCTCAAAAACCAGATTCAAACTTTTGAAGGGAGTTTGAAAAACCCTTTACAGAGTGGGGGTGAGAGAGTGATGGCAGTCTTTCTCTTTCTCAAACAACTGAGAAGACTAAGTGGATGGATTTCAAAGCTCCCCCTGAGTCCTTGATCTTCAGAAGAAGAGCTTTGCTTGAGGGTGATAGGCCTTCAAATGTAGAACTCTCCAGCAATAGATGATTTCAGCAAGCTGAAATGTTGAGTGTCTGGAGTCTTGAGATGATGTTGGCCTTGAACACTTTAAAGAGCTGAAGAGATCTGATGATTTTTGAAACTTGATCTCTTTGAGAAGTGTTCTTCAGAAAACTTTTTGACAGAAGATTGAGAGAGTCTCTGTATACTGAGTTGTTTCCTATTCTTGTCAATCTCTGTATTTCTTCTCTATTCATTCAAAACATTCTGTCTATTATTCTCTGTACTGAATAGAATATCACTCTGTCAAAGATAGCCGTTGGTCTGCATTGATTACAGCCTTAATTGCATAATTTCTTCTGAAGGAAGGTCCACTGAATTGTTCCTTGAAAAATCCCTTGAAACTTGCTCCAGGAGTAAATGAAAATGGCTGGCAGATCTTCTGAATTAAATGCAGAATAACTTCTATCTGATTTAAATTTGAATTCTGAAAGATAACTGAAATCGTCGAACTGAGCTCTGCTATCGTCGAGCTGAGCTCAGCGAACTGGAAAATGCAAGCAGCAAAGAAATCGTCGATCTGAGCTCAAAGATCGTCGAACTGAGCTCAGAGATAAGGATCTAATGCAGAGTCAAAATCGTCGACCTGAGCTCACGATCGTCGAATGGAGTTCGACGATATTGAAAGTTGAGCTCAGCGATCGTCGAGTGGAGCTCGACGATATTATGAGGTTGGAGCTCAGCGATCGTCGAATGGAGCTCGACGATCTGTCGAAGTTGAGCTAGACGATCGTCGACCGGAGTTCGACGAAACGTCGTGCTGAGCTCGACGATTGGACTTAGTCTCCAGAAAAACTTGGTCTTCATGGCAGCTTCCAAACCTAGACTTCTAACCCTTAGACTCAATTCTAATTGACCTATTAAGCTATACAGAAGGTCAAACACAGATTCCTAGAGACATAGTGATCCTGACCCAAATTAGTAATAGGGTGTTCCAACAATCTCCCCCTATTTGGGTTAGGAAAACTATTTACAGACTTTGGAAAATCAAACAACATCATACAATCAGAAAAACACAAAAACAACAGTAGCTAGACATTACAGAACCATCACAGAGATATATATATATGTCATCCAGATATCAGTCAGAAAAACCAAGAATTGTCACCTTACAGAGTTACTTTTTCTCTTTGCCTTTTACCATCTTGATTTCTCTGTTAGGATTTAAAGCTTCCTGTTTGGATCTGGTGTCATCAGCTGCACCCAAATAAATTTGCTTAGAAGCCCTGGGAACCACTGCAGCTGGATGCAACTCCATGTACCTGTCTGCATCAAAAAAATTACTGGAGGCATATCTTTCTAGTTCTTTTGTCTTTGTTCTGACATTGTAGATATATTGGAGGTGTCCAGGCCTTGCTCTTTGGCTTTCTTTATCTGGTCTAAAGCAACCAACTCTTTCATTCTAGCAGTCCAAGCAATAGGATTCTTCTCAGGGTCCTCAAATGGAACAGGTGGCTCATACCTATTGGAAGAAGTATCTTGAGGAGTCCTGGCAGTCACAGTTTCTCTGAGCTTATAGGGGAATGGACCAGAAGATGTATCAGAAGAAACATGTCCTCCCCTAGAATAAGGGTGCTGCCTGGAATGCCCTTTGGAGTAAACCTGAGTCTCTCTTTGATTTCCCCTATATCCTCCCCTTCTAGAATAAGAGCCCCTAGACTGGCTTTCCCTTTGATATGTTCTAGCATAAGTTGGTAGGGAGCCTGGCTTCTAGCTGGAGCTGAACTTGCAGAGCTGCCACCTGCACCTGCATCAGGTGGAGGTGGTGGAGGAGATGAGGGTGCTTGAACTGGAGGAGTCCTTATCAAACTTCCTTTTCTTCTTCATTGCCTTGAGCTGATTTTTGAATACTGCATCCAATGTTCATAATTTGGCAGTTGTGCAGAATATAGTAAGGAACATCATTATCATCTCTAACTTTGGCAGGTGGAACCCTCTTCATTACCTTACTTCTTGCCTTCCTTTTCCTTGCAATGGTGGCAGCAAGTCATCAGAATCTGTCTTAAACTCATCAGTCAGAGCTCTGGGCATCATATATAGCATCATCTTCTTCATAAGATCTTTCTCAGTTGCATTGCAGCAGATGGGCAGAAGCAGAAGCAGCAAGGAGCACAGCAGTAGCAGCAACAGGTACAGGAACAGATTCAGCAGCAGATACAGGAGCAACAGCAAACAACACTAGTTATTTCAGGAATTATGGCAGCAGCAGGTTCAGAAACAACAACAACATCTACAGCAGGCTCAAAAACAACAGCCTTTGTCATCAGAGAATCCTGGGGGTGTGAGCTCATCAAAACAATTTGAATGTCAGCAGCAGTAAGAACAATTTCAGAAACAGATTCAGCTTTTCTTTTCAGCAGCAGCAGCAACATTCAGTGAGTGTATAAAAGAAGAGATAATACTGGGGTCACAGACAGAGAAAGGCACCAGAGCCTTAGACAGATCTTCTGAGGGCTGGGCAGCAGAACCTCTGGGGCTGGACAGCAATGGCTCTGGGAGGTAGCTGTAATATCAATATCAAATGCAGATAGCAAAGACCTTAGGTCTATTGCTAAGACTGGAGTAGGCACAGCAACTGGAGCAGGAGCAGGAGCAAGAGGCAGCAAAAGCAACAACAAGCATGAAGGCTGGCTTCATAAGGCATCTCCCCCTGCCTGGATGCAGACACCTCTGATCAAGGCAAACTGCTGGAGGTGCTGCTTGAGGAATGAGGGAGGAAAGCCTGGCAGAGACAGGGCTGCCACTGACTGTTGTAGAGGAGCTAAGGAGGCCTCCATGAGAAGAGAGAGCCTGGGGGCCAGTAGCTCATACAGCTGGTCAGCAAGGACTGAAAGATCTACTTGCTCAAGAGGGGAGCAGAGGTAGAGGGTACTGGATGGCTGAGGATGCTGGAAGTGGAGGGCTGGATGGGTGAAGGAAGATGGCTGAGGTGTGGAATTGTGGAGATGGAGGACAAGGTATAGATATGGATGGAGTGAATGATGGTTGGTCAAGGAGTGGTGGAGGAGATCTTGGAAAGATGTTGAGGAGGAGGGGAAGTCTGGAGGAGAAGAGGGGGAATCATCCATGTAGGATTCATCCAGAAGGGTGAATGATGGTATGGATGGCGATGAGGTGACATCTGGTGGTGATAGGAGAATAATGGGTGGAATTGGTCTACTGGAGGTGATGAAGTGGTTGCTGGAGATGGAATTGAGGTTGGAGATGGGCTGGAGATTGTAATGGGGGATGAGGCTGGAATGGTGGATGGAGCTGAGGTAGGATTGAACTTGGAGGAGGAGGAGAAGCAGCACTAGCAGCAGGCAGGTCTTCTGCAGGTGCAGAGACCTGGGGGGGAGTGACTCTTGGAGTCCTGGTGCCTGAAGGGGCAGTTGAAGAGGGCCTGCTTGGCTTGCTAATCTGCCTGTCCTTTCCCAAATAGGGCACAGGTGAGTCTCTTGGAGGCATTGATGTGCACTCCAGAGGAGACCAGCAGAGCAGGGCACCTTGCCTGAAGGAAAACTCCAGAATTCTTCCAAAATTCACAAAGGTTTTGTTAATCTTTTTCTTTATCAGGTCAAAGAAGACCTCTCCCCATTCAAGCTTTTCCTATCTACCAGAGCTCCCATGAGGCAGAGCTGATGTCTGGAGATGGTGTCATGTGCAGAATGTTTTGCCAACAGGACCTTGCCTACAACATCAGCTAGGAACCTGTATTCAACTGACAAGTTCCTCTTAAACAACTTGCTAGGGTTTCCCTCAGGATGACCCATCCTGGCAAGTATATCAGAAAATTCTTCTCCAGAAAGTTCAGCAGAGTCTTCACCATTTCTTAAACCAAAACTTCTGTTAAGACTGTTGGGGTCAGAGGTACCTGGGTGCCAGCAATAGATCCAACAATGGTGTTGTTGTCAAGGTTGTGTGCAGTATATACCCATTCTTTATTTCATCTGAGGCAAGTTTGATTCTTGTGGTCATGAGGGCAGATAAATGCTGATCTTTGAATAAACTCAGGATGTCCTGGAAGACTTGATCAGTGGTGTTGAAGGAGTCCAAATCAATGTCAAACCCTGCATCAAACTTCATTGCGGCGAGGACAGCAACTGAGACGGCCATGGTACCTGCAAAAACTTAACAAACAAACCGAACAAGCGTAGAACTGTTTGGAGGGAAAAAATTTTGCAGAGAAATTGAAAGCGCAAGAGAGAACGACGGCGAAAAATGAGTTTTATATTAGGGTTCGACGCAGATTGGAAAGATCGTTGAACTCAGTTCGACGATCTAGGCTTCTAAAGGAATCTGAAGAGACTCCAACATCGTCGATCTCCGTTCGACGATCTTGGAAAGCGTCGAGCTCCGTTCGACGATCGTTCAGGGAACAAAATCGTCGAGCGCCGTTCGACGATCGTTGACCGAGGAGACAGTTCATCTGTCTGAGGGGCGCTCTGAACTCAGTTCGACGATTCTGGAAATCGTCGATCTCCGTTCGACGATCTTTGGGGAAATCGTCGAGCGCAGTTCAGAGATCAGAAAATTCTAAACACTAAGAAAAATCAGAATTTTGCCTAGTCTTGGTCAATTTTTAGCTTTCAAAATCTTGGGGATTATTTAAGACTTCCTCCATCTAACATTCCTAACTGATTTAGGAAGAAGGTGTGTTTCTTTTCATCCAAGGGCTTGGTGAAAATATCTCCCCTTTGTAAATCAGTTGGGATATAATGCAGTTCAATTTTATTCTTTTCAACATTGTCCCTTAAGAAATGATCCTAATCTCTATGTGTTTTGTCCTACTATGGAGGACTGGATTTTGAGCTATGGAAATAGCACTTGTATTGTCACAAAATATTTTTGACTTCTCTAAGTTGTAACCATAGTCTAGGAGTTGATTTTGAATCCACAATATTTGTGAACAACAACTACCTGCAGCCATATATTCAGCTTCAGCAGTTGAAGTTGACACAGATGTTTGTTTCTTGCAAAACCAAGGAGACAAGTCTATCACCAAGGAACTGACAAGTTCCACTGGTGCTTTTCCTGTCAATTCTGCATCCAGCATAATCAGCATCAGAGAATCCAGTTAACTCAAATGCTGAATCTTTTGGATACCAGAGACCTAGATTTGGACAACTTTTAACATACCTAAGAATCCTCTTTACTAATGTGAGGTGTGACTCTCTAGGGCTTACTTGGAACCTAGCACATATACATGTAGCAAACATTATATCTGGTCTACTAGCTGTAAGATACAGTAAAGAGCCAATCATTGCTCTATATGTTGTCTGATCAACAGGTTTCCCATGTTCATCAGCATCCAATACAGCATTGGTAGGCATGGGTGTTTTCATACAAGATGCCTCAGACATGCCAAATTCTTAACCAGTCATTAGCATATTTGGTTTGAGAAATAAAGATGCCTTCAGCATGTTGTTTGACTTGCAATCCTAGGAAGAAGGATAGCTCACCCATGCTACTCATCTCAAATTTAGAATGCATTAGGTTAGAAAACCTTCTGCACAATTTTGAGTCAGTAGAACCAAAAATGATATCGTCTACATAAATTTGTACTAGTAGGGTATGGGACTTATGGGTTCTAATAAAAAGAGTTTGGTCTACTCTACCCTTATAAAACATTTTCCAAGAGAAAGCATGCTAGGGTCTCATACCATGCTCTAGGAGCTTGCTTGAGACCATATAATGCTTTATGTAGTTTAAAAACATAATCAGGATAAGTTGGAGAGATAAAACCTGGAGGTTGTCTGACATAGACTTCCTCTTTGATGTCTCCATTCAAGAAGGCACTCTTGACATCCATATGATAAACCTTGAAGCCTTTGTGAGCTGCATAAGCTAGAAAAATTCTGATGGCTTCCAATCTTGCAACAGGTGCAAAAGTCTGGTCGTAGTCAATTCCTTCTTCTTGAGAATATCCCTGGGCAACTAGCCTTGCCTTGTTCCTTATTATTACTCCTTGATCATCCAGTTTATTTCTGAATACCCATTTTGTTCCAACAATGGAATGATCCTTTGGCTTTGGTACTAGTTCACATACTTTGTTCCTCTCAAATTGATGCAACTCCTCTTGCATGGCAATGATCCAGTGTGGATCTTGCTCTGCATCTTGAATGGACTGAGGTTCAATTTGAGAAAGGAAGCAGGTGTGCAACAGGTTTTGGTTGACCTGATTTCTGGTTTGCACACCAGCTGAGAGATTCTCCAATTATTTGGGTAATTGGATGGTCTCTTGATGTTACTAAATCAACAGGGGGTGTTGATTGTTCACAAACCTGTGTTGTTGTTTCCTCTTGTGGTACAACAACTGGCTCTTCAAATGGAGCTTCAATGTGTTGAGCATTGCTTTCATCTTCACTGCTTTCTTCTTCTTGAGCAACCTGTTAGCTTGTTCATATCTTCAACTAGAGAGTGTTCCTGCAAAGGTTCTATGGTAGAAGAAATCTTCTCCTGAAAGACATGTTAGTTTCATCAAAAGAAACATGAACAGATTCCTCAATTTTCAATGATGATTTATTATATACCCTATAGGCCTTGCTGATCATGGAGTATCCCAGAAACACTCCTTCATCAGCTTTGGCTTGAAATTTTGCTAAATATTTCTTATCATTATTGTGAATATAGCAAGTGCAGCCAAAAATTCTGAAATAGTCAACTTTAGGTTCTTCCTTTGAGTAATTCATAGGGAGTCTTTCCTTCAGTTTATGTATCAGACTTCTGTTCAGCACATAGTTGGAGGTGTTCACTGCCTCCCAGAAGGATAGAGGTAGATGAGCATCTGACAACAATGTAGTGGCAGATTCAATAAGGGTTCTATTTTTCCTTTCAGCTACCCCATTTTGTTGAGGAGTTCTAGGAGCTGAGAAAGTATGCCTGATCCCTTCACTCTGACAGAACTCTTGCATAAGAAGAGAATCAAACTCTGTCCCATGATCACTTCTGATCAGGGCAATGTGAGTATTGAACTCAATCTTTATACATTGAGAAACTCTGTCAGACACTTAAAGTTATCAGACTTCTTCCTTAGAAAGAACACCCAAGTGAATCTAGAGAAGTCATCTACAATCACTAAAGTGTAGGATTCCCTCCTAGGCTTTGTACTGTGATGGGTCCAAATAGATCCATGTGTAACAGATACAATATCCTAGGTGAATCACTCTTATTAAGTGACTTAAAACTGTTTTTAGTTTGCTTGCCTAATTGACAAGCCTTGCAGAGTCCTTCCTTCTTGTAGGGCCAGAAGGTAGTCCTCTAACAAGGTTGTCCTTGGATAGCCTAGCAATAGTTCTAAGGTTTAGGTGTCCTAGTCTCTTATGCCATAAAACATTTGGTCTACAACTGAATTGAATAAACAGATATCTATAGTAGTTGAAAGAAAATCTACTAGGTAGATGTTACCTTTCTTTTACCTGTCAACACAGTTGTGTTGTCCTCTGACTTGATTTTGCATAAGTTTTGCTGAAGGTCACCTGGTACCTTCATCACATAGCTGACTGATGCTGATTAGGTTGTGCTTCAGTCCTTCCACATATGCTACCTTCTTGAAGGTTACAGAACCAATCTGGACTGCATCATATCCTTTAGTTTGTCAAAGTTGGAATCACCAAAGATAACTTTGGGTCCAAGCTTGGCTCTAAAGGAATTGAGGTTGTCCTTGTTCCCTGTCATGTGCTTAGAGCACCCACTATCCAAATACCATTGCTGGTTAGATGTTGGATAGGTCTTCACCTGCACATAAACAATTCACTTGTTTTTGACCCAGTTTACCTTGGGCCTAGTTGATAACCTCTAAATTCAGAAATGAAACATCCCTGGCTGACTCTTATATCCTTCAGGATGATATCTCCTTGGAGGTAAAATCCATTCAGTATAAGGGTTGAAGGTTTGGGATGAAGAACCCTCAGGATTCAATTTGACTTGCCTTTGAAAAATTTTCAGAGCTCTGACCTCTGTTCGACGATCTTGGAGCTGAGTTCGACGATCTGGGTCAGATCGTCGAGCTCCGTTCGACGGTCGACTATGGCTGAGGTCAGGTATATGGGATCGTCGACCAGCGTTCGACGATCTTGGCTGAGATCGTCGATCAGCGTTCGACGATTTTTCCTGAGATCGTCGAGCTGCGTTCGGCGATCGTCGATCTTCATTCGGCGATCGTCGAGCTCCGTTCGACGATTTGTGCTGGGACTTTAGTTTCTGAGGCAGATCAGAATTTTTCCTGGCAACCTCTACAACTCCCTTTCCCTTGCTCAGAAATAAACTTGATGGAGTTGTTAGGACAATAGGTTGGCTGGATGAGGCACCCAAGCCCAGTGTACTGTTGAATCTTGAGTTCACTGTGCTTGTGATGTCCATCAGCTTGATGCTTCTCCCATTGAGAGATTCTTCAAGCTTCTTGGCCTCAGAGAGCTCACTCTTCAGTGAAGCTATCTGTTCCCTATAGTTCTCCAACTCCTGAGAGAGTTTGAGGTTTTCTGATTTTAAAACATTTTGTTCAGATAATTGATTTCTGAGAGAGATGATCTCTTTCTCAGACTTTAGCAGGTCTAAACATAGTGCTTTAAATTCAAATTTAAAATCTTCTGAAGTAAAATCAAAAGAACTGATTACCTGATCTTCTTCAGGTTGAGTCTCTGAGTCTGACTCTGACTCTTCTTCCTCTGAGTTGTGTTGTGAGGCATTAATTGCCATCATGCAGAATTCTTTTCTTCTGCATCATCCTCATCATCACTTGAGCTGGAAGAGGCTTCTGACTCCTCTTCAGTCTCACTCCAGGATTCAGCAACAAATCCTTTCCTTGTGTGCTTATTTTTGCTGGAGGAAGGGTTTGCTATTTCCACTCCTTTTGGAGTCTTTCTCCTTTCTTCTTTCTTTTCTGTCCCTTCTGTCCTTGTTCTTGTTTTCTGGACAGTCAGGAACTATATGCCCTGGTTTCCTGCAACCAAAGCAAATAATGTCTTTGCTATTGCCAATGGACTTGTCATACCTTGGCTTATCCTGCTCCTTGTATGATCTTCTTCTGAAGTCCTTTCTGGCCATCTTATAGAATCTTTTGGCCAACAAGCTGAGAAGTTCATCATTGCCTGTTCCTTTTTCTTCAGGCAGATCCTCAGTTGCCTTGAATGCTATAGTCTTCTCCTTTCTTGTGGCTGGTGAAGCAGCCTTCTGTTCTTCCTCTCTGTTCTTGATGAGTAGCTCATAAGATTTGAGCTTACCCAACAAGGCTTCAGTGGTGATCTCATTCAGACTTCTGGCATCTTTAATTGGCCAGATTCTTGAATCCCAAGTGCTGGGGAAGCACATTAGGATCTTGTCATTAAGTTCTGTCAGTGAGATCTCTTTGTCTAATGTCCTCAGTTCACTGACAATTAGACTCAGTCTGTTGTACATGTCTCCCACTGACTCTTTTCTCTCCTTCTTGAAGTTCTCATATTGGGAGATGAGATGGGATCTTCTGTCCTTTCTCTCATCAGCTGGCCAGAGACAATTTCTGAGAGCTTGTCCCAAATTTCCTTGGCTGAATTGCATTCAGCTACTTTTTGAAAAATGTCATCTGACATTGTCTGAGCTAAAATGTTCATTGCCTTGGCATCAACTACTTTCCACTTTCCATCTGTTCATGGAGACCATTTTGCATTTCTCCTCCTCCACACTTCCAATTAAAACATACTCTCAATTCCTTTCCCAACTACTTTCCCCAATCTGTCCCCCACTTCCGATTCCAATCCTTGAGTATTCCCTGCAAACTTCCCGTTGCACCCTTCCTCTGTTCCATATAGCTTTCTTTCCATGATTTTGTTCCCAGGCTTTTTACCTGTACCAACCAGATTCAAACTTAACCAACCTGCCTTTACAGATTGAACTTAGACCTTGATCATTTCCCTTTCCAA